>CM067566.1:40811282-42011282 GCA_034336665.1 Luscinia megarhynchos | reverse complement strand
TTCTTAGCTGCTATCATTAAAGAAATCTCAGATGGGAATCTCTCAAAGTGACAAGCTTTTCCTACATGACCACCAGTGAAATCTGTAGTTACTTGTCTGCCAAGTTTCAACGGACCAAAGTGATTCACCAATTCCACACTATGTTTATGGAACAGCAGAAGACCTGTTAAGCCAGTGTTCACTTTATGGATCAAGAGTGCAGGCTGACCCTTCTTTAGCTGATCAGGCTGACACAGGTTAATTTTCAAAAACGCAGTATTTTCTTAGGTGTGCTAGCAAAAGTTTAGAAGCCTCATCTAAAAATGAATGCCTCTTGAATTAAAAAAAAAAAAAAAATGCACCCTGTGCAGATATTTACATACATGGCATGCCAGACTGATAGGTTTTCCAATTCATTGGAGGGAAAACACCAGCAACCACACTCCTCACCCCTAAAAAACGAAACCAACCAAGCAACCAACCAAAAAAAGTCGCACCCCACCTAGTGGAATCACCACTTCAAAATTCAGTGGTAAAACCCCCATCAACTTCATCATGGCCAAATTTTCAGTTGCATGCCATGTAGAGAAACATCCACTTAATTTGCTCCCATTAAGACATAGCAAAATTAGTAAGCTTTCTTTTACCCACAAAACTGTCATACAGAACTTGTTCTAGAACTCAACTGCAGCAGTTCCCATGTTTTATAAAAACACACTAGAGAAAATGCATGAACAATTCTGTATCTGTTTTGCTAATACCTTCATGCAGACAGGAAGATCGCTATAAAACAGCAATCAATAGTTTCTTGCTTCCCATTACACTTGATGTGCAAAAATATTTGTTACTGTGCTATGGGAAACAGTCCATGTCAATATTAAATTACTTACATTTCAATACAGGTTTTTTTGTTCTTCTTACTATAAAAACCATAATGGAAAAAAGACATGAATTCATATTGTATGGAAGGTTTTATTGATTGCTACTTTGCTGTCGCTTACATCAGGTATAGCACGTTATTTCCAATCCAACAAAACTAAAAAGAAACTACTATTAGAGACTTGTTTCTGTAAGCCTTTCAGTTGCCAAACACGTGTTGCTCTGCACACCTCTCAGCTACACAAGTGTTGTAGCTGTACAGCTTACACTGTGTGCTTCAGTACAAGCAAGGAGTGATCTGAAAATTCGTCACTTTTACCAGTTACACTTTTTTATGTTACAAACAAAACCCATTTTCTTCTCTGCAATTTTATAAACAGTATAAAACAAATCTCAGGGTTTGTGGTAGAAATTATTTGATCCTATACAAAAGACAACATCAAATTTTATGAAATTAAGGACGATAATTATTTTGTGTGATTAGACTCCCATTCAAGATTACTTAAACTGACATTGCATTGTGACCCTTTCCAGAAGCACGGAAAATCCATCTAGTAGACCAGATCCTCCTTTTGCTTCACCTTATGACTGACACGGACAAATCTTATGCCACTGTGTATCCTACACGATCAGGCCTATGTGTTTCAACAACTGACTATCCAGGCTTACTTGGCACTAGAAGAGTATACTGATGAAATCTGATAATCTTGATGCACCATAAATAATACTTACAGAAGAACATGTGATGATATTCACATTACTGTCAAGGGGAAGAAAAAACTGCTGGGAAGCAAACGAACAAGTAAATCAAATGCTCAAGAATACAAATAAAAAGAAAAATCACACTTAGAATTCGGGCAGCCTATCCTAGGGCCAAAAAGAAACATATTATTCCAAATAATAGTGCACGCCTTTAATGTATTAGCAAAATCTTTACTGATGGCACAACAAAGAAATGCTCTGGTAACCACTGCCCCAAGATAGCAGATGCCTGCAGAAGTCCAGAGAAGAAACACAGATTCTTAAGGAGACTTCTGACCTCTCTTCAAAATGGTAAAGTCAAATAAATGCAGTTTCTAAAGCAAAGTGCCAGTACAGAAAAGATGTGCTAGAACTGTTTGCCATAGCTAGAGCTGTAATTTCTCCTTCCTCATTCCAAACTATAAAAAAAAAAATATAGACACTTCTTAAAAACATAATCCAAACCAAAATGAAACAAAAAAATCCACAACAATCCCACCTCTTTTCAAGTAAGTTGTTTCTTTCCACTCTGATTTCCTAAAGAGGATTTCACTCTGAGCAACAAAATTCTGTATAATACCAATAATTCATCTAATTTCTGGAATGAAGCATTAGTAACAGTATACAACATGCATAAGCCAAAAATCTGGATTTTTAACTGTTATATTAGTTAATACAGAATGAACTGTAAACAAGATCCAGAAAAATTCAAATTACCAATCAAATAAAACATGCTTAACCCAGCTCGTAAATACCAAATATTCCCCTTTTTATTTTTTAAAATTGCTTCCAACAGTAGCTCTCAACTAAATTTCTGTTATTTATGCAGCATGGACTCCCTTAAAATGGCATTGTCAAACATTCAGATTATAAATACAAGACCTTCTTTGTATCATAAAAAGGAAAAAAATTGTCATAATATAAACAACACATAACTTTTACTAGCGTTCTGTAAATTACATTGCAAATAACTCATTCCTCTATTATAAATCCTAGATTTGAAAAGAAGTCAAACTGGTAGAGAACAGAAATAATTATTGTGAACTGCTTGACATCAATGCTTGATATCAATGAGGCCATAGATTAATTCTCAGCATCTACCCACCATAAAACTTGCCAGAGCAGCTATTAACACTGCTAGCAAAGTTGCCAATAACAGAATGGTCAGATTACAATGACTTTCTCCACTGCCCTGTGGAGAGAAAGTACTTTAGAGCAGCACAGACATCACAGATAAGCAGCAGCAAGGAGGTTTACATGTTTACTGCTTGTTATGTGACTATTTGTAGAGCCAATGAAAGATCTGTCCCTTCAGAAGTACAATCTTTCAGTGACAGTTTATTTTAAATTCCTTCCTAAGATCATGGGAAAACAGCAACCTGCAAAATAAGGCTTAAATTACTTAGAGCTTTTCCTTGAGCTGAGTTTTAGAAGTTCACTGCACTCTGATGTCATATATCCTTTAGATAACTGGAAAAAAAACAAACAGTTCATCTACAAAGAAAGTCAACTGGTCCTGAAAACAAAATGATTCAACAGCGGTCCTTGCTACAGAAGACTCTGAAATAACATAAATGAAGACAAGTGCTTCCATTTGAAAGCTTTCCTGGGGAAAGATACACTTTGAAGATCCACTTCATTCAATAACACAGCACCAGCAATGTTCAGTGGCCGTGTTAATAAAGCAAATTACCTTATTATTGTGCTGTCCTGCTTGTTTCTAAATTACTCTGAACTCTTAATTTAGTATAGACTTAGCCTATGTACAATAAACAATACTGATCTAAAATCTGAAAGTGTCCCTAAGGAACTTCCAGATGATGACTTCTATGATTAAATTTACAATTAACTTTTGAGGTCAAGCAAGGGTGTTTCAGACAACCTAGCTCAGCAAAATATATTTATAAGAATCTATTCAGAGTAAGTCTAAAAAAATAACTACCTGCACACCTATCTTTTTCATGAACCATGCATGCTCCACAAAGTTAAGACTCAACTGGTTTGCTGGAATTGCAACAAAAAAAGACAAGAGGAAAGAGAAATAAAATTTATTATAAAACATGTTGAAACAGCAATGACTTAGCTGACTTCTTGTTCTGCTGTTCTGGCAGAACAATATGTGACTGAATGCCCTCAGGAAAGCCAAAACAAAATTATAGAAGTATATGTTGCTGCACTAAAATCGTTTTCTCTTGATAATTTCTGGTTTCCAGCTGACAGGATGGGTTTCTTCAGTCTAAAGGGGAAAAAAAAAATCTCGTAAGGATTATTTTAAACTTGAAACTCACCTATAATTAAAGTCAGTTTAAAATGCTACTTACAAAGTATATGTACATATTTCATATGTAGCATTATTAATAGCTAATCTACAATGTAATTCATTTACCCAAATTAAATTTTTTATCATCTCTGTCTGAAGTACATAGCAGTACTTGTTCTTTTCTTGTCTTTTTTTTTCCAATGAGGAAAATGATCAGGCTGCCAGTGGCATTTCCAAAACAACACTGTGGTTATCAAAGCACATGAACAGGAGTTGCCAGTCACATGCCTTCCAGACATATCTACGTCAGTATTGGTAGATGTCATGCAGTGTATTTTGCTCAACTTCAAAATGGATAAAAAATTTCTGATTCTTTATATCTAAGAGTTATTCTACAAGTCTAATTCAGTGCAAAATTCCAATGTGTAATAACAATTCTTATATTCTTTATATTGAAGACATATACTGACAAACTATACAATCATCAGTTGTCTTCTCCGCTGGTAAATTAATTCAGATTTTAGAATAACAGTTTGAAAATAAACTCTTTACTCTAAATTCTAAAAATTGTCAAGGCCAATAACTAATCCAGATCATATAAATAAGTGCAATAAACCTTTAAAGTGCAATCCCTTTGCTGATTCCCATGTTTTTATCAATACAACCTCACACAGTTCCCCACTAGGTTCAAAATGCAATGTACATTATTGTATTGATTTCTCCAAACTTCACCACAAAGTCCTTTTACAGAAGAGTTCACAGACCTGACACTTATTTGTACTACAGCATATAACAATAATTAGGAATGCAGAAATGAGCTACTGTCCTGTTAATGCTAATACAGAGGTCTTTCAACCTTCAACAAAATGGATTACATAAGTCTGAACATGTTTCCTACTGACGTGCTATATTTGACTGAATTTTTTTGATTTTATGGAAATACTTTAAAAGTAACACTGACATACCGCAGTATCATCTTCTTTGTATACTTTTATGGTTTTATCAGCTTCAGCCGTTAGCAATCTGCTTTCTGACTGGTCAAAAACACAAGCAAATATTCCTGATTCACTGTCCAAAGAACCAGGCTGTACAGCTGCATGTACTCTCTGGAAATTGTATCCAGTTCTCCAGTCCCAAAGGTGCATAGTACCATTATCAGCTATAACAAACAAATAAACAAACAAATTTAGTATTTTAACCAATTAATTTGTTTTCTAAAAATGGCATCAGAACAATATGAATACATCAGACAACATTCATGTAGAATAGCTCAGTACTCCCTATATATTTTCCTATTTTCTGCTGTTCGCCTTCCTTAGAATCTCATCCAAATTTTCATCAGATAACCCAGAGAGATGATACACTACATCACAGGGCAACTGCAGCAAGCTGCTTTGCGGGCACAGTAAGGACTGGCATTCTGAATAGCAGGCTCCCTGCTCAGTAGCTCCACCGAAGTTGAATGAAGAGGCATCATGCTCCCAAACAGATTAAGGACATTAAGGACTCTTACTTAATGCAAAGCAGGTTTAATGTTTGCAGACAATTTATTCCAAATCCAGTTTAAACCACTGCCAGTATTGCTGCTACTGGCATCAGCTACATGGCATTCACAGCAATCTGAACTCTGTTCAGAAGGATGTTCTCAAGAAAATTTTTCAGTTACAAATCTCAATACCCTTCCAAAGCATTATCTAGTCAAAACACATCTATTAAGTTTCTCCACAGCTGCCAGCTAGACAAGAAATCCATATGTTTCAAGAAGGGTGTTTCTACAGTAGAAAACTTCAAGGTAAAATCAACTTCTTCTAATTCAGCATCACTTTCTCTAAAGCTGCGGTAGACAGCATGAGGATGTAAAGGGGAGAACCGATACTCAAATTTTAACTTTAAAAAAGTTGCAACTAATATTATTAAAATGATAATAGGTTTTTCATGTGGAGAAAGTGTTTGCTAAGACTCAGAGACTACCAATATAAAAAAAGTCTTACAAGGATGTTCTGAAAGTGTCTTCAAATAATAATAATGACATATAAGTCCATTCCAGTATTTTGTGAAGTTCGTATTCTTACTGGGGATGAACCAGTTGTCAAATACAGCTTTATCTAAATTTTAAAATCCAGGGCCCCCTTTTACACATAGTTGGAAACATAACCACAGTAAGGTAACGATGTAATTGACTGTTTCCCAACACCTGCTTAGCACATTTCTATCTTATCTCTAGTCTACAGGACCAAGGGCACCTTGGACCAAGTGCCTTATTTCCAATCAGCTTTAGCAAGATGCTTCTATATCCTCCAGTCTCACTGCATCAACTTGCAGCTAACTCTAGAGGAGGCACTAATGATCAGCAGATCATAAAGGACGGCCTTATAACAGCAGCCACCTGAGAAGAGGAAATATCTTCCATGCAGTACATGAGAAGTCCTTAAAATTTATTTCATTTGCATGCAGCTCAGAAACATCCAATGACATGAAAGTGGCCCTATTCACTAACGAAATGAAATGGTGGCCTACAGCAGGCTGACAGGTCTAGATAAAGCAGAGCTCCATGAGCACCTCTGCCTAAGGACCTCCAGCTACATGTACGTGGGGGACAGGAGAGGAATATGCATTTCTCATTTTTACCTCCTGATACCAGAACACCATCAGAATTTACAGCCAGTGTGTTTATAATAGCATTGTGACCAGAGAGGTTCTGAATGAAGTTTCCATCTGGGAATTTCCACTGTTTAATATTATCTGGAGAACCAGATGCAAATGTGTAACTGAAAGAAAAAAACAGTATATTAAAGTTCAAAATAGCTGAAGTGAGAGCAAATGTCCTTCATTAAAACTACTGCTAAATGCTAGTTGCAAAATTACTTAATATTAAAACTGCTCTTCTGACATGCTTATTCAAATGAAACTAAGCAATTTTATGAAGTCATGAATTACCTATTCCTATTGTTTTCTTTCCACTTTATAATATCATATAGGCTGTAGGATTTAATATGCAAACAAATACTTAAAATGCACATTAAGCTCTTTTCAGTTGTTATTCTGGCAAATTTTCAGGTATAAGGACATCATCAGCAAAGGTAACAGGACAAAAAAGGCAACAAACTCCAAACATAGGCTAATGGCCAGTCTTCCAAACTTACATAAGCAAGGAAAAAGCCCTGCAAAAATGCAACTGAAAAAGATAATTTCTACCCCTGAGTTACCCCAAAATAAAAACTTCCTTCATTTTAAGATGTGCAAGCAGCTATATGCTTATTTGGGTAGCACATACAAAAGCCTGTAGGAATACTTTAATTTGTCACAATGTCCAGGGAATTTGCCGCCTATTTAAAAGATACCACAAATAGAAAAGTGACTATTATGAGAAAATACCAGAATATTAAAAAAAAGAGAAATACTGAACTATAGGCTGACAGTTGCTACTGTTTGACAAGAACCCTTCAAGTTTATTTTCAAAAAGGTGTAACTGATGAAGCTGAAACCTGAATTACTTTTTTTTTCAGAATGTAAGTAAAACTAGATTTTTTTCTACAGCTATAACTAACAGGCTGTACAATTTTTCAGGCACACATTGGAACAAGAGTTTGTCCCTATCAAAGATTCAGAATTTCTGATAGAAATGATAGAATATAATTTTAAAATATTAAAGGTGCAGAAGTAGTCAATCAAAATACAGCATCTAAATTCAGAGCACTTCCAAGAACATCTGCTTCAAAGCTTCAATTCTCACAGTAATTTACTTTAAGGCTGGTTAGACTGAAATGTCTTGAGCAGCGAACCACATATTCAAAACAAAGGCCATTCTATTAATCACTGTTTCCTTTAGCATTAATCACATGTGTGCAAAGGCACATTACATAACTACTGCAATTCCTGCTCACAACCATTCACTCACATATTTATTACTAGCCTTAGGAGCACTGTATCACCAAGTTTTAAGGACTGATGAACGGCGCACACGTAAGTAACTCTGTAAGATATAAGACATTCTCTGGATTGCTAATATACACCAATGCCAATACTAGGGAAGCACAATCAGTGCAGTAGAATGTATTTGATAACTGATACGTACATTTTTGCATCATCCTAAGTGGATTAGTTTCTCACATTATTATGCTCTATCATTCTACCTCATCATTCACATTGGCTGTCTTCAATTCTCAAAGAACTGTGAAAGTATAACAAAATAAAGAAAACTTACTGTCTTGGATGTAGCACTACTGCTCTTACAGATTTCTTGTGATTTGTTAAAGTAACACGAGTTTTTCCTGCCACCAAGTCCCAGAGCCGTATGGTAGTATCATGACTGCCTACAATGAGAAGAAAATTTAAAAAAAATAGCAGAAACCATAACCTTGATTTTATCAAAAATATTGTGCTAATGCCACCTCAGATGAAGAAGATGCCAGATTGCAAAAGTATTTTTACTCAGTTTTAAATCCAAGAACTAAGAAGTTACACTGCAAAACTGGATTTTGACATAATGGGAAGGAAGAGGAACACTTAACTACAGTACTGGACACTCCTTAACTGAAATGGGGAGAACAGAAATATCACAGAAAATGCAAGTCTCAGTACATATTCTAACACAAATGAATAACCAGAAATAAAGGAAGTGCAGAAAAACATGCAAAAAATGCACAGCCATATTTGCCTAAACATATCGTTAATAGTATGTAATGGACCACTGCGTGGCCCATTTTCAAGAGAAGCTAGTACAAGATCTGAGCTAATTCACCAAGATAACATTATGAACATAAGGCAATTACTGAACAAAAACATTAATCATTAGGTTTTTCAATCACGTTACTCATGAAACCATGCCTACTATACCTGTAATAATTTGTGGTTCTGCAGCTTGGCACTTCACAGTTGCTACTGCATTTGTGTGTCCTGACAGTGTGTGCACGCTGGCTTTTGTCCTTACATCCCAAATCTATGAATTCATAGCAAATATGTCAGAAGTCAGTAACAGGTGCCTATTCAATGTACTTTAGATACTGTCATTGATTACATCATTTCCTTGCCATAGTCCTAGAGATTAAAAAATGGTATTTTCAGCTGACAAATTTCAAGGAGAGCAGAAACCTGCCAGTAAACTTTCAGGCATGTGGATAATTTAAGTCACCATAGTCCCATACCACCTTCTAAATACTAAGCAATCCCACATACACTATGGGATCTACCTACTAAATTAAGAAACAAATATTACCCTGACATGGCATGTTCTTGCATTTGGGCTTCAATTTTACCGACAATGTAATACAAAGCTAACACAAATCATCTTAATATTTCATCTAAATTGATGTCAACTTTTGCTTAAGTGTTCATTTTTACAAATTAAGACACTGAAATACACATATTAAGATGTTAAAACACAACAATGCTATACTTACTCGTGCTGTTGAATCTCTGCTGCATGTCACCAGCACATCTATTGTTGGATGCAAGTCTAAGCCATAGACAGCACTTAGATGACCATGGTAATGTCTGATAACCTAGATGAATAAAAACCATGCAAACTAGTAATTGAAAGAATATTCTAAATGCTTTGATTTCCATATTTGCTACTACTGATTCCTTCAATTAAAGAAACTGCAGCTCACCTTATTGTATTCAAGATCCCAGCATTTCACTTGTTTGTCTTCTCCACAAGAAAAGAGGTATGGACTTCTTGCACTTACTATCACCCCTCGTACAGTACTGATGTGTCCCGTCAAAGACAATTTCAATTTGCCACTAGCAAGGTCCCATATCTGCAGGAAAACAGGTATTTTAAGGTAGACAAGAAAAAGCTACACAGTGAGTCTGGGTAAACAGCCTAGATGTAATTGATCCTGCTGCAATGTAAGTTAAAAATAGTCGCATAAACACTTGCTCTCCATGTATAAATGAAATATCAAGAAAAGAACTAGTGCTACTGCACAAATCCCTTATGACAAGGTAATAAAAGAAAAAATGTTCTGCAGATCATTATTCCACAATCAGTAAACAAGAAACTGTTTACAGGGCTGGAAACATTTTTAAATAAAAAGGGAACAAAAAACCCCCACCCCCTGCAAACTTTGTCAGCCATTTCTCCAAAACTATTACCTTTATTGTTCTGTCAGCTGAGCCAGTAACAAACCACTGATTTCCTGGTTCTACTGCAATACATCTCACCCAACCCAGGTGACCACTGATAACCTTCAGAAAGAACAAAAAAAATTTCTACATCAGAAATAGTACAATACCTTTTGATGTAATTTTCCTTCTCCAACACTGAAATTTACTACCACTTACCAAGAAAAGTCAAGTGTGAAATCAGATCTGAAGACAGCCCTATTTCTACTTCAGCTCAGCTATAGCTATAGAAAAATTTCTAGAGAAAACTAGAAATTTACATACACCAGACTTGGGGAAGCAGCAATATGTAAAGATCCTGTTCCTATAAGCAACTTTTTCACATCCTTTCAGAGTCTGTAACACCATGACTCAACACTTGATGCTTTGTAGAGAAAGACTGTATATGAGCACAGATTCCTTATGCTGCTGTACAGGCCAAGAACAATTACAAAATTATTGGCTACTAAATCACATTTCTATATAATAACCTCTTAAAGCACATCATCACTTTATTTTCACCAAAACAAAGATAATATGAGAGTTGGACACTTTCCAATAATGAAATAATGGAGACTGATCTCCAAGAAATACTCTGTCAATACATGCTTTGCTTTCAGCAGCCTGTTTCTCTAAATCCTCCAAAGTCAGGCAGCTAAAAACAAAGTCCATATCTGGTTTCACTGGATGCCATGTTTCGTGTACTGTCATACAGCTCATTTCAGAGATTTAAAACACAACAAAACTTCTTAGGCAGAAATATTTTGGAAAGCTAAAGTGGCCTTTTCTGACCACATGAGACCATAGACACAAGATTTTAAGATAAATGTCTAGATTTCTTTCTAATATAGGAATAGAAATGGGCTTTTCTGGGGAGAAATCTAAGAAATAATTAATTGGACCTATTTGGAGTTCACATCTTTTACAAACAACTTCTAACCAAACTCAGGAAAACCTGAGATCTAAAGCAATAATTAGATGAAATCCACACTTGGTGTTCCAGCTATGCTTCCATTTCCAAGCTGTCTGAACAGCCTTTTGCCTTGTTAAGCAAGGATTTTGACCTCCAATAAAAAATTATTCACTAAAACTGTTTACATGTAGAATGAATACAGTGACGTGAATTGTATCGACAATTATTTTTCTGAAAAGAAAGTGGTCCTAACAGGGAAGCATTTTTCAATTTTTCATCTGTTTACCATAAATCTCTCACAGGTTTATTTTGATGCCATTTCTTTCAAATGGCATTTATCTTAATTTTTACAGCAAACACATTCGAATAGTGCTGAATTCAGAAAACTAACATAATCCTTGGAGCCCAAGAGTTTTCCAAAAAATTGCTTTAAAGGTTAGCCTTCAGATTTCTGACTAATACTAAAAACCTTCCACCAAATTTATCATAACACAGCTACAAAAGTAGAAAAGAGATTCAAAGAGAGAGTGTGCTTATATAGCTTAGTTGTGATCACTTTCTGTTCACATTTTAAAATCATATTTGATTATACTTTTGTGAATGACAACAAAAATTATGATTTGGGGTCTTACATAAAATGCATGCTTGTGTCATTCAATTTCTAACTTACTCTGTACAGTTTCCAAGGTGGATGCCACTGAGGTTTGGGCATGGTTGGAGCCTTCTTTGGCATTAATGCAGAATTTTTGTTTCCACCAGCTTCCATCATAGCCTGTAAGTTAAAAGAAGGATTACTCTTCTAGCTTCTCTTTAACCAAAGCCTAGAACTTTCTCATCCTGCATTCTCAATACTGATTATATTTAGTCAGTCAGGAGATGTCCACACAACACAGATCCAGAAACAATCTGGTCAACACCATGTACTTTTCACATTACATGTTCAACAGACTCACCACAGACATCCCAGGAGGTTGCGAACGCTCAGATATTCCAGAATGCCTGTAAATGTCACCCACACCAGCAGCTGTCCGGTTTGCATCCAGCCTAGGGTGAGTGAAAATGGTTCATGAATTGTAATCTACTATCTCTTGCTAAGGCAACCCAGGGCTGCACCCAGCTGAGTGTTGTACATCTGTCAGGACAGAGAGTCCACAGCCTCTCTCGGCACCCTGTCCACGGCTTGACCACCCCAAGGTACAGATACCCACAAAGCCTCACATTTTTCTTTTCTAACTAAACAAAATTTCTTCTGTCCCAACTTCCACCTACTCATGACAATACACAAAAAAAGTGTACAGAAAAACAATGCCTGTCCACACTAAAAGCAGTTTCTTTCAGAATATCTGAATTACTCCAAGTAGCTCTTATACCAGCTTCTGTGATTCGCCTTGCAATTCCCATAGCTAACAATGGTGTCAATGAGGTAACACAACAGTACCTAGACTGGGAAGCAGGAAGTGCTACAGCTAAGGACTGTGCTGCAGATTCACTTGGCATCCTCTGGACCTTAGTATCTGCTGTCAAAGCCACACCTTGAAAAAAAACAAGCACATCAGAAACAAAGACAGCTCCTTTAAACAGGAACTCAAAAGTGTAATATACAAACATATATACACACATATACCTGCAAACAAGGGCCTGACATGCCTGTAATATAATTCTCATCCTTCAACAACATTTTCACATCCAATTCCAATCTACTGAAATCTTAATTTTGGCACAAATCCTTTCCATCTTGATCTACTACAGATATGAGTATAAAATTTTTAGCGTATTTAACAGAATGTCAGTGGAAGAAACAAACAAAAAAAAGTCTAATTAGGAGCAGCATCCATCTTTATATCCAGCTTCAACTGCTACGCAAATCCAAACATCACAGAAATAAACATAATCTTGCAAAGCATTTGCTAACTTATGCCCTTTAGTACAATTTATAATCTTTTCCTATTCAGTGCTTGGCATCACACAGTGGTGCCAGAACTACAAACTATTTAGTTCTAGTGAAGTAAGAATTTCAGGCTACATCTTCAGACTTTTAATATTATCTCAAGAACAGCACATATGGTCTAAAAAAAATAATTAAAAACTCTTTGTAAAGTATAGTTTTGGTACAGACTGGTGAATTTAACTCATTGTTTTATTTCTTTTCCTAACCAAACTTCGGTCAGTGAACAACAAACCCAGTATTAGGGCAAAATATTCAGGTTAAAACAAAAAACAGCAAAGAAAGGAATCTGATTTTCAACCCTGATATAAATGATTCTATTAAAAGAACACTGAACTTAGGAAAGCCACTGTGAGCAATTCTTATATCAACAGTTGCAATCAACTATGACTGTTTTTTCAATGGTTGAGGGTCCACTGAACACTCACATCTACTATGAATCAAGACAACAGATTTTCCATTGTACTCATAATAAACTTAAGCACAATGAAAGATCAACAGCTAAAACTAAGCTCTTACACAAACAGAGCAAGATCGATCAGTAACAGTGGCATTTAGCAATAACCAATGTAATAACACAGAACCATAACTCTTACAAGCACAGGCAAAAGCAAATGACACTAAAATTATTACACCTCAAGTCTCTTCCCCAGAACAAGGTGGTGAAACCTGCACCTTTTTGCTCTGGTGATGAAAAGCAGGCAACGTTCCCCTACTATTAAGTATGGATTCATATCAAGAGAAAGCCTGCTCCTGCTAGGAAGAAGGATACCTTGTTCATACAGGAACCTAAAAAATCCATGCAAACACTTGCAAAATTCACTTACCAGGCCCAGATGGATATGGGTGTGTACCAGTTACTATATACTCAACTTCTTGTCCTAAAGAGCAAGAGATGGTTATGTTAATAATTATATTTTATACTCCACTGCAAAAATGCACTCAAACAGCAAATAGAGAAAAAGAGAACAGATCAAACACAGTAGAAGAAACGAATAACCACCTCCAATGTACTTATACATTTCATTTTCATTAATTTAATTTTTACTGGTTATCTCTTAGAAAACTCAACTGCAAAAAATAACTAATTTGAATGGTCAAGCTATCTGTTATCAAGAGGACTCCAGAGAAAAATCTTTATACTGCCTTTGAAGCAGATATCATGGAAGAGAATTCAAGTATACAAAGAGCACAGGTGTCTGAAATGCTGAAACGTAAGCTAGTCGGCTGTCTGTGTTGTCAGAATTTAAAAAGGTTCTTTTGTTCTTAAAAGACTTTTCGTTCTCTCTCAATATGTTTCACTTCCACAAAACTTCCAAATAAAGCACCTTAGGCAGAATCTCAATATCAACTTATTATCAACTACCTCAACTAAAATGAGGCAGCATTTTTAGAAGATACATTTCCATATAGGACCTACCTAATACATACACATTTTATACATCACAAAATATATATTGAAAAAACTATTTTGAAATTTGAAATAAAGTGTTTTCTGGGTTAAAAACTGCACAGCTAAAAAGACTGTAAATATACTATGAAACAAAAGAACAAAAAAATCCCAAACAAACAAAAACCAACACACAAAAATGCCCGAACAAACAGAAGTCAAGAGTATGTCCTTGATCACCATACAGTTGCAGAAAGGAGAAATACATAACTCGTCCCTAGCACGTAAATGCAGCACACACTAATGTCACAAAAAATTACTCTCTTTACCAACTAATCACTATAAAAAATCCACAGCACCCAATAACTCCTTTCTTAAATCCAGCTTTCCCCTTTTTCTGAATCACCTACCTCCTGTGGACCCTAAGAAGGAAAATACCAATCAAAAAAAGGTTGTTTTTTCTTTTATTTCCTTATTTATCTCCAGTAGATTAACACTAGACAACATTCTACAGATTCTACATCAGCGAGACTGCTACAGAAGAAAGGAAAAATATACTACTAAGGGCAAACTAACCTTGATTTCCAGAATACTGTTTGTGTCCATAAGGATCCCCAGTGTTGGGGCCTCCTTTCTCCCTCAGGTTCTCTTTGAGTGTGGGCATGTGCAGCACTGAGCCGTACTCTGTGCGCAGCTTGACTGCCATTTTCACCTTGTGGCTGTGAAAAGAGTAAAGCAAAATCCTCGTAAAACCCCAGTTTCTGAACTGTTAGCAAGTTTTGAAATATTTTAGAGGATGTCATAAAACTTTCTTTACAACTAATATTTCTCTCCCCTCAAGATTACACTGTTAACAGTACAGAAACCTCTGAATTTCTGACTTGGGTGGAGCAATCACTGACAGAGTTTAAAACTCCACTGACTGCAGCAGTGCTTACCTTTCCTCATCCAATGGGATAGGCTTGGCATTATCAGCTACAAACATGTCATGGGTTCTCTTCAAAGACCTGAACACAAGTGTGTGCACAGAATGCTTTTGGACTTCCTATAATATAGAAAAGAGCATTTAAATATGTTTAACAGAGTTAAATGAAAAACTGAACACTGAAACATAAATTGAACTGAGTAGCAATATCAAATCTTAATTCTGATATATGACATGCAGTCTTTTGGTCCACAGAAGACACTAATCTTCTTGGAAACTAAAAAATTAAGTTATTATGTTAGTGGTTTTACTTCAGTGTTTATTCAAAACTATATTTCATTTCTATTTTTATATGTAGGCAATAAAGAAGTCAATTCTAAAAAAAAAAATACTGCAAATTTTCCTTCACTACCACCATAAAAAGAACATGGACAGTCATGAATTTCTGTGTGCAGTACCACTTCATGATAACTTGGCTAATTACCACTCAACAACAGCAGCTATTGACACCACAAACAGAACAGTAGGCAACACCATATCTCCCCAATAGGGAACAAGCACCCACAAGTAATTTTTGACAGATGCTTTTCTGTAAAAAAAAAAAAAAAAGCTCATATTGCATTGGGCAGTCGTGGCACCTTCTTTCATAATCCTGACATCCCCACATGCTTTCAGAAGTGCATGATATTCACCCCACAGTAGAGATTCTACAACCTATAGAACCAGTGGCCTTCTCCACAGCTGTACTCCCAAGCCCTCACAAAAAAAGCTGAGCTTTCCTTTATGGGCTAACAGAGTCAATAGCTCTCCAGCGGCCAAACACCACAGCATCACTTCCCCACCAATCACAGAGCATGCTGAGTGGGAAGTGCTTCACAAGGATCATCAAGTCCAAGTCCTGGCCCTGCACAAGACAAGAGTCACACCATGTGTCCAAGAGCATTGTCCAAACGCTCACTGAACTCTGTCAGCCTTGCTGCTGTGACCACTCCCCTGGGGAGCCTCTTCATGTTTGGGGGCACCCAAACACCCTCTGGGCGAAAAACCTTTTTCTAATATCCAACATAAACATCCCCTCACACAACTTCAGGCCGTTCTCTCGGATCCTGTCATTGGTCACCACACAGACCAGATCCTGCTCCTCTTGCTTCCCACTCATAAGGAAGCTGTAAACTGAAATGAGGTTTGCTTTCACTTTCTTTTTCAGGCTGGACATGACAAGTGACCTCATCCATTCCTCCTACGGTTGTCCCTCTAGATCATTCATCTCCGTATCCTTTATACCTTTTTCCGATATTGTGGTACCCAAAACAATACCCAGCACTCGAAATGAGGCCTCCGAAGAGCAGAGCAGAGCGGGACAATCCCCTGTCTTGAAGGGCTGGTGATGCTTTCCCTGATGCCCTCCAGCACCAATTCCGCATTCGGCACAAGTCTGGCAACGTAAACCTGCTGCTCGCTGCTCACTCCCGCCCTAGACACGCACACTCCAATGACCCGCACCCGCTGCGTCCTGCGGGCACCTCGCTGTCCCTAGTCGGAACTGCGCGGGGACTGCGGAGATGGAGGGGCCGCCACGATCCATCCCCACAGCGGCCTTTCCCACCGGGGGACAGCGAGAGTGGCGGGTGCAGGGCGACGCTTTTCCCGCCCCGCCCCCCTCCGCCCCGCCCCGCTCCGCTCCACGGACCCGGCCCCGCTCCCTGGTCTCGCCCGGGGTGCCTCAAGGGCACGACAGAGTGAACATGGGGGGCCGCTCCCCCGACCTCACCTCCGCCATGGCGCCGCCGAACCGCTACAGCCGCGGCCGCTATGGAGTCACTTCCGGCGCCTTCCCGCCTGCACCGGAAGTGACCCATTGAAGGGCATGGAGGAGGCTAAAGCGGAGGGGCGGAGCTTATGGCAACGTCTCCACTCCGGGTGCGGGGGGGTCCAGGTTCGAGCTCCGCAAGCGCTGTCGGAGCGGGTGATGCGAGTCACTTCATCAATGTGTACAAAAATATAAAGGGGTGGTGTCAAGAGGATGGAGCCAGGCTCTGCTCGGTGGTGCCAAGCAACACAAGAGAAGAGGCAGTGTGCAGAAATTGATGTACAGGAAGTTCCACCTGAACATGAGGAAGTGCTTACTGTGCAGATGATCGTGCACCGGCACAGGGTGCCCAGAGAGGTTGCGGAGTCTCCCTCCCTGGAGATACTCAAGAACCCTCTGGACACAACCCTGTGCCGCGTGCTCTGTGATGGCCCTGGGATGGGATGACCCCACGGCGGTCCCTCCAGCCGCAGCCGTCCCGCGGCCCTGTGGGCGGGGTGTCCCCGGCGGCGGCGGGCGCGGTGCCGGGCGGGCAGCGGCCGGCAGAGGGCGGTGTGCCGCTGCGGGAGAGGCGCCGCTCTGCCCCGCTCCCGGCCCCGCGGGGCCCGTGCGCTGCCTCCTCGGGCTGAGGGATTGCGCATGAGCTGGGCAGTTCCATTTTGGTTCTGAAGCCATCGGCCTTTGTAACTGTTCAGGGCCGTGTAGCTGCAGGTTTCAAGTATTGCTTTCCTCGTGAGCTCTCAAGGGTAAAGCCACACAATTTTGAACCGCGGTGGTACTGGATGTTAGCCATAATAGCTGATCTTTTGGAAAAATTGTCTTTAGTTTGGCTCCACAGGACCTCATTTCAATGCAGAGTGAAGCGTGTGAACGAGCTGGCAAAGTGTTGGGTGAGAAAGAGCAGAGGCTGTAATTCTCTTCCTAATGTACCCTGGTACTCCGCCTGATATTTCACTTCCATTCATGAACAGAATAACCAAATGCATCTGTGCAAATTCCAAATTCTTTACTACTAAACCAGCCACTCACTGCTTGCCTGCATGCCTGAGCCGTGAACAGTTTACAAAACTATCCAAGCTAAAAGTAATTCAGTGCAACATAGTTGGTTCAAATCTGATGTCTTTATTTGCTACAGGACAGCGATAGCCTGGAATTATTTCTGGAATACCACTTGCCTGCTTGACATAATTATCGTGTCTTTTCTGCAGTTGATGGGTCACTTCTGGTGGCTGCACTGGTTGTTTGTATTTAGTAATTTAGGATACAGTGATGGAAACCTGCTTGAAGTGGCTTTGAGCCCCAGCTCCCGTTCTAGGTAGAGGTGGGGAAGGAGATGCCCATCACATTGTGTCAGTAACGGTGGAGAGCTATTGCCAGCGCGGTTTCGAAGCCAAGGCAGCCAGGGTTCATGTTTAACATGTCAGCCTATTTTGGTAGTCCCTCTGATGACGCTGGCAGTCCTTGTTGGATTTCAGAGCTTCCCGTAAAGACCAGCACAGCGCCTCGAGGAGGGGAAGCATTGTCTGTCCTTGCTTAAAGTGCAACCTAGAGTGCAAACTCCACAGGGCAGTGTGTCAAAATGGGGCAAGACTCTTACATCCTCTTGGGCTGATGAGATTAGACTGAAGATAACACAACATTTGAAAGGAAACTTGGGGAGGGCTAGGGATTTCAAACAGGTTTATCTTTCTTTTTTAAGGTTGCACACAGAGTAGCATGTGCCTACTTGATCACTCAGATGATTGGAGGATATGATGTGTGGAAATGGTTTAAAGGCTAGTCTCTGACTGTCTGTAGAGTTGTTTGCTTCCTATTTTCTGTTGAAAGAAATCAAACCTTTCCACTGCCTTTTAAAGGGAAATCAAATTTAAAATATGCACTCTGGTAGCAAAATTTTTGAAAAATTACATTTAGCAAGAAAACTTGTCTGTGCTTGTTATTACTATTATTAGTAGTATTCACATGGCCTTGGAGTTTCTATAATTTTCTATATTTTGTTACACATAAACATTCCCCTCAAAAATTTATAATCTGAACTTGTTTCCTGTTATCCTTGTATTGTTTTGGAAACTCAGAGGACAAAATAATCTTTTTTGAGATTTCAGAATCCAGTTAGAGGACAAATCTAATTTATTTTTTTTTTTTCCCTAGAAGGCTTAATCTAAGTTGAAATTTAGTCCTGGAACATCAATAAATCACATTGATAATATTATTAAGAATATGCACCTCATTTATTTTCTTTGTTACATATGGCTTCTTGATGTGTTCTTGCATGTCAGCTACTGCTGCAATTCTGGAAATAGCTAACTATGTATTTTTTTATAAGCACTATTTCATAGAAGGTGACTAGCAAATTAGATGAACTTTTAGTGTTATATTAAAGTCAAAGTGAATAGCCCACTCATTAATGTTGCTCCCAGAACATGAAGGTAGCATTAATCATCATTCACAAGAAACCTTCCCAGTAAAAGCAAATAAGAAAAAAGGATGTTCATCTCTGCAAAGGTGAATATTTTAGTTTACAATACTCTTTTCATAGGATGATGCTATTACAACACTAGGGGTTTAAAAGGAATTTCTAAATCAACAGCTATTTTTAAATTGAAACAGAATACCTCAATGTCAGCTAAGAAGATTCTGTTCCCCAAGACCTCTTTGGGGCATACATCCTGCTCTGAAGAGTCATGATCTGGTGATCGCGACTTGCCTGGGGATGGGGGGGTTTGTGTAAAGAGGGGAAGAGGGTTGCATCACTGGCTGGCACAACAAACACCAGGGCAGCGAGCAAACAGTTGTTCCTCAAAACACACATACACCTCTGTCAGTAAGTGCTTTTTTAGTACAAAAATACTGTGTCCTGCACAGTGTCCTGAAACATCAACAGGTCCATGGAGTATTACTGCAGTTTCTAGCAGGCATGCTGTGATATCACCACCACATTAGTTCTAGGAACACCTTCTCATTAACCACATGAGTTGGAGGAGGGAGTATGAAAGAAGAGAGATAGGCTGTTCTGTTTTGAAGAAAGAGATTCTTTGATACAATTTTTAGAAGAAATTTAAGCTATAGTTTTGGTCCTTCATAAGGCTTTATTTAATCCTTAGAAAGTCTCAGCCTGACTTGTGGTTGCAAGCATGAGAGTAAAATCACGACTCATTATCAAGATGCTAATGGAAATTAATTTCTGCTGCCAAAATGTTTTTCTGTATGTGTGTATGTTTGCCAGGATAGACTCCTCTGTATGCCATTCCAAATTTGGACCATTTTTGTTGATAAAAGTCTTCAGGCACAACCTCTGCAGTACAGACAAGGCCCTTGCTTACCAGATGGGCAGTCACACGGTCCCGCCCTGAGGCATCTGGTCATTTGGTGTGTAGCCGCCAGCCTGCTGGGGTGTGAGCAATACGTGTTGCTCAGGGAGAATCCTCAGGGAGACACAACCACCCAACTCTTCTGGGGAAGCTTGAAAAGTGCTGGAGCTGGGAGGGTCAAAGGCTAAGTTTCAAAGGAGAAATCCCATCTGAAGGCAGAGTAAGCCTGGGGGTTTCCCATGCTGGGGCTCTGCAGTTGGCCTGGTGGCTCCTGGGCCAGCCCTCATCATCATCTCCTACAGCCTCTGCACACACACAACCAGGGCTTTTTATCAAGAGCTCAAGAGAGATTAATATCTGAAGGAGGACACCATAAATTACTGCAGAACATGCTGATGGTTTCAAAACAGATTAAGCACAAATATCACTTGATATTATTAATAATTAATTAAGATTTGTGTGAACTGACCTGGGATAATTTGAGTTTCCAGCTCAGGAATAGTGAGACCTAGTTTTAGTTCCACTGTACCACAAGCTACTCTTAAGCTCTGGGCAAAGGTTGAAGACATCCCTTCCATATGTAAGATGAGGGTGGCTGAACTTCCCTCAGAGGGAAAACTGTATTAAAAGTTAGGATATTCCCAAAATCAATGGTAACATCTTGGCCAGTATCCATAAGTGGAAATAACTTTTAAATTATGTCAGTTTTGGCCTTAGACAGATTTCTTTAATGTCTGCAGGGAGAAGTTTGTGTTCTTCCAAATCTAATAGTGTTGGTCATATCCTCATGCAGGAGATCCAATTCACTGTAGTTTTAGCTCCTTGAGCCATGGCTGATTTGGGGACAAACTGTTTAATAATTAAACCAGTCATGTTAAACATTTTTCATATTTTGTGAATCTTCAAAGTTTACTAGAATTCTGACAACAGCACGAATACAGGAAAAAGGCCTAAACCAAGCAATTTTAGCTGTTCTCATGTTTGCTTCCCATAAAGTCCTCCCCTCCATCAAGTTAGTCTTTGGAATGGAAGCTCAGACTACAGTTTGCATCCCTTCATTGGTTCAGATATCGATATGAATGACTTCAGAAAAGTGTGCTGGCTCTCACTTGGCATATTTAATTTAATTCAGTACTTTATAGTCATTTATAACGCCCGAGAAAATAACAGGATATAAACACACTGAAATGTTAAAACTCTGCTAATATAAAAGCAGTGATATGCAACTTCCTATAAAATATTAGAAAGTATGTTTGAGTATTTCACTATGATTTCAAGTAACTTCAGGCTGTATTCTCTTAAAATATTATTAAAAATATTTAAATAATATTTGTAAAATGTAATTTTTTTATTAAAAAAGGAAACCCATAAATTATTATGTAAAACTGAATTTAGTTCATTTACAGTATCACAAGGCTATATTAATGCAATGATATTGGCTTATGCTTACAGTATTCATTTGATCTTAAATAAATCAAAACATTGCTTTTATTCAAAATTATTAATGTAATGAATATACCTTTTTCCCACTTTTATGTTAGAAGACTCAAAGATTTGCATACCTATCAAGCACCATCAAACCAAAAAAATGCAGCAATCTGTATGATGTGTCTTCACATTTAATATGATATTTCTGAAACATTCACGTTTTCAGCAGAGAAAGAAAAAGGACCCATCACAAAATGACATCTATAACTTGTAATAATCTGTAATTTTTTTCCTTTGGCCATTCACCTTTTCAGCTGTTTTAAAGCACTTGTGATTTTTGAGAAAATGGTAACCTTGTGTAATCTGAGCAGGAGGTACTTTTAAGAATCTGAACATGTATTTGATGCCAGCATCAACAGAGGACTCTAGGACATATAGATAACAGTTGTCCAGAGGAATTGCTCAACAACTGATGTATTCAGGCACAGAGTGAGGAGTTGAATATTAACAGAGAAATTCTGATTGCTCAGAAGGGTTGACCCTATCACTGTGAAGCTGGAAATTAGTGCTCCTGCGCATATATAAAAAAACAGAGTAGACCTCTCCCTGTCAGAGCTGAACAAAAGAGAAGATCACTGAGCTGCTCAAGCAAGCCAGCACCATGAAACTGCTCCTGCTGTTCCTGCTCTGTGTTTCCTCTGTTCAATCCCAGGGCTCTACTGACTATGACGATGAGGTTGTAATACTTATATTGATTAATAATTAGTCATAATTAATTGATTTCGTTTAATTGCATGCATGGCTTACTCAGCTTATGTGAGTTAGCTAAATTAGAAGTTGTGGGGAAAGGTACTCCAGTGCATGGTTTTTTTACCGCTTGAATTATTCAAAAAATTAACTTTTTATATGTAATAGTTATTTTCTGAGTTTGGAGATATTCTCTTCCTATTTATTTTTCTGTAGGTAATGAAGAATGTTTGATGGTAAGATTAGTTTTTGAGTTGAATTTATTTAAGGATGCTAATTTAGCAATGTTGACATAGGATGTTACAGACAATCAGTATTAGGTATAAAGGAGTAGAAATATGTAATTAATCATGTCCTGTCTCAAAGACAGTAAAAACTTTTCTGCAGAGTCAGTAGACATTAAAAAAAACAAAACCAAACAAATTACCAGTTCGTACAATTTGGAAATTAACATTGGAAATTAAGAGGTAATAATTGCTAAACAGAAGGAAAAGCAATGAGAATCAATATAAAATAATAGTTTAATATATATTTATTTTTGTTTAAGTAAAATATTTTAATGGGAAACACAATTTAGAATTTTGGTACACTTTTCTATAGTTTGAAAATCCCTGTAAAAATTAAATTGGTCTGGACAGTCAGAATTTCTGACAATCTAAGCACTTGTGTCTGCACATTAATTACTGATAACATTAATGTGTTAAATAATTTTTAACAATTCTGTGTTTTGTATGCTGCTTAGTTTTGAAACTACTTAAAGCCTGTGATGCTGGATACTTTCAAACGTTTATTGTTTGGAGTTAAGTCTGAGTGGGACTGGAAACAGCTGTAGGTTTTAATTCAGTAGCTCAAATAACTATTAATTGGAATGGTTTTATTTGAAAAAATGCTTAGGGATCAGGCCTGTTTTCCTTGCTCAGCCTCTTAGACTTCACCCTTTCTGGCAGATATGGGGAATGTATGTATCAGAGAGAGAGAACTCTGAGAGATGTTATTAAATAGTTTCCCAAATTTCATCAGTTAACAGCTGGTATGTGGCTTGAGACCCGATGGTGTATTTGACTGTGGCCTGATTTTCCGACCTTATAAATGTTGCTATAGCCCAATAAAAAACTGGAACACTGAAAATGTGCCTCTGAATATACTTCTTAGCCCCAAGGATGTCTAATTGCTTTCTTTGTAGCCTACTACTTCCAAGTTTTATGGTGCGTAGTAGCTCTGAACTATGTAAGATTTATTCCTTGGTCAAAATTGGTTATTGAAATATTTTTTTAATTTGGTTTGAAGACTTTTTAGTTCATCTATATCTAGGTATGGAGAGTGTGACTAGTCTTATAAAGGAAGGGGTAGCAATGACTTATACATAATGTCAGTATAATATTACCATTATGGATTTTTATTCCATTCCCTGGTTTTCCTTGCTGTTTAAAATACTAAAGAGTGCTGAATGGATGCCTGCACCCTGTGCGCCCCATTTTGCAATAGCAATCCCAGATTAAGAGAGTTTTGTCTCCCCTTGGCTACGCAGGATGAGAGCCCTGTGATTGCCGTTCGGGGCCACCGGCCCGTGGACAAAAGGCGTGAGATGGCACCCACGCTCCGACCTGTGGCACCTCCCATCAGTGGGGCCGGATACAGGCCCCGGCCACTGAAACGGGGGAAGCTGGAGGACAAGAAGGAACGGATAATCTATCCTGATGCTGGAGGCTGCACGCATGGCCAGGAGGAGCTGGTAGGAGTCTGGCTGCTGATACAGCTGGGGACATACTGTCCTTTCCTTCTAATACACCCAACACGAGAGCTTTCCTTGCCAAATAAAGAATGGTCATTAATTTAAAGCAGTCCAGCTTTTCCTCACTTTGCTTGGGCTTTCTAGGACTGCATTCAGAAGGATAATGTGTCAGAGTCCATGGGATTAGTGGTAGAGTCAGCCAACAGCAAAGATGGGGACATAAGAGTTAAACCGTAAACCAGGAAAAGAAGTATCTGTGGATTAGCCTGTGCCTTCCATCTGGCTTTGCACAGGTAACTATTAAGGATAGGAAAAACCTGTGCAGAAGAGCTGGATTCAGTTTCAGACAATCTTAAGGAGCCCTAGGGACCAAAAAACCCCCAACCTGCCATATCTTTCTTAAAATTTGTTTAAAAATGTAATTCTCGTCTACTCTCAGTCCCTGCTTATGGGACAGCATTACCAGCATGCTGACATCCAGCACACTCTTTGCTGCCTTGCAGCAGTCAATCACACTGTCTCTGTCATGATCCCTATTGGAAAATGCAAGCTGTAAAAGTACTGAGAGGCATCTTAGTGACTGAGCACAAGTTTGAGTGTTGAAGTTGCCAACAAATGAAGTTCGGTAAAGCTTATCTAGATGCTTAAATACGTGTTCTCACATTACAAACTTCCACTGTGTTCAAAGGTACTGATGTTTACTGATGGGAATAGAACTTTACTCTTACAGCCCTTTTTCATTCTATTAAGGGAGTGCTGTGTCCAACTGGATGTGAACTGCGAACTACACTGTTAAAACAGGAAAAAACTGTAAAAACAGTTATTAATGATTTAAAAGCTAAAGTGGCCACACTTTCAGAGAGCTCCTCAACTTTCTACGAATATGTGACCGTTCTAGAAGATAAATTGGTAAAAAGGCAAAAACAAAAAAAAGGTATGCTATTTCTATGAACTACTAGATTAAATAGTATTGAAGTTTTATTAGCATTCCTACAGTTACTTTTTAGAGGGACTTCTAAAAAAAATTAAAAATACCATGGAATATCTAGCAAAGCAGGGTTCTGTGTCCATGAACTCTTAAATCTTAAAAAACATCTATTGAGAGAGGCAAAGGAATGGATCTCATACTAAGGCAAGATTCATGTGAGGCCTCTAAATGTACATCATTCATGTGTTCCCCTTACCTGTTTTCCTATGTCCATGCAATCCACTTATGACCAGACTGTGGATTGGCACCATGGCTTCCCAGAAAGATGGGAATTACCGCTCTTTGGCAGAGTAAAGCACCACTGATAAATCTATTAGCTAGCAAAGAACCATCAGTACACATGTACTACTTCCCTGAGAATATCTGCATAGTTTTTGTATGCCGTAGAAAAGTAAGCAAAAGAAGTGCCATTCCTGCTTTCCTTCCTGCCTTTCTTCCTAGTGGCATCTCAAATTGTACTTACAAATTGCTCTTCATAATTTCCCAACTGGGAAATATGTTGAAAACTAATCTGCTTTTAATCTCTTTTCTTTTCTAGACAATGATAACTTACTTTCTCAGTTCAACACAGAGGTGGAATTGCAGTACAGTTATATAAAGGATAATCTGGACAATAACATCCCATCCAGCCTCAGGGTCCTTCGTGCAGTTGTGGATTCTTTACATAAAAAGATACAAAAACTGGAAAATGCCATTGCAACCCAGGTGGACTACTGTCGTTCCCCATGTGCTGTTTCCTGTAATATTCCTGTGGTTTCAGGCAAAGGTATTCATTCAACTATAATGACATCTTTTCTCCCATTTATGTCACTGTGCAAATTGATTGATGCATCTGAAGCCTGTACAATTGATTAGGATATTAGGAAAGATGAAAAATGATCCTAAATGAAAAAAAAAATCTTTTTTGGATCACTATACTGGTCAGACCAAAGATCCTCTTATCCAATATCAGTCATTGTAAGTGACAAGCAGCACTTTAAAGAAATATGTGCTTCAGAAACTTTGTAAGGTGGAGGTGATACATTTGTGACTATCATAATTGTGCTCTTGATTTTTTTCAGTCAAGAAAGGTTCTTCTTTCACAAGCTTTCCTAGTTCAAGAAGTCATTGTAAGGTATACAGTGTTGCATCATTTAGTTTGAAGTTTCAGAAATTCCTCTTTGAAAAAGCTGCACAGTGCAGTATTCTTTCTTCCACAATTCTTTCACTTGATGTATTACAGAAATCAAAATGAAAGTAAAATACTATCTATAGATATTTAAAACTGTTCCCATGTAACAGCAAACCAAAGGATAAGACTGTCGAAGTTCATAGACCTTTCAGTAACAGTCTGTTTTATTCTTGCAGAATGTGAGGATATCATCAGAAAGGGAGGTGAGACATCCGAAATGTACCTCATCCAGCCAGATCCTTTTGCCAAGCCATACAGAGTATACTGTGACATGGAAACAGATAATGGAGGTTAGTGTGAAATAATGTGTTGTTAAAATATTAATAAATCAATGTTACCAAAAATAATATTATAGATTTGTATTTTATACAAAGAAATATGAAATTATACCTTTTGTAATTACTTGATAATTAAATCTGATTGACTTGTTCAAGGAAGTCTTGTTGAGGTCATCTGCTGATACAGAATAGGATACTTCTATAGTGAAACTGGAAATAAATTGTGTATGTATCTTACTACGAACATCATGGTTGGTGTATAGGTGGGCAGACAAGGACAGCCTGGCTCATTTCTTACCCTGCTCCAATGCACTTGTCAAAAGACCCAGGTCATCGTTCAAGTTCTGTTTTTTCCACCTTTTGTTATAAAGCAAAGTTCTACTTAAGTGTGAGCAAAAGGGGCAAAACTAAGCTCAAAAGCAGTGAAGGACCTGCTGCAAGGAAATCATATACCCCTCTGGTCCTGAGGTGAAATGAAAAGGGCTGTATCTTAATGTTTGATGCTCCTTTTTTTCTGGTAATTTAATCTGAATACTCTTGCTCCTGCAGGCTGGACTTTGATTCAGAACCGTCAGGATGGAAGTGTTAATTTTGGAAGAGTATGGGATCAATATAAAAAAGGATTTGGAAATGTGGCCAAGAGTGGAGGGAAGAACTACTGCGATACACCAGGTAAAAAAACGAGCATAAAATGTAAAGAAACCATTTTCTTCTATTTTTTCAAGCTCTTAAATTTTTTTAAAATAAACAAATTCACTACTATAGGCAAATAATAAAGTTGCTTTGAAGTATATTGCAAAGTCTGTTTCACAGAGCTCTCACTTGTTGCTTCTCAGGTGAATATTGGCTTGGAAATGACAAGATCAGCCAGCTTACCAAAATAGGGCCCACTGAAGTTTTAATTGAAATGGAGGACTGGAATGGTGATAAAGTATCTGCTCATTATGGAGGTTTCACCATACAGAATGAAGGAAACAAGTATCAGCTTTCAGTTAGTAATTACAGAGGCACTGCAGGCAACGCTCTAATGGAAGGCGCATCCCAATTGCATGGAGAAAACAGGACAATGACAATTCACAATGGCATGTACTTCAGTACTTATGACAGAGACAATGATGGATGGTATGCACTTTCACTAGATATTTAAAATAAAAATAGAGCTGAATATAGAATATTTCTGTAATTTGCCATTAATTTTCACAGAATTTTGTACTATGTCAAAATATGTTATATCCCTGCAAGTTACCAGCTAAAGGTGTATGCAGTTCTCTTGGTATAGCCAAGGACAGGTAAAACTATATATTAGGTTGGTGACAGTCTACAACCAAGTAAGAAGCGAGCATGCTGAATTTTATTGATTCCATGAATGACTTACCACAGACAAAGCAGCAAATCTGGATGCAATAGTCAGAGACTGACAGCAGCAGTGCTGAGGACACCAAGTAGAAATATGGGTATTCACTCCAGTAAAATATGAGTCCTGAAGAAAGAGGCAGGTAACATATCCGTTTAAAAAGCAATGTTCTGCCTACTCAGAAGACAGGAACTCAGTTGTAAAGTACATAATAAAGCACTCTAAAGTGTCTAATCTGTGCTTAATACCTGATTACATATTCATTAATAAAGGAATTGTTTAGGTTGGGGAAGACATACATTTCTCATTGCTTTCTATCTTTAAATTTAATTGATTACTAGTTGTTATTATGAACTGCAAGTAACTGTAGTTATCAATCAGTAAACTAAAATGACATTCCCAAAGAGGTGCACTTAAAATTTTATTTGTTTTTCTTAGCTGCTTTACCTTCTGAGTGTACCATGTAGCACACACTTGTGATGGTCAATCCTTTATAGAACGTCCAGAGAGAACTTAAATTGTTTATTATGGTTTGAAAATTTCAGTACATGGGCAGGTATATGTACCCTGTTGATCTGTTAGCCTATATTACAGATGTCACTCTCAACACCTTTTCTTTTACCCCTCATCAGGTTAACTTTGGATGCAAGAAAACAGTGCTCCAAACAAGATGGTGGTGGATGGTGGTACAACCGCTGCCACTCAGCCAACCCCAATGGCAGATACTACTGGGGAGGGACCTACAGCTGGGACATGGCAAAACATGGGACAGATGATGGTGTTGTATGGATGAACTGGAAAGGGTCGTGGTATTCAATGAAGAAGATGAGCATGAAAATCCGACCATACTTTCCACAGTAACCATTATTAAAATGTACAAAATCACAGATTTTCTTTTAGTATTTGTACATGGTTATCTTTTTAGCATAGTACTCATTCTTATCTTTACATATTAGAACCAAATCTGTATGTACAACCGTATTGTGACCTAAAATGGAAAGCTGTGTCAAATGTAAATCTAAATCTGTGCAATGAAAATAACTCATGAGTGTATTTTCTCAATTTTTCATTTGTGCACAAGGTAGAATTAACTATTATAGAATAACACTGATAAAATAAAACCAACTTGTTTCACTCTTTTATGAAGGTCTTTTGCATCTCTTTTAAAGGGGAGAGGATTATTTCTAAATGTTTTCTAAAAACTAATACAATCTCGAAACTAAAGTGTTCCTCATATTGTTCCTAAGTATTTTTGCATAATCTGTGGAGAAGGAAATTCATTCTACTAAATAAGAAACAGGTTTTTTTATATATTATAAAAATAACAGTAACTACCTGTGTATCAAGTTGAGAAGGAATAAAAGTTAAAAGAGTATTGAACAAGTGAGTAGGTCACTGGTCCCTTAGCTCAAATGCTGTTGCTGAATAAAATATGTCCTTTTCTAGGACCCGGTTCACATACTTGCTTTCATACATACGTGTTTTTCACACAGTCCCTATCATAGGACTAGAGTAATTAATGTCTGCAGTCATAGAGTAGTGGAGGTTGAGTATTTCATCAAATCTAGTAGTTTATGCTCCCTTGAGCAGAAAAAGACAAGACTTCCCAACCCTGGTAGACAAGATGAACATCTCTCAAAGGGGATGCCTTCCTCCACAAAGGAAGGGACCCAGATCACTAGGGGTGGATGGATCCCACCTGAAACCTTTGGTGTTCATTTAATCTTTGAAGCCCAGGAGGACAAGAAGGAGACATAATGGCCCCTTCTCACTAAAGAAGCCCAAATGTTCAGCATCCACACAGGCAGGCTTCCACTGAGGCTAAGGAAGAAAAATAGAAAGTGCAAGTGGAAACCTGTTTTCCAAAAGCACAGACACCTCCTCACACATGACTGTAAAGATGTCTTTGCTCTTCAGCAATCTTTCCAAATAGGTTGGACAGTGGCTGTATTTGAGAAGCACTGGGAAAAAAGGCTAAAATGAGCTGCTTTGCCAGTATTTGATGATCTTGTTAAATGGTATGCAACACGTCCATGAGATTAGAGGTAAGGATGTTTGCTCATTCTTCTTTCTAGAAGCACAGAAATATTAAACAGTGTAAATATTGCGTAATTTTATGCCATAAGGTATAAAGGTAAATATAATGTGGTCTTCTGTAATTGTGTGGCCAGTATAACTGATATTCCATGCAGTCAGCTTTTGTCTAAAAGATCCTTACCACACTGTCAGCAAGCTGATTTAAACCCCTTATCCTTAGAAGAATCCTTGCCTGGCACATGTGCTGAGAAACATTTGGGTGGTTCCTCATCTTGCTTGTTCTGGTTAGAGTCATAACCTTTTAGGGGTTTCTGGGAAGTAATAGCCTGTTTTGGGAGTCGTGTTTTGATAAGTTATCATGAAACTGTCTTATTTTGGAGATACAAGTATGCACGGTAAGCTATCTGTGATTCATCAGTGGGATGGAAGGTCTGTGTCCATATTTATACAATCAAAGTCTAGGAGATTCTTAAAAGTGAGTCCTAAAATGCATGCATTCTTTATCAAAGCATACTCCATATTAGGTATATGGCAAAAGTGAGAACCCACACCACCCTTGGCTCTGTCTGGGAGCTGACTCCCACTGCTGTTGAGCTCCCCTTGAAATAGAGATGAGAGTGTGAATGTTGAACTTGGTTAGACTTTCACAGTCCATGTCAATGGAGGCAGGATTTCATTGTGAACATACTTCTAAATATTTTTTCTTCTTTAACACTCCTAAAACAAAGTAAATAATAGAAATTAAAAGTTTTTAGCTCAATTCAAGTTGTGAGCTTGACTTGACATAGAAATAGACAAATTTGATATCAAAAGAGTTTTAAAATCAATATTTCCTTGTCAGTTAAAAATAAGATCAAAAAAGTCTTGTTGATAATTAATCATTTTTTATTTTTTAATCTCCAAATGTGCTCAGTTGCCTTCAAATTCACAGGGTAAAGGTACATCATACATACATATATAAAAAATTTTTTCAACTTGTAGTCTAACATGCATTAAAGGCCTGTCTTTCTACAGGGTTTCTATGGGCCTGATTTTCATTCTAGCAGTTTTTAGGGAATAGTCAGAGGCTTTAAATGGCAGCCAGACTACACCATTTTCGATCTCATAGGGGACATTGTACCTGGGGTCATAGTGGCCCCCCAGGTAGTAAATGCCATTGAGGTTGGCAGCCTGGCAGCTGTTGTACCACCAGCCCCCCCCATACATCTCGGCACAGTTCTCCTCCCAATGGTCCTGGTCCTGGTCAAAAGTGCTGAACTTCATCTGGGCGTGGGATGTGTACTCAGTGCCCTCTTCCAGCCAGCCAGAGATTAGGGCATCCCCGGCAGTGCCCTCGTAGGAAGACACAGCAAGGGTGTACCCTTCAGCTTCAGACCCTACCTGTACGAGATACTCTGCAAACACAGCATTTCCATCCCAGTCCTCTAACTCTACCCGAAGGAGAGTATCATTCTGAGTCAGCAAGTGTAGGTTTTCATTGCCCAGCCAAAACTCTCCTTGCCCCCTGCCATCCACGCTGCCGAAACCTTTCTTGTAGTCTTGCCAGGTCCGGTTAAAATTCACTGATCCATCCATTCTCTGTTGGATCAATAGCCATCCTCCCAAAGTGGTCTCTTGGTCGCAATAAACTGACAAAACCTTATTGGATCCCGCTGGCTTGATTTTGAAAATGCCACTTTTGGCACCAGAAGTGTGTTTCTGGCGGATATCATCACAGTCTAAAAAAAAAAGTTGATCTGGTTTGACAGAAGTTATCAGCAAAATTTAATAAAAGGTTCAGAGGAATCCAAATACCAATAGCTCAGAGGAAAATTGTTAAACACGTCTTGGACTATGCTAGGTATAGTGACAGGCAAAATTAAAAAGAATTCAGGAAAGAAAACTTTACATATTCTTTAAATTGTGAATTGTTTATGTAATGCCTAAGTATTAATGAAATATTCTCCCTTTTGTTTCTGAGGTGGTAACAAACGACATATTTAATCATCACACTGTTGTACTACAGTATCTAAAATCAATCTGTCAGTTTGGTTATTGATGGAGTTTGGCTCCATTACCTCAATAACTACCTTTCCCAGTGCTGGGTGTCCTTCGCTTCCCTCCTGATGGTCTGAAGCTGCGTGCCTGAAAGTCTGGGGTATCCTCTGCACTCTGATCATGTTCCAACCCACCTAGCTGCTCATTTATTTCACGGATCTTTACTGATTTGGTTTCAAAAGTAGAGCCTCCCTTGTTCTTGAAACTAGAAGAGCTGGTCGCTACAGTCTTGGAGTGACTTGCACTGCCAGATGGGAATCCAGATGGCTGAAGTCTTCCAAAGTCATCTTCCTCCTCCTCTCCTAAGTCTCCAAATTTGTCTTTTCCCCCATAAGTCCCTGAATGACTGGATGCTCCTGCACCTATGTGGCTACTGCCTGTGCCAGTTGTACGTCTGCTGGTTGTGAAGCTGCTAGATCCACTAACGTGCTTACTAGCAGTGGATGGAGAGTCAGGGGTAAAAAATGACTCTAGCTCAGGGAATAGAGTCTCTAGCTTGTGCAAGCCATCTGCACCACTAAAATGATAGGTGCTCCCTTCCCTCCCAACATTTCCAGGTAAATAGGAGCAGTCTGAGCCATCAGAAGAAACTGTTTTCTCAACTACTTCTTTAGTGCCATCAATTTTTGTGGTGGTAGTTTTGGTGCATCTACGAACACTGGATGAGGTTTTGTCTCCCAGACTAAGGGTTTCTCTCCCATGAGTAGGAATAACTAATTTGGTGTATGAAGATTCATCCCCCCTTGATTCTGCCGCATGATATGAGCTGTCGCCTCGGGAGGGTTTTACATCTGTTTCTGGTCTTTCTAATACCACTTCCATCTGCTTGATGTCATTAATTATGTTCAGAGCTTGCATTTCTGGCAGAGGCTTATGCTTAAAATGATCAGGAATATTAGAGTCCTTAAGTGGCCTCATTTTCAGTGTGCTCAAGGTGGTTGTTTGAAGCTCTGGGTGCAAGTTGATGGAGTTGGCTTGGGCAAGCTGCTTCTGGATGTTGTCGTAGCTTTCTTTGTCCACCTTGTAATCAAAACTTCTAGCACAGGTTCCTTTGCAAGCTCGTATCTTAATATCAATGTCCACCTACATAACCAGAGAGAAGTAATTTGATTAGGGAGCTTTCCCAACTTTCTCAAACAAGGATATCCTCTACTGAACAGGGAAAAGATAAGAGCTGCTCCAGTACCTTTCACCTACAGCTGAGCTTTTTCAAAGTTCGTTTTTGATGACATCATAGGTTTATTTCCATTGTAAATACAAAATGTGCAATAGCACCATGCACATGAGTTCCATGGAGAAGAACATTGTAAAAGGCTCCCAATTTCTCCCAATAGCTACCTTTATTTTTGGGGTTTAGAGGTGTCTTCCTGGTTTTGGAAGGAGTGCTGCAGAGTTGGACATCGTCCATGGGGACTGGGGCAGAAATGAGCCCTCGAAAGAGAGGGGAAGACTCTGTCATGGCCCTGCTGTGAGGTCTGACATCTTGGGGTTACCATTACTTTCTCAAATGATTCAAATGATGTATTTCTGTTCTAGGAATTAAAATGAGCCTTTGAGCAAAACCACTGTTTGTGCCAGGACTTTTCCTTGCACTACCATCAGAAGAATTGGCTGCAACCTGGGAACACAGGTTTTAATGCCAACCCTAGCTGTGGGCAGCAGTGGCAGCACTGGATATGGACAGAGCACATCTCCTTTCTAACTACTCAGCAACTCCCTACAGGAGGATAAACACCTCATACAGAAGCAGTTAGCAGATGGAGGGAGCATCCTTGTGGCCTGAGAGAGAAGAAGCAGATGGGACTAGGACCTCATGGAACACACTCTGGTTCCTACAGAGCAGAAGTAGAAAATCAGGATGGATAGAAAGCAACTCATTTGGGCATTTGTCTCAGCAAGTCATATCCTGTGAGAGTTGTACTATGTTTTCTCCCAGCTGGAGCAGTGCTCACCATAATGGACATGTCCCCTTTCTGTAGCTAAGCCCTGGAAAGAATGGGAAGTGCATAGCAGGCACCTACCTCTAAGCGCTTCATCTCCACCACTTGTTCCTGGATGCTGTTCTGCAGAGCTTTAATTCTGTTCACTTGAGTGACAATTCTCTGCTTTAATGTCACAATTCTCCGTCTCAGTTCTCCTGACAGGCGACCATAAGTCTCATCAAGCTCTGAAACAAAAATGCCTCACAGTCAGCAATGCCCATGTGCCTTTCTTTCCTAAATATGCATCATATTTTAAAATATGTAATTAAGCACATAATTGAGAAATACTTCTCATAATGCTGAGCAGATTAAAATTAAATTAATTTTTGCTAACTAGTTAAGAGTCTATTATTATGATTGTTCTGTTTATTGTTAGCAATATCCAGTGCAGTCTGTACTTTCACTACATATGGCTTATTCACAAAAAAGTAGTCATTCTGTAATGGATCATAAAACTGGGCGCAAAGTACTCACCCTGAGCACTGTCCAGGTTTGGTTTTAGTGCATTTACAGTTTCCACAATTATCTGATTGGACTTCTTATAGTTGTTTTGATTATCTGAGAGCAGCTTCTTGATTTTTTCTATTCTCTGACTAAACTCCTGGTCTTTTTCATCAATCAGTCCTTGCATTCTGCATCCTGATGGACATTTGGTACCCTAGAATTGAAAGAGGGAAATAATTGTGCTAAAATCCTCAAGAGCAAACATCTTGTATGATGAAATCAATGAAGCACATCCTCAGAAACCTGCTGTAACTGTGGGGTGAGTAACAAGTAAACCTTTAGTTTCCTTTCTCCTCTGTTCCTCATAGGTGAGATGTTTTGTATATATATATGTTTCTTAAAAGTCTGCTGTAAGAAGCCTGTCATCCAGTTTGAGGGAGGATGTTAGAGGCCAGCATTTTTAAGCAGTTTTCCTCAGAAAAGCTTAATGTGCTGACAGATTTAAGCTCTTTGACAAGAAGTCATCAAATAAATGTAGCACAGAAAAGGACTGAGATGCAAGAAGCAAGAAAGAGAGAAATGAATAGTTTATATACAAAGACATCTAGTCAGTTGTTATGAAACTTTTATCAAGCATCTTGTAACCAACCTGACTTCCTAAACATTAACTAGTGAGTGTATGTGATTTCTAGCTACTTCTTTTCTTTTTCTCACAACTCTTCCTGTTGCCTTTCTTTTATGAATTCCAAAAGAGGCAATACCAAAATTCTGAAAAGAAATAGTTCTTATGTTTTTCTAGAGTTAGCCTTTGTTTATTTAATCCTTCTTCTCCAGACTTACTTTCTCTTCTCATTCTGCACCACTGCAAACTTCTCCTTGTTTCTTTTGTCTTCAGTTTTTCATTTCTTCATTTCCTACAGGAGATCTGTGCAGGCTGCCCAGACCTGAAGTGTTACCTCGTCCCTAATGCTGAACCCTGTGCTGGCCTGTAGCATCTGATGTAGTGATCCAGCTGCTGATACAGCTGAGGCCCACAGGTGCCCTACAGAGGGGTCCCACTTTCACCCCGGTGTTAATCGCTCACCCAGTCATCATCTGCACAGATGGGCCAGCTCTTCTCAGACCGGCAGCTGGACTGGGACTTGTGCTCCACAATCCTGGGACCACGCACTCCTGCACCCACCTGTTCAAAGGTACTCTCTCCATCTTGTGCCTGCCAGGAGGAAAAGGGGGAAAAGTGAAACCAAGGTTAAGGGAACAAAGGAGCAGAAACACAATGCTGATGTCCTCGAACACTCAGCTGGTGGGCAATCACAGCTGGTAAGCATCACACCCAACAGTGCAAGGATTTTATTCCAACATTTCTTGTAAGATATGTTTTTGTTTGCTTTGTCAGAATAATGATTTACATCACTTAAAATTAATGTATTTTGTAGAGGGTTAGTGATGCTCAGGATATATAATATCATTCCACAGAAATATTTTGTCCTGTGTGTAAATATAAAACTAACTTGAAATTAGACTGAAACTGGAAAAGTAAAAGTAAATACTTTAAAAATACTATTCCCATTAGCTGCAATACTCTAAAATTCTTACTGTCACTTTACCACCTGCTACTAACACAATTAAAAAAATAATTTCAGTGATGGATGGATTTCACTGTGCCAATGGAAAGAAGAGAAATAAATATGCCAAGGTTTTCTTCAAACCTGAGAGGAGAAAGTGATATATGTAAGCTAATTCCAGGCCAAAACACGATAAAGATTCCTACAGTGTTATCACTTAGTAAAAGACCTATTTTTTTCATTAAAGAATAAAAAAGCCTTTAGGCCTTAAGATGTAATTAGGTCTGACTGGAATCCTCTGTGCACTTTTTGTGTAAATGTAAAGATTATAACATAAGATTATGGACTGAGTCCTCAATGGGGGGGAAAAAATAAAGGTTATATTAGCACAGCTGAAAATCAGGTTTTTGTCCTTCCTTATAAAAAATTTGATTCTACTTTGCTCTAGTTTAAGCTGATGTGGCTGCTACAAGAGCCCTTGTTTTTAAATGTGTCTTTCACAATAAAGGTATTGTGTGTCATCTGTAGGTAGAAAATCCTGCTGAAATACTGTCCAAAGTAAAACACAATTCATCCCAAAAATCATAAATATCCCTGAATGGCTGGAGCCACTAGCATCCAGCCAGTTATGTTTAAATCTTAGAGCATCACCTATGTATGTTTGAATTCATGCTAATGTATTTGCTTTGCTGATCCTAAAGGCAGGCAGATTCAGCAACACCAAGTTAAGCAAAACTATAGACAGCTGCATACTCCAAAAGTACTGATGAAACTTCATCAGTGATTACACTAAGCTGCTGCATATGTGTGTGCATTGAATTTTACAAGCTAGGTGATAGACAAAATTTATCTATTTCATAAATGAACATTAAATAAATGCTTAATATTCAAAACAGAAAGATACAAAAATAATCAAGTAAGCAAATTCATACCCAGGCTATGCTGAGGCACAGGAATACACAAAGGATCCTCACAGGTATCATCCTCAGGAGAAAAGCAAGAACTGTGACTGAAAAGGATGTTCTTTGCCTGTCTTTTGGTGCAATTTAAACTGGAATACGAAGCTGAGATTAATCATTATGCTCCCTCCTGTTTGTAGAAAAAACCACACCAAATGCTCCCCTCCCCTTTCAGTGATTACTTAAGGACTCTTGCACAAGTTTCTGGTATTATTTGCTCCAGATAAGTTTGTTCAACATGAACATGCTGGCAACACCAAAAATTCCAGGAAAATATTCTATCTAAAACTGTTTCTTGTAACTGGACAGTCAATGAAGGTGTGTATCAGCACTAATGAGATCAATAGTGCTTACCTGCTGGAAAGCAGACAATCAGTGTGATGGGCATTTAGCTGCATAAACAAAGAGCTGATATTTGAAAAAGGAAGTAATTGCTTTGCCTGCATGTTGGTGTTGAACATAACATACTGAGGTCCATGGAGAATCTCCCACTCAAACTCAGAAAAGCTCAATTTTTGACTCTATAATAGATACAAAAGTCTAGTGAAAAATCACGTTATCTTCATGTGTAGGAACACAAGAATTGCAGGTGCAACTTTCATGGGTTCTCCTTGGACATACAGTCGTGGACTGTGCTTTACCACAGGATCACATGAGATATTTCTTCCACTGAACCCCTTCTGCTTTACACTGAGCATGGAGATGATGCTCCATAGGCAAGCATCTGCCCAGAGGTGTACACTCTTTTTGTTGTCAGATGAAGCAGATTGCTTAAAGCTTCAAGGATTTTCCTATGGTACATTACATTCATTCCCTGACCATGACTTTCCCCTTTTCACAGTTTAGAATCTAGGTGAGGTTAAGTCAAAAAGTAGCTATTAATTTTTGGGGATCCATTTTGATAGTCTGAGGTCTTCATAGCACGTGCTATGTGCAGCTGGCAGTTGCCAGCACCCTTTGTGCACTGCAGCTCAGGGGGAACAGCTGGCAGCCAGCTCTGACACACGTGATTGTCTTGCCTCTGGTCCCACAGGAACTGGGTGATCAGGGCAGGAACAGCACCTAATTCTGCAGGGTATCAGCTGTAAGTAAGGGGCCACTGTGCCCCACCCTGTCTTGCTAACTCTCTGTGTTGCAATCCATGCAACAACTAAAGCATCCTTCATAATGCAGATTTGATATGTCCCTTTGGTTCTAACTTTTCCCAGTTTGTCGATGCTTGATTTTGTGATCATCAATAATAACATTATATTTGTAATTTAGTACCCCTTAAAAATCAACAGTAGTAAGAACACATAAATCAGAAGAATTTCTGTCTTTTCAGCCATGCTGACAGACGATGTGACAATTTGCTAGGTGGTGTTCCAGGCACAGGTCACCAGGGAAACCAAGGGACATGGCACACAGGATGTTCCAGACCTCTTCTGACCCTGAAGGATGGCACAGGTCTCTGGTGACACTCAAACACAGTAAACTTAACTCTGGTCCAAGTAAAACTTGGCCACCGAGGCTAGAGGGAAAAAAAATTATATCTGATCATCAACATTAGGTAAGCTATGAGGGGTTTCCTGGTTGCTGCTAAGGCAACTGCTGGGGGAAAATGGAATGAAGGAGGAGCTTCTCAGGCTTTACAGTTAGGGGATGAATCTGTGCCTGACCTTCAGCCTGTACCTCTGCTTTCATGTTGCAATCATTCAGTCACTTCTGCTGGTATTTGTTTGAAAGACTGGAGGCCAAGAGCTAGATAAACTTTGGATTTAACTTTAATTCAGGATCAAAGGACAGAAGTGCAGTTCACTACTTCATCTGTCCTGCTCTTGGCTGAGCAGCACTAACAGTTGGGGAGTTTGGGATTTAGAGGTGCTTTTTATGCCCTGTAGATGTGAGCCTCACCTTGTTTGCCCAGCACGGTCTGTCTCCTGCCCTACCATAAATTTCCAAGTGGTGCCTTCTGCTTCTACCTGCTCATTCATGACCCATCTATGGATGCTTTGTCTTAGACTTCATTCTTTCAGACTCAGCTCTCATCTTCACTCTCTTCATATGCTCCTCAGACTACCAAACCCTTTTGAAGTCATTACTAGTCAATCCCAGCACTTTGTCCCACATTTTCCCCATGCAATATCCCAGAACTGAGAGACCCAGAAGTCCTGTAGTCCATCCACTTTATTTGATTCTTCCTTCCTCTATCTCTTCCTTGTTCACTTTTTTTCCCTTGCCTTTGGAGTGAGATTCGTGTTTTGTGCTACAGCATTCTTTGGAAGAATCACTGCAAGGTCAAGGTGTGAAAGGAAGGCCACCAAATCCTTCAATAAATTTTTATAAAGTGAGAGGTACAGACTTTTCTAAATACAGGTAACTTTTACTATGGGCTATGGTCTAAGGGTCATGTATGATAAAAACAATTTAGAAAAGAGAAATATACTCAGCTCTCAGTATACAAAATAGGGGCAGTAAGTTCAATTGCAATGTACTTGCTTGCAAAAAATAATACTAAGAGTATCATTCTATTTTTAAGAGGTAAAAGAAACAGGAGGTCTTTTCTGACCTCTTTCTGATAGATAGGGGATTGAATACCATAGGAAGAAGCTTCCAGAGGCATGAGTCTTGCCAGATTTCTTTCAGAGCCTAGAGAACACAACAGTGGGCTGGAATCCTGAAGACTCACTGATTAACTCTGTCATAGGATCTCACTGAAAGATTAGGCTTCTTGGATTTGCTGACTCTGACCCTTCTGACCACCATAGCACATGCTCCTCTCCAGAGGTTAAAATGATTTGTGAAAACTTAAAGACACCCATCAACAAACCAACTGGAAGAATAAGCCGATCTTAGTTATGGCGAGAAATATCAGCTCATATCCATGAAATGTGTGTAATTACAGGAGATTGTCATCAAATTGCAGCCAAAATCTAAACCAGGAGAGACAATAACAATTCTGACCTGACATATGTAAATACAGATATCAAAGTGACAGATGTGAAGGGAATATTTTTTTAATCCATGATGAAAATATATAAATAATATCAACTTATCATGTCATAGGTAGCATAAATTGAAAACAGAACGTGGAAGCAACTCAATCAATGCTACTCAAGTAGCTGTTTGCAGAATCAGAAGACTAGGCTTGCCAACCCTTCCCTTGCATCTCCAGCTTCTCTTCACATACTGCTTCAGCTCCATGGAGCAGTGGGAGACGCCTTACAGCACAAAGTGTTCAGGAAAACTGCTTTGCATGGTGAGGAATTGAGTATCAAATCTGGCAGTGAGCTGTGCATCATTGCTGATTGCTTGGGTGCAACAGAGTTGTGCAAATATACCAGTTCAGTGGTGTGGAGGGGTCATCCCTCTTTTCAAGTTGCTGTTAACCTCATCTGACCCTAGGTAATGATGCCTTCTTCTCTTCTCTCACTCTCTCTTAGATTTTGGCCCAAGAGTAAAGATTCTGACAATGCCAAAATTTTAGTGAAAATGAGAGGGAATAGGCCGTTTATCATGCTGTGGAGACTCAGATCCAGGGAAGATACTCAGCACCAGCCTCAAAAGACATCTGGGCCTCAAAACTGGAAAATGTTCAGGCATCATGAACTGACTGTAAGGTCTCTTATATCACTGCAATGTTCTCCTGTCTCTAAAATAAAGCACTTGAATGTGCTATTTAGGGAATACCAGGCAAAGTTCTGGTCTTTCAAAAGTAGCTAAAAATAAAGACCAGGATACACTTCCCATTTCACTTCTTAATGCATCAGCTTGAGATAGTGGTAATTTCTAGCTCTGAGTGTAATTTTCATTGAGCAATTTATCCAAAACCTTACACACCTGAGGGGTTTGCTTACACACCCCTCAAATGCGCTCATCAGATTTTGAGGACATACATTCAGAAAGCATTGCAAACTCTTTGCTGGTCATGATCTGTGCTGTGGATTTGCTTATATGGGTCACATGGCAAATTATTATCAGATCCAGAGAAAGAAAATTCAAGTTTAATGCAATTAATTTCTGCTGAAAATTTTAACATTTTTTGGTTCCATGGCACTGAATACATTGAAGTAATTTTTAAATATTGGTGAAAAAAAAGAGGGATATGTGGGAATAACAGCAGTACAGTGTACTACTTTGTGTCATAGCAAATGAAACTTATTCTGAGTAAAATTTGAGAAACTTGTTAATATGTATGGTCTGGAGTAAAATACCTGTTCTTGGTCATTGATACTACCTAGAACATCCCAACTGAAAATATATTAATTATTTTGTGGTAAGCTAAGTCTTCAGCAGTAAAATAGACTACTTTGAAGTTGCTATGTACTTTGATCTGTGTCACCAAACAACTTTATTAGAAAACTAGAAAACTTATGGATACTATTCACATTTATGGAGAAATAGGTTGAACACACGCCTCTTAACAAAGAGCAGAAACTGCTGGTGTGAAGTTCAGGAATGACTGAATCAAATAGGTTTGATCCAACTATCAAAAGTTTTCTTTGTCTCGTTTGGCCAGCTGTGGATGACAGATAACAAACTCAGACTTTTTTTGTAATAATCAAAAATGTATTGAGAATGTGTACAGAAAAAACAACCATCTACAGAGATAAGCACTGCTCACAGAAGAGGTTTGAGTATCTTACAGTCAATGCCATTCTATAGTCAAAACTGAACTGTGTAATGTTTGCTAAGTTCAGTGTCTAAGACAGAAAAGATTTCCTTTTCCTGTTCAGACTTGTCTTTGTCAAATTGTCCTTTATGCGTCTCCAACCTAAAACAGAAAAAAAAAAAGAAAATATTAATATTCTTCTAATGAAAGAAGTATGTAAGACTATGATGACATGTTGATAGTGTTCATACATAGTTATATTGGTTTGGAACTAAAACATGTAGCATTTAAAATACACAAAGGCAAGGCACTATTAAAGACTATGCATCTATCTATCTATCTATCTATCTATCTATCTATCTATCTATCTATCTATCTATCTATCTATCCATCCATCCATCCATCCATCCATCCATCCATCCATCCATCCATCCATCCATGCATTAGAAGGTGCACTAAAATCAATGTACTAATACTTCTGTGACAAAATGGCAAACAAAGCCAACTTCTCCAAGATGCAGTGGGCTTAGCTTCAGCTGTCCATGCCCAGTGTTTGAAATTCTTACAATGTTCTGTGTTCATTTTAAGTATCTCTTCAGCCCTTTGGTCAAACCTGTTTGACATTGCCTAAGTTGTGCTGCTGTCCATCTACTGACAGTCTGTTGAATGGGATGATTTTCATTGCAGATTTTTTCATAGAGTACCACCGGTCACGCCAGGTTGCCCAGATAATGCCATTGTCAAATCCAGATGGACCAGCATCTTCTGATGTGTACACGCCACCTAAGAAACATCAATTGGAGCAAAACAGTTGGTTGCTTTCTAAAGTAGTTACTGTGCCCATACATTTTTCCTGTCCCGACACCTCGATGGCATCCCTGGGTGTCAAAACAGACCCTGTTCACCACCTTTCTCCTCCTATTTTGATTCTCCCACTTTGGAATGGAGAGCAGTCATAAATTCCTACTACTGGTGTTAACAGTTATTGCAAAAAATGAGCTACGCCTTTGGAAAATCCAGAAGGCAAAGTGTACTCTATAAATGTGACTCATTTTCCTTTGTCATTGAAATGTGGTGTCCTGGATTATAAGCCCTTAGAAGACACCTTACCTACATAATATTTGCCATTGAGGTGGCCAGCATGGCATCTATTCATCCACCACCCAGATCCATCTTGCTCAGCACAGTTGCCTTCATAGTTATCATTGTCATTGTCATGAGTACTGAAACGCATGCCATTGTGGTAGGTATAGGATTTATCACTTGGGTCATCTCCAAAATCGTATCCGTCAAAGGCATCCCCAGCTTCACCCCCAATGAAGTAGGCGTAAGTCAGTCGATACTTGTCTTCTTCGCTTCCCACTCTGAATACAGCATAGTCAGCAGTGCTGTGAACAGAGAGCAATGCTGAATAAGCACATGCTGCATTCCCAGCACATGCACAAATGAAAAATACATGTGTTAAAACTGCAGAAAAAGGCATTTATTGCATCCTAGCATTTTAAAAGGAATTGTTTTTATGTGACTGTGGGCCTCAGTTCAGTGACACACATCCAATCAACTTTTGTCCTCCAGTATCAGACATATTTATATATATATATATATATATATATATAAAATATATATATATATTTAAAAAAAAATATATATATATATAAAATCTCCCAGGTTCATGATAGAAATAAAAAAATAAAATAATAGGACAGAACAGAACAGAATAGGAGGGACCTATAATGATAATTTAGTCCACAAGATATGTAAGACAAACTTGAAGAGAAGAAACAGATTCCTTCTGCCTAATAAATGACTGCTGACAGCATGTGGCCTTCCGACAGGCACGTGTGCCTGGCAGCAAGTCACACCCAGTGACTGCTGTCACAGCTGTAGGTTCAGGAGCCAAAGCAGTTCCATGTACATGTTAGCTGGTCCAAGGGTTCATAATTTTTTAGGAGCGAATTTTTATTAGTACAAACTGATGAAGCAGTGGGAGCAGTAGGTTTGAAGCTGTTATTTTCAGAAGCATCACAAGTATATACCTTTTTTTGCCACTCCAGTCCTCCAGCTCTATACGTAAAGTGTATGGAAGAGTGGACTGTGTAGTTATTAAATGCATCTTTTCATTGCCCAGCCAGAACTCAGTGGTGTCATCTGGAGACAGATGTCCAAATCCTTCCTTGTACTGAACCCAATTTTTACTGAAGTCTTCACTCCCATCCAGTCTCTGGGGAAAGAAGCCAAGAACACCAAAAACAAACAAATAAGAAAACCTCAGTCAAAAAGATACGTATCGTATGTAGGTAAATAAAAACAGTGCTGATGCAGTAAGTTTGTTTATAGCAATAATACGTAAGTGGCATACCCTTTGTAGTACTGTCCAGCCGTTGCCATATGAGTCAATCTCGCAGTAGACTAGGAATGACTGCTTGGCTCTTTGAGGCTTGATAAAGTACAAACCACTTTTCCTTGCACCTTTATTTGCAATGTCTTGACAATCTGAAGTAAAGATAATGTTCAGTGTAGCTACAATCTCATCCTCACATTTATTTTATATTGTAACTTTCTTAGTACAAGTTTTTTTAAATACCATTGTTGCAAAGTTAGCTATTTAGTCTACATACTTCCATGTCATTGCCATAAAAAATCCTACCAAGTGTCACAGGACTTGTGTAAGGTGAATATGAATTTAGTCTCATGTAGAGTTTAAGCAGCTTAAAAAATCATTGCATTAATTTCTACAGCAACAAAGAAAGACATTTCTGGACTTAACAGAACAGCAATTTTTTTCCACGTGGCTTAGTAGAAATGTGATAATGAGTTATCTTCTCTTTGTCCCAGGTCATGGAAACTCATGCCCCTCATGTTTAGCACACATTTCAGGATAATCTTATTTTGGGCAAAAAGGCCAAGCAAGAACTATGTTCCACCAGAATCCTGGCCTGCAGAGCATCTAACTTGTACTGACTGGTTTTATAATTAGCCATTTTATGTATCTTTGCAGAAGTCTATGACCCATAAGATAACGAGTAAATCACTGCTGTCATGCCAAGCGGCAGCACTTGTAGCTGAATTAATCCTCCACCATATAGGAAGCATTTTGCACACCTCTTCCAGTTGTCTCCTGAATTTCAGTCCTGTCCTTGCATGGCTCCTGACAGAGTAATTCAAGCTGGGTAATCTTCTCTTTCAGCTCTGTGATCCTGTTGCCATTCATTATATGTGTATCTGTCAACTGTCTGGACAGAGAGACATAAAAATGGGTTGTTGTATCCACTGTTGGAGAATGTGTAATACATATTTATTTCTCTGGACACACACCTGATGTATCTAACGTGCTGCTACATGCACCCCTGTAAAACAGGGTGCCTCTATTAGCACTGGTATTTGGAATTAAGGACAGGCAACATAGGAAAGTACATGCTTAACCTCGTGAGAAACATAACCATATGCAAAACTTGACTCTAATCAGCAAAACTCTAACCAGTAATTAATGTATGAATATAACTCCATGGAAAGTTTTACTTTGCTCTCCTGAAGTAAATGATAAACTCCTCTTTAATTATGGATGTATTTCTAAAACATAAGTGCTCTAAATAAACTGCTCTAAGTGTCATAATGCCTAATCTGACACTTTGACATAACGTCATAGAAGTGGAGATCTGTCAAAAGACATATCTTTAAGATTTAGAAACATTAATGATGTTTTCAATTTTATTTCTAGTGTCAACTTATAAAAGACTATCACTGAATTTATAGTTACTTATGATTTAGAAGAAGGCAACTAAGTTATTTTTCATGGATATATGCAGCAAAATTGGCCAGAGTGAATGATTGCACAAACATTCCACATATCTGCTTTACAGCAAGAACTCATGACCTCCAAAAGTCATGAAAAAAAATCTAGGCATAGCTGGCACAACAGGAAAAACATAAATAAAGATATTGCCAGGCTTCATGACATTCTTATCTTGCATTTCTTGCACAATTAATGGTTTATCCAGGTAAGCAGATGATTCAGTATCAGATCCTCGTGATCCTTCTGTGTCTTGCTAGGTAGCTACTAAAGGCAGTGTGGGAAGAACTGTCCACAAGAGCACAAAAAACCTTTCGGAGAGAGGTTTTTTTGGCACTTGACAAAACAATTTACATTGTCACTGATAAAAGAAGTGGAAGATACCTACTGTATAGTAGTTTCATGAGACAATATAGTGTTTTCATATCTGATAATTTCTTCAATTATTTTCCTGGACCTTTGAGTGAAATCATCAATTGAATCTGTAAAATGGAAAAAGTACAAAATAATTGTAGTTAGGCAAATTTACAAAAGAAAACCACATGAATAATATTTTTCAGTTGTGTACTCATTTTTATATGCTCACTCGGTAATGTCTGCTTGTCTGAAGGATAGAGGCCTTGGATGTGTTGAATCAGATGGTCTGCTGTTACTGTGGCATTAGAAATCCGCTGTAAAATTGTCTCCATTTCCTGCAGGTCATTATCCACAGTGGGATGGTATTTATAAAGGAAATCTGCAATGCCACAAGTTGTTGGGCAGAAGCTACCCTAAGGAGTAAAGATAAATAGTTGGCAATGTTTCATGGCCAAAGAAAGCAGAACAGAATATTTGGGCAGAGGAACCTTCTGACACTGCTGACATAAATGATAAAGGATAAGAAAGGCATTGTCTGCTTTATTTGAATTTTCAGAGACAGTTTACTTTCACACTATATGCAAAAATAGCAAGAAAACAGTGCATGCCATTATTGTAGCATCTGCTGAATATATGCTTTCATCCGCAGTACAGCCTCCTGTACACTTTCACCAAGCATATAGTGCTATCAATAAATAACAGGTTTAAGAAAGCACACTTAATAAGTACTCAAAACAATGATGAGGTTCAAGTGATAATGCTAGTTAATAATCATAGGAAAGCTTTAGTTACATTCTTAAGATTAAAAAAAAAATTGTTCAGGTACTTACAAATCTGTCATCCAGTATGCAGCAGTTTTCTCTGGTAGCAATGTACTGAAGAGAAGAAAGAGACCCATTTTTAGTGGATTTTCTCCAACACCACTTTCTGCGCTAACACATTTCCTAAACGCTGTCTCTTCACTTACCGCCATGCTGGTAGAAAAAAGCAGGGAGAGGAGAGACCCCAGGGGAGTCCAGCTGCCCAGCCTCAGGCCCATCATGTCTGTCCCACCCCGGGCTGCCCGGTATAGCTGTACACTCAGCAGCCGAGACTGTTCAACCTAGCACGGGGAGGCAGCAGTTTAAGGCAGCAGGCCGAAGTCGGGGGCGGGAACTGGGAGATGGTGGGAAGAGGTGGGGTAGGGATTTAAGGCGGATTCCCAGAATTTACACTCCTCCCATTTTCAGAACTCTCTTCGCACTCTAGTCACTTTATCTCTACTCCCGCCAGATCTCAGGGGAGGCAGGATAGTGAGACAAAGCGTGGAGATCCTATACCTCATCAAAAGCATAATCAAACTCACACATTGCTTCCTGATGGGGGCTGGCAGAAGATTCACTTGAATAGCACAGGGAAAAGCCACAGTAGCAATCTGAATTATCTGTACCAACTACCAATTGCCTAACGATAAATTATATTTTGGGATTATGTGAGACTTTCCCGCCACAGATCTCTACGTGTTTTGCGGAGACTCAACATCATTTTCACTATTCTGTGGATGACAAAACTGAGGCAGTCTTCTGAGTACGAAGTCATTGGGCAGTGACATATCTGGAAAAGAAGTCTGTGGTATTTCTCACAGGCAATGAAAGTATGAATGTTCCCTATCCTTCAACACAGTGAGTCCATTCCAATGACTTTGGTCAATGCTTCATGGCTGGGGAAATAATGTTGCCTTATTCAATACCGCTACAAGAGTGCTGATAAGCCCTGTCTTCTGCTATGGGCTTTGTTCCAGCAAATTACTTCAGTATGTCCTTTTGAATGCGATATGTATTGGTAGCATTAGCACCTTTCCACTTATGACCTAGACCTGATCTCTAAACTATGGCTTTGCAGAGAAACCTGATTTTGTGCTTGTACAGCATGATGTGTGATAAGACATGGTTGAATGAGACTTTTGACTCTGTTACATGCTTGACCACATGATGAAAAGAATGGTAAGACTGGGGCTCACGGCTAGATCTGTTACTGGGATAAACTTTGTGATTTCAGGCAAATGACTTCATCTCTGTACAACAGGATCAATATTTCAACTTGGCTTAATAGGTACTTACATAATGGAACAAAGCATTCTATAGGAACCAGATAATTAGAAATATCGATATAATTATGCCTTGAAACATGGAGTATTCCTGACCTGTATATCTGCTTTTAATCTGGTCAAATTGGGTCAAACAGAAGGCTCCCATCGTGTTCAGAGATCCAACCACATATTGCCAAAAGGAAATGTGAGCATTTAAGATGCTAAAAATCAATCTGATGTGACACTTACTTGAGGCTGAAGCATTGCTGCTGGGAGGGAGAATCAGCTTTCCAGTAACTGTAATGATCACCAGAGAGTTAGTTGCCAGGCTTCCAAGTCTTTTCCAAAGGATAACTGATGCTAAAGGTTTGTCTTACCAAATCTGGTACTAATCACCTTCAAGAGCCATGTGCAGAATGTGCTTTTGTTGACCTTACTGATACAAATAGGACATGGTTCCACCTTTTACAGAGCTACTTCTGTTTCCTAAAGTGTGAAAATAAGTAAATAGAACTGGGTAGAAATCTATCTGCTGTTGTGTTTCCCGCTGTTGCTTCACTGGTGCTGCTAACATGGACTGAGGAAACTACTGCTGAATCTCCTTGTCACTGCTGCTCATACACTGAGCTTGCTTTGCTTCTTCTTTGCAGTTTATGACACAAGGGTCAATAGGGTCCTAGAGATACCATTCTAGAGGCTGTGTACCAGCAGGATTCCTTAGACGTGACAAGATAGCATGAGTAGGTTGCTGGTTTGAACTTTGTTAAGTAACAGCTTTAACACCGATGTACACTGCAGAGTACTGTTCATGATGCAATAGGTGAACCACATAGCACAATTCAGGTATCCCTCATCCTCTGACAGAATAAAGAACACATCTTTCCCTTTTGTCACTAGAAGTAGTACATACAAACTTGAAACTCTGTCAGAAGACTATTTGGTAGCAGAAAACTAAGACAAAAAATGTATTGTATTCCTAGGCAAGAATTTCAGGAGTCAGAGAAGATGACAACAGTGAACTCTAGCAGTAAAAGCCTAGCTAATCTTGAGATAAAAACCTCAAGATTTTATAATTAAAGCATGAGAATGGCTGCAATGACATAATAATGTATAAATAGAGTTTAGATGTCCAAGATAAATGTCTAATTGGTGGGAAAAACAAAAGGATCATTATCACTACAAATGGGTTAGGAACAGGAAACCTGAATTTTCAGTCAGTTGCTTATGTTACACAAAATTATCACTGTATATATTTACATTCATGAAGGAGTCAATTTTCAACATTGCCTCAATGATTGCCAAATATTTGCACACTGCAATTGTAAGTGTTGCTTAGCTGTATTTGTGGTTACAACTAAGGTACTTCTTAGCAGATATAAGTATTTACACCTCAGGACATTTTTGATTTACTGATTACATGGTCATAAATAATTAAACATTTCATATATTTGCTTCTTTCTTATTTTCTTCTATTGTTTCACCTTTTATTACTTAGGTCTTATTCCTACTTTTAATTAAGTTGAAAGCAGTATGTATTCTTAGTGAAATAACTATATGGTATTTTTCCTTCCTTATATATCACTGTGTCTTGGTGGGTCCCTGTTGCAAAACAGCTGATCCACTTACCAAACAAGTGTGCTAGAGACCTAATTGTACCTTCAGAATTGCCCAGCCTAATTTAGCCGTGTTGATTTTCTGGACAGTGTTTTCTTTCCAGTAAGTCTGTTTGCTAACAGATCTGTTTGGTAACAGTGAGGAACAATTCGTGTAGCACAGGTGGAAAAGTTCACAAACTCAGGTACTCTCTTCCTGCAATTTATTTTTGAGGCGAGAGTAAGGTGAATCACTATTTGCTTGAAAGAGTTTTCTTCAATTCAATATTGATTAGTATTTTTTGTCAGCCACTGGGACACTATCCAACATCATCTCATCATTCACCGAAAACCCTTCCTCAGAAAAACAAACCACAAGAAACATGTTTGTGCCCGTAAATTAGTTCCTGAATATCAGAATATCCTTATGGCTGCATTGGAAAAACATCTGTTTTTAAGCTTATAGTTACTTGCCTTAAGAATCTAACGTGAAAAATCAGTCTATGACTTTTTAGAAATGCTTCAGTGGTGAGTTTTAAGATTTCCAATGGGCTTTTATTACTGCTTAACCAAAACTGTTCAGTGGACTTGACATGAACTTCCATGTTTTTAGATGCACCAGAATATATTTTTCCTATTTAAAAATAAACATTGAAAAATACCAAATAGTAAATGCTGAAAAAAAAAAATCTCCACAATGCTTTGCTATTCATCACCAATATGTATCACCCTGCTTGCATTACTAAACAGATTAGTGGGCAAAATCCCCTTTGCTAGGTCAATCAATGAGTGAGTGATAATTAGGGTGAGAAATAGAGACTTGTAGTCGTGAAGTTATGCTGATGGTGGGCGAGAAAGTCAAGTGCGCTAAAGTGAAAATGAAAAAAAAGTTTTGTAACTAATCTTTCTCTTTCAAATTTCAAAATGTGGGCAAAAGGTAAATGACATTTTTTTCCAATTAGATAGTCCACTCTGTGCAGCACATTTCTTCCTGACCCTTCCTGAAGTGAAATGAGTCAACAAAAATCAGTTGCTGTGCAAGTAAGAACCTTTAATTTCTTTACGCTTGTGACACCAGTACAGGTACTTGCTGTGCTTCAGCTCAAATACTGGCTGGAAATAGTTGTTTCTTTCAAAACTGAGTGAAGAACAGTAAGAAATTTATGTATTTCATGTCAGCCAGAACCTTTCATTTTGGAAAGAAATTATGGTATATGTTGCTGCCTCCACACTGTGAATGCACACTTTAGAGTGCATAATAATTACAAGCTAATGTATTTTCTTAAATCAAAAAGGGAAGTTACATTGATTCATGACTGTTCATGTCAACACTTTTAATAACATAAAAGACCTTTTGTTTTCTGCAAAGAATAATCAAAGATTATTGTTTTAATACATAGTTCTTATTTTGACTTAAACTATTACTACAAATGAATTTTAAAAAATGCGTAAAAGGGCCAAAAAAAAAAGAGTAAAATTAAAAGGCCAAAAATCAAGACTCTTCATCATCATAACACTTCTGACACCTCATATCCATAAGCCAGATATTTGATGGTTTGAATGAGTTAATATCTTATTTTTGAAAAATCCTATAGTGTTTCTGTTTAGCTAGTTCTGCTTACTTAATTTCATTAGAGATTTTATTTAAACTTCTTTTAAATCTTAAGGTGTTAAGAGTGGTCTTATACCTGAAAAAAAGGAATGTGATAAAAAGGAATAAAGTCAAAATGATTCAGAAGGTAACTCATTCTGAGTTTCGTGATAGCTGAGGTTTTTCTGTACTACATCCTGTAGTACAGGATGTTATACCTCGAAATTCTAAAAATCTACTAAAATATTACAAAGCCCTAAACCATGTTCAGTGAAACATCATTATTAAGCTTTGAGTTGGTTGAGTATTTGATGCAACACAGTAAATTCTCTGCTGTTACTGATCTACAGAAACCATTTTCAACTGTTGATTCACTTAGAAAAGGTTGGTGTTCAGACTGTCTGCAGAAGAGAGATTGCAGTGTATACTTTACCTTGAGGGCAAGAACAGTGAACTTATTTGTTAAACAAAGAGATGCACTAATTTGTGGGAATGAGATAAGTAGTAAATTCAAATATTTGCTGAGTATTTTGTAATTAGTTGAGAGGACAGACCCTCAATAAACTAAACAGAGCCTACTTCAATAATTGAACATATAGGCAGATGTTACTGGTTTGGACAGGAACTTATTGACAATAACATTAAAGGAAATACAGCACAAATGTAATGTATTTCACAATAAACCCCCGGTCTGTGAAATACTTTGCCTGTACTTTTTTAAGCAATCAGAGGAAGCCTGACTGTAAGAAAAATCCTAGAAATATAATGTAAAGTGTATTTGTTTTGGAAAAATGTACTCCGTGTTGTCCTCCCTGACTTCCAGGATTAGGCTGGAATGCAATGGAAGTAGAAGAATGAATTCCACAGTTCTTTTATACATTATCTGTGCTCCATGCTGGTGCATGAATCTGTTTACAGGAAGAGAAGCACAGGCTTAAGTTTGAAACATTAATAGCACTAGCCAATTAAATGTAAATAAAAGTATTTAGGGTCACTGAAGGAAAGTGAAGTTCAGATTATCTACATGTAAACCACGAGCAGAAAAAAAAAGTCTTATTTACTTTTATTTATTTTTTTAAAATCTGTAGTCTTTTTCTTTCTCTGGCATAAGATTGAAGATCTTTCTTTCCCCGCTCTCTTCTCACAAATTATGAGAGGAATTCTGGCTTATTCTTTAAAATGTTACATTAAGCAATGGGTTCCTATCATGTGAGGTGTGACAGCTTTTATTGTTGACCCATACCCCCTACGAAGGTCACAAATACAGTCAAATCTTTACTATTATCTCCTGTCTGTGAATTCCACGCAGGCTTGTTACTGATTGTAGTTTCTTTTGGGCTTCACTGGCAACCACACAGTGCCATCTGATGTTCTCAAAGAGCAATAAACTGTTCCTAAAATCTCTTAAATCATCTCAAAAAACGTCAAAAGTAAAACTTGACCATCGGAGAGCATTGCTTCCCAAGCCTTCCTGGAAAAGAACGACTATCTGATTTGCCTGTGTGTTCATTAGAACAATCCTAACCTTATGTTTGAAATAATGGGCTCTGAGCTAATCATTACTGCTCAGGATGAAATGGTGATGGTAATGAAAATTCAGTCTATTTTAAGAAAATAATTTATGAAATGGAGGGGTTAGATGTAGTGAATAAATTACTCTCTCAGAAAAATGGATGGTTTTGCTGGAATCTCAATAAGCTTATTAAATAGTGTACTTATTTATGGACAAGTATATATTGAGTAAGAAACAAATTTGCCGTGAGAACCAACAGAATACAGTCTTTGATCCCTTTATCACTTCACTGCACCATTGCAAATAACAAACAAACCCAAATACTTCCCCAGTGTTTTTAGGAGATGAATAATGGGTGTGTATATTTTGAATATTAATTGTCTCACACAGTTGTCAACATCCACATTTGCTAAAATTGCATTTAAGGCTTGATAAGGACCTTGAAATGGTTTCTGACAAAGCAAGATCCAGTCCCCGAAGCATGAGCAGTGGCTGTCAAAATCCACGCTATAAAAATACTCTGAGAGAAGTTAAAAGAATAAAGCAACTTCTAGATTCCAAGACTGTTTCACCAACGTACACATATGCATGTAAATATTTATTTCTTAATATTTCTTAATACAGTTCATCCAGAGAGAAAGAAATGCACAGAAGGATGCTGGTGGCAGCAGGTGTTTCTGGGGCCAGGGATTGTTTTGCAGGTGAGGAGGGTGCGGACAGCTGTGAAACACGGCCACCTACTGGCCTCTGGGTCCCTTGGCCTCAGCAGCCAGCTCTTCTCAGAAATTCTTCTTGCCCAGAAATTGAGTTTTGCAACATGGAAATGCGGCCCAACCCATTCCAGTGAAACTTTTACTTATATCCATGGGTAATCAATGACTCTGTTTATCAGGATGTGTTCAACCACAGAAGGGAGGACTGCAGCACGTTGGTAATAGTGTCTCAGCCAAGGTGAACTACACTTGAATTTCACCCCAGGATTTGAGAGGATTGCATGACTTGCAGAGCATTAGCCATGTTTCCTGGCACGCTGTAGTACGTTGGCATCTGACTGCAATGTATTCCATATCAAAACATACGTGGAAGAAACTTTTAAAAAGCATGTCTTTATGTCTATAGATATATAGATATATAGATAGCCACCTATTTTGTATCAGATAGTGCTCCTTCTGATTCTTGCTTCAAAGTTGACTTTAAGAAGTGACAATAAATACATATTTAAAACAAAACTCTCTGGAGTTTTGTCCTAACTCAGCCCCGCACCCCTGCCCCCGACCCGTGTCCAGCGTGGGGCCTGGGCACAGGCCGAATCAGAGAGGCCCGTTCGGACACGCCTCGGGCTGGGCCCATCACTGCCCTACCACCGACCCGAGCGACGCGCACGCCACCCACACCTACCCAGGTCCGCACAACTCTCCCAACGCACACCCGGGTCTAATAAACTTTCTCCCGCCCCTTTTCCCAACCACCCCATCAGGCCCCAGCTCCTCCCCAGTCCCGTGTTAGGCAGTCGCAGCCGGGGCGGTGCCCGCGCTCCCGCCCGCCGCGATCATGACCTGCGCCGCGCTGCTGGCGCTCCGGGGGCCGTGGCTCCTGGGGGTCGCTGCCCGCCCGCCCCGCTGGGCCCGCTGGCGCAGCGCGGGCTGCGAGCCCCCGGCGGGCGCCGCGGTGCGCATCGGCTGCGCCTCGGGCTTCTGGGGGGACACAGCGGCCGCAGGTGGGCGGTGAGGCGGCAGCAGCTGTTCGGGAGACGGCGGGGAGGACCCGGCGGGGCGCGGGGCCGGGGCTCGGGGGCCGGGCGAGCCCGGCGGGCGGGGACAGCGGTGGCGGTGGCCCCAGCGCCATAGACAGCGCCGTTGCGCAAGCGGCCGGGCCGGGGCTGCCACCGCACGCCCGGGCGGGGCGGGCCAGCACCGGGGGTAGGGGCGGGCGAGGGTGCCCTCTGCTGATGGTCGCTTCTGGCCTGCCCCGCCAGTGCCGCAGCTGCTGTACGGAGGGAAGCTGGATTTCCTCGTCTTCGATTACCTCTCCGAGATCACCATGTCGCTGCTGACGGCCGCCAAGGCCCGGTCTCCCGTAAGTAGAGCCGGTGTCCGGGCCCAGCGTGTTGCTGGGCTTGGCCAGGGCGGATGTGCTCCGGTACTTTCTGAGTTCCCGAGCTCTCCTTCAGCTCAAACCGCGCCCGAAACGTGTTGAAGACGTAGCTGATTACGGGGACACTGTTTCTTAAGTATACTTTTTATTCGCATGTATTTATTTGCATCTGTTCAGCCTCATATAATGAAAGTGTTCATGTCATTTTCCATCGTATTATCCAAACATTTTGAGAGGTAGTTGTACTTCCTCGTTTTCTGTGTTAACCAAGGAAAGGGGTTGGGTTGACGTACCTATAAGAAATGGTTATAGCTCTTAATTATTTCAGGTTTTAGGTTACACTCCGGATTTTGTCTCCACTGCCATGGCTCCCTATATAAAAGATATTCACAGGAAAGGTATGCTACTCTTTGCATGAGTTTGTATGTTAATGCAGTACATCTACTTACGAAGGCAGGCTGACAGGATTGGAGCTGTTCAGTCTGGAGAAGAGAAGGCTCTGGGAAGACTTTACTGCACCTTCCAGTACCTAAAGGGGGCATGCAAGAGAGTTGGACTTTTTACAAGGATGTGTAGTGATAGAAGAAAGGGGAATGGCCATAAGCTGAAGGGAGGGATTTAGATTGGATACTAGGAAGAAAATTCTTCTGTGAAGATGGAACAGATTGTTGAGAGAAGTTGTAAATGCCTCATCCCTGCAAGTGTTCAAGGCCAGGGTGGATGGAGCCTTGCCCGTAGCAGGGGACTTGGAGCTATGTGATCTCTAAGGTCCTTTTAATCCAAACCCATTCTAGGATTCTATGAAAAATCCCATTGTAATTGATGTGGGGTACAGGTCTGATGGTGAAATTGGTGTAAGATATTTGTTATAATTCTAAAAGTATGCATCTATTTCCATGTATGTCTTACTATTGCTTTAATTTGTGAATGGCAGATTGCTTTACAGATCTTTTTAAAAATTTGAGATCTAGATGTTTTCAAGGTAATTTAAGCTTTTCAAATTTCCTACATAATTTTGCAATACGACTTTGCACTCACTCTTTTTTTTTGTTTAAATTAGTAAAGCTTCACAGTGTCTGCTGCTGTTCCTGTCTGAGATGTTTGATGCTGTCTGCCTCATTATGTGTGTCTTCCTGGTCATTTTCTCCTTCCATTCATAAAGGATAGATGAGAAGTATCTATAGCGATTATTTTTCTCTAAATAATGTTCTGTTGGCTTATTCTGATCCTTTCACAGGTTAAACATGGTTCATATTTTAATGTGGTTTTTGTATTTTGCTTGATTGAATGTGTGTTACCTTGCTTGTGTTTCAGCACACTTATTGAAATACAGGATTATTGTCGCTGCTGAACTTCATTTGCCTTTTTTTTTTTTTTTTTTTAATTTTCTGTTAGGTGTTCGTGTCATCAGTAATGCTGGTGGAATTAATCCACTTGCTTGTGCAGCTGCTCTTCAGGAGGTGGCAAAGAAAGCAGATGTTGATTTGAAAATAGCTGTTGTTGCTGGAGATGACCTGATGAGTGAGGTATTTCACTTTGTTTTAAGCCTTTGGTTGTACGAGTCTGTAAAGCATGAAGGTTGCATTTACTGTGCCATAGGAACTTTGTGTGTCTTCATGCAGTAGTCTTCTACTATCAGAAGTGTTCTTCATTATCTTTTAGGTTTTTTTAATGCATAAATACAATTCTTGGCACATCAGTGTTTGGTATGTAGCGGAGATTAAATTTATAAGCTTGTGGATCTTCTATTTAGCTTTTTGAAGCAAAATGTGAATCTTTTGTAAGGTCTGCCTGCTCTTCAGGAAAAGCTATTACATGCTGTTACTGCTTCTGTCAAAACTAGATAATAATGCATGTTAGTTCTTCTGAATATGGTTTAGATACCGTACATGCAAATGCTTATCTCTTCTAGCGTTTTTAGAGGTTTACAGGCGTTTCCTGATGTTACTTTGTTTATAGATAGCTGGTTTTCTGATTTTAAGTGGTTAGTTTACAGCTGGTAAGGTAAGATTAAGTGAGAGGATTGAAGTTTAAATATTAAAAAAAAATTTGAAAGATTAAATGCATGAGATTTTTTTACTTAAAGAATTACAATTTATCTATGAAATCTGTAACATACTTGAAAAGCTACTGGGAAAAGAGTTTATACATAATAGTAGTTAAGAGAAGAGAGGTTTGCACTGTGTTTAAATCTCTGCCTGTAACTTGGAAAATTATCTATCTGCTTAGGATCTGTTACTCCTTGCATGCTCTTGAATGTGGAAGATCATCAAGTAAGATACTTCATTTGAAAGTTATGTGTGGTGTTTGGACTTTCTTTTAAGAAACTTTTGCCCTACTGAAATTACTTTACTATCTGTGGGCCCGAATTTCATTACTGGTACAACAGTGAAATGGTTGTTATTTGAGCTTGTTATGGACATACTTGATCTGAAATGCATTGTTTTCTATGCTGTTGTCAGTACATAACTTACAGGAACAAAAAAGACACAACTTTTCTGGTCTGCAGACAACTTCTACTGTTGATACATGAAACATGGTAAATGTTATTTGCAGTTTGGAGGATTTAAATCTTTATCATAGAATACCAAATTAGTTCAGAGTGGAAGTTGTTGGGTTTTTTTCACACTATCTGTAAATTAGTATTTACAGTTTATATGGACGCTGTGTCTGTGCAGTCACTGTCCCTTCAATCCACTGGATTGCTGAGCTAATTCCTAATTCATGGTCATAAACCCTTTCCCCCATCTACATGAAGCTACAGGATTAGCGTTGTTCTCTGGCCATGGCACTGTAGCAGATGTGGCACATACATTTCTGTTTGCATGGTTTGATTTATTTAGTCCTACAGCAATTAAAGACCGTTTAAAGCCTAGGAAATACACCAGTTCATTATTGTTGGTCATATATAAAGGAATATTACAGTCTTTAAAGACTGTCTTAATTTTCTGCATGCTGGAGAAGTTGTGGTCAAAAGTGTATGTAAGTCTTTTAGCCATTCAACTGATCAGTATTGTTAATACTTTTAACAATTGTGCTTGGCTTAGAGTTGCTATAAAGTTGACCTATTGTTTGATGCTGATGAGAGGCTTGCAGTAGAAACTTCAAACTACTCATAGCTTGGGTGTTCTGCTTGTTTTCTAACAGAAAGAAAACTTAGAAGGAGCTGGTATCACAGATTTAGAGAGTGGCAGACAATTTCCAGAGAATATTCACAGCATGAATGTGTATCTTGGGTGAGTTATTTTAGCAAGTATATTATTATGAGCAACTAGGTTTAACACATTGGATATAGAAATTTGTTTTGCTTTGCAGTTAGAACCACTAGTATATGCGGTTCACCTTTAAATTATTCAGGCAACCAGAAAAAAAAATTGTTTGTAACTTGTAAATAAGTTTTAGTTATAAGCTTGTAAGTTATGACTCTTTAGCAGTCCACCATCTTTGAATCATCTGGTTTTAGTTCAAGCTGAAACAGTATTAGTTCAATTACAACAATTGCAAAAAGCTTTTTCATATGCTGAATATTCTGTTGCCGAATGGAGTAGTTTACTGTTGTCCCTAGAGAAGTTCGAGCAAGGAATTGATGTACTGGAGTGTTGTTAGAGGGCTGTAGGAGGTTCCATTATGTTGCACTGAACTCTGTGTCAGGCTTTTTACTCTTGAAATTTTGGAAACTGGTTTTTTGGGTTGGTCACTTGTTTGAAAGATCTCCCTTCCCTCCTTTATGATACTTAGGGTTTCCATCAATCTCTGAATGCAGGTGTTCTAGCTACCTCTTTGTGAAGTCACATTTAATTGTCACCGTCCACTTCAGATGAATCAATGTTAATCAGGTTTAATAAAATAGAAGGACTGAGAAATGAGAGTGGTCACATGCATCTCTTCCAGCTGATGATCCTGGTGACCCTGTTCTTGGAGTTGGACAATATTTTGAGTTCTTAAATCACTTAAGTAATTGACGTGAAAGGTTTAAAATTGGAGGGCTAAGTCACCAGGGCTTTTTGGTTAATGAATCTCTGAAAGACTCTTTCCTGTAGTTAATGATAGAAGTGTCCCTCTTTGCACTTTGTTCAAGAAAATTTCTATGGACATTAAGAGAAGTGTTTCAGTTATTTAGGTACCTGAATTTAATAGTGCCCTGATAACTGCTCTTTAAAATACTCTTGATGTACATACCTAACAACAAGTTGGTTGTTAAAGTAGATTTTATTGATTTCCTAGGCAATTTTTAAATGATTTTTGACCTGTATGTGTCAGGGAACTGTTTTTTAAATGATGCTTTAAAAGACAAAAGTACTTACTGCTGTGTTTTGTCATGTTTAGTGCAAGACCAATAAGCAGAGCTCTAGACCTTGGAGCGGATATTGTTGTGACCGGCAGATGTGTTGACAGTGGGATTGTTTTAGGACCACTCATTCATTCTGTAAGTAGAAGTTAATATCCAGTTGATAATGAATATATGTGAGTGGATATTCAGCAGTCATTGTCAGACAGTTTCTGTTCTTTATGAAAACGTAGATAATAAATTAAAAATAACGAGCTTCTGTATTTTTTTTCTTAAATGCATGAAAAGTTGTCAGCTTCCACTTCTCCTAAATTGATATTAGGGATATTTATTAACTTGTGTACCATTAAGCTGGAAAGCACAGGTGAAGTTTAGGAAGCCTTAGACTCTTTCACCAATATATCACTCTTACCATTTGTTTTGGGCTTTTTCCCCCTTGGTTTTCCGCAAAATTAGGTGTGCAAGTATATTTTTCTTTATCACAAGGTGTTGATAGTAGAGCTCGCTCTGGAGGTGGGGTAGCATGTGAGGTGGTTTAAAACACTGGTTTTTTTTGTTCAGTGGCTAAGCAGTTTTGTTTACAGTAGTCAAGTTTCAATGCAGCATTTCTGAAATTCCTTAAAATTCAAAAATTGAATTTCTGCATGGTGTGTAGTTTTCTGAAGTATTTTTAATATGTTTTCATTAATTTTTGTGAAGGATCACACATAGTGAAATACAGAAGTTTTCTTTTGGTGCATATTTTAAAAAATAGGGGTGTATGTGTCTAGTTAAAAATATGCTTTCTAAGACATTCTTTTTGATTTTGTGCGTGTCAAAGATTACCTAATTAATTTTCCGTTTATAATTTCCATTATGATTTATTCATAGTTGTTTACATTCTCAAAACAACAACTGTCAGTATGTATTACCTACTCCAGAGAGACCTTACCTAATTTATTTAGGAAAGTTTTATAAGCTTTCTGCAAAGTGCCAGATAAGAAACAATTGCAGTATTGCTTGCAGGTTGAAATCGGGGAAAATATTCTAGTTAAAATTTGCAGTTAAACAGAAAGTGTACTTCCAGTTTTTGAGAGTGACTGCTAGTACTCTAGGAATTGATAATTTTCAAAAGTTGAAGACACCTTGTGGTTTGTTCAGGTGACACAAGATAGGTACTATATTTCTGAACTTGTAGGTTGTGCAGTAATATGGATATTGCAATTCCAAGTCTTTTGAAGAGGATATGACTTTCAGAGTTTAAATTTGTTGGGGTATGTCAATAGGAGGAATACTGAAATGTGTCAGAGGTTTTTTTGCTGATTTTCTGTATAGGAACTCAAATCCATGTACCGTGTTGGCCAATTACTGTTACTTAGATTTAAAATATGTCCAATGCATTGTTATTCAGAGCAAAGAACATACTGTGTGCAGTTTTTTGTACTGTATGAAACTTCTGTGTATTTAAAGTATTTGTGTTTTTCTTCTAGTTTGGCTGGAATAGGGATGACTATGATTTACTAGCTGCGGGAAGGTAAATGATATAAGAAGAAATGGGGTAAATTTGTATTTTGTATCATCATGTCAAGATAGCAACTTTTTCAGCACATGCTAATTTCTCATATTATCATTGCATTAATGTATTTTTATGTTTTTGTTAGGTTTGAGTTCTTTTTTAAGGCTCGCTTACTACTCTCACTTGGAATTGAAATTATAGAAACTCCCTTCTGGAACCAGCTTAAAATAAGAAAAGGAAGAAAGGGTTGAAAGATTTTTTTAACAGCTTAATTTTCTCCTGTTCATTTTGTGTCAAGAGATGGTATTTTATAGTACAGGCCACTGATTCCCAGGTTTTTCTTTTTGGCTGCTACTGTTGATAGTCGGGGAGGTTGCAGGGCTCTGAAAGATGCACAAAAGCAGGTTTGTTCAGAAGGCAGCATCCTGGTATGGTTTTGCTGAAGCTCAGTGTCAGTGCTCCCATTTACAAATCCTTGTTGTAGTTCTAAGGTTAGGAATCTGTTTCAGAAAGGAGTAGAATTATACCATCTAATTTAACATTGTATCTGAATTGAAGTCCTCGCAAAAGAGTGATTACTTAGCTAGCCCAAGCACACTCTAGTGTTAGTGTTCTTGAACATCTGCTAGAAAAATGTGAAGAGAAATTCATTCAAGCTCCAATGAGTTGGAGATGATAGAGATGAAGATTTTCCCCATAATTCTGTTGAATATTTATGGACTATCACAATCAAAATTTGAAAATAGTAGTACATGATCATAATACATTGTATCCTTCACATTGGAGATGAGATTCTCTATGTCTTCGTTTAAATACGGTTTTTGTCTATTTAATTACACACAGTGTAGACTACTAAGATGCTGAATTTAGATCAAGATTTGAAGTTACTCAGAAAACTTGGTTTTAGGTGTGAGGTAATCTAGGGATTAATTTTCTGTAGGAAAATTCTTTTTGTAAAAGTTAGTCCTTTAAACACTCTATTCATCTTTCAGGATCCCGTGTTATGCTTAATATATAATTCATAATTGTGTTAGCTGTGGAGGAAAATAATGCGTTTTGTTATTTAGCTCTATTTCCATTGTCTTTTAAGGCTGGATTTGTGAAAATCGATTTTGCGTTATGCTTAGTTACTTTAATGCCATTTTCCCAGTCTTGCAGGTCATCTGATTGAATGTGGTGCTCAGTGTACAGGTGGAATATTCACTGATTGGCACACTGTACCAGACTGGTAGGTAAACTTGATACCAGCATGCATGTTTGTAGTGGACCAAAGATGAGGTTTTCTGCTTATATCTCTTGTGGAAACTGCTTCTACCTTTCTCTTTTTGGGGACAATATGGGCCTCTTGATATTTTGCCACCTCAATGTTACTTTTCTACAAGTTCTGTTTTCCCTTTTGAAATTTTCCTTTTTGGTCAGACGGGGTCTCTTTCTTTTGTTAATAACTCCAGCAGATTTTGGAAAACAAATTAGCCCTTGGATTTCTTTTTTCCCTTTTAAACTATTTTTTCCTGTTTCCTTCAGTATTCTCTGCTTTTTGAAAAGACTTATTGTTGACTTTGATGTACGATTGTATTGGAAAAAACAATACTGATAGTTTAGCTGTTACAATAGTCTTCAGTTAGAGATGCTTTCTGGTCAGTCAAAAATTTCACATAATTTGCTTTGGTAGGGATGAATATATGTTGTAGTTGTGTTCGGCTGAATAACCTGATGAACACAAATGTGTTGGATGATTAGTCCTTCCAAAAAGTCCTGCATGTATCTTGTGTTTAGAACTGTTGAATTGGAGTTACACATAGATGTGTTGTTCTGCTTGATGAGGGAGCCTGCTTTTTACCAACCTGTTTTTAAGAGCAGTTTAAACGTAGTTGGGGATCACCTTTTTTGCATAGTTCTGGCTGCAGTTACTTCTGTTTTTCTTGGGATGAGAGGGAGGAATCTTGTCCTGTGCTGTATCATGAGAAAGGCAGCTCTTCTTTTATGTGGTGGAGGAAAGGGCTGAAGAGCAGTGAGGAGATGCAGGAGAGAAGAGTGCTTTAATACAGCATGTTCTTGTTCCCAAGCAATCTCCACCTCCAGGCGGATGAACCAGTAGGACTGTGCCCTGCTGTCTGAAGAGCCATATGGCTGCCTGGGCTTTTTATTCTCCTTGTAGTGACCGTTTCTGATTCAGAGCATGATCCTGAAAGATGTGTGTTGCTTTTCTGAGTTCCTGAGCACCGCTGATTAAAGGTGAATGCATGTATGGCATTGAAACAAACAGGATCAGACATTTCTTCTTGCCTACTAGAAGGCTGCTGAACAAACTGCACTCATCTTCACTGTTGTATTCTATGAGAAATCAAAGGAGAGTGTTTATAGTAACAAGTCACTCTATTTGGTTCGGAAATTTATAATTCCTATTCTGATGTCTCTCCCAATAATTTAATTATGCTGTATCATGAAACTTCTTAAAATCTTCTGTAACTGTTACTCCAGAAGACCTTGCTTTATAAAACAATCAAAGTGAAAAAATGAAATAATAATGTTCTTACTAAAATTTTTGATAGGTCTTTATTTTTAAGTATTTTCCTGTGGGAAATGTCAGTCTGGTTCTTAAAAAGAAAGGAAGCGTGAACATATTAAGTTGTGAGCTATTGGAGTAGTAGTAGTTCATTTTACAGATGTGTTTATGTGCATGAATATGCATAGCTAATAGTTTTGTATCTGTAAAACCACAGAACTTGGTCTAAAATCACAGTGGACTAGTGGCTTAGAGCTGACTGGTGCTGAATTAAATCTCTGTTAAAGAACATAGAAGTTTAACACCTGATACTGCTCTGTTACTTTGTCCCCATCAATATGCATACATACACTGAAACCATGACTGTATTTGTGCTAATACAACTTTTACTTACTTACCTTCAGTTTAAATCTGCTAAAGAATTGATCGTGGTGCCTTAAAACTAGTCAGCTTGTTTGCAATTTTTGAGTCTTAGACATATAATTGATGAAATTTTTGAAATAAAATAATGCAACACATCAGCCTCTATGATCAGCTGCTAAAACCAGTCAAAACCTGAATAATGTGTAAGTTCTGATTTTAAGTTTTGAGGTGTAGAGTGGAGATCCACTTCTCTAACTGAAGTGGAATTGTGATCCAACACGTCCATGAATATGAGAAGGAAGGTAGGGAGAAGATTAATTGATTAAGTTTTGGTTTCCTGATAAATAGCTTGCTGTATTTAGACCCAAAAGCGTGGAGGGCAAATATCATGAAAGCTCTTGGGATGCAGAAAAATGTGTTTTCCATTTAGTAGTTTAGTAATAACCTCTTCTCTCCTTAGTTCAAAGAAGCTTGGTGACATGGGGTTTTTGTTGTTTAGACAGTCTGAATCTCTTTTCAGTGCATATAGATAATGCATTCGTAATAATGTACAATAATAACATGGTACCTTAGTCTCAGTAGTGACCAAAACATGCCATACCTGCAGCTGGTAAAACTAGCTATATTGCAAATAGGTCAACAGAGCTCTGACAGAGTTTGCAGAAGTTACCTGGCTGTGTCTGTTAATGATTTCCCCCTCATTTAGGAAAAACTACAGTTTTAGCAGTGTCCTGAAAATAAGTGTGTAGTTTAGATCTCAGTAAATCATTGTGTCTGTGGTACCTAATGTTAAATTCAAAACACCCAACTTAATCAGTAAATAGTAGGGTGAAGAAGCCAAGTTAAATCTGTGTTTATCATTAATGTGCCTTTCACATATGAATTTCCTATTCCATGAGTGCATTTGTGCAACCAAGAGCAGAAAACCTATCCCTTACACTTACTGATGTCTGGTAACTGAACACTGGAGGGCAGCCTCTTGCCTCCTCACACCTTACTGCAGAGGGTGAGCTTGGTTAGGCTTAGACTGGGGTCATTTTTTTGACTATCTTTGGGGTTTTTTTTCTCCCCAAGTGCAGTAATCATGTGACTCTTCTGTCTAAGGACTGATGGGTATATTTTTTCTAACTTGTAAACAAAACCCAAAGAATTTGCTACATTTCAGGTTTATAAATCTAATCTGTCTGTTGTTTATGCATAGGCAAAAATAACTAACTCTGTAAACAAGAGCACTTTAATTAATCTGTATGAAGCCAGGCAAGTTAGAGCTTACATTCTGTGCATATAGTATCATGTCTCAGTGACTATTGAGGCACTGGATTGAATCTATTTCATTCATCCAACATAGTTTAGGTGGTGAATTTTTGGTGTTTTGGGGGAGGGTCTGTTTTTAATTTTGTTGAAATCCTTGATGCATTTACTTCTGGGAACTCAATTCCACTGCAAAAGGGTGCTTTAAATCTCAGGAATATTTGTGTGGATATGTTGTGGTCATTTAATGGTTAATTATTAAAACCTAAGTATTTTTAAATTTTCTTTGTTGTCTCCTTAAATTAAGTTTTTAGTGTAAAACAAATGAAGTGCATGTTCCAGCTTGTGAGTCTCCAAGTTACTTCAGCTGATAGAGACCAAACTTACTTGCTTTCTGTATATTGACATAAGGCACTGGGGTTTGTCCTGGATGTATCTTCTTAATGCATTTGACTTAAAGGTGGGAATCTTGAAGATGTAAGGTTTTGTCCAGTTTTCCTGAAAACAGACAGACGGGTAGAGGGGATGGGTGCTGGGTTTTTTTTCCAGTGAGAAGGTGGCTGTTTGAGTCTTCTCTTGTGTGCATTCTCTGATGTTTAGCAGCGAAAATGTTAGAAACATTAGTTTGTAGTCTATAGAAGAATAATGTGCATTCTTAAATGCTGATTTTAAGTTAGTGTTATCAAAAAAAGGCATTTACTCCTGTTCTGTTATTTGTATAACAACAGATGGTCAACAGAAGTGGTAGTGCATCACTGCTCCCTATTTAGTGTCTATTGCACAGCCTCCAGTGAGGAATTTATGCCATGTGTGAAAATGAACTGTATTGCCAGAACTACATTGATAATTCACAGCTGTCTATTTAATTTAATTCGTCCTGAGACATCACTGTCAGTAGGTGATTAGTACATTGTTTTGTTTTGTTTTGAAATGCAGGAGAGAATAAACTAAGGCTGATCAATAGAGTAATCATTTTGAGGAGATGATAAACACTGACATTTTGCCCTAAGCCAAGAGTGTACAATGGTTGAGACTGCATAATCCTCTGGTCTGGGATGACCGAAAGGGTAAGTCAATAGCTGTAGTCTCTTAAAGGCTGGATTCAGATTTCTTAATTTGGGACTAGAACAAAATCCAGCATGCAAGTCTCATTCAGCAGTGTGGAATCTTTTTTTTTCTGTAGCACCATGTATTCCCAGCAGCTGAGAACCCCAGGCAGCTGGTCTGTTTAACCTAAAATTGTCTGGCCATTAAAAGTTGAGGTATAAGACGTAGTCTAGTCAGAGGGGACAAGTGATGTAATCAGTAAGTCTTGCCTAAAGCAGAATTGCATGTTAGGAAGCATTTTGGTACCTATGTGTAAAAAGATGCTCATACCTTTACTTTATAAGTTTGGGCTGATCTTGCCTGATGTATTATGGCTTTGAACCTGTTGTCAAAACACTGCTAGAAGTGGTAGGAGCTGCTACTTTTTGCCTAATAGCATTCTGGTTAAAATACACACCTAAGGAATTGAGAATCTTGGCTTAGAGCTCTCCTCAGTGTGGCATTAACTGAGTCACATCCCAGGAAACTGCATTAGCTGTAAAGCAAAAAGTTCATACCACAGCTTACTTGGATCCTGGTTCACTTGTACATCACATGTATTGCTTGGGGATTTCATTTTCATTCTTGCAGCAATTTCCCCTGCTAGTAAATATACTACACTCTGTTGCCAGAGGTAGTGGCTAGAATGAGGTACTTGAGGGATTTGACACTTCTGAGGGCAGAAATACATGTTCTGTCTCAAGTAATGTCTCTCTCCCTGAGCCAAAATATTTGTCATGAATTTTACTTTCCTTTTAATTCAAATGGTGTAAGAAGTATGGCAAAACAATGATGGCTCTTTAGAGGCTTCTGAATAGTGTACCAGATCCCTGCTTAGACAGCTCAATTTGACATTTGTGATATGCCCATAAACTGTAACATTTCTGAGAGCCAAAGCTGAAAAAAACCCAATATTTTACATGGAAAAAGTTAATCCAAGAGTACGTTGTTGGCAGGCAGACAACTTGACTGGAGACTCCGATTCTTGACTGCAATAAGAGTAGGTTGATGAGATGGTGGCTTCAGCAGCAAAACCAGTTTTGTAACTTGGGTACTCCTGTGCTGTAGGTCTTCACTAAGACTTGTGTTAACTCTTAACTCCTATCTAGGCCCAGCTTGGAGGGGTTTTCTAAGGTGAAATCTTAGCTTCACTCATTCAGTGCTGTGGTTTACTAATGTATTTTTTATATATATACATTATATTATATTATAATATAATATATAATATAATATAATATAATATAAATATAATATAATATAATATAAATATAATATAAATATAATATAAATATAATATAATATAATATAATATAATATAATATAATATAATATAAATATAATATAATATAATATAATATAATATAATATAAATATAATATAAATATAAATATAAATATAAATATAAATATAATATAAATATAAATATAAATATAAATATAAATATAAATATAAATATAATATAAATATAAATATAATATATATTTACTTGCTAAGTAGCAAACATGCAACCTGAAATGGACTTTTTGGACTAAAGAATGGTAGTTGTCATCTCCCCTCACAAACTGATGTATATTACTTGTGTATATTGACCCTGCGCTAAAAGAACTGTTTAAATATTTTAAAAATAGTACTTGATATTTGTCTCTAGTACTGCATTTTATATTTTATATAATTTAATTTGAATTAATTATATTGATTCCCTTTTGGAATTGCTTCCATTGTTTGTGACTGCCTCATCCTACATAGGGGTTTTGTCACTAAACTGATGCAATTTTTTTATTTTTGAAGGATGCCACATAGCCAAGGTACATTTTGGATGCCATAGTTGATGCTGAAGTTCATAGTTCTGTGATTACTCCCCTGCTTCACTATAAAAAGTAAAGCTTGGCTATGGGTTGTGGACAGCCTAAAGTTGGCATGTTCCCCACAGAGCAGATGTCATATGGTGTGTGGTCATTCAGCAAAACCTACAAGTAAATCAGTGAAGAGTCACTATTTTGAAAGTGGAAGTGTTGGTCAAGGTGATGGTGTGGCTATACTTCCTGTGGTATACCTGAGCCAGGCAGCTACTGCTTCTAAAGAGGTTTTTATGCCAAGTTTAAGTAGCTGTCATTTGACTGTATTATAGAAGTAACAGACCAGTTTATTTCCAAGGTGAAAATTAATTTTAAGTAATGTCTTTTAGCAGTTTACAAAATATATTTTTGTCTTAAGCATGTGTATGTTAATGTGGGTTATTACTGCCATAAGCTACAAGATAGTACTGAATATTTGTTCCCAGTCATCAGTTACAATCCAGGTAGAATCCAGGGGCTTCTTACCCAGATCATTGCGTCTCTATGTTGTGAATTGTTAAAAAAGTGAGGGAAGCTTTCAGGGCTGGAATAACTTGGAGGAACACTCATCTGCTACTATCTGACCACACAGAAAAGTTCATTGGGTGGTGGTGTACCGTGAGGGGGGAACAGTATTTCCTGTATTTTGACCATATTAGGGGGTAAAATTTCTCACTTTGTCTCACTATTGTATTTGGGTTTTGTTTTTTAATGGTTTGGGGGTTTTGAGAGTGGAAGTTGGGCAAAATGAAGTTGAATCAATGTTAGTAGACTCAGTGGTTCAGAGTAGGAAGTTGAGTGTCTACAGTTTACTTCTTCCTTCAAAACAAAGATCGCTGGGAAGTAATGTAGGAGTTGCATGTTCTGATGACTGAGATCAAAGTGGGCTGCAACAGGGACAGTGATTGTCAGTGCAGGGAGATGGACTGCTCTGGGTGATCTGTCTTCATGGGAGTGGTATCTCTTCTGAGTATACGATCTGAATAAGCTGCATTGAGGCCTGCCGGCAGGGCACTTGGGGTGCTATTACCTTAGGACAGATAGATAGGTGATAGAGTCAAGCACACAAACAAGACACTAAGAGGACAAAAGCTTCTAAATTCTAGCCTTGTTCAGTAACTGATCCTGCCTTGTTACACTGGCCGAATCATGATGCTTTCTTCTGTGTGTCTCCTTGCATCTAAAATCAAGATAATAACACATTAGTCTGTTACCACACATTAACGTTCAGGACCTTTTTCTATGTCACTTCAAAATTGTGGATGTTATATACTTCCTACTAGCATCTTTTCTCTTTCCGCTTCCCCCCCGTGCCCCAGAATAGCCTATATATAAAACTGTTGATTCCTTTCAATTCTTCGCATTCACCAGGGCAGGCTTTTTGTGATTCCTGTATCGGTTTAGTGCTGTAAATAGTTCAAAAGATCAGTCAAATGAAGAATTACCTTTACTGTTTTGATGTGGGCTTTTCTAGGTGTTTTCCACCAGCTACCATACTTTTCAAGTTTGTCTGCTGTAAGCGTTAAAAGTTGTTCATCTCTGGTAACAGATCTTGTGTCTTAATCCTTTTTTAGAATAATGGAGTTATGTTTGAATGTTTTGGTGATAAGGAATCTGCTCAAACTCCCATGAACTTTCACAAATGTTCCTTAAGAGTTCACTGGTATTTTTGCTTACTTTCTTCCAGACTTTGTGGATTTATGTTATACAAACTGTGTTCATGTAACCTTTGCTGATAACCAGTTCAGTTGTATGTTCAGCACATTGTTACCACTACTACCCAAAAATAATGACCGGAAGGTCATTTGTTTTAATGAGTGTGGTAAAGTTCACTACCTTTCATTTTTAGGACCTTTTTAGAATGGTTTAACTTTTGCAAGGGACTGTATCTCCTTAACTCCTCTTTCTGTATTCATTTTATATCTGTGTGACACTTGTACAAATTTCAGACATTCTGTGAGAGGGAAGGGAGTCAGATAGCCTTTTTAGAAGAATCTTTGCATTCTTATTTTAGTTCTCAGGTACTTCCAAAAAGTTCTAAGTTCTTAATTTTGCTCAAATTCTCTGTAAATAAATAAAAGCCTTTTAGCTAGAAAAGCAGATGTCTGGATCTTGTCCACATAATCCTGAAAATTGTGCCCTGCTACTGTAATGACCAGTATGTGCCTCTTATTATGAGTTATTTGATCACTTTTTGTGTATTTTGCTCATGAGATTGTGAGGAGGAGGAGGAATATTTTAATATATGAACATGTCCATAATTTCACTGCTTTTCTTTTTGCTGTGCCTTTTAATCTTCTATTAGTTATGTCATCTTAACTTTCATATGTCTTTCTATTTTCAGATTATGAGTTTCCTAATCTATAATTTATTATTAACATTTGAAGATATCCTTTGTAGGTGCGATTATTCCTGTTTCCTACTTCCCTTCATCTGAGGTTATCAGCACAGTTTGTTCTTCCTGCTTTGACTGCCTTTTTACAAATCCAGAGTGAAAGATGTGTTTAGGTGTCTTCAGTATCACACTGTGTGCGCTGCTGTAGCCAAACAGGGCTAGAATTAACCACTGCTTATTTTACTCTAAATTTACATATTTAATCATAGTTCTCTAATTCTTTCAGTTTCTTTTTACTTGAACTGTCCCTGTTAGTGTCCTTCTCCACTCCCTTCCCTACATCCATTTTTGCAGGTGGTATCTCTTGTTATATCTGTGTTTCCTTGCCAGACAATAGACAATACCCTTCTATTATTTCAGTTGAGCAGTTTGTTCAGGGCTTTTTTTTAGTGTAAGTTTTTGCAGAAACAACCAGATAAATCATAACTCTTGATAGGTTTTACTTAATTGGTCATTAATGTAAAAATTAATGTAAGTAATAGTGTGTTAATATTTCTTTTCACTTTTCCTTTGTATTTATAGGGTTTTTTCCTTAATGTTTTTCACATTCTAGGCACAACATAGGCTTTCCCATTGTAGAGTGTTCCTCTGAAGGAGACTTTATTCTTTCCAAGCCACCAGACACAGGGGGACTAATATCTTTTGGCACTGTAGCTGAACAGTTGGTATATGAATTGGGCAATCCTCAGCGCTATCTTTTACCAGATGTTACGTGTGACTTTTCTCAGGTTTCCATCAGTGAAATTCCAGGTTAGTCCTCTTTCTTGTAAAGATATTTGTGTCAATGAGGTGCATTATCAAACAAAATCAGCTACTTTAATTTCCATGTAGTTTCTGAATATTTCTTGTTAAATCACTTCCTTAGAGTCATGCTATATTAAACTGATACTTTCAAGGACTTCTGCTAAAAATTACTTTAGAAATTTTAAACAATTTTTTTTCTCTTGCTGGCTGACTAATTTATGTTTTCTATTACTGCTTCTTTTGCTTTACTTTTGCATACTTTAATGCATGCCTTGTCAAGTCCTTAAACTATGTGTTCAGTGTGAGCAACATGGAGACTTCACTATGACTTCAGTATTTTTTTAAACTGCAGCTAAATTTCTTTTCTCAAAAAAAAGTTTTGCACATGTTTTTGCTTACGGCATTTGAAATGTTGGTAACAATAAAAGGCTGTGTCTTTCAAAGCACTACTTGGTAATTGTGTTTTTCTTAGACATTTAGGTGGATCATAGTAAGTGGTAGAAGCATGATTAGGTACAGGATTTCCACCAGAGAATCTTTTTTTAAAGTCATTTGCAATCCTCAGAACACTTAACAGCAATTAGACTAAAGATGGGTGTAACGTATGTTCAGGATTTAGCTTAAAAAGGAAAACAGAAAAATCCCAGGCTTAACAAATTCAAAAAGCTGTAATTTGAGTAAGACAGCTTGAAAAAAATTTTATCTGCAGTCATCTAAAATTTGCCTTTTACTGCATCTATATTATATTTTTTCCTTCTAATGGAACTTATTTGTGACAGGATGCCATGTGTCGTTCTGAAGCTTAGAGAGATCAAAATATCAAATTAAAGACTTGGTGGAATAAAACTGAAAATGTGGTAACATAAAAACTATTTTACTTGAGTAATAAAGTACTGTAACATGGAACAGTGAATCTTCTGCTCATGCAACATAACCAAACAGCAGTCTCATAAGCCAGCTTGCTGCTCTTAGCCCCTGGTCTTTTTCTTTAAAAAAAAATAAATCCTAACCTTCCTATGAACTTTTAGCTTGCAAATGACCTGATATGACATGTTTAAACTTAAAATGAACTTTCACATGAACTTTCAGTTAGTCTTCTTAGAAATATAACAGATGGAAAATGAGCAGATTGCTTAAATATTTTAGTTTGAAGTGCTTTGACATGTACACCAGTAAAAACAGGCAGGCTATCTAATTTTGATGTTTATGTTGCCAGTTTTATTGTCCTGCTGGATTACTTGCAGTGTTTGAGCTGAGAGGTGCTTGTTTTCTTTTTGTCAGTGGATGCTATGCATTGGTTGTGTGGTATTCTTTTTCTTTGTATTAAGCTTTCATGTGGAACATAAAACTCTTCCAGATCTCCATCTTGAATGGAGGGGATATAGCTCTATGTTGAGGGATTTAAATTAGCCTTATGTCAGTCTTGAGAATGATGTTAGGTGAGTGGTGTGTAAAATTTGTACTAGTGACATTTACTTATTTAGATATGTTCTGATCTTCTCAGAGTATTTGTGTAATGCTTTGAACTGCTTCTTAAATATTTGCAAACACAGGTTAGGCACAGGTTAGGTGAACTGCACTATAATTCTGTCTCTCAAACATGAGATGCTGATCCTGCACTGCTGATTTTCAAGGAGTAGCACTTACTGATTTTCTCCAGCTCAAGCTTGAACCTGATGCCATCACAGCAATTTTCTCCTTTTTTTTGCATTAATATTCCTAATACTGAACATGATTGTTGCTCTAGAATGTATATTCAGGCTGTTTCTGTTATTGACAAGAGAGCTGAAGTTGTTACCCTTCACTTACTAAGCTCTCAACCAATAGCTCTCACTGGTTTCTCACGTTTTGATTCTTTACCAAGTGAGGGGCTGCAGTCCACTCCAGCCAGCTGCAGTAAATTGTATGCTCTGTGTGTGTTTGCAGTAACTGGATATTAAGAGGAAAATAATTATTTAATCTGATGTCCTAAGGCTGCTTTCTTTGTTAAGTATTTTTAAGTGTGTGAATAAACATTTCAATTGCCCTTTTTAAAAAGCTCATGTAAGTCATAAATTCAGTCACTAGAATATTACTGCTATTCTTTCTAAGGCAGGAAGGACTGTTTTTGAAAGATTCTCTCTTCTGCGGCAGTACAGCTATCAATGATTTGCTTTTTGCAATTCTAATTGATTAATATGTATCACAAAAGACTATCTTTGAAGTTATATTGAAGAAGCTGAAATACTGATTTTTAACCACTGTAGGTTTTGATGGTGGAGCAGTGAAAGTTTCTGGAGCAAAAGGATTGCCTCCTTCAACATTTTATAAGGTATTACCTCATTTAGTGGCGTGAAAGATATATTTTGGTTAACAAAATCTTAAATTTTGGAGAAAATGCTTAGCACTATTCTCATCTTCTCTGCCCCAAGGGTAAAACAAAGAGGTGGAAAATTTGAAAAGGAAAACCTTATTTGATACGTAAAAACCTGCTACTTTGCTTAAGAAGTGTATATTTGTATAGATAATGATTGCCAGAGAGCATTTATAGTCTACCAGTACTGAATTCTGTGTGACTTCATAATCTCTATCATTAGGTAAATGCCACATATCTTGATGGCTTCAGAGCTACTGCTGTCTGTCCAGTGGGAGGCCCAAAGGCGGTACAAAAAGCAAAACGCACTGCAGAAGCTATTCTGCAAAGGTTGGTATTTGAGTCTTGGAAGGGGGTCTGGCTGGTTTTTTTGTTTTGTTTTTTTTTGGGGGGGCTGTTGTAAATAGAATAGTGACACATGATGTTAACAATAGTTGTAAGAACCCTAGAAATTATCATTTTCCTATGTCGTTGCAAGACTTAAGTAGCCTTTTCAAGAAGCCTGTTTTCAGTGTATAGCTGCACTTCAGTTACGTTTGACAGTGAGAAAAGTGCCTGATACATTTGAAAATGGATTGCTGGAGAGAAACCTATGTTAGCGAGGAGCAAGCTGTGATTTAGATTAAATTTTATTAGATGCCAGAGATAAACGCATGTGAAACTAGTTTTCAGCAACTTTGACAGAACTTTTTATTAAGAAGTCTTACTGATATGAAATGTAGGAAGTTTACTGAGTTTGTGTTTAAAACATGCTTATTTTACTGTCTTCTAAAGTGGGACCCAGTGATTGTTTTTTGGGTTTTTTTTTTGCTGGAACAGAGTTAAAATTGCAAGACAGAGTGATAAACTTTCAGTTGTATAGTCATGCCAGTATATTTGGGCAAGGAGGGATTCCTCCTAAATTTAATTCCATATCAGGAATCTCTCTGTGCTTACTCCAGTAGCTCCAGTCTTTCTGGTTAAGAGATCTATTTCCTTGTGCCATGTTTTATATAAAGTTTCCTCGGCATCCTGTTGAAGACCCATGCAGAAACTACACTTGGAAAGTCAGAAATCCAGAGTTTACTGTGAATTTGGAGTGATTGTTCACATGCCTATGTGCAGCACTGTGCTGAAGGAAGAGTTGTCTTACTCCTTAAGAGATATGGCAGATGAGAGCAGGCTGATAGGGGCTGTGTAATTGCATATGCTAAAAGCTTATAGCTCCAAGAGCTATTGAGAAAATCAAATTGTGAAAAAACCCTTCAGGAGGTGTTAAATTCAAAGACTTGGAGAGTCAGAACCTCTAAAAAGCCATCTTTCTGGAAACTAGGTGGTTATTTTAAGGAAAAAATAGAATGGTGTGTTTTCCATTTCATGTTTGCTCTTGATCATTATTTCAGACTGGACTCAGTGAATCTTTGACTGAAACAGATTGTAGTGCTGTTGGTGGCTCTGTGAGATCTAGAAATTAATTTAGCTTGTTTACTGTGCTCTCTTGAGTAATCATCAGAGGAAAGCTGATGTAAGATAGTTGAAGGCTGATTAACTAGTGTGATAAGTGGCCTCTAGCCCATTAGGCATGTCTGTGGGCAAGTTCTCTAATTTGAAAATTACAATATACAAAAACACATTCTCCATCTCAAATGTAGTCTTAATATATAGAAATTGTTTCTTTGACACATCAAAAGATTGGTGTATATCAGCCTAGATAGAGAATAAGAATTCAGCTGTTCTTATCCCTCTCAAAGAATGCTCTATCAGGAACTATAACTCTTTCAGAAGTTTTTTTGCCAATTTCTGTTCATAAAATCATAGAATCATCGAGGTTGGAAGAGACCTTTAAGATCAGTAAGTCCAGCCATCAACCCAGCTCTATCTCTATATTCCCTAAGTCACATCACCCAGCGCAGATCCAGACACCTCTTAAACACTTCCAGGAATGGCTACTCTACCGCCTCCTTGGAAAACCTATTTCACTGCCTGACAGCCTAAACAGTGGAAATTTTTTTCTGATATTTAATCTGGATCTCCCCTGTCTCAGCTTAAGGGCCTTTCCTCTGGTCCTCTAACTGCAGGCATGTAGAAGGAAGTGGCCTTGGCCTCAGTACACCCTCCTTTCACATGGTTGAGAGAGATGAGGTCTCTCCTGAGCCTCCTTTTTCCAGGCTAAACAACCCCAACTGTTCCCTCAGCTCAAACAGTTGTTCCTCAAACATCTCCCTCAACCATTCCTTGTAAGACATGTTTTCTACTTTTCACAAGCCTTATTGCCCATCTCTGGACACAGTTCAACACCTCTATGTTATTTTTAAAGTGAGGGGCCCACCACTGGACACAGCATTCGAGGTGTGGCCTCACCAGTGCTGAGTACAGAGGGACATTCACTGCTGTGGTCCTGCTGGCCACAGTAGTGCTGATCCAGGCCAGGATGCCATTTGCCTTCTTGGTTGCCCAGGCACACGCTGGCTTGCATTCATTTGGCTGTCAGCCTGCACCCAAGAGCCTCTTTCTGCCAAGCAGCTCTCAGGCCATTCTTGCCCAGACTGTAGTCCTGCCTGCAGTTGCTGTCACCCAAGTGCAGGACCCAGCACTTCACCTTACTGAGTGAACTTCATGCAGTTGTTTTTAGGCCCTTGTCTCTCTGTTTCAAGAGAATATTCTAAGGACATGCTCTTTCAGCTACCCAGTTTCCAGTCTGTTCTAGGTTAAGTTCTGTCCAGTAGTCTGCAACATGTGCAGAAAAAAAGCGCACAAATTTAACACGCTTCATTTATACAGGTCAAATTAACTATTAGCCTAAGACATTGAGCAGCTTTGGCAGCTTGCAAGACAACTTATTTTGCTTCTTTCTTGTCTACTTCTCCTTTACTTATTTATTCATTATTGAAAGCAGAAGTAATTTGACAATACGTGTGTGAAGAAGTCTTTGAAATAGTCTCTAGTGTCCTTTTATTTTCATGATTCTCTGTTGCATTACTAACACATGAAAGGACTAAAGATGACCCACAGAATGCATTTTGAACTATAGTACCTGTAACTGTAATGTTTGTAGATAAATAATTTAAAATAACTTAGTACAGACACAGTTTGCAAATTAGTTACCTTAAATGATGTTGTCTGTCTTCTTTTTTTTAGCTCATCAGAAATAAAGGCCTCATTTGTAATGCGTGAACACCCTTCCATCTCTTTACAGGAATTAAAAAACTGTATTTTGCATTAATGTCCTGTGCATTGCTTCACTATTTCAGGTGCTATGGTTATATTTATGACAACAATGGTACATTAGCAGTGTCTTCAAAATGTTCCACCAAAGCAAAAAATGTTGCTTGTTCTACCAAGCAAAATATATATCTTAACAAAATTCTGATATTTCAGTTGATAAAATCTTTTACACAGCTACTTGACAGAGTTAACTTCTGTGGACCACACAGGGCTATTTAAGATAATAATTTTGAGACAGTGTACAGTGTATTAATAAAAAAAATCATTTGTTGCAGGACTCGTCTTATTTTCAGTCAGCTTGGGTATGAAGATTACAGTGCAGTTAACATACAGATTTTAGGGTCTGAAGATACATATGGACCTCATGCTAGAAGGAGTATAGATGGTGTAAGTATGCAGCGTGGAGTGTTCTTAAACTTTTACTGACCTTTTTTAATCTTTCCATATTGTTATCTTTTCCACAACATTAAAGGAAGTCACTATCATCTTGGGAATTTCACCCCTTCATGTTGCAAAGAACTCACTGTCACTACTTAATGTTCAATATTAACAATGACAAGGTCTTTGCGGTATTGAGTCTTCCAGAAGTACTGATAGGAAATCTTGCAAAAATGTTATACTCTGTTCTGATGTTCTCCTAAAGGAATACCTTATTATAATAACTTCAATGGCATAGACTTACATTGCATTAGATGTAATGCTAGAAGACCACATTATAAATATTGCAATCAGGAAATCTCAGCATTAATGTTGCATAACTATAAAATTGTCTGTGAGTACTACTTGAGAAATAATCTTCAGCTGTGTAATTCTATGCACTAGCACTGTGACTGCTGCATATGTAAGAATATGTATGATGGCCATAACCACTTCAGCTGTGATATCCATGATCTGTTTTCCTAATCTAGAGAATGAAAGTCGTTTTTAAAGGAAGAAGACTGTAAATCATGTCCTCACTTAGATGCAGTTTAAATATTTAGACAGTTTAGTTTGTTCCAAAACAGAAGTAATTAATTCTTCTTTGTCAGTGGCAGTCTTGCAAAACTCTTAAGGTACATGTGGCAAAACTCAACTCTAAGTTTGTTCTTACGAGTGCCGACATTTAATAGCCAACAGTTTGTATCTAAAGCAACTGAGAATGTGATGTGGAGGACAGTGGTTTTCTTACTAGTATTCTAAATTGAGTGTTCTTAGAAATTGATCAAGTTGCATCTGCAGCTATTCATTTCAGTGCTTGAATTTCAGTTTCCTTCAGCAAAGCAGCAAGAGTTGCTTCCTGAAGACTGAGCTTTATAATGTGGTATTTTTCATTTTAGGACCATTAAACCTGCAATTTTGTGTGTCTTACTAAGAGTGTAGAATCAAAATTCTGAAACGTAGGAGTAGATGTTCCAGATGTTCAACTTGTCTGTGTTCTGTTTGTACCAGCTCCTTATCATTGCACATTGTAATACATTCTTTAATTGAATTGTTATACAGGAAGTTTTCTGTCACATTGTACAAAGTGAATAATGAGTTGAAGAAGAGCAGTTTCTCCCTCCTGGTTGTTCAATTTGCTTTGCTTATAGTACATTAAAGAATTTTTTTTAAATGAAAGAGTATTCATAGTACTTTCTGTATTTACAGCCTCAGTTCTCAGGTCTTATATTAAAAGTAAACAGAGTGTTATCGCTGTGCTTCTTATCCATACCTGAAACAGTATGTGTGAGCTAAGGCTGAAATACAGGAAATCGCTCTATTGCCACCGCCTTCATGCTTCCTCCAACATTTTAGAAGAAACTAGCCAGAGGAGCTTTCATCTGGAAAGCAGCCGTGGTAGCTTGAGAAAAAGGGTTGGGGAGTGGAGTTTGCTTTTCCGTTTAAAGCACAAAGTCATAAAATCCCAAGGAAAACGTTTTCCCATTGGGGCTTCAGGGAGGGATAATGTAGTCCCTTAAACACTCTTTCCTACCTTATCTTTCCATGCAAAATTAGACCTGGTTATTTGAGTTACAAATCATAGTGCTCAAAATCAGAGCCATACACATAAGGAAAATAGCTCTTGCCTTGAAAGTTCTGCCACTTAAATTTGAAGCAAAGAAGCTCGAAGTGAATATCAAGACAAGCTAAGTTGGACAATATTTGGAGATTAGTGTAGATGTATGGTGGGACTGGACTACTTCCCATGTATATTTGTCAAACTGGTGCAATGGTTGGCCCTTGCAGTTGTGAAATCACTGTCTTCCAGCCTTACATGAGCCTGCACACTGTAGTCTGAGCTGCTGTGTGGAGTATTGACTGTTCCTGACAACACGAAGTACTTTTGAGAAATAGGAAAGAGTGGCAAGCACTTCTGTTTCTCTGACTTCTCCATCTGTTGACATGGTTGCTGTCTGTCACTCTGATAGCTTGCTTTGTCAACACCAGCCCAGTGTGAGCTAGAAATGGACCTGAATCAGCATGGAGTAATTTTAGTGGTGTTTCATTTTTAGTATCTTGTGTTCTGTTGGGGAGGAAGGAGTGACACAGTGTCAGTGAGTTCGAGGTTTGGAAATATGGGATGTGTTTCACATGAAATCTATTTATTAATAGTACAACAGGCATTAAAGTTGAAAAAAACTGTGTGCACGTAAAAACTGTATGTGCTCTGTTAGTTTTCTGCTAATCATTTGTTAATTGATTTCCAAGATGTTAAGACTTTGTTTTGCTGGTTTTTGTGCTTTAATTCTGATGTGAGATTAATGGCTTCAGCCTAAATATCCAGTTTTAATAGTGGGTTCATCCACTCAAAACAGGATTCAGCTTACTTTCATAGACAATTGTATCTTGCATTTGCCGGCAAGGAGGTAAACATGGAGGTAAATGGAATTTGATTATATGGTACAGTTTAGAAGCAGAAGACAGATGTGAATGCATGAGTATGGGTTTTTTTTCAAGAATGTTTCTGGTTGATTATTATTTGTAGTAATTTAATGAATCTTGTGATAGTTTTGGGAACACTGAATGTTAAAATTGTGCGTTTGTTGGGTTTGTTGTATGGCTGCATATTTTTTGTGCATTGATTCCAATGGTAGATTCTTAAGTGGCTGAAAATAGAAGTTTTGGAGTAAAATTTGAAATGAGAGCTTATCTGCAAGGACAGGTGTTTTGACTAGAGTAGGGAGCATGTACTGATTTGGTTTACCTTTAGAGGGAGAATCTGCTCTTCTCTGTGAAAATGTGGTGAGTTTTACAAGTTCTGTTCTCACATTCATCTCCCAAGGATTAGGTTTGAGTTCCTTTCTGTGGACAGATCTGCTTCCTTCTTGATGCTTAGAGAAGTGAACCTGACTCTCTAATTTGGTCCCAGAGTACTCTCAGTGCACTTAGAGTAACAGCAAAGTACATTTGCCAGTTCCACTGACAGTGAATCCAAGTGTTCTGTATTATTATTTACAGTAGTTGATTCTTGAGAATGCTGGAGAAAAGGCACAGTGCCCTAGTGACTTGAAATACCCTATAACTGACTCCACAATATTCCAAAAGAAAGATAATGAAAAGTTTACAGCAAATTACAGTGATGGTGGATAAAAAATATCACTGAATGATTTAACTGGAATGTTGAGCTACAGTTATTTTTCAGTTTTGTAAACTTAACCGATGTTTTGCATCTAAGCAAATCTAATTTCAACCTTTTTGAAGCAGGGTCCTCGAGAAGCTGTTATTTGGCTTGCTGTACACCATAAACAAAGAGAAGCTGTAGAAATCTTCTCCAGAGAGATTGCAGCAGCTGGAACTGGCATGGGTAATTATTCATATAATATTGTAAGAATTCTAAAGTTATTTTTTATTCTCTGAACATGACTAGCACCCAAAAACTCAGTCATGTTAAGCTTCCTTATGTTGTTTATAGTGAAATAGTAATCTTTAAAGGTATATAAGCTCGGTGTAGAAATTCAACAAATATTAGCCGAATGTTGAAATGAAAGTCCTGGAAGTTCACCTTTGTATTCCTTTTAGATTCTTTATTCGTCCATTGCTGCTACTGTTCCTTCCTGGCTTTTTTCCTTTTCTCATCCATGTGTTTTCCTACATGTAACTGCACTGATGTGCAACAATGATTTACTTTTTTATGTTTCTAAAACTTAGTAATGCTATTAGATTTCACTGTCAATAAACACTGAGTGTTACTCAACTGGCAAAAATACACCTCAGTGTCCAGCTATTACACTGCAGTTTATGAAGAGATATGCAGTTTGAGAGTTTTGGAGGATCTCTTCATACTACGTTATCTGGTCTTACTATAAAGGATTTTTATTGATGCTTTTTTTTTTAATGCTTTTTGTTTTGGATGCTTTAGTCTTGCACTACTGTACTTCCAACTGTTTAATGCATAGCTGCTTGTGTAAGCAATTACAACATTCAGGTATAATCTTAAAAATTTAATTGTACAGTGATGGTGCTGACAATCTGCATCTTAATTCACAGTGCTTATTAAGTACCCAACATAAATTCTTATCCTGCAGTTTTAAAGTCTAACCTCAAATTATTCAGTCAGCATTTCATTTTGTGATGTATTGTAACTATTGCAAGATTTGTTTTTTAATTGATATGTGAGGTAAAATCAAACCACTGGAATTTAATTAAGTCCATCTTAGTTTTGAGGGTATTTTTAAGTATTTGCTTAAAGGTCATGTAATGTTAAATAATCTGTGCTTCTATTGCTTGCCAAATGTTTGCTCAAAAAAAGAAAGCACTTTTTTTTTTTTTTTTTTGTAAATGTCATCTGATTCTCTAAATTCTTAGGGGGGACATACTGTTGGATTATTTTGAGCAAAATTTTTTTTCTGTTCTACTCCCAAGTCCCTTAGGTGTCACCACTATAACTACCTGAGTTCTAAGCTTATTCATGTATTCTGTGCCTAAATCATGAGTACTCATCCCACTTCTATTACCCATTCTAAGGGAATTTAAATTTTGGCAACCTAATTTAGCTTAGATATTTTGCAGTGTCTTTTGCATACCTTAATGAAGACTATATCTAGGATTTACATAGATCTTCAAAATTAAATTCCATAGTAATCTGCAACTCTGAAGTTCCACCGCAAATCTAAAATCCTGATTAATGGAGGAATAATTAGGTGTTGCCTTGAAATTAAGGAACTATTTTTTTTTTCCCAGTGAGTTAAAGGTTTGTAGGAGCGAGCACATTCTCACATTGTGTTATGTGTTACAGTCTTTACAGTATTTGCAGAGAACAGTTTAATGCAGGTTGTTTGGTTTTTTTCTTTAAAGTTGTATTTGTAGAGACAAGGCCAGTACGTTGTCATACTTTTTTTTTTCTGACCCTACAATACAGATATGATCATGTAGAGCTAACTGTAAATATTCATTGAGATAATATTTTAAAATTTTGCAATTCTGAAGGCTGATCAGCAGGTCAGCATTTACTGTAGATGTAAGTTGCTTCTAAAGACTTGGAGTTTTCCTTATGAATGAAGGATAGTATTTTCAGTTGGACCAAATTATCCTTTCTGTAACTAGTTAGGGAATCATAATTGAAGTAGTTTCTCCTTTTTCACAGTGATTTCTCCGTAACAGACTACAAAAGTAAAAATATATTCTTATTATTTATTCTGTGTATGCATAGACAATGCCCTAGAAAACATCCTTTTGAATTAAGGAAAGCTGGGTAGATTTTAAAATCATTGCTTATTTGTAAGGTCCAAAACTAGTGGACCTGTACTTGTCTCTCCATTCTTAATCTGTGCTTCTTTTATAAAGCAATTGCTGTGTATATAAACCCCATTTGAAGTCTGAAAGTGTTGGTTTTATTAAGGGTTCAGGTTTTTTTCCTTTTATCACTGATCCTTGTAGAATGAAGAAGTGAAAAAGCTGCTCTATGTGGGTTGGGTGGAATATGTGTAGAATTGAAACTGAGTTAGTGTAACACATGAACATCTGTGCCTTGAGGTGGCTGGCAAACCTTCAGTTCTTGTTTATCAGGGCTTTCAGTGATGGATCAAATGCATTCCTGTGTGGAATAGGGTTAGGCAGTCTGTGTGAATGATGGTTGGGGTGCTGGGTTTGTTTCTTAAAGGAACAGTTTAAGCTTTTTAGAACATCCTGTAGAAGTTTTTCTCAAAAAGAAAAATCTATTTCAATCCATGGAGCCTGCTGCTAATGAGCAGCAGTGGGAAAGAGGCTATTTCTCGAATCATCTGAGGCATTTCGTGGTAAATAGTGCTTTTCCTTGCCAGGTACAGGACTGCAAAAAGGTTTTTGGCCTCCATGACATAAATGACCACTTTCAGAGGCTATCAGGGCTGTTTACTGACATGCTTCTAAGTGTTTGAACAACCACATAGTCGTTCTTTTTTTAATTTGTGGAATATGTACTGGGACTGCTTCATAAAGTCACTTCTTTCAGTTGCTGTTGTATGGTAAATTTCTGTATTACCTGTGCTCATAAACTTTTTTATAAGCAGAGAAGGGTCGGATTTGGGATCTAAACGCTAAGTAAGCTGCTTGATGATGTGGAATATGTTTAAAGCAGTGAATAAGAAGAATGCTTTTAATTTTCTTTCTTCAGTGACATTTAGAATTTTGCAACACTGCCAAACAGTAATTAGTGGTGTATTAACTGCTTAGTTTCTGACAGTAGTGTAGAATTCCAAATCTTGCTGTGAAGTGTGGAAAAGGAATTCTTGATGCTTAATTGTCCTAAAATGAACAGCTCCACAGACAAGACTTGTAGAGATGGGTAAGTGATCTTGGGAACAAAAGCCAGAACTAAGACTGTTGAGATTGTTGTTGTCCTAGGTGAATTCTCTAGTAACAGCACCTGGTGTTCGTTTCCCTCCCCTTTTTCCCTGAGCTTTTCCCCTCCCCTCTATTTCACCAAATGATTATAATTCTCTGGAGTGTCACAACTTCATTTAGAGCATGCCCCATGGCAGTATGGTCACCCTAGTGGGAGGATCAAAGCGTCTATAGGCAGAGAACCCAGGACTTGAGCCTTGTGTGCTCTGTGTAACTGCTCTGGGCAGTGAGCACCTGACCTCCCATTCTGTACAGTGCTGCACCACTTTTTCTCACTGGGCATTGAATAAAAATAGCTGTAGCTGCTGCCTCTTATATGGATAGAGCATCCCTATCATGTGGTTCTGTCCTTCGCGCATGGATCTGTGTGATGTGACTACATGTGGCTTTGTTCTGCCAAAATGGTGCCAGTTGTGGGGATACGCACCAAGATTCTAAGCATGAGTGGCTTTTCCTGATGAAAATCCTTTAAACAATGAAGTCCTGTGTTTCAAAGATGGCCAGCTTGGTCACACCCCTCCCAACTCCTATGTCAGTTCATTTCTAGGAGGTGAGATCGTGACTGTGAGAGTCATTGCAAATAACCCTTCTTTCTTGTTCTGCATTTTCTCTTCTGTTTGGACTGTATCTAGTGGTTGAGGAGTACTGTTTTTTATATTCTTCTTTCCCCTCAGTAGCAGTTTGGTGCCTCTTACTCTTAAGTAATGTGTAGGCAGTTGTACAGGTAATAATCTTGATATATAGCACCTTTCATCCAAGAACTTTTAGCAAGCTGTGTAAAGATGATCAGCTTTCTAACATCTATTAGCATTGGAAATTATTCTATCTGCTTTACAGATGATTTCCTGAGATAGTGAAGTAAAGCATAACCACAGAAGGATGTGAATCAAGAGTCCTTGGTTCTGCTTTCCCTTTAAGAAATGCTGAAGAGCAACTCCACTAATATTTAAGGGGATCAAGCTGGCCAAAATATAGGAGCAAGGAGTAGAGGAGAAGACAGATGGAGAAAAGAAATTTGATGTTTCAGAATAAGGATGGAGAATCACAAGAGCTTCTGCTGCATCTTTCGTACTGAATTCCAGAAGCACTGCCACTTCCAGTGTTTTATCAGGTGAATTTTAGCCTGCTAGTCACTGGAGCTGTCAGCTGGAGTTGGTTGGTAGTTTTATTTTGGCAATATCATATGAAAATTACAAATTGTACATAAAATAGGTATTAATTAATGTAATAATTAGTACTAAAGGCCTAATTTTGGTGTTTTTCACTTAGGCTGAATTTAAATCACTTGAGTCAAAAGGTTTTGCCTATTTGCCTGATAACCTTTTGAGAGAGTTTTCATTTGTGGTTTTTCAGATTTTGCAGTAGCAACAGTAAAATGAAAATAACTTCTTTTCCTTCCTGTGATTAAAAATGACATCACAGTAATTTTGTTGAGGAGTGATCTTCATAATGCTTCTCTTCAGAGGCTTAAAACTTTGACTGTTTGGTCTTGAGTATCAGATGTAATTTTTAGCAAATTTAGTCTTAATGTCCGTATTTAATAACTTCTAACTTACCTTGCATCATATGATTTTTGGATATGATAACATTTTTGGGCATTTGTATATATCAAGGATAATAAAATTTAGGCCTCATAAAAAGAGAGCATTGTATAGCTTCTAATGAATTTGAGAGTGCTGATTCCTCCCCGTCCCCTCCACAGCAGTAGAAGGACAACCATCTAAAGGCATTGTGCTGATCTGAAATTCCCAATTTCTTAGGAAATCGCACCCTCTGCATAAAAAGAAAGAATGCTGTCTATATGTTGAAATGGGCTGAAGCCTGTTTGTGTTTGTGCTCTTCAATATATGCAAGGAGTTAGACCTGCAAGAGAGAATTTTGAGATGTTGCATTTTTAAGAAGCTTCCATAGTCAACAATGAATGACTGAGATTTTCATAGTTATTCCGTGACTTTTTTTCCTAATGCTTTTTAAATTTCCATTATTTTTTGTTGAAGGCCCAGCAGGATACATTAGTGTACTTACACAGAAGTGGTTTTTAAGTATTATTAAAACTGCAGATGAGACTCTTTAGCCCAGAGAATTTGAACTTACTGTGTATAGACATGCCCTGTTAGAGAGTGATTTGTTGTTTATTTTCTGTTTGAAATGGAAGACATTTACAGTAAACTTCTGTTGAGTACGATATTTAGTTCACAAGTTCAAACGCTTCATCAGTTTTCAATTGGATTATGCTGTTCTGATGAACGTGAGGGGATACATACTATTTAAAAAAAAAAAAAGGCCAAACACCCCTTATCCCATCTTTTGATTTTTTTATAACTAATACTTGAGTTTAACCTTTTAATTGATAAAATTATTCTTTCTATTTAGTCCTTAATAGTCTGAAAGTTGATAATAGCCAGGATTTTTTTAACAGCAAGCAGCAAGTTTGGTTGGCTTTATGCATGTTGGCCTTCTGAAAAGAAGGAATATCTTTCAATCTTCAGTACAGTCTGTACTGTTCAGTCTTCAGTACAGTCTGTACTGTTCAGTCCTAATAGTGAGGTCTTCATGGCTATTTTCTTGTTCTATAAAGTGAGTTTCCTATGCTTAGCAGTAGAGAATCCTGGACACATAGACTCTGATTTTTAAATCTGTAGTAGCCTATGGGAGTTCAGTGCAGTTCTACAATGTTCGGTCCATAGAATTTCACCCTCACTTCATAAAAGCTAGCAAACATGGAGATGGTTTGTATTACTCAGTGAAAATCTCTTCATTATGTGCAGTCCAGTCAGCCAAATGGTTAGAATTTAAATAATTTTCATTGACTTAATGTCTTTATATTGTCTTCTTTAATTCAGATATTTTTTTGTGGATGAAATGCGATATAGAAGCTCGAGAAGAGCCTTTTTGTGGGAATCTGGCATTTACAGTTTAGCAGGGGTTCAGTAGCTAAGAAATGTTTTATTAATAGCTGAAATCATGTACTGACCCCTATTTCACATTAAAATGACCGGAGTTTGACACTAAGATGACAGCTGGTTAATACAACTTGAGATGTTAAAGTGCTTGAGTATATGTAAATATTTTGACTGATGTCCTAATTGTGTTGGAAGATGCTTTTAGAAATGTCCTTGGTGCAGCAGTTTACTGCAGTCCCCATTTTTTTGAGAGTAATACTACAGAAGATAAACTATCTGCTGTTTTCAGAGGACATACATAGAATAATTAAGAACATACAATTGACCCCTGTAAAAAAAGGTTGCATGCATTTTATACTGGTGCTCAACCATATTGTAAGAACTGCTGAGTATAAAATCTAAGATTTCAGATTTCTCTAATTTGATCACTTAAAAAAATAATGCTTGACAAGTGGACTACTTTGTCTGGCTTTTATGTATATAAACATGTTTAATTCCTTAGAATATACAGTAAATACATTAATAACCTTTGGCTGAGCTAATTCAGTCACTGGACATGTAGGGGTCAAAAGCTAAAAGCTGTTCAGCAAGAGATGTCGCTGTATCTTGAAATTCTGTGAAACTTCAAAAAAAACCTCTAAGTTTTATTAAAGTGTTAAAAACTTGATTTCAAGTAGTTAGAGGATTTTCATGCTTTTTTACTCCAAAATGTTTTACAAAAATGCTTCACAGTCTTAGCATCCTTCGTATACGGCATAATGGTTTATTCTGTTGAAAAATATACAGAATTGTACAGAAGGGATTTTTTTGAAAGAAATAATAATCCAAAATTAGGCGTGACCATTCAAGTAAGATTGGAATAGGATAGAGGGACTATTAAGGAGGCAAAACATCAGGCTTTTCTACCATCTGTAAATCCAGTGGGGAATAATGAGAGCTGGAAGGAATGAGGCTTTTTTCACTGGAAATTTGCATCTTATAGGTTGATTGCAAGTTCCAACTCAGTTATTTTCTACTGTGGGGCATTTTACAGGGTGTGGTATATATGACATAGATTATAATGTATTAGAACATGGTCATTCTGTGTATTGAAACAGGTGCTTATTTGGGCTGATTTTATGCATCTTTTACCAGGACTGGTTTGCAGTGGATCCATTCCCTGAGTTACCCCATCTGAGAGCTGTGTTGGTTCTTCCAAGTACTCTTTAGTTTGCCTGCTACCTCTGCTCATGAAATTCATCAGAAACTTGCTTTCTTTTCCAGCATATCATACATGATTTTTAGAAGAATTTGTATTTTCAAGTCCACCCACAGATGGGTTTTATGGTGAGAAAATAAAAAAGATAAAGAGGCAGCTGGAGAGATAAAACATACATGGGAAACCAGAAATGGTCAAGCTGTTGTAGCAAGGAGTGTATCCTCATTTGGCTTCACCTGGTATTATTCATGTGAATATCTGTTCCTACATCTCAGAACACAGGGGAGTGCCAGTAATAGGGTGTTAGTGTGCTTTGATACTCTTGAGATTCCTCTCCATCCTTCAGATTTGGATCAAATTTGCTATTGGACCCAAAATTTGGGAGTCTGCAGGTGTGCTGGAAGAATCATGGACATGAAGAAAACCTGACAAGTAATTAATTATATGTACGTGTATACACAGGATGATGGTTTGTTTTTCATAAGATACTTGGGCTGAAAATCAGTAAGACTTAAAGTAGGCTAGAGAAAGGAGTCATCAAATGAAAAGGCAGGATAAGACTGCTTGAAGAATTGCTCAGATTTAATCATAGAAAAGCACTTTCTAACTAATAATTTATTTATTTAATAGATTCAGTATATATTTAAACCTTTCAACACAGAATCCAAAGGAAGAGTCCCATATCAGAGCTTAGTCACCTAGAAAGGAGTAGATTTATCATTCTTAGTGCCTGAAGTTTTTCCAACCATGCCATGTATTTGGGAGTTAATAAAAAGGGGAATCCCAGTGGTGTAGTCTCCAGTACTCATTGGTTTAAAATGCCCAGCAACCTGGAGAATTTGTAGTTCTCAGGCTTGGTCCTTAGCCACTGTGAGGAAATACAGAAGGCTTTTGGATCAAATGCTTGAATCAAAATAAATGTCATGATATTCAGTTTGACACCAACAAATACTGTATCCAAAAGATTAATAGGATATAGATGCATTGAAAGGAAGGTTTTCCATCTAAAGATAATCACCCCATTTTGCAGTGCATCAGTTTTTATGCCATTCTGTGCCACAGAAGCTGGCAGGGTGGTGGTAGGTTCGTTAGCTTGAAGTGAAGCAACTTGTTAAAAAGGTTCAGGAGTCTGATGACAAAAAATGGTATTGTGAAGTTTCTGGGAAAGTAGATCAAGAGCTTCAGTTTGGCTGAGAATCTCATCAATTTGAGACTTCAGCCTCTACAAGTATGACAAATTTGTGTCATTATAGATAAAGTTAAGCCTTCCAGAAAGGGAGCGCATCCGTACAGACATATAAGCAAGGAATGCAGCATAAGCATAAAGTACAACATGAAGAAATATTTTTATAGGAAGTTTTTTTGGGACAGTGATTGTTCCAAAGAGATCATAATTTAATTAGCAGAAGGCGGGTCTGGACACAGTAACAAGTTCACTCTTGGTTGTACTGCACCTTCCATTGCCTTATTTTGGTTTACTGAAGAAATGTAATAGGAATCTGAGGAGGTGTTTACACCTCTTGTGCTGTTTACAGAATTAACAAACTGGTTGTGGCTTATAGTCAGTAATTTAAGATTTGCTTTGTCTTCTCTGTTTGAAGCCTAACCAGGAATTTCATATAGATAAAAATTAAATTTGACTTAAAATTTCTTCCATCATATTTATATGCACATAAACTATAATCATATCCTAGACCTTAATAGTGTTGCAACTGGAATATTGGTGTAGCTTTTGCAGTTGCAGGGATAGCTGTAGTACCTCCAAAGACAGATCTGCTGTTACAGTAGCTTGTGCTCAGGACCTTCTCAAAGATCAGCAGAAGAAGGTTATCTGAGGTGTGAGCAGTTGTTGCTCTTACTTGGATTGTTTTATTGTCTATTTTGAGAACTACTTTGTTGTAGGAGTTAAGATCCCTTGCACGAAAGCAAGCAAATGAAGAGATTTCTTTAAAAACTTCTAGGAAGTTGAAATTGATGTTGGAGTGAAATCTGGTATCCTTAATGAGCAGTTCAGCTGCCTAGCAGGAAGTGGCCCACATGACAATCCACTAGATAATATAACTAGCTTTATGGACCTGTATTTTCAACATGACCTTAACCTTCCACCCTCCTTCCCCAGCTCCTAAATAAACAAACTAGGCACATAGTTCAATAAAATCACTGCAGCTGGTTTTGTTGCTGAGTGGCAGTTCTGCTTGAATGAGTGCACAGGTAAGATGTATAGGGCAGAAACTTCAGTGGATCATTTAAAATTGTGTAATACTTATGTAAGGGATTCTTTCATATTCTATACACCAACACATTTTTTTAGCACTTAGTGAGTAGGGAGGTGGTTATTTGTGATGCTGTTTCTTCTGAAGTCTTTTTTTCTGTACTATAAAACATCATATTCTTTTTTAGGGAAGTTGCTTCTAATGAGTACAAGCATGGCAAGGCTCTGTAATCTCTGCTGCCACTTGTGTGTCCAGATTGACAAGACACTGAATCCAGGCTAGAACAGCCTGCTGTGGAGTGCTCATCACTGTTAGCTTTAGTTTCACAACAGCACAGTTACATGGCTTTTAGTTTGTTTGGAGCACCAACTGAGGGAATTCACACCTGCAGAAAGCATGAAGCCCTTTTTTAGCCAGAATTAATTTGGCCAAATATACCATGTGGGCAGCTTTCCACAGCACTTACTTTTAAAAGGGACTGCTTAACATAGTTGTTAATTAATTCCTAGGCTGATGTAATGTATGCATTTTACTGTTTATTTCCCCTGCAATACTATTTAGAGTTCTGATGCATCATGTATTCCTGCTGTCCAAGCCAGACAGAGGGTGAGAAGTTATGCTCAGGATAAGAAAAGCAGAACTGTTTTTTTCAGAAATACTGTGCTGAGCAGATGGGTTTAATGATAGTAGAGCCTGGCAGCCTGATAATACAGTGCTGACTTACCACAGATCTGGGCTCGTGCTAGTGCCTTAAGGCCATGAATTGCCTCTGTATCACGGAGAGAGAATGATATATGCAGTACCTCAGCACCTTAAAAAAGCAAAATTAGTTTAAAGGCTAGAGAGAATAATTCAAATTATCAGTTAATCTAAACAAGCAAAGTCATATTAAACAAATATTAAAAGAAAACATGATCCATCAGAATTGTTTTCTGTCTTTGAAAGTAAATAAAACAAGAACGACAAAAAAACTAAAGTGAAATTCTTTTTCTATCAAATGTTTTACTTCACTGGCATTCACGTACAATGAATATTCATATACAAGTTCATATTCATTTTTGGATGAAGATTCTAAAGATTTAGTTCACACTTTCCACATTAAAATGTTTTTTGTTAAAATTCACAGTTGTGTTTTGTCTTTTAACTTGTATAAAATGTTCAGTTTTGTTAATTTACGAGAATGTATGTAATTTTCTAGAGATTCCCTGCATTTATTAAAAATTGATCAATTCAAGCTATGATAAGATGAAAGCTCTGATATTTTGAAGAGGGTTTTAATCATTCTTTTGTGAATTTAATTTGCTTTTCCAGCCCCGGGCCTCACTGGAATTGTTGGAGGGCGTCCCAGAGTGTAAGTTAACGTTTGGTCATTAACTTGTTGTAATAGGTGATGACAATGTTCCTACCAGTCACCATCACAACCTTCGCCAGCTTGGGACAGCAATCACAGAAGTAACTAAATCTTCCTGTGCCACTCTGTGCTTAATAACTGATAACAAGATAGTAGTGAGTGCTGTATGATATACATGAAAATAGTAAAATTCTTTATTGAATTAAATGTGAGTTATGTAGGTTTCTGATCAGCTCTTAGCAATGTCTTTACTTAATAAGCTGTAGGGAAAACTTGAAATGTGACTTCAGGGCAAGGCAGTGGCTTGATCACATTAATACATGCAAATTGCTGGACCAGTTTTCTAGTTATCAGTTTGGAATATGGGCCCACCAAATTAACATCTGTACGAGCACAGTTCACCTAGAAATATAAGGTCAAATGCTAGAACATCCCACAAAATTATAGCATGAAGCCATTTCATGACTGAGCTGAGCATAGTAATATTGAGCATGTTTTAAAAAAAACAACATGGCTTGATTCAGTTTTGTTCTAGATATGGCTTAAATCTTGTGGTGATTTTTATTTTTATTTTCATGCTTATTCATCTAAAACTTACCTGTCATTTAGCAAATACTGCACATGAAGACAGGAGAAGAACCTGTGGCTCTATTTCCAGTAGCTGGCCTAGGTATCAGTGTGGGGCTACTGACAGTGTAGTCGACTTCAGTGTCAAGAAGCACATCATTTGTCAAGAAAATATTTTTTGCTATTTCGGCTACCTCCGCTCAGTAAAGTTTTCTTAAGCATTTTAAACACAATTCTGTATCCTTAATTTAAGGAGTTTTTACACTTCTCAGGCTTTCCAAAGTTGGTCAAAAAACCATTGTTAATTATGGTTGAATGGATTTAATTTCCCAAGTATTTGAAGTAAATAGTCCAAAGGTGTACGATCAGCCAGTTTCATTAATGTCTAGGTAAATGCATTTATGCTTATTGTTTTGTGTGTCTAGGTCTCCAGTTTTGAAGCCGTTTTTCTTCTATTATCCCAAAAGCAATGTTCAGGTAAGACCTGCTGCTTAAAGTCTGAGTTCTGTTTTCTTGGAAGTAATTTAAAAAGTCCTGCTGCTTCTGACATTTTTGGTGACTTTCAGTAATAAAACTGCAAAGTAGTCTGGTGACTTCGATTGAAATATTTTTCCTGCAATACTAATGTTATTCACACAGAATGTTTTGCAGCAGTTGAACTTGCCAGCCTTCCATTTTAATTACTGCCAATTTTTAAGTATCTTGCATCAAGACCAAGCTTCTCTTTTCAGGTTCCTGGAATTGGAGGTTTAAATTATTTTTACTGGATTTGCAAAGAGTGCTTAAGAAAATTGTAGACTTTCTTGAAGGTTACTGGAGTCTCTTTAAAGAGTAGGCAATTGGGTGTACAAAGAGTAGAACATTAATCTTGTGAATCTGGATACATCTTCTGAGTTTTTGGGGAGTGGTATATTTTGTGTATACTACTGGGAATAAATACTAAAATAATTGAATTTCCTCTGATTCAACAGATTTTGCCTTAACAAGAGAGTTGGGTTTTTTCCTTCCATATATCCTGTCTATAAAAATAGAAGTAGTAATTTCTCTTCTTGCCTGTATTACAAAAATTGTCAAATTATGAAAGCCTGTGCAACTATTGTGCCATCATGGAGGAACCTGACTCTGTGGCCCTATTCAGTTCATAGCAATGGTTTCTTTCAGTCCAGGAATTTGCAGTTCAGATATCTAGGCAGCCCTAGGTTAGAAATTACAGTGCAAGATGACATGTTAATCTAGAGCCTGCTTCTTTGCTGTGATGCACGTTCCCCTATCTAGTTCAAGGTTTTCAGGATAGACTTGAAGAAACTGGTTTTGCTGAAACCATAAAGTGTTTGGATTTATAAACATTGTCTCTGCTCTTCTGGGTGCCATCAGATACTGAATTTATCCTTTGGAAATTGAAGACAAAGCTGCATATATGCCCTTCTTTTTCAAGTAACTTGAAACTGTTGCATCCCTTTCATGTCACAACACCATAATACTCAGCCTTTTCACCCATCTACCATCAAGAAAGTGGCCAAAGGCTGGAATGTTGGTCTGTGTTGAGCCACAGCTATTGTCACGGGCTTCTGCTTAGGGTGGCTCAGGGAAGCTTTGGGAGCACAGGCAGCGAGTGAAAAAGTGGGCAAGGAGCAAACAAAAGGGGGAACAAACAAAACAGCTTAATCAGAAAGAGACTTTTGTTTTTGTTCTTTGACATTCATACAGTGCTTAGCACAACCAAGCCCTATTTTTTAAGTAGTATTCGTCGTTAAAGGAAAATACTTTAATTTCACAACTTTACAGGGAAGATGCCATTTAGTTATTAAATCTAAGTTAATTACAAATTCTTCACAGTGGAAAAGCATTTTTAAAAAACCCACCTTTCTTGTTGTCCAAAGTTGAAGTACTTACTTTATCATCACTTACATTTTGCCTTACACAAATGGCTTGTCTTTGCCAAGTTTAGTGTGAAATTATTATCTTTATGGAAGTTTAACCTACTACTGTGTTGTTCAAATTCAGTATTAACTTGCTTAATTAGTACTGTGTTCCAGACTTGGTAAAATGCTGTTGAGATTAAACAGTAACAGTAATTTGACAAGGAAAGAAAGCAGTGCCTCATTTACTCTTTTCAATACAGAAAATCAAGGTCCTTGCTCTGTGTAACTAATCTGATTGGGTCACTGATACGCTCTCAGCAAGATGCAATGTGTCCTATCACTGTTGTCCTGCAGTAATATTGAGGGTAAAAATGTGTGATTGAAGTCCTTGATTCAAAATTTTAGCCATGTTTTAAAAACTATTGTCCAGTAAGAGATTACAGTGTAAGGTATGAATTAACTGATTTTCTAAATTAGAAGTTCAGTTATGAAGAGTCTAGTTGCTGTAGGTCAGCATTTGACCTAAAACTAAAAGAAATCCATAAGCCGATTATGAGTTATGTTAACATTGCCACAGTGGGTTCTTTTCTTTTGTGTTTGGTAACACCTTTCTGGGTGTCGTTTGAATTCAATGTCTTGTTTGTTGTTTCCACTGCTTTTATGCAACTGTACTGGTTATATCATAGATCACCAGTGGTTTTACTGTTCAAATAGTAGTTGTCCATTTATGCTTTGAAGGTAACCTACAATTTTCATGTAGGGAGAAACTGCAGCAAACCTACTGAAGGCAAGTCACTATTAGTTATTCTTTAAGGACAATCTTCAGAAAGAGTGCTGACTAGAGTAATTTTGCATTTGCTTACAACTCAGCACTGATAACTGTCGTAGCTCAGTTTGTTTATATTATTTTGTTCTGGAAGTTTAACCTGATTGTGTCTGAATCTTTCATATTGGGAGTCCTCCAATACAGATGAAATGGGTGCCACTCACTTCCTCATGTCCTTTCAGTGGTCCTACAGGTAAAACTGAAGGGTAGCCTGCTGTGTGCATGCTTCCTACATCCTTCCTCTTAATCAAAAGGATGCTTACTGTTAAAAGCTGAGATAGACTGGTTTGGTTTTTTTCCCCCTATATTGTTGGAGGTGTTGAGCCACTTGATCCACGGCTGGTGCTGCTTTTTTCTCTCCATGTCATTGCTGCCAATCAGTTGGGATGCAGTGATAATGTGCTGCACACAAATTGCTGTCCTGTAGGTCATAGGAATTGAGCTTCATCTGGATCTGTGCGTAGCTGCATGTTAGTCAGGTCAAAATAAATCATCTCTAGCATGGCTAATTTTTTCAAGAACTGGATACCTCCCTGCATTGTGGTCCTCTCATCTGGGTGAAGTACAGCATTTTCCTTGAAGGGCTACCTTTTCTTCAGACTTAACAGGAGTCATCTTCAGAGGCTGAGGACCTAGGCCCCTTTTTCAAATGCCTGCTTCTCTACCCTCTAATTACAGGCTACTAGTGCCATTATCCCAGCTTCATAGGAGTCCGGTGATAATGTGCTGACCTGGAAGACAGGAGAAATATTGTTGCATATCCCACATCTGACTCAAAGAGAGGTATCTTGTTCTGCCTCTTTCTCCTGTTCTTGTGATGGCCCTGCTTCATCCTCCTTTACAAGCTGAGTTTTGTGTCCATTTCTTGTATATAGAAGTGTCTGATAATTAGGAGGGGTTAGTCCTCTCATTCCTCTGCAGTACCTGTAACCAGGGTTGGAGTAGCTGCAGGGCTTTTGTTTTATCATCAGATCCAGAGACTTTCTTTTCCCCTTGAGAAGAATAGTGTCAAACAGAGTTTGGTAGGCCTGGGCCAGGATGTTGCAGGGATTTGTGTCTCTCAGGAATTGCCAAGGTGACAGCATACTTTTTCCAAATATTCTACTAGTTTTTCTGGATTCTGCACTTGTTCAAAGTTCCAAAATGCAAGCTGCTTACAGTCCTGTGCACTTGGCCGTATCACTTATTGCACCTTGCCATTATTAGCTATCCAGCCTCAGGGCAGATCAGACAATCATAAATTGTTTAGGGGTGGAAATAGACCTTAAAGATCATCTAGTCCCAACCTTCACTGCCATGGGGCAGGGATACCTCCCACTAGACCAGGTTGTTCAAGGCCTTAACCAGCCTGGCTTTGAACACCTCCAGGGACAGGGATCTCTAACGTGCCTTGGCAGCTTGTTTCAGTCTCTTCACCACCCTCACAGTGAATAATTTCCCCCTAATATCTAACCTAAATTTCTCCTTTTTCAATTTGTACCCATTACCCTTGTCCTGTCACTACAGTTCCTGACAAAGAGTCCCTCTCCAGCTTCCATGTAGGCTCCTTCTGGTACTGGTAGGTTGCTATGAGGTCTCCACACAAGCTTCTCCTCTCCAGGCTGAACAGCCTTAACTCCCTCAATCTGTCTTTGTAGGGAAGGTGCTCCAGTCCTTTATGAACTTCATGGTCTTCTCTGGACTTGCTCCAGCAGGTCCATGTCCTTCATAATTGGGGGACACCAGCACTGTACACAATTAAAAGCCACACGCCTGTTGCTGCAGCTCAGTATTTGACTGACTTTTTGGGCTGTGAACATACACTGATGGGTCATGTTGAGTTTTCCATCAACCATCACCCCAGAGTCTCCTTCTGCAGGGCTGATCTCTGAGAAGTAGTCTTAAATAGCTGCTTAAACATAAAACAAGATCTGGAACACATTCGCGAGACATGGGCCAGCAGTGTGCCCAAGTGGCCAGGAAGGCCAATGGCATCCTGGCCTGTATCAGCAATAGTGTAGCCAGCAGGACCAGGACAGTGGTCATCCCCCTGTATACAGAACTGGTGAGGCCACATCTCAAGTCATGAGTCTAGTTCTGGGCCCCTGAATTTAGGAGGGACTTTGAGGTGCTGAAGCACATCCAGAGAAGCTGGCAAAGCTAGTGAAGGGTCTGGAGCACAAGGTCTCATGAGGAGCACCTGAGGGGGCTGTGGTTGTTTAGCCTAGGGAGAAGGAGGTTCAGGGGAAACCTTATGACACACTACAGCACTTGAGAGGAGGTGGAGTCACCATACTTGGAGGTGTTTCTAAGGAAAGACTGGGTGTGGCACTTAGGTCTAGTTGACATGGTGGTGGTGTTGGATCATAGGTTGGGCTTGATAATCTCAGAGGTCTTTCCCAATCTAATTGATTCTGTGAAGACATAATGATAGGGAAATGCTAATTTGAGCATACCAGAATATTAAAAATTCTCAGGATTTATTATAATTAGCCTGGAGTATAAGGGGAAGAGGAAGGGAAGTGTGTCCTCTCCATGGTCTGAGTTTCCAAAGAGAAAAGGCAAAAAGTATAATTATCAATACTTTCTGATAAATGGCTCTCAAGTACATGGATGACAGCAATGCTTAGTGCAAATACCAGATCAGTTTCAAAACCAGCAGTTATATCATATCATTAGCCAGTGTTACAAAGTACAGCTTGATAACCTCAGCCCAGTTTCCATAATAAACATCATAACAGAGAACATATACTGCAAGAAAGGTGATACATAATTGAACTTAAGGAACAAACATCAACTTTGAGAGCAAATAAGTCATTGTGACCATTGTGACTATTAAACTAACACAATGAATGCTTATAAGAAATTTACCATATTCTAATCAGATCTATTATCTCAACCAAGTAAGCCCAATGTTGGGCATGAAAAAGGCCCCACCTGGCAACTAAGTGCCACTCAGCCACTCTCTCACCCCCCCTCCCCAGTGTAACAGGGAGAAGAATTGGAAAAATGGTGAACAATAAACCGCACAAGTTGAGATAAAAACAGTTGAGTAATTGAAACAAAGTAGTAGTAGTTTGTATTGTTAAAAGGGGGGTGATGAAAAAGTAAGAGGGGAATAAACCCAGGAAAGACAAGTGATGCACTGTAGAATATCTCGCTCCACTCAGTGACCAATGCCCAGCCTGTCCCACAACAGCGATCAGCAGCTCCCCACTCTCCTCATTTATATACTGGGTATGATGCTCTTTGGTATTGGAATATCACTCTTGCCAGTTCAGGTCACCTGTCCTGGCCATGCTAACTTCCTGCAACTGTTTGCTGGCAGAGCGTGGGAAACCAAAAAGTCCTTGACTTACAGTCTGCTCTTAAGTATTGCCACTGAGCAACAATCAAGTCCAAAATTCCTGTATTGATGTATTTTTTTAGCAGCTTTTACAAAATAAATTTGAACACAGAATGCAGAGAGGAGTTTGTCTTTAATACAGACTGAAACATTAAGAAGAAGAGGGGCTTGCATCATGGAAAAGATGGAAATGTTCAAGTTTTGGTATTCAGCTGGTAAGAGTTGTGACACAAAATTCCTGCAGTATATAGAGTGAGATGGAAAGAGATTTGTTTTCCTTTAAAAGATACTAAATTGGATGGAGCATTTCTTTGGGTTTTTTAATACCATTTTTTTTCCTTAAACAAAGATTTCTTTTAGGTTTATAATGAACTGTTACTGTATTGTGACCTTTTAAAAGGAAGCAACAGAGCCTTATCTGTAAAGCTATTACTGGAAGTCTACTAGATCAGTACTTATTTAGGAATATGCTTTATTTATCCACATTGCAATGGATTTCTGATTTGACTGTTTGAAAATCTGTGTTCTTTGTACAGATCAACCTATTTTTAAATGGGCAGCATGTTGAGATATTTGAGGACGATCTCATGTACACATCAGATGAGGTGGTTTCATTTGATCTGCCCAAGATTAGCAGTGAATTGAAAGGTATGCTCATCTTTGTACTTGTGAATGTATCATTTGCTACCTTCGTCCTAGTAAATCATGTTAGATTTTTGTCTGTGCAATAAATTTTGCCTCCTTATATGACACATTTTTATGGCTGTTGCAAAACACAAACTGTTTTCTTGGAAGATGGTTAGTGTCATGCAATATAACATATATTTGAGACTATAACAAGTATGGAAGTAAACTTTTATTAAAAACCCGTAAGCCTTAAACACAACTGAAAACCAGGTAATGCTGGCTTGAAATTGAAACATGGTTTCACAGTATACTGTAATCTTCCTTTTTGTGAATCCTAGGAAGAGTGTTCAGAACAGTAGACAGATGAACAGAATGCCTTATGGACTTACAGCACTTAAAAAAACTCGCATCTGTTCCATATGGCAGCCTTCACAAAATTAACAAGAACGGGATCAACCTGGAACTGGTGACTTTTAAAGAAACCATACTGGGTTAATAATCCACCGTGATGGTTCCTGTGTGGCTGCTAGACTTGTCTAACCAAATTCTCTGAGAAAGAAAAGAACCTTGAGAAGGGCTAACCAGTGAGCTGAATGGATCAGGTCAGGATATGCAATGAAAAGGAAGTGTTAAATCAGAGTTGCTCATACGAGCAAGTATTGGAAGTGCTGGACACCTGGAAATTTTTGTCATTTCTAATGGCTTAACTATATACAGCATTTCTTAAAGTACAGGATATTCCATAATTCCCTTCTGGCCCAAACAGTCTTCATTATCTTATTTCTGCTTATCAGAGAACTGAGAGAATTAACTTCAAGCTGTGGATTTAAAAATCTGAATCATGTGACTCTACCTAAAAATTATGAGTTAGAAAAATTTCTAAAAATAATACTGATGGTGAAAGAGTAATTCAGGTATTAAAGTCTGTGTATACATAAAAATTAAGGCTGTTAAGGCATTTACATTTTAAGGTTTACTCTGGACTCCAGATAAAGGTGAGTAGTGTTTCTCAAAACAGAACAGTGTAACAACTAATACAAGTTAGTAGGGAATGTTTGTATCATAGAGAGAAATTTTGGAAAACATACATGACTGTGAGTTTACTGCCATTTGAAAGCCACTGATAGTGGTTGCCTGATTGCCATGCATGTGTTCATTTTCCTTATCCAGACATCTCTTCAATACAGTGATTTGTGCTGTGCAGAAACAAGTATGGTTTCAGCTCTTACGTCTGTTGGAAATCTGATGTCACACCAGCATCTCTCAGCTCCCTGGGAATTCTCAGGAGGGAGCAGCAGGGTATTTGCACCATCAGACTGGGCAAATTAAGGAATAGAAAGTCATTGTTCTGCTTAATGAAAGGGTTAGCAAGGGTCCTGGGTTTGGGGTCTTTTTCCAAGGTGACTACAGTACTAAATATTGGAGAATCAAAAAGCTATTGGACTCCTTAGTGCCTTTTTACAAATTGAGAAAACTTTGAGGTGCCTGACACCAGCATTTAACTACTGAATTGTCCAGGCCTTTTTTCAGGCAAAACCCCAGTTCTGAGAGACAGCAGAACTTTTCTGGTTGTTTCCCCTGAGAAGGATCTCTAAACTTTTGCCCTTGGTTGTGAATATAAATGTTTTCTGTGTGTGACTAAATACTTAGCTACTTCTGTGGCTTAATGTAGGACAGCATGGATGAGAAAGACAAATGGGTTAGACTGTAGAAGGAATAGCTTCTGCTAAAGTGTTTTCTGTCAGCATTTAGAAAGGAGGAAAGTATTTTTCTTAGTTTCATGATAATCTCAAGTGTGAGGGACTGTTAGTTGTCTTTGAATAGATAAGAGAAATATGTGAAAATGGATTTAAAAAATGCTGCTAGATGAGCTTCTGGGAGGGTGGAATTTGAATTTACCATTTTCCCTAGCTTTGAAGGGAATTCTTTCGTATATTTGTTTAAGATGTTTATTAAATGAAAACAATCTCCTGATAAACAGATCATGAAAGATAAATCAATTAGGGTAGTAATAAATGAGAACACCAGAATGCTGACTTGAACTGGTTTGTTTAAAGGGAGATTGTCAAAGACTGACTGCGAAAAATATCTGATGGAGAAAAGATTTCTACAGCTTATGTAGTTTAGATACCGTCAAATTTCAGCCTTTGAAGAAGCAATACATTTTGTTTTGAATTGTATATTGAATGAAATTATTAAAAATTTATGTGATTTCTGTAGTGTACAAAGTATGATAGTCTTGTCCAAAATGAGCTTTAGCTGGACTTTCAGATCCACTCTCAATGTTTAATCAAAAATAATACTCCTCAATTAAATATATACATTTTTACATATTTTCTGCCAAATTTCCTGGTACATTTCTGCTTGCAAATGAACATGACAAGACTGAGCTTCAAGGTCAAAACAAAACTCCTGTGTTCTTCTTTTTCATTGTATGCTTTAGCCTCTTTAAATTTCGTGCTGCTGTGACTTTCTACCAGTGAGGAGCCATTGTGCCAGACTAAACTATAATCACTCTTTCAGCTCATCTTTCACAGTGACTTAATATATATTATAAAACTTTAGGTCTTAATTAAAGCAGTTCAATGCTGTTAGGTTGCTGTTTGGGTAAATTGTGGGAAGATTTTTTGATCCAACTCTGCCAATAGAAGAGGTTGCTGTGATAAGACCCTAGTTCTGCCACTCACATGTGCCAGCAGAGCTCCTCTTGTGAGTGTTGCCTGATCTGCTTCAACCAAACACAGACACTACACTGTACAAATTATGTGTCATGTCCTACTAAGGCTTTTTTGTTATCCAGTATATCTCTCACCCATACCCAAATGGACTTCAGGGATCTGTCCAGCTGCCACTGCCACAGACAAGGTCAGTGAAAACTGCAGCCAGTAGGATTTGGACATAGTTTCTGTCTTACCCAGGTCAGCCTGGCTCATGTCTGTGTCAGTTTTCTGTGGGCAGGAAAGAGTTGAAGGTAAGGATGATTAGGTTAGAGCTGGGTTTACCTGATTACCTGATGCAGTTCACAGAGTACATATCTACTCATGTTTGCATAGTAGGTGCACTGTGCTCTATGTAATGCCTCTGGACAGCACTTGGAGCATAAGATCTTTAATACTGGGTCTCCTACTCCCTAAAATTAAAACAAAATTTTAAAAGATAAAAACAAAACCGTAAATCATTTGATAGTCTCAGTAGAAGCAGTAATAGTACAAAAAGGACAAATTGATGTTTTTCCAGATTGCATTGTGCCTTGTAACATGAAGTTAGTCCAGCATAATTGATTTATGAGACCCTGTATATTCAGCTTCTTTAAATTTGGGAAGTTTGTGACTTGCTGCTTCTGGCTGCCATCAGCAACAGTTGCACCAGAAGCTGCCACAAAGCAGGAAGGCTGTCGCTTCTCTGCTCTGCATATTCCCCCTCCTGCTGTCCAAGGAGCAGAGAGAGGGCAGGAATTGCCACTTGTGTCCAGCAGGATGAAAAAAAAAGATAGGAAGGGGACAGAGGAGAGAAGGACTGAGGCATGAAAAGTTTGCTGTGAGTCAGGAGTGGGGGTCAGTCTGTTACTGATGGGGAGATTGAAAAGCCAAGGAGGCTAGGAGAGTTGATACGGACGTAGGAAAGTTGGATCAGAAGCAAAACTGACTGAAAATTACCCAATTTCGCTGCCTAAAAGCTTGGATATAGCCCATGCTTCAAGTTTCAGTGTTACATCATGATCTGTGAATAACTCAAACTCCGTAGCAAAGTGGGTGCTTCATCTCTCACTTTAGAGAACGGGAGATAAATGGTGACAGCCTACTACACTTAGTAATCAACAATTGCAAGAAGTCTGTGCTGTGTAACTTAACCATCAAACCTCAGGTATATGTTGCGTGAATCCCACAATATTGAATTTCTGAATTTGGACAGGAATGGGTTTGCTTTTTGATACATAGATGGATAAAAATATTTCTTCTGAACTTCATTCAGTGAAATACAACTTCCATGTTTCTTGAACATCCCGTACTCAGATATTGACAGGTAAAAAATCAAGATTGGCTTCCTAGAAAGCGTATATTTTCTTACATAATATTAAGGTATTTACAAAAACAGTAGCTTGTAAAATAAATCTTCTATACAGCTGGATAAGAAGGTGTATAATGCAAATATAGGTAAGAGATGCATTGTCTGTTTTCTACAGGCATTAGCAGATGAAACAGAGGTTACAGAATTACCAGGACAGTAGCAACTGCAGGTATCTTCCACCTCGACTGGAAGCAGAGATCTGTGTGATAAGGGGACAAAAGTTACTGGCTAAGCAAGAAAAGACAAGCAGCTGCTATGCCTCCTTCAGAGACTGCATTGCTAAGACCAAGATGGAAGTCGTATGGAAGGATGATGGAAGAGGGGATGTTTGGTACAGCATTTGGCTGTAAAAAAGTAAAAGGGATTTGGGAGATGCAGCAGGAAAAATCAGCTTCCTAATTTTGGCCCCCAGTTTCACCACTTTTTCTCTAGGTGCTCCTGTGAGAAGAAGGATTGGAAATGTTTTCAGAGTACTGCAAACAATGCAAAAAGCATGCACTTAAACTGACTGCTTCAAAATATGCAATTATTTGTAGAACCTTTAAAATTAATTTATTTTTATGTTGTACAGATCTGCCAAGTGGTCCACATACTTATCGCTTAGAAGATCTTGCCTATACTAGAAGTGGAGACAAAGGGAATTCTGCGAACATAGGTATTTTTGTTTCTTTTGCTTTCTGAAGTGATGTCACATTTTCACATAAGAGTTACATATAAAGTCTTAATTTTTTTAAACCTCACTTGACAATTATTTATTGTAATTGTACTGAAACAAAAGAGAATATGTATTGAATATGGATTTTACTGATGAAATATCTGTAGTCTTCTGATTAGCAGCTGTTGTAATCTGAGGTACTAAGAAAAAATACTAGCATGTCCTACTAAAAAGAAAGGGTTTTGTTCAGGGTTAGAAAGCTGAGCTGCCAGAAGTTAAGAAATGTCTTTTTAAGGTTTCTTTTACACATCAGTTGCTAGTCCTTCATGTGTGTATGTTATGTAACATAATTTTTTTGGTTGTCTGATCATGTATAATATTTTCATACATTAATTTTGTAACACGTCTATGGCTAAAGCATTGACCATGTTAGGAAATACTAAAGTTGTTCTCATACGTACAAGAACGTTGTTACTATATTGCTAATGCAAATGGTATATTTCAGTATGCAGTCTCTTTGCATTGATTGTGCTGCTTCTTGCGTTGTTTAATAATTCCTTCTATTCCTTACTTCTGCATGCAACAAATGGCTCTCTTACTTGTTGGAAGATGAGAGCGTGTGGTGTTCAAAGCTCATTATGAATTAAAGGTGCGTTTGGGATTTGATTTGCTATTAGCTGTCATGCTAAAACTGATGAATTTTGTTCATTTGTATTCAGGAATATAGTTTTCTAGTCCTTGTTTGTGATACTGGTTTTTTTGGGTTGAAGATAGAAGCAGTGTTGATTTTTTTTTCTTTTTCTTTTTCCTTTTTTTCTTTTTCTTTCTCCATGATTGACCACTGTTGCAATTTAGCATTGCCAAGTCACGAATGATGTATGCATAATAGACTGCTTCAGAATTAAAGAGACTATTACTTTTCTAAGGAGCAACACTAGCAACAACAAACTAAACCTCTAATTTAAGTCCAGATACAAAGGTCCCTGTGACACAAAGCTGTTTTCCTGATCCTGCTCTGAAACCTCAGCTTCAGCATAAAATTTACTGAAGCTTATAGAGCATATTTACAGTGATAAAAATGTAATTGTGACTTGTCACACTTGTCAGAATCCCATGCAAGAGGTGGGGCAAGGACCAAAACCTTTGGTCACTGATTATGCCGTGTTGTGATTAATTGTGATTACTTAAATATCTAAGTCTTGCAAACCATTTAAGGGAAGACAGGTGCCTGTGGGTTGTTTGTTGTGGTGGTGTTGTTCTTTAGGTGTCTTTCAGTGGCAGGGACTGTTGCAGCAGAAAAAAATCCAGTGATCACTTAGTGGTCACTTTGGTGTCATGCTCCACCCTACAGCTCTACTGACAGAGGGAGCGCTGTCCGACTGTTGTGTCTTATTCAGGAGCTCATTAAAGGGGATCCATATGTACAGTTTCAGTTAAGCGGAGAATTTCAAATTGGTTTTGAAAGGATAAATACAAATTGGTTTTAACAGTTCCTATTTCAACTAATGCCTAACAGGTGTGATAGCACGGCATCCCCTCTACTATCCGTACCTAAAGAAAACTTTAACTGCTCAAGCCCTGGAGAATTACTTTCAACACCTTTTAGAGCATAAGAAACCAGAAGAAGAACTAGTAACAAGGTGAGTAGTTTGCTGCGCAGCCCACGGTTGTATGGTAGATACATGATGGTATCAGAAGTTATCTTAAAATATGTTATCATAAATATTGCAAACCTGTTTGTATTTTCTTTGGGTTTTTTATGTATCTTCCTTTGCCTTTTTAAATAACAGCTTGAGCATAGTCACTGAGAAAGAACATGAACTTGGGCCTCTCTTGAAGCTGGACAAAGGCTGTGAATCCGTTTAGTGAAGGCATTTAAATTCTCAGAATTAGCTTAGTAGTGCTGGAGCTTTCCTTTGTTTTGTTTCAGAACAGAATGTCTTTACTGACTAGAAATAGCTTCCAGTGCTGTTTGAGAAATTTATCTTTCCACTGGTTTTGAACCATTTGGAAACTGTAGGAGCCTTAGTAACTTAAGCTCTCTGAACCTCTGAGCCACTGCTGAACTGAGAGTTAGAAACCTGTAAAACACTACCTGAAGGACATTCACACAGCCAATGTAGTCTGGAGCCCAAACTTACCTGGTGATCCATCAGAAATGGGCCCCATACTGTCCCTGTTTCTGCAAAGCATTTGAATATTAATGAAGTGCACTCGCTTCATTCCTTCTAGTACCCCACTCTCACCCGCTTTAGTACATATATACTAAGCCAGAATTTAAAGAAAAAACATTAAAATCTGAAAGAGAATACATCCTAAACAGGACACTTTTATGTGATACTCATCTACTAAAGAGAATCCTCTGCCAGCAGACAACATACATTCTTATTTTTGTGGTATGGCTGATGCTCAGGGCCCTTCCTGGGGACTGAATGAAATGTACACTGCTTTTGTTGTAGCATGAGATAATGAAGCTCTCTCTCCTAAGGATGTTCAGTAAAACAGTCAACAGATTTTAAACCTTTTAATCTCTTCAAAAACAAGCAAAACCTGAGTACTGCCACAAACCATTCGGTCTTCTAAAACATGTTTTGATACAAAGTTATGCTGCACATAAGAGATTTTGCCAAAGTCCTTCATATATTTTCATGGGTAGTGGATAAACTATTAACTGTCTTTTTGTTTGTTCAAAGAGCTTGAGTCAGAAAGGTACACCTCAAAGCTCAGAGAGAGCTTGGAGTTATTTTAATTCCATCTTTGAATTGTAAGTGCTGGTTCTGTCTCCATAAGCAGCTCAGTGCGATCTCACCCAGTGCTAACAAATCTGTGTATCTAATAAATTGTGATACTAAGCATTGTAATTGAATCTCCTCAGAGGCCAAGCAGATAGGAGAAGAAATAATGTCATGCCTCCTAATGATACTTCTAGAAATTGATTCATTGCCATTCCTTAATGCTGTTTTTGTTCCTAAATAAAAGTAGAAATTTGTTCTGTTTGGATGAAGCCAAATTAATTTGATTAATTAGGCTATCTGTTTGTGGTTTTGGATTCCTTTAATGATGTGATAATGGAGCTCTGTGAGTGAATTGGAAAGCTACTGGGGAAAAAGAATAAAACCTCCTGTGGAAATATTTAGGATTATAAGGATTATGCTCATGTGCTTCAGATTGTGTAGTTTCTTTTTAAATTACTTCTTTATTTTTTAGTTTTAACCATCATAGAAAAAGCTGTCTTACTGTCTGATTTTCCTTTAGTTTCTTTATTTAAATGGTGAGTAATTTAAAACTATGTATTAGTTTGCTACTACAAACATACCAACCATGGCTATACCTCACTACAGAACAGAGTCTGTTAACCAGTTGCCTTTCAAGTGCTTTTTCACCAGAGGCATTGAATAGGTGTACTAATCAGAGAAAAGATGGGATTATTTTGGTAGAGAGCATTGAAAACTCATAAACTTCCATTTCTGCAGGTAAAATAATAGCAAAAGATGATCTTTCAATCCCCCCAGGTGATTGCTTCCCACAGTAGAGCACAAGAGTATATTCTTAACAGATCTAAGTATCTTAAGATACAGAATAAGAAGCTTTCTGTGCAGTGGTACTAGGTTAGTCATTTAAGAAGGATAGTAAAACTATCCTGTGAGATTTTGCTGTTTTCATCTTCTGAAATGGGGTATATGTAATGTTTTGAGAACATTTCAATGCTCAGAAATATTTAAAAAATGACAGCTGATTTCTTCCTATGCAATGTTTTCATCAAGAACTCAAGAACAAGAAATGTGGATGCTGATGCTTCTAGATGGCTTTTTTGTACATACATTTATTAGGAAAAATAAGTTTTTCTCTACCATATATCTCAAATGCAAATACTTCTTTAAGCCTATGGACTTGGTTTATGCTTTCCTGTGATGAAAAGTATCTTGTCTTTTCCTTGATTTAAATGCACTAAATAATTTTATATCATTATTTTTTCCATGCATTTTAATGAGAAATTCACTGGATTCCTGGCTTCTCTGAATATTATGGACAGCACTTTAAAGGAAGTAGTCAAGCAGACACCTCACTGTGCATAAGCATAGGAATTCAGCTAGAACAGTGAATATTCCTTGTCTTACTGGTTTCTGTCACAGAGTATTCTTTGAAAGGTTTGTTTTCTGTGTTTTTAAAAGCAGCTCTTAAAACATTTAATCAAATTGTACAATTAGATTTTTTTTACCCTTTACATCTCAGTTAATTAACCTTAAATTGTTTAATTATGCTGAGTAAATGCCTGCCAGGATTTTGGTCAATGTATTGTTGCTGCTTAAGACTATTATAATGGTTATAGTGGCTTTTTTCCTTTTATTGTGCAAGTTTATTTTCTGTGTGGAAATATTTTGGATGCTGAGACAAGCCTTAAAAGAGTGAAGATGCTGGCCTTCATATATTATTTCATAATCCTTTTTAGCTAAATTATCCCAATGTAAGTACGTTCTCAAAGTAAATAAAATGAATGTGCCACGTGTAGTTGTCACATCAGTGGGGTTTTCCCCTTAGCGAGAACCTTACTGAGTTAACCAGGTAATAGTGTGGCTCTAATAATAGGATGGGTACAGTGGTATACCAGAGACACCCTTTAATCCACGTGGTCAGAGAAGCAGTATCCGAAAGCAATGTTGTTCGAATGGCCGGCAGTGACCAAAGACATGGGGGAGGAGTCGGGTTCACAATATATAGGGAATACCTGAGTGTAAAGGACCAATCCCAAATGCAGGACCTTATATGTCAAAGGTCTTGAACCAACAGAGAATCAGGGCTAGGAATGAGATTTACATTGGAATGAGCTAATTAGCATCTTCGCAGTGCCCAGTTTCCCAGGGTCTTAGGTTTATGTCTCCTATCTCAGTTGGTTCAACTCCCATATCTCCCCCTTCTTTCTTGATTGCCAAGACCTTTGGTAAAGAATTTTGAAAAACCCTTAACATACAGTTTAACTAGCAGGGTAACATAAACACAATAACAACAAATACAAAAATCAGTAAACTCATTTTGATTAAAGATAGAGCCCAACTAGGTAAGTTCCAATTTTTTAATAGTCTGTTGAATCAGTCATCTTCCTGTAGTGAATGGACTCACTGTGATCAGAAAGGTTCATAGAATACATGCCCTTGAAGTCCTTGCAGCCATGCCAATGTGCAAAGAGTAGAAAGTCTATTGCTGCCCTGTTTTACAAGGTGGTGTGCCTGATGGCATCTACATCTGAGTGCAAGCCACTTAATGCAAGGGAGGTAACACTGGCTTGTTTACTCAGGGGGCACGCAAGATGACCTAATTGACCTAAGGCTTTTGCTGCTGCCACCCAGGGCAGTAAAAGGGAGGCGGCTGTTCTTTTGCTTTAACTCCAATATGTGACATCATCATTGCAATCAAATTCAAAGTAACGTGTAGATGTTTTTACTCTATTATTTTCGCTATGAATCATTTTTATTTTGGCTGCCAGCAAAGTAAGCCTCCCCAAGCTACAAAGTCCACCCTTAATATGTGATGGTATGGCAGGCCATGCTCTGTCCCTACAAATTAGAAACACACCCTGCGGTAGCTGGAGAAGCTGAACTGAGAAGTGACAGGGGACGTATAATTACACCATCAGCTCTGATTTTTGTAAGCTGGGTGGTATGGGGAAACATCTTCCCTAATAATTTTTCTTTCTTTTATGATTGTGAGTCTTTCAATCATTTCCCACTTTGGTTTATAAAAACACTTTATGTAAATACGCATTTTCACAGAGCCAAGTATTTCTAGCTCCTGGGATTCAAGTGATAATGTGGGAGCTTCTGGGTCCAGTGATCCCAGACATCTACAGGGTTATGTTTCTATATGCTGTGAGGATTGTTGTCTTTCATACTATGGGTGGTATTACTGATTATTTGCAATACATCCATAGGCAACTCTCCCAGGCAGGTCATCAGGGCTAAAAACAAGCACAGGGTGTCTCGTTACATGCTTCTGCCAGAGTTACCCATACATTTTGTTTTGGCTGCGGGACTATCCAGGTCTTTACAAGAAGTATGGAGTTGATCAGGATGGCAGCAGTGAGCAGGAGTCCCTTTGGAGTCATATTTGACAGAACAATCTAAGGAAGAGCTAAGAAAGTTAGGGAAGTGTAACAGTTTTGCAGCAGGTAGGTGGTTGTTCTTGGGACGTCCTCTCCTCGGATTCCTTTTGGGGTTCTTCTTTTGGAGCGTCATGGTGTTCCTGTAAAGGCTGTATATATGGTTTTACAGTTTTTGCTGCAACCCAGCACAGAATTTTGTGGAGATGAAACACATGTCGCCCCTAAACAGGGACTTCTCATATTGACAGGTACCTCTAGGGTTTTTCAGTTTAGCTGGGTGATAGCAAACCAAAATAAGAACTCTCTGCTGTGGAATTGTGGAGAGTTCCTGAAATGAAATTATTCTGCTTATTTGTCTCTGTTTTTATATGCTCTTCAATTTCTCTCCTGATTTGTTTTTCCTGATTGATTTTCATGACACTTCTTTGGAGAGATGAAATATTAGGAATTGAAATTCCATCAGTCTAGTTCTTAAGGAGACATCCTCCAGTTGTGAAATTCTTTCCTGCCTGGAAATCTTTGCCAGCTTTTCAGATTAAAATTTATAGTGTAGTGCTTTGCTTTGGTAACATAAACTGGTTTCCATGGTGTGTGGTAACTGGAATTAGAATTCTTCATTTAGTTTTTTAGAAAATTTTGTGGGGTCGTCTGGTTGTGCTATATACTTGATTATGGTATTAAATTTAGTAAATTAGGTAAGTAACTTATTTATAGAATTGCTTTATTCTTCATTTTCATGTTGTCTAGTAGAGCACTGGTGGATTAATCTACTTTTCTCCCTTCCCAGTGAATTTGCCTTTAAGTGTGTTAATGTTGTCTGTCAGCTAGTTTTTGAGAAAGGGCAACAGAATGTGACCCAAATTTTTTTTTTCTTAATAACAACTAATAATACTAAAACTAAAGTAGAGTGTGGTAATGAAAAAGTAGAAGGAACTTAAAGTTGAAACTTTTTGCCTGGGAGATACAGACACTCCATGACTACTTGCTTTCTAGAACAAGAACTGAAGTGACTGCTGGACTGCTCAGCAGAATCGTCTCCTTCCACAAGGGGCTTGGGTCATATGCCCAAGATAAAAGGGCAGACTGAGCTGTGAGCACTAGCAACAGCCATGGTTTTCACAGTGCTCAAAAGGAGCTGAAAGAGATAAACCTCAAAGTGACAAAATTAGCAATGTAAGAGCACTGCAAGAAATTCCACCTATGTTAGGGGAAAGATTTAAAGAATCTGTCCCAAACAGATGAAGGTGACTAAAGAAAAATAAGTTGTGTTGGAGAAAGCAGGATTTAAATTGCAGCAGACATCTGGAGACAGACTGAGAATTGGATATTATCTTTCTCTGTTAATTCCTCATGGCTTGATGATGTTCTGATTTAAATCCTTCCCTATGGAATTAAAGCAAAGCTATCAGGTACTTAGATGAAGAAAATATTGGAGGAAAGCAAAACCAAAGAAAACCAACAATAGAAGGAGGATGACAAAACACTGAAAAACTGCAAAAATAGGCAAATGGAAATGTACTGTAGACCTATTTACAGAATTGTAACAATAGGAAGCCACAGAGTTATTTGCCAGATTGCTACAGAAGTTTCCAAATTGGAACTGCACCAGTCGAAAGCAAGGATGGAAAAATGATTACAGCGGTGGTGGAAAAGAAACATAGGTCTGTCACACTAAAATAAAATTTTATCTGAACAAAGTACATGGCTCCAGGAAAGCTCTGATTTTAATTTGGTATAAAGTTACCTGTTTGTTGTAAGAGTTGATGTAATGACTCATAGATGTTTCTCAGTATTGAAGAGGATCTTTTAAATTAGCTGGCAGCATTTGTTAACAAAAGTGAGTTCCAGGAATTAAGTGATTGTACTTTTCAGTATCAGAAGTAGGAGCTAATAAAAATACTTTATTTTGCTCATCATGTTGTCCAAGTTCATACTGGATCTTGAACCTCTGGCTTATAGATACAGACTTCAACTCATCGAAAGAAAGAACTCTAGAAACAACCTTACTAGAAATGGATGGATTACAAATAGAGGAGAATGTATCTTATGGTCTAACTTTAAAACTATTAAGGGCTGTTAATTTGGAGTAAGAGGAAAGAACAAGAAGGCAGGTAAAGCCTTGTGTTAATCTTGTTACCTTTTAGATTTGACCCAGCAGTGAGATGTGATCAGAAGCATGAAAATTTTGCATGCCGGTTTTTGTTTTATGTTCTCTACATGTGTTTCTTCCAAAATCCCTTGAGAAATAATGTGCAGTTTTTATTTTACAGATATGAGTTGCCAGGAATTCATGGATTAAATTTTGTTCTGAAGAATTCCCTTGGTGGGGGTGGTATAGCATCCCTAAGAAGTGACCCACAGGCATGTATCAAAGCAATAATTTTATCGTAGTCATCTTTTATGGGTCTTTTTATAACCAGCTTTTGGGCTGGAACTGTGAGGTTTGGGGTTTGACTCTAGCTCTTTTTAATTTCCTGTTAATAGATATTGTCTCCTTAATTCTGTAAGGTTTTGAAGCAGCATAGGAAAGTAGAAAGTGGATTTAGAATATTTGGTGAAAAACATGTGTACTAATAAGATAGCACATCTTAAAGAGCATAACTGATTTGAAGACTACCAGGTTTTTGGTGCAGAAGCAAAATCAGTTTTTCCGAAAGGCTGTCACATTTTGAAAAATGCAGATTTACTAGACAATCCTGATTGTTTCCAAGTATATACAGAAACCATGCACTGTAGGAGAACTCATTTTTGAGTATCCTATGCCTTCTATAGTTAAAATACTGATAAATAATAGAAACATGAAAAACAGATGGATATGAGGTCTTTTGTGTTGATGTTTTGTGAATCTGAAAGTAAGAAATTTTTTTTCACGTATACAATCTGAGTATTAAATATTTAAAAGCTCTAAACTGAAGATGAGATCCTGAGCAATGCTCTCTATCACTCACACAGGTGTGCTCATAGGCTCAGAAATACTCACGTGCAAATAATCTCAGCATAGTCAAGAAGACTGCTCACAAAGTCAAGTGATGCTATGTGTGAACAGATAGAATTGAACACCAAATAAATTTATTTTAGTACTAGGTACAAAATAAATGGAAGAAGCTGTTCAGTCTGCTCAGATTTGGATGCTTGAAAACAAAAGGAACTTAAACTGAATTCTCACACTGATTACAGGAAAAACATTAATATAAAATGGTTTAAAAAAACTTATTTTAAAAAGATGGTATATTTAGATAGTAAAATAAAATATTGGTTTGTTTCTTTTTCTTACAGGGTAAAGCACTTGGACAGATGCTGTTGGATTTCCAGATTAAAAATGTTCCTGATTTAAAATCGCTGATAGAGTAACAAATGTTGAATATATATGCTTTTAATATTAAGTGGTATAAAAACATGTTATAAACAAGAACTGGCTTCTTGAATGAGATTTTTTTTTAAAGTTAAAGAATAGAAACTTGACAGTTATTTCTCAGAAGCTTAGCTGTATGGCACAGATTAGCAAATGTTTTGAGTAATACCAGACTAATAGCTTTGTCTGTGCCTCATAATGTTTCCTGTCTAGATAATACAGTGGATGAAGAATCAGTTTATTTCCTGCAAAAAAGAATTAATCAAATTGCAACATAACATTTAATTATGAGACAAGATAATCTTTAAGATGGAAATTACCTCCTGTTTGGTCCATCTCTCTTTTCCTTCTCCCATCCTTTATCTGAAAATGGACGGGACTGCTCTCCCGTCAGCTGTATCTGTCCTGTGCAGTGACTAGGGCTGGGTCACCTGCTCAGCACTGCTGGGAAGTCAGCACTGTCTGGTCCTGGGGAACAGTTTTCCCTGTTGGGCAATAAAGAAAAGTAGTAATTGGCACTGTTATACAGTGAATGGCTGTAAATGCTGACCTTTGGTGGTGATCCACCAAACTTCGAGCACTTTGTCTGGTTAATGACAGACTTTGTTATTACATTTTCCAGTATCTTTTACTAATTAATCCTTCAGTTGAAAACACTGAGTAGTAGTAAAGTGCAGATGTTAGTGTGGTAATAAATTTGAAGATGAGGAAAGGGGAGTCTGCCCAGTCACTCCTTTCGGTGGTGCAATCCTAGCAGGATGGGGTTATTTTGTTCCAGGCCTCTTAAATCCTTGATTTGTGCAACAGAGTCATGCCTGCTATTGCAGGCATGCATGCAATGCCATGCATTGCCCTTCCCACAAAAAGTTGTCTTCTGCTGTGAAGGAAAACCAGGTTGAATGTAGTATACTCTGTCTTCCTTCTGACTCCCAGTTATCACCTCTCCATCTCCCTTCCTGAACAATATGATTAGCATGTTCAAATTGGGATACTTCTGAACTTCTTAATCTCATTAAGAAGAGTCTTAAAAATCTGTATCATACTTCCTGGGACAATAGCAAGGTGGAAATTATGATAATTGTATTTTCTCTGCAGAAGCCATAAAAATACTACTCCACATGTTCAGGCATTTTATATTCAGAAATTAATTTTTCTTTTTATTTTGGGAGATTGCATTAATTGTTTAGTGCTGGCAAAATGAGGTATTACTAATACCAGACAAAATTATGGAAATAAGTATTCTTTTAATTGTCACCAAACGTATATGTTAATTCCTAAATTTCCAGTGCTGTCTATCACTGTTGTTAATATCCTAGCCTCTTGCTTGCTGATAAGGACTATGCAATGAATTGTTCCCACCTTTTCTGTGGTTTTGTTCATTTGAATTGAAGTAACTATAACTGAATGCTTTATCTATCTAAAAAATTACTGCCTGAGCAAGTCATAGGTACTATCCACGCGTACATGATTGTCAGGTTGTAAAAAAGAAGTTATTACTTCATTGCAGAAAAATAGCCAATTTAATAACTTCAAAGGGAAAATGGCGTGCAGGTTTTATTATGTTTACAGTCATTGTTTGTTAGAAAACTCTCCATAATAGTTTGGAAGCCAATTGAGAGGAAGTAAAAAAGAAAAAGTGACTGACTTCAGCAAACCTACAAGGATAAAAAGGCTACAGTAAATATTTGCAGTTCACTCAATATGCTGCTTAAGTGACTCTGGAAATGTGTATGTAATAAGTTTCTGAATAAAAATGAACAGTTCTAAATTTTTTTTAGTCATTTATGTGGTTTCTTCTACTGGAAGAGAGTGATACTTAGTTCAGAGGTTCTTTGTTTGGAGTTGTTTCACTTGCCTGCAAGTCTCATGCATTGTCTTGCCAGTTCCCTTCTTTGTTCAGATTTTGTCTGTTCTGTCCCTAGTCTTTGTTAAATACAAAAACCAAAAAAGTAAATCATACTATTTTCTGGAGAGCTGGTCACTTACAGCTCTATAATGGAAGCTGTAATTTGCTGAAAGGAATGGTACAGTGTTCATATGGACTGGATATCGGAATACAAAGGTGTTTTTTTTTTATCTCTAGTGTAGCCCTTTTGGACGCTATATAACCATCCTTCACAAACGTGTTTTCTGTCCGTTATTTCTTTCAGCACACCAGCTTAAACCAAATGGCATTGCTTTTCAGATACTTTTCTTGCAAGTTATACCTTCCAAAAATCCCTATCCAAAGCTGTTATTCTCCTTGAATGCCTTAACATGTTTTGAATTCATCAAACAGTGCTTATTTCAGCAGTCCCAGATGATCTGAAAGTAAAGCTTGAGTCACGGAGAGAGGTTTGGTAAAATACAAGTTACACACAAAGGCAAGCATGTATGCAGTCAGCATTGGTTTAGCTTCAGTCAGTTAAATTCATTTTGCTTGCTTGTTAAACTAGGTCTGTTTCTATATAGGCAAGAACATAACCTTCCAATTCCCTACCTTTCCTGCGTTTTCCCTACTGTGTTCCTTCCTGTGTTAGCTGTGAGAGCAGGATAGAAATAGAAATGTCTAGTGCATAAAATAAGGTTCCTTCTAATACAGGAGTTTCTGTGTAATGGAAACTGGCTTACACCTCTTTCTTAAGTTTTTGTACTTTGCCTCAATCTGCACTGCTAAACAAATACTCCATTCTTACCTCTCACAGTTTTCTTACTGCATCTCAGGCTAACTCAAAAATAAAGCATGGGTTTTATCATTAAATTATTCCACAACAGTTAACAAGTTAACAGTTAACAGTCCAAACAAGTACTTCCTCACAGTTTTTTGGGTTTATATTTAATATTCAAAGTGATTTTCCCACTTAAATTTATATACTGAAGGTACAAAAGCTGTTATACAAAAGTCACCCAAGAGGATATGCCAGTGTTTGATGCACAATGTATATTTTTCAGTTTTGCCATCTCCAGTAGAGATGCTTTCCCACTAAAGAACATGTTTTCTTTTGCCTTTCAGATGAAAAATTATGATAAATATACCTTACATTGCACTTTGGAAGTTTGACAGTAACAGAAGTGCAGCCCCCCTTGGGTTTGAAAGCAGAAAGTGTTGGGTTGCAGATTGCTTTTCAATATGGAAAAGGAATTACTTTGATGTGTTGTATTAAGTGCTTTGCATACAGTGATGCTTACAGGAGTTGGAAGGTAGTGGTGACGCATTACCTGGGTGGATTCCACAGACCCATCTGCTCTGTAATGCCTTTTGGGCTTGTTCACTGGGGTTTCTGGGCCTGAGAGGGAGTGAGTGAATGGTTGTGGGGGGGAGAGGGAGAGAGGAACCTCTTCAGTGCCTAAGATATGAGGGAATTACACTGCAGAAATGTCTCATATTTCACCTTACTTTTTCAAAACCCACCCATGCAGTAAGACTTTGAGTCTTCTTCTCATGGCAATTCCTCTTCAGTTTCATCCTGGTTTCCTTTCCAGATTTACATGAAATGGACCCTGGTGATTTTGGTGCTAAAGTTGACTGCCATGAAAAAAGCAAACAAAGGATGCCTCCAAGTGAAAGATCCCATTCTGTATCTGCCAGGGAGTTTAGCTGAATTCCTCTACCTTCCTTTGGACAGAGAAGAGAAACCTGAACTGTAGGACTGAAGGATCTCTACCACCTATTTCAGCAAAGATCATTCAGACACTCCCTAGACACCTTTAGGGAAGCGGAGAGGGGTAATCTTAAGACAGTAGTGCGGGGCAGGAATGGTGCTTATCCGCACAGGAGGGAGACGGGAACTTTTCTGCACCAGGGCTTTGTGTAGAGTCTGACAATCTGTGCCTCCAGCTCTGGACCAGCTGCTGTGACCACCACCAAACAGGTTGAGACTCTTTATCAGGATGAGGTGTTTAAATTTCTTTTTCCCTCATCCATTTAATAAAAAAGCACTAGTTAAAAATGAGAAGTTCCTCCTTCTCCTCCTCCTCCTCCCATTTTTATTTACTAGTAGAAGAAGCCTCAAACCTTTCAAGTACATTTTTAACGTCTGAATTTGAAAATATGCTGGTTTAATTATATAATCATGTGTGGCTGGTGGCTAATCCACAGGGTTCCTGTATCAGCATAATAAGCTACATCTAAAAGGTATTTTCTCTTTAGTAAGTGATGTGATTTGAAGTAGGGCCTTGAGAGGGGTAAGCCTCTGTTGCATAAAAATTTGGCTGAGACTCCAGAGAAAATCTCAAAGGCCTGATCACTCTGTTAAGTAGTGCTGGGACTCTGGCCTGTAACCAGCAATTGAACAAGAGGTTATGGGGGAGCCCTTTCTTTGAAGATGAAGCAAGGTGAGGATAGTCTTAGTTTCTCAGGAAGCTGCCCTCTGCTCCAAGCAGGAGGAAATGGAAGAGTACCAGCCATTACTTTTTGTTGACAAGTAGTGAGGTAACCGCTTCCTTGAAATATTTTCTTTACTGAGGAATTGCAAAAACTTGCTTTTGGTTCATCAATAAGCTTCCATGTTTACAAGATCCTGAACCTGGGTTCAGGATCTGTGTTGGCAGAAGGCTCTCACCTGCTGGGTCCTTGGCATCCCCTTTGTTTTCCAAATCATACCAGAGTTGTTTGCTAATGGGAAGAAAACGGATAGTGAACATTTTCTTTTTTTGCTGGTGTGACCAAAGGGATTCTACAGCTCTGGGGTGGTCTAGAGATCTCATTCGTGCTCCACAGAGTTTTAAGTGACTGAGGAGAGAAAAATAACCTATTGTTTCAGCGCGGTTTGCCTGTGAAGTGCTGCTAGGCTGTTAGACACCAGGGCTCCTCTTCCCGCTTCCCCGTTTCGTATTTGGCAGCCTGAGGTTGCAGTGTTTGACCGAGTCTAAAGGAAGACGCTCCACCAAACTTCTCCAGCATTCTTACTCGCATAGATAAACCCTTCCTCCTCCGTCCCTCCGCCCGTTCAGCGTTTCTCAGAGGCGAAAGCTCCCCACCGCAGCCGGTGTGACAGCGCCGGGCCGGCGCGGCTGCGGCACGAACAAAGATCCGCGGCGGCGGGGACTCGGTGAAAGGCTGCAGCCACAGCACCTCCCCTGCCACTCTGCGCCCCGTCATCTTCCAGGTAAGATGAATGTCTGAACTATCCATCATCTCGCCATCCCCGAGGGGGCGGGAACCTGCTTGGTTACTGAAACTTCTTAGCCCCGATCGGGGCGGCATTGTTGACCTGACAGGGTTGCTCTTTTGTAGGCTCCGTTGCCGGGATATAGCCATTTGCATAATGATTAGCATGAAACGGAAAGCACGGGAATGGCGTTCCGCCGTTTCCCACTCTCAGCTGGCGGACCTTTGGGGCGAATTAATTTATAAATGTGACTTGCCGCTCTCCCTCGGAGACCTGTTTCCTTTGAGGGAAGAGAGACGCTCCCCCCCTGTCCCGCCGCCGTGCGAGCACCGTGGCAGCCCCGCCCGGCCCACCCTCTCCGATCCGATCCGGTCGCCGCTTGCCCCCCCCCGACGGCCGGGCCGGGCACCCGGAGCCCCTTCAGGTCCCGCTGGCGGGGAAAGGCGCACGAAGCGGCTGTGGCCCCGGGAGCCCTCGCTGCTCTCCCCGGGGCAGATGAAGGGCTTTACCCGCACTTTTCCGTGCACTTCTACCTGGGCAGCGCGGGCGGTAGACGGAGCGGAGCTGGGGGTGGCTCCAGGCTGCGGGAACCGCGCCATGCCGAGGGCCGAGCCGCGGCCGGACCGAGGGACGCCGGGCCGGCTGAGGGTGCCCGCCACCTCCCCGGTAAAGCCCGGCCGGTCCTCGGGGCGGGCGCTCCCCGCTCGCCCCTCACCCGGTGGGCCGGCCCGGGTGCCCGCCCCGCCCCGTTGGTATCCTAGAAAAGCGGTGGCGGCGGCCAGGAGCTGCTCCGAGGTCCCGAGGGTTTCCCTTGCTGGCCATGAAGAACTCGGTGCCACAGGCGGCGTCGCTGCTGCTAGAGAAGCTGATGCTCCTCGTCCACATCCGGCCATTGCCCGCGGGCTCCGGCGGTGAAACGCCACCGCCTGCACCCGGCTACTACGACACCAGCTGCTTCAAACGAGGAGACCTGCTGGAGGTTCCCCGCACTCTCTTCATCCACTTCGGCATTTACCTGGGCGAGAACCGCGTCGCCCACATGATGCCCGACATCCTGCCCTCCATTACCGGCGACCGTCGGCAAATCCAGCAGGTGGTGACCAACAAGCGGCTCATCCTGGGCGTCATCGCTAGGACGGCCAGCGTCCGGGTGGACACGGTGGAAGACTTCGCCTACGGCGGCAACATCCTGGTCAACCACATGGACCGGCTCTTCGAGAACCAGGTACTGGGCAGCGAGGAAGCGGCCCGCCGGGCGGAGAAGCTGGTGGGTGCCACGGCCTACAGCCTGCTCTGGAACAACTGCGAGCACTTCGTCACCTACTGCCGATACGGAGCTCCCGTCAGTTTCCAGACCGACAAGGTACGGCCCGGCCAGCGGCGGCGCTGCCCTTCCCCCGGCGACGCCGCTCCCCGGAGCTGCGGTGCCGGTACCGCCCGCCGGCCCGGCCGCCGCCAATACCGCTCTTCTCGCATCGGGCAGTGCCGCCGGCGCGGAGGTGCTCGGGACGGCGGCGAGCCTGGACTCGGCTGGCTTCAAGCGGCGAGAAAAGCGAAGCGGAATTAGTAGAACAATTAATACGCTTCTAAAATGCTCTGAAGCTACAGGTTCTAGCCGGAGCCACAGGCAGTACCGGAGCTGATGCTGGGGGTGATGGGGTGCCAGCCCAGCTCTTTCCCTCCCTCCCAGGAGCCCGTATGAGAGCTGGGGCAGCAGTCGGCGCTCTGTTCCGAGAGAGTGGGCATCGCCAGCTCTGCAGCCAAAGCTTTCCTCTTTAAATCTCATCTTTTGCACTTTTTTTTTTTTTTTCAGTTCTGTGAGACTGTGAAGATGATTATTCGGGACCAGAGGAGCGTGCTTGCATCGGTGCTTGTGGGACTAGCGTCAATAGTCTGCCTAGGTGTGGCACCCTCCACCACACTCCCCACCATCTTCATTCCCTTCTTTCTGTGGATGGCTGGCTAACAGCCTTCCTGGAGGCTTGTATCTAGCATCTGTATATAGAATGTATACTACTGTACTTATGAAAGAACACATTACTCACTGGCATCGTGTAAAGTTTCTAAACTTTGTGCATCATTTAAAAATACAACGTAGAACACAGTGCACAAGGCGCAGCTTACTGTGTAAGCCAAATAACAGATTTTCTGAAAAATCTTGGTACACACCTTTAAATCATGGAAAATGTAGGGTCGCAATGCAGTTCTGCTCCTTGTCTTTAGCCAAAAATCATTCTAATAACATCCTTCATCTTCTTCTTAATAAAAATGGATAATGGTGTTCCACAGAGTGATGGAAAAGGAGAACAAACTGCTTACCTCTTCTTTTTATAGATATAGTATATATTCAGAAATTACTGTCTCAATTCCTAAAATGCTCCTTGGTGGAAATGCAAGGAAATTGACTCCTTTTTTGAGAGCAAAAAGGAAAAACCATCCCTGAGCTGGGTGCTGCAGGAGCAGCACAGACCAGTTAAAGTCGTTTGCCTTTTGGGCAATATTCAGAAATCTGTAATTTGAATTAATTATGTAAACTCTTGCTACCTTGTTGAGCAACTTTTTAATTGGGTTAATAAGGAAAGATGGCAATTCCTCACCAATTTCCTTGCCAGTGATAGTGGCTAATATAAATGGCTACAGAGGGATTTAGGAGCTGTAGGAAGAAATCTATTTGCTTTATGTCAACTAGTGATGTACAGATGTTGGGACATTTCCAGCATTCCAGGGCACATGGCAGGGAGGAGGAGGACAGACACCAGTTTAGCTCCTACCATTTCGCAGCAGTGTAAGCTGTGTAGGTGCTGTAAAGTATCAGGGATCATTGGAGCAGTTTCTGTGGTGGCTATATTGTGATTTTGGATATTGCCTTAAAACACTTTTTCAGTGAAAGACAAGATGTCTTCCTATACTCATCTCTTGTAAGTATTTACTTTCAAGCCAGTAGCTGGTGCTGGAAATGTTTTATCTTCATTCTGTGGCCTTTCAGTTTATCAAGAATGTGTCAAGTTGGATTTGAAATCAAGTTCATGTAGGCAATTATTTAAATGCTAAAAACCTTGGCTTTTTTTTTTTCTTAGTAAGGTCTTTTACGTATGCAGAGAAATTGTTCAGCTCCTGGAATGCCTTGTGTGCATACGTGTGCTTACTTGTTGATATGCTGTGCTTGCCTTCCTTTCTAGTTAAAGGCCGATATGATGGTGTCTTCACTAAGGACTCAGCCTCAGATTTACTCCTATTAATAGTGTGCAGTGTCTCGTCATCAGCTCTGTTGCTGAAATGGCCACTTGCCCACTTTTAGAAAAACTCTTTTTAACCGTGCTATAAACTCTCTCCTCCTTCGCCTAGATCTTACAGATGCTTGAAGTTTGGATTTTTAGAACTGAGAGTCTACTTGGCTACTCTCTAATCATCATCTTCTGGCTGCTCCACCATAACCGACAAAGAATGTAAAGACTGGGGTGAAATTCCAGCTCATAGGAAAGAGTAGCATGACTCTTGCTGCCAGCATTTCAGCCCAGCTTTCACTACATGTTCAATTGGCTCCAAGCAGCTGGATATCAATTACTGCTGGATCCTCGTAAACAACTTCTATTCTGCTTTGAAAGATTGCAATGATCAGTGTTACCTGTTTCTGGTAAACTTTTGAAATTAAGGTGATTTTTAATTAACACGAGTTACTTTTTCATAGTGTATGCATTAGTAATATTTACATAAACTCCAGTGCGTTTTTTTTTTACTTGCTGTGAATAAGGCATGAGCTGTAGTCATAACTGTAATTATATAGATAGATTTTACTCATGTAAAAATGTCTACTGACCTCTTGAAATTGAGTATAATACTGTAGCATTCCCTAAGATATCCCAGTAGAGCACTGAACAGGCCATTAACATGCAGTTACATAGTGTCTGATTACAGGTGGGCTTTTCTTTTACCCTTTATTTAATTGGGATTTATAAGAATTCCAGTAATTCTTACGATCCACATGTACAATAAACAACAGGGTCATGACCAGTAACCAAATCACACATGGGACTCTTGGAAGGCAGAGACATGTTCCGGCTCTAGCTTCAGTATCAAAGGACCAGTGCTCCTGTGCTGCTAACTCTGTTGAGCAAAAGCATCCAGATTGAGTAAATTGGGATTTTCATTGGTGTCTATGAAAGAAATTAAAGCAGTTCCTTGCAGGCTTTCAGATGTATTAGTAGAGAATTTTCCGTCAGCATATAAAATTTAAAACTTACGGAATACTATGAAATGTCTAAAATGTCTTGCTGTATCCTTTCATCAAAAACAAGTAATAATATGGGCATAGGAGCAGAAATTCAGTTGCATATTTAGTCATTTTTCCTACCAACTATAGTTCTAGCAAAGATCTGGAAATTTTGTTAAAGTCAGGCATGAGTCAAATCGGTCATACTCAGGAGAAAGACTAGCAGGCATGAATTTTCATGTTGAGTTCAGCAGGTGGTGTGTGTACTCTGAAATATTTTGGTAAATGTCCGTGTCAACTTTTTTCTGTAATTACTTGAGTAAAAATAAGCACTAGCTGGACCACTGCATTTCAGACTTGAGCTAAACTGTGATACCATTGAAATTAAGGAGCTAGTTATAAGAAAAACACAGAAAACTGTGTAGCAGTTCAGCTATTGGAGATATGTGTATGCTTAGAAGTGAAATTGTACATTGGTAACTGTCAGTGATGGTGATGGGGAGTGTAAACCCAGAGCCACAGCTCATTTTAGTGGGGGCTGTTTTGAAAAGCTATGTGGTTAAACCAGAATACATAATGAAGAAGTATAACCATCACCCCATGCCACTGGAAAAGGCAAGTAGTAAAGACATCTTTTAAAGGATAGATAGTTCACTTGAGGCTTTTCAAGGAAAGCAAAAAATAAAATAAGGTTCAAAACGTTTTTAGAAAACCCTTGTTCAAAATAAATGAACAAAAAAGGTAAGTTACTAAATGAAGACATTAGAACAGTGTGCTTTCTAGTTTTCTGTTTGCATTTCTTTTAGCTTGGAACATAAATGATTACTCATTCTGTGCTGAAGAGTTATCTGCTGCTTGATTTCACTCTGATTCTCCTGTGCTGAAGGGGAATGCTATGTATAAATATCGTTGAGGCTTTTAATGAAAAACAAAATCACAGTAATGCTTGTTAAAGTCTGAGGGGGTAGGGAAGAGGGAATTAAACTTTTGTTTCATTTGACATCATCCTGACAGGTTTTAGAATGCAGACTGCAGCAACAAGAAACATTAGAAGTGTGATCTCTAGAAATTATATGGTGCTGTATTATTTGTTGCATGTTCTCACATTAAATAAAGCATCACACACCACTGGGTGATACAGAACCGTGTTAGACAGTCATTAGTTAGCATCTCCTTTATCCACTGAAATCAAAGTTCTCAGGTGACTCAGAGCATTTCCTCATTATGCTTTGTAATAGCTTCAGAACTGATTCATCTGAGTATTTAACTGTCATGAATGAGCTTTCTGATGGGAAGTGAAGATAGAAAAGCTTAGTTTCGAGGCATTCCAGTCTCTAGTCAACCTTACAAAAGTCTTTCAGACCATTGTGCTGGAATAAACAACTTCCTCTGCTGTAGGAATGGAGCACTGAAAGTATTTGAAGTGGTATAGCTTCAGTTCTGAAGTCAAGAGAACATTTAGGGTATGGTCCTGAGTGCTCAGAGACTGGGAGAACGGGGGCAAGTGGGGAGACCTTTAGTAGGCTTAAGTCAGAATTACATTGATTTCTGTACCACAGTTCTATCTGTCACAAAATTGAAGATTTGAAATTACTATTTCAGTGTCTCAAAGGGTAGAAAACTTTCTGTAAGACTTTCTGTAGCTTTTTTATGTTTCTCCTGTTTATAAGAGAACTTTGTTTAGCCCTGTGGCTTTGTTTCAGAAGTTGCCTCTTTTGTATTGTGTATCTGTAAACTGCAAAACTGTCAGTAGCTGCTCTGTGACAGTGTGATTTGGAGCAAATAAGCTGCACGGTCCATACAACTACATTGCAACACCTACAACTTGGTGTTTGGTCTGAACAAAGCAGTGGGAATATGACAGGCAGATAATGCAGGTTTATTTTACTTGCAAGGGCAGGGCATATTAAGTGTGGTGAAAGACTAGTCAGTGAATGCAGAAGTGCACACCTGAAGACTTGGATGCTTCTTAGTTGGGTATGCAGGACACAGTGTTGTGTGCCTTCCTGTGCCTAGCTGGAGTTTAGAAGGCTTGCAGTGGGGTTGCACATTTGCACAGACATTAAAATTATTAACTTACCTTCCCTTAAACTGAAGTATACCGTCAATGCCACAGGCTGTAATCCAACCTAGTAAATAAAATGGGTGGTGGTCCATCTTCTGGCTATGTGGTGGTACACTGTGACTCGTGTGTGTAACTGAACTACTGTTTCACCTGTAATGGCTATTAGTCATCTTCCCTGGCCTGCCTTGACCCAAGGCACGCTCCAAGAGAGCATCAGTTGCCAGGTGCTGCAACTGAAATCATGCAAACATGGATGACCATGCACAAATGTGCAAACTTATTTTGCAACCTTGTTTAGCTGATAACTGGCCAGAATTTTAAGGCAGACATCTGCATTTATTAACCAAAACCTTGTGCCCCTTCCTGACTGAGCAGCACTTTGAATGGAAACAGGAATACCCATTTACAAAGAGGGGAAAAAATGTGATGGTTACAGCATTTCTGGGGACTTTGGGAGACCTGTTCCTAGGACCTTCTCAGTCCATCCTGCAGGAGGTCACGAGATTTTGGATAAGGCTATGGGGTGGCTACCTTTTTTATTTTTAGTCTCATGGTTAGGACAGTGATTATTGATTTTTTTATTTTTTATTTTTTTAAATCAAGTCAGGCAACATCTGTGACTTTGAGTTAGAAGGGCAACTCTATGTTGGAACAGGCTCTGTTTGGGATCTCTAAAGAAGGGTGTCACTTCTCATGGTCTATTGGCCCCAGTGACATTTAGAATGGGAAACAGATCTCAAGATGCAGTCAGAAACTGCTAAGATTGGGACATTTCTGGAAGTCGCGTTCGTAAAATTTTCAGGTAGAAATAAGGGAGAGATCAGGTTTGATCAGAGGTCTGCTTCTTTACTGTACTGCTACTTTCATTATAGCAAATGCTCTTAGTTAAAGCAGATAACCTGCTGTACCTCCCAAACTATTGGCTATAGTGTCTCCTTTTTAACTCTTTCCCATTTCAATAACCAGGACGATAATGATGTCTCTGATTTCTGGCTACCACCCAGTTAGTATGGTTAGCATTTGCATAAGGTTGTAGGTTTTTTTTATTACACATATCCAATAAATGAAATGCATGGTTCCTCCCCAGAAGGTATTTTCTCTGCCTGTGAAACCAGAGTTCTGTGAAGCTAAGGAGGCATACTGTAGTAATTAAGAATACATTCAAATGAAAAATAATGCTCTGCTAAAGTTGCCAAGCCATCTTATATTCTGTTTGTGCATAGGCTGAGACCTAACTCAGATTTGCACCCATGTTCCTTGCAGTTTTGCAGAAAGTACCTGTGTGTTTCCATTTAGTATTGCACATAATCAGAGGGAGGGGTGGGTCTGTTACTCCTACACAGTAGGGAGAAGTTAGTGATTAGTTCTAATCAAAACTGAAGAAATATGGATGTGAAGACACTCCTGCTGGAAATACTAGAGTTAATTATTAAATAGAGTAACTTTTGCCATTTGTATTTGCAGACTGGATTGTAGGTAGTTCAAAGTGAATATTCAGAAGGGAGGCACCCAATTTCAACCACTTCATTTAGTGTCTATATGACATGATAATGCACTAAGTAGCCTGGAGCCTAGGATGACTTAGTTGCCTCCAGAACCAGACACAGCATATCTGTGAAAAATGGAGCATGAATTTAGCCCTAGGGAGAGGCAGCTGTGCAGTTCAGCACCATCTATCCCAGCTCTGTCTCTCTTGGAGCCTGAACAAGTAACATTTCATGGCCCTGTCCTGTATTGCAGTCATACCTGCTCACCTGAAGCAAGAGGTCTGCATAATGCAGATACATTCCAGACTGTTTCAATTCCATTCCAAGCCTCATTTTATTCATGGGTGAGTTACACAGGTTGCAGCTCAGATGGTATTTCAGGACTCCCTTCCAAAGTATTTCAGATTTTTGAAAAGGAGCCTGAAGGTCTCACCTAGGAATACAAATCATCTCAGACTGGCAGGTGTGTAAGGTTCCAATGCCATGAAGCATGCATGAAGATGTAGCCTGTAATATCCACAGTCATGTTACCACATCCCATTACTCAATTACTCGTCTCTTCATCAACCTTGGGATATAGACAAATCTCAGCTCCTCTGGAAATCCAAATGTGTAATAAACTAGGGTATGGCCTTGAAAAATAGGCAAAAATAACATTTCTTCATCCAGTATATCTAACATTTATCATGGATGATTGCATGGTAAAGACAACTGAATTCTTTTAGTTACTAGTCCCAATTTCCAGCAGCATGTAGGTTTTGGTCGCACTGCAAGAAAGAACCACTCCACTGTGCAAGTAACTATTTTAGAATGACAATTTCATCATGTATTGACAGACAGGGTGTAGGGAATAACGTCTTTTCAGAAACTTGCCTGGAGAAAGCAGTAATTCTGCTTGGCTGATGAACTGAAATTCCATCAAGGAACAAAACGTTTCTATTTCTGATGTTTTTGAGTAATTCCAGTAACTAATACTGTTAAAGCACTGAGAACTGCACAGGCAGTGGAGCATAGTCATGAAATGTGTTTCAAAATTATAATGAGGTTTTTATTACTTGCAAAGACATTTTTACTAGCAAGCTGAAAACACCCACCCAAACCAGTTTTAGAAGTTACTTTCCCTCAGGAACTAGTAAAGAACCAGCAAGATATCTATTTATACAAAAAACATTTGGCTCTAATAAAAAAAAAAAAATATATAAATTCCTTTAAAAAAGTTGCATAATTAGGACTGCACAGCTAAAAGTTATACCATGACATCCACAATTAAGTAGTACTCCAGGCTTTTTTATTACAACAGCATCACTGGGTTATATTTCTTCCAGCTAAAACCAACAGGAACTTTATTACTGTCTTCATAGAAAGCAAAATTAAATACGAAATATTGCTACCAATTCCCTGACTTCTTCAAAATCTTGTACCTGTGAAAATTTAATAAAGATGTTCAAAAATGAACCCCCAGTAATAGTGAACTTTACACAGAAGATGAAGATTTTTGAAGAATCCTACAAGTCAAAAATCCTTCAGCTTTTTTTTTCTTTGTAGTTTTTCAAATCTTTTCAGGCAGCTATCTACAGATGGTTTTACACTGCCACCATTGTTTCTATCACTTTTTTTTTTTTTTTTGGCTTAGGCAATGCACCCTTCAGGTGGCTTCTGAGATATTCTTTCTGTGAACAAAGCTACTCCCATTATTATTTAGAAAAACTGGACTCTCAATCCAGAGCTGCAGCAAGACAACCAGACACCATTAGCAACTCTACTACCTTTGAGCACCTTGAACTTAGAGATGAGGACCAAAGTTTTACCATCACAGGAAACAGGGAATGACCTTGGCAATATCTGAAAGTTGGTTTAGCAAAGTATCATTCTCCATTGATGAGCAACAGTGAACACTTGAGGACACGGGTATAAGTACAGATGGATTATTGATATGTTCTCAGAAGTTTACAATTCCCAAACTTCCAGTTTTAGAGCTTGCATTCATTTAATCGCGTTTAATACTCTTACCCTGTGTGAACTCCATGTTTAGTTTATCAGTCTGACCTTTAAAAGGCTCTGTGGCAAGATGAACTATGATATATGAAAAAGAACTTTTAAAAAATTTGTCTTCCTTACATTAGCTGTCCCTCCCCTTCTTGTACTACAGCGAACAATGAATAATCATTTGCATTATTTTTTTTTTCCACTTACAGTCTTACAGTGCAGATATTCCTGATGTGAAAATCAGAGTTTTTGCTGTTTCCACAAAGTTGCACTTTGGGAACAACTCATTTGGCACCATCTTTCTAGTACCATGGCTGTCCTGCAAAATTTACCACATTACACTTCTTAGTCCAATAGTATCATCCTAGATCTTTAGAGTTGAACACACACATCCATCAGTTGTTACTTGAAATGTACTCATCTGTGCAAAAATGCCTTATACTGTATTCTCATTTTAGGACTAATGTGAGGCTCCATTCCTTTAAAAAAGGAACTTTTGCAACTTTTGTTTTTCCCTATAGCCTAATTCCTCAAAAGACACTTGAAGACACTTCAGACTAATTCCTGAAAAGACACTTTATCACCTTCCAGTTCTGTCTCTGGCAAATGCCTGGCTTTTAATATATTTTAACAAGGCTTTAAAAAAAATTGTTATTATTAGTTTTTATATTAGCAAGGTGATCCTCTGAATCTATTTTCACATGGGTCCTTGGGGCTTTCTATGTAATTAGCTTGTGTTCCTTGTCTGGGTATGAAAATTTTTGAAGAGTGGCACTTGTAGTATTATTAGATTGTGTCCAAAGAAGGGTCAGGAAGATGAAGAGTCTGGAGGGGAAGTAACATAAGAAGCAGCTGGGGTCAGTTTGGCCTAGAGGAGAGACTGAGGAGAGACCTCATTGTGTGATCTACAGCTTCATTGGGAGTGGACAAAGAGGGGCAGACACTGATCTCTCCTCTGTGGTGACCAGTGACAGGACCTGAGGGAATGGCATGAAGCTGTGTCAGGGGAGGTATAGGTTGGATATTAGGAAAAATGTTCTTTACCCAGAGGGTGGTTGGGCACTGGAACAAACTCCCCAGGAAAGTGGTCACAACACCAGTCCTGGCAGAGTTCAGGAAGTGTTTGGACAATGCTCTCAGACACAGGGTGTGACTCTTGGGGTGTCCTGTGCAGGGCCAGGAGTTGGAATCAGTGATCCTTGTGTGTCCCTTCCAGCTCAAGATACTCTATGATTCTATGAAGTCTTTGCCTTTGCTTGCCCCAGGTCATATCCTCTTGGGCCAGAGATGCAGCGAGGAAGGCAGTGTTTCCCAAGCATCCAGTGTGGAGATGAGCGCCGAGAAATCCCAAATCGATCACTACCAACTCAATACGGTGTGAAGAGAGTTGCAGCATCTCCTGGCTGCCAGGAAAAGAGAAGAGTGGAGCTCCTCCAAAATGCCAACTGCTGCCGTGGCTGACTAAGCGCCTTTTAAGATAACATACTTCCACCTAGTGGCTCTCTTAGAGCCAGGAAAATGCACCGTCTCCAGCAAATTGTGAAGTTAACTATGGAACTCGCATTTAAAGAATGAGTAAGTTAGATATTTACTAAGTCGATATAATTGCTCAGTAGGTCTAGAAATGATGATTTTGAATTCCTGTTTCGTTGCTATAACATCTAACCAGAAATCAGGAAAGAACAGTTAAGCTGCACAACACTGATTTTATAGTTAATACTATAGTTATTACTATAGTATATAGTTGCCTGTGATGTAGTTAATGATTCTTGTTTAATTTTTCACCACAGTTTTGTAGGAAAGACAATAGCTAGATACAAAAAAGCATTTAAAAATAATTCTGTTAGTAGTACTTAATACCATAAGAAACCTCAAAGAGAAGTTTTGGGATTCTATGCATGTATAAGAGACAAATATATAAAAATGAGTGTGTGTATATATAAATGAAAATTACCCAAAACTACAGGTAACATTGCTTCAGGGTTTCTTAATCGTGTCTCCAAGCAGAGCACTATATCTCTAATAAAGAAAATTACACAGAAGCACTGTAAGTTGTTCAACTATAATTGGTTTTGATAGTCCAGAGTTTCCTGATTTAAAAGCTAGCTATCAGCTCACAGCAGCTGGATTGCAAATGAAGAGGATGTGAACTGGCTACATCAATGCCTTTTCGGATTCTCAGTATAAGCAGGAATTCAAAGCCAAGAGTATGAGCAACCTGAAGAAAGACTGAACTTTTTCCACTTTTCAAATTACTCAAAAGGTATTTTAAATATTTTAATTCAGGAAAAGTAGCATGAAATTTTGTTGTCCACTGCTGCACTCAATGTAATTTATTTCCAGAATTATTTAATATTCAAAAGCTAATGTGATATAAAAATATTCAGAGTCCCTGATAAACTTTCACTTAATGTCTAGGCCAGATCAAGTATGACCAAAGACTTTACAGTTAACATCTATTTGGTTTCAATGCTGAGATATGCACTAAGATTTTCATAGAAACTACCATAAATTCAAGTATTTTTTGGCAGTATTTGCAGAGAAATAAAAAACTGAGCAGAGACTGTGTCTGATCTTTCCAAGCCCTTCAGTGAGGACTGAGACAACAGTGGTATGAGAAAGGAAAGCTGCTTTGTAGTTCTTTGTGCTTCACATCTTTCTGTGAAGAAAACTCTGGTTTCAAGCTTGCTGCAGCAGTAGGCATTTTCTTGCCAATCCCCTTCAATTCCTCCTCCACAGAGGTGAAGAGGATATATCTCTGTTTCAGAATGCTTTTGAAACATCTGCCTAAAAAGCAGACAGGAAAGCATTCTCTGATGGTGGAACATCAAAAGACCGCAGTGCTGTAGGACAGGATTCTGTCTCCCTTGGCCCCTCCTTCCTTCCTGTCCTTTCCTCACTTCACTTCCCTGACATTCACCACTTTTTCTACAAACCCTTCTGCTGTTACTTTTTCAGAAATTCCCTTCTGCTCCTTCCCTCTCAGACTTAGCTGTATTGCCAGAAAACTGCTATTTTGCTCAGTGATAAAAGACATGGTTTTGTTGTGAAGGGTCCAGGTTTTTAGAGAGAGAAGAAAGCAATAGTTTTGGATGTAATTAGGAGAAAAGAGATTTTATATGTTTTGTTAATGTACATTTTACATCACTCCACACTCAGCAATATTGGCTTAAAGTTGATTTAATTCAATTTACATCAGTGCATTTGTTGACATCAGTACTCATCGAAGTGAAGACTGAATTTGCTCCAGGATCCATTTTTTCATCTTCATTGTATATCTTTTAACATGGCATGTTAAAATCATGCAGCATGAGTCTCAAAATGGTCTGCCAAAACAGAAATTCTGTATTATATTTTTTCTGCAATTAATATTCTGTTCCCCCACATGCTCATTTCAGCAATATTAGATCTTGAAATTATATACTTTAAAAACACTCCAGCCTTTTAAGGCAGAAAGGGGAATGAGAACAAAACATGTTTTTCAAGAAGAAAGACCCTTTAGGCACTAGGATGTCTTGTTAGGAGGATCCTAATAAACAAGCATTGCAGTGCTTGATAAAGTGAAAACCAAAATAAAATGGATTGATGGACTGAAATTAAGTCTTTCCAGACAGCTTACTATAATTACTTACAATCATATTATGTTTAGGTTTTCTACAGAGACCTTTGTCTAAACTTCAAAAGATGCCTGCTTCCTTTTAAAATATTTCTGCTACCTACATAGCAAACCTGTCAGAGCGTCAGAGTGTCAGAGTTAATAGAGAAATACTACATACACTCTTTTTAATATGCTCCAGGCCATAGTAAAATTTACACTGACAAAAAAAAGTTAATGCTTCTATGAAAGTATATTACAACTACAGTAATAGCCCACTCCAGGAATATATATGGTGGGACTTGCTAGCATTCCAATAAAACAGAAGTTAAATATTAAGGACTTCTGTGTTGCAGCTACCTAAAATAACTTAAAAGGAAAAGCACTCTCTGGTGCAGTCCTATAAAATAAAATGTGTAAGAAAAACACCTCTTTCACATTTTCAAATCTAGCCAAAGGAATCTATGTCATAATCTTGGCAAGACTCTGTCCTTATTCCTCATCCACCAGATTTGTGAGAGTTTCAACTAGACATTAGTGAGAAAACTAACTCAGTGTTAATAGAAACTGTATAAAGCTTTGGGGCAAACAGTATATTATTTGCAATGTAAGGTAATTTTCTAACCAGAATTGGTGTCAAATGCTTTTTGGTAAATTATGCAGTAATTCTTGTAAAATAATCCTAAAGTCATGTAAAAGTTCTTGTAAAATAATCCTAAAATAAGTTTCTGTTTGTCAGGTTTGAAAGTTAAACACCTATATGCTAAGGTACTAATTCAATACAGCAATTAAAAAATAAATGCTTTGATAAATACCAAAACATGATTTAGGCCTGTTTTCTTTTCCCCATTCTTTCATAAAAGTTCATGAATAACAAGTGAATAAAACTTTCAAGTGTGTAAAATGTCTTCTGAAGACCTGAAGTTAACCAATATAGCTCTTAATACAAAAAATTACATTCCCCTATAAATCATGTCTTACTAGGAAAAAAAATTCAAATATTCAGCTCAGATTTTATTATGAGTCACAGCAAAATCCAAGAAAAAGACAGGTTATAAACAGTTGTTTTCAGTAAAGCCTAATTATAGTGAACAGTCAGATGTCAAAGCAAAGCAGCTCACACCTTGGGCAGCAGCGCACTGAGAACTCTGATAACCAAATAGCACATGGGGAAACAAAGGAAGAAAAGGATCTTTGATTTCTTTTAGAAAGGCAGGAGTCTTTAGTTCCTATGTTCACCTTTGATGTTTAATAAGAGATTATAAACACCAAATACTTTTCAGTTGTTTTTATATTCTGTTTTATTCATGCCCTAAAGTGAAAAATCTGATTGCAAATTTGTATGTTTCCCTTGAGACCTTCTACTGTACTCTGGAAATGGCTGTACATGGCAACCTATCCAGTAAGGTGTCACTTACATGAAATGCAAAGAAAATGCTGAGGAATTATAGGTTTGGCTTGGGTTTTTTTTTTTTTGTTTGTTTGGTTGGTTGGTTGGTTGGTTTTTTTCCATCTAAAAGAGATTGCCTGCATTCTTTCAATATTTCCCACCACCACCAACGGAGACACATGGAGTTTTCAGCCAGGGAGTGAGCAGTCTCTAAGGTAACAGGGACACACAGCTACAGTCAAAGTGTTACAAATTTTATTTGACTTAGTATACTCCAAACTGATTCCTATGAGAGGCTTTATGGCTGATTTAGATGTAGGAGGGAAAAAATAAACAAACAAAACCCAAACAGGCACCTGAAATGAAAAGCTGGTGAAATTTAATCTTGAAGACAATAGCTTTGGTATATTGGCCATTCAGAAAACTTTTAAATGGAGACATACCATCTGTAAATTACACAAGGAGTGTAACATGCCATTACTAATAAAAGCACAACATGCATTCTCTTTGAAAAATAAGCAAACTCAAATGACTAAATGTCTAATATGACAATGTGGCAATTCTGTGGCAGTACAGATTTAAAGTGAGATTGTTAAAAGCTTTGGAACGTATTCATAATAAAGATGAATTTGCATGTCCTGAAGACAGAATTTCAGGGATTCTCTACCTTATTACTAAGTATAGTTGAGGATGTAAACCTTAGGAAAAGGGAGGGGGAGAAGTTTTTGGTGAAAGTATATTGGTTTTGAAAGACTTTAAATTGCTAGTGGGAGAAACAGGCCACATTATGATAACAACTTGAAGAACTTGCAAGCTAATCCCACAGCCTGTATTAACCCTGGTACATTTGATGTATGCCTTGCTATATGAGCCCTAAGGAGCTGTGATGGGAGTTCAGGAGCAGTGCCAAAACTGCAGGGCCTCCAAGCCAGCTGGCTTGGCAAGTGGCTGCAGTTGTTGTGAAGCTCATGGGGTTCATTTCTAAGAGACTGAAATATTAACTGAGCCGATAGGGACCCAACTACATCTTCTCCCCCGCAACCAGTGACAGGACAAGAGGACATAGCCTTGAGCTTCACCCAGGTGAGGTTTAGGCCGGACATTAGGAAGAATTTCTTCACAGAATGGGTGATCACATTGGAATAGACTGTCCAGGGAGTGGTCAAGTCACCATCCCTGTGTAAGATGGGAGGCAGCACTTAGCGCACAGTCTAGTAGACATGATGGTGTTAGGTCATGGGCTGGATTTGACTTTTTCAGAGGTCTTTTCCAACCTTATTGATTCAGTGATATTTCACTTTGGTATTACACGTCAACATGGGCCTGAACAAGACTAAACACTCCCTGAAGCACGAGTGCATGCCAGAGCAATCCTAAAGCCCCAAATATGCAATTTCCAAGTAAGTAAAAGCCTAAGGGTCCAAAAAAATATAGCAGCCAGGCTCTGAAAACAGTAAGGGCGAGTTCCAGAGCGACCGCCCAAGAGCGAGAATGGAACGTCCCGGCGCTGAGGCGGCGCCGCGTGTCCGCCGCGAAGGCGGGAGCAGCGCGCGCCGTCCCAACGGCTCCAGCGGCTGCTGCAGCGCGCGCGCTCCCGACACGTCCCCCTCGCCCAACCGTCGCTCGCTTTAAAGAGCGCTCGCGTGCCGAGCACGCTTACCCCACTGCGATTGGCTGGCGCGGCTGTCAATTGTGTCCGTGCCCACCCTCCGCGCCCGCTGAGTGGCCGGGCGGGGGGAGAGCGAGGGAAAGCTGTGGCCACGAGGCTGGGCGCATGAAGCGCTGACAGTGCTGGCAGCTGGGCAGCGCTCTGTGGCCTTCAGCTCCCGACGGGACAGCAGGGAGTCATGCCGTGGCCTCGTCTGCCTGGGGACAGTGGTGGGTTCGGGTCCTCGCCGTGCTGTGGGGGAAGGCGGAGGCAGCGCGATGAGGGATGAAGCGGTGTGGAGAAAGGGGCCTTGATGTGCGGGTCGGCGGGAGTAGCGCAGGGAGATTCCGGGGATGTTGAGTTTATTCTCTTCGCTTACTGCCCCATGTGCAGTCGTGCCTCCTCGCGTCCGTGGCGCCCTTGTTCCCGGGGCGTGCCCGAGGTTGGCTTGCTTCCTGCATGGGCCTCTTGTAGCTCCTCGGGGCCGCTTCGCCCCCATGGAGCTCCTACCGTGCCAGTCTGGGGCCCGCTTGCTGCCCTTACAGATAACGACGTTCTGGCCCCGGTGTTTGAACTCACCGGGACAAAGGGAAAATCCGTTTGCCTCTGCCTCACTCCAGCTTCGTTGTTATCTCCATACCTTGTTAGGCCTGAAGCTGCTGAAAGATTTCTTAATTACGGAATTGCTGCGCAGCTTGTAGGCTGTGAAACACAGTAAGTGTAATTCACTTGCTGAAAGGAGATGGGACACCATTTCTAGCAGGTGGGAGCCATGCTGTTTCTGCTCGTGCCTGTCGGGGATTTATGTTTTTTTTCCTTGTGCTCTGCACTGTTGCTTTTCTGGAATCTCCTTTTGATGAAGCTAGGAGATTTGTTTAAAAATTGGCTTTTTTAGTGCCCTGTGACAGATATAATTTAAACTTCTTGAGAGTGGTTGCTTGCATGGATTCCTGCCCCAAAATGAATACTGGTTTGATGAAAAGGCACAAAAAAACCCCCCCAAAACCCACCAAAAGTCTTTTTTTCCTGGAGTGGGAAAGAGCACTGTTAACACTATCCTAATTAAAGGATTTGTGGAGTCTATTAGAACGTCATGTGAAGGCTGTTGTGAAAAAAATGCACTTAGAAATAATAATTACATTGATTCAAGGCACATTCAAAATTACAAAGCTGGGGCAGGAGTGGGAAATAAGCTGCAGTCCCACCTCAGGATAGTAATATCATTGCATAGCATCCATAAATGTAGTAGGGGAACAGGCACTTAATCACTCCATAAATTTTGTCTATAATATATTTTAGAACTTTAGTTTTGTTCAGCAAATAATAGTGGGTTGGCAAGAAACTTTTGTGTGAACTTTAAATTGTTTTAAAATGTTTTTCTTATAAAAAATAAACTGCTGATGTCTCAGGACATTGTCTTTTGAAGCCTGAGCCTGAAGATGAAGAAAGCTGAAAATATAAGGGACAGTGGTGATGATTTTTTGGGCAGCATTTCTCAAGAAGTGCTTGGAAATGGCATTTGGACAAAGGATTGACGTGATGAAAAAGGTTGCTTGCTTAAGCAGACCATAGGACAGAAAATATTGGGAAAAGAATAAATAAATTGGAGAAGGAAAAAGAGGAAATGAAAGAAACATCTGACTTGAGATTTTTTTTAGTGGCTTGTCTAGTAAAATTGGTAATTGGCAAGTGGTGTCATTGTTTTCTGTCACCTGGGTGAGAAACCTAAAGCTGTTGGGTGAGATCTTGGCGTGCCAGAGAAATAGGAGATAGGGCTGCAGTAACTATATTGGTAAGGTTTAGTTTTTGAAATTGTGAAAATGGATAAAGCCATTAAAATAGGGGTCCCAGAGGTGGGATTATTTCAAACCCTTTGTTTTACCAGGCAGTTCTGCCTAATTTTATTTTGTATTGGTATTAATTAAATTATTTATGTTTATGAGTTCTTTGAGTTCTTTATAGTAACTGGGCATGGCCTTAAGTTGTTCCTCCAATATTTTAGTACTAAAATGCAATTTTGAAATAATTTGTATTCTTATAAGACATAGTAATAAGAAAATGTAAGTTAGTGCCTTGAGTAACTTATTGGTCCCTTACACAACTGTGATGACATGGTTTATGAAAGAATTCATTCTTCTACTTGAAGGGCAGCACTCTTAAAAATAGTTGTGCTACTTATGTTGTGATAGCTGTGATAGCGTTTAGGAGAGTTTGAATATAGATTATGTAGTTGCTGGGTAAAGTTCCAGATTATCTCAGCTGCAGAACAATGATCTGAAAGCAAGTACATTGGTGATAGTGATTGGATGTAGGATTGAACCTTCATGCTAGACAAAGTTGCAGTAAATAGGCAAGTATAGCCTTAGTGGTTTTTCTGTATTTTGGTAGCCTCTGTATGCGCATAACAACTTAGAATTTGCTGAATTGGAATATTTGTGGTATTCTGTTGAAGCTGTTGCAGATATGCATGAGGAGAATAAAGCTGCAGCAAATGGATGTGGCAAAATCCGAAGTGGTGCTCAAAATGGAGCCGCTTTACTTGCCCTAATGGAGAAGACTGGATACAGCATGGTTCAGCAAAATGGGCAAAGAAAATTTGGTGGACCTCCACCAGGTAAGCATTTATTTTGAGATTTCTTTTGAGACTGAAAATTGGTGTAGCCTCATGTTCTGTATCCTGACAGCGACCAGTAGTAGAAGCTTAAGGGAACAGTATAAGAAACATGGCACAGATGAGGAGGGTCTTGATGTGTTTTACAGTTTCCAGCAATTTAAGATCTCTTGAGCTAGACTCTGTTGAACATTTGCCTTTGGTAAACTTAAAAAGTCACAGCTTTAAAACCAGCTAAAATTGACAGCAGAGCAAATGTGGAGCTCATAAATCCAAGTGTGTTCCATATGACTGAGAACACACTTCAAAGCATTTAGGGACACAAAAGGGAAAAATAAGTTGGTGATAGAGGCATAACCTACTTAGTGTCTTCTCTTACCCCTTGCCACTTTCATTGGCCAAAGCTTTTTAAAAATTTTTTTACAAACTTTTGTTGTCTGAGAGAGCACGAGTGAAGGTTAACTCATTTTGTTTTCAGAGTTGACAATAAAATATTTCTTATATTTTGAATAATTTTTCCAGTGTTGTTGACATCAGCAGTGTACAAGAATTTTGCTGCTAATTCTGGTTGTATGACATGGAATACAATAACTTCTTTCTGAAAAGGATTATGCACTTAGTCAAGCAGAAAGAAGGAAAACTCTTTGTGCTGCTCTTTCAGTTCATTCTCACCTGTAATCCCATGTCTTTATAAGTTATGCTTATAAGCATGAACTTTATTTACTCATTGCTTTATGTAGTTTAATTTAGAGCTGTATCACAATTATTTCTCTGGAAGTTTTTCTGTCTTAAATTTTGTCTGTACTTTTACTAAGCCTATATAAAATAACAAAAGGAAGCCCTGTAAATCTGTGTTGAAAATGGCACTGGAAAACAAACTGCAGGGCATCACTACCTTCAGCCTGCTCTTAAATTATTATACATCTTTTACATAATAATGTCTTTTAGTTAGAACATTAGACGGTATTAAGAGTGTTTGTTTAGCAATGCTAGTGTTATTAATGTTTTCTAAAACTAGATGGATTTTATAAGGTATCTCTTCTATCAGTTTGTTCATTGACATTAGGTATACATCTTTCCTTCCAATCTTCATGTATTTTCATAGGACATTGAAAATACTTTTTTCTTTTTTAGTTTGGAAATTACCCTAAGTTACTATAAATGGCTCTAGGCCAGGTGAGACTTAAGTGTTTGAGGTGGCTTGTAGGAAATTACTGTATCTTTATAAATTAAGGATTTCACTATGAATTTTGCTTGTTTAAGATGTGATTCCTATAAGCTTGTGTTCCTGTCAAAGGATAATCTTACTGTCAGGTCTATTCTCAGCAGATGTGGCTGAAAATTGCCCTAAAAATTACAGGTTTTTACCTGGCATAGTTCTTGTTTAGTGTATGCCACTTGTGAAAATTGTATCTGTACAGTGTTTAAAAACAGATGAAAGTGAATTTTCATAGTTTTATGTCTGCTGCCATCTAAGCAGTGGATCCAATGATGTCGCTAGGCATGCAAGTCATTAAAATTACATGGAAGTTTAAGATAGCATGGACACTAACAATGGGAGGATTATGACTAATGTTGATTGAATTCCTGCAGAAATAGGAGTCCCATTTTCTGTCGCCTAGCAGTGAATCACAAATCCAGTCAAGGAAGCTCTCTGGTCCGCTACTTGTGGAATACTTTTGACTAACTTTCCATGTTTGCTCTGTTAAGTATGTGTCCCTCATTGGCAAATGTGGCACAGACCAGTGTTCTTTAGGTCAGGAGTCAGAGGCAGTAATGTGCTGTGTTGCTGAGTTAGTATGCAGCTTTAAAAGCTTTAAAATTAGATTTTTGTGTGGTAAATGACTTTCACTTACTGATAATCACTGGTCAGTCAGTTACTGGGCTGAGAAGGATGGTAAATGTTTTTCTAGTTAATAACTAAATAAGCTTTTCAATTTATTTCATGACTCCTGCACAATTTTTTCTTGACTGAGCTGTGCAGTTGCCTTTGTCTTTGGAGCTTCTCAATGGTGTACAGTTGGTTTATTGTTTTTATGTGGGAAGGGACTGGCGTGATGTGAGTGATGGTAGTACTATCCTACAGATCCTACATGAGTTGTTTGTCTAATTTAAAAAAACGAAACAAAGCCAAACAAACTTTATAGAAAAAATTTTTTTAATATTTTGGGAAAATGGAGTGCCATATTTGGAGACCATAACTCCATAATATTAAATGCATAAATACGACTTTATATTATCTGTTGAACATGTGGGAGAGAAATAAAAGAATGTTTGAATGTCCTTAAAGCTTAAGGAGAGAAGCATAGGTGTTCTGCAGCTTTCAGATGTCAACCAAAGACTTGTTTTGTAGTTTGTTTTCTTTTTTTCACTTCTTTTTTTCCTACCATCCACTACTGCCTGTGAAACTATGGTCTGTTTTTAGAATAAAGTGTTCTGTCTTTTTGGCTGTTGCAGAAAGTTTGGCTCTGTATCCTAATTTACTTAGGGAGTCCTATTCTATTGGATGAATGAAGGTGGAAGCAAAATGTTTGGACTTTTTGAATGATGTCAATGAAAAAGAAAAGTGCTGCACTGGTGACCGTTACCAAAATTTATAAAAATATGGGCAGGATGCGCAGAGAAACATTTTGTGACTTTAAAGCATTGTAGTAGAAAATAAAACTGAAGTTCTTACCTAGGTATCTTTCTTAGGTATATCAGTTTTATTAATAACTGAAATAAAATTCTAAGAGGCATAAAATGATTGAAATAGAGACTCTTGGTAAACCTGTCAGTGTTTTTGATAAACAGGTTGGGTGTGTTGTCATACATATTCCATTGGGAAAATGCTCAGAAGATGGAAATGAAAGAAATGCAAACTGTGGGTTTCTGGTATTTTTAAAATTTTTATTTAAGCATAAAAGAAGAATAGAAGAAAATGTGCTAGTTTTCAATTGAGATCAAAAAGTAAATAACCCACATTTGAACTGGGTGTGGGGGATATGTGCATTTTTCTAAGATTGCTGCTGGATGATTTATTTTAAGGTTGGGAAGGTCCTCCACCGCCTCGTGGGTGTGAAGTTTTTGTGGGTAAGATTCCTCGTGATATGTATGAAGATGAACTAGTTCCTGTTTTCGAGAGAGCTGGGAAGATCTATGAGCTCAGACTGATGATGGAATTCAGTGGTGAGAACCGAGGCTATGCTTTTGTGATGTACACTACTAAAGAGGAAGCTCAGCTGGCCATCAAGATTCTTAATAATTATGAAATTCGTCCAGGGAAGTTTATTGGTGTCTGTGTTAGCTTGGACAACTGCAGACTGTTTATTGGAGCAATTCCTAAAGATAAGAAGAAAGAAGAAATACTGAATGAAATGAAAAAAGTTACAGAAGGAGTGGTGGATGTCATTGTTTATCCAAATGCCACTGACAAAACTAAAAATCGTGGCTTTGCCTTTGTAGAATATGAATCTCACAGAGCAGCTGCAATGGCTAGAAGACGACTAATCCCAGGTAAAACTGTAATTAAACTGTGTTTTTATGGGGAGTATCTATTTCCATAATGGGGTGGGGATGAGAAGGTGGATCATCCCTGTTTTCCATTCTTTAAGGTGTTTTAAGAGTTAAAAAACTGCAGTATTGCGTTTTGTCTAAGAATGATTTTGTTTTTTATGTTTTGTTGTTGTGGTTTTTTTAACTTACTTTTTAAGAAGCTGTAGTGTAAGTAGTTCTGAAAATTTGAAAATAGACATCAGTTTTATGTAATCTAGTTTTTTATGCTGATACGTATTTGCATGGGCACACATTCAGTTTTCTTTTTCATGCATGAGAGTCTGCACTCAAATTCTTTTAAAAGCGATCTCAGGATAATGCCTTGAATGTGCTCTGTATTTTCTGTGGGTTGTCATGAGTGATGTTATTTTCATTGCTCTGAAATGTGTGAATGTTTCACATTTAAAAATATCGAAAAGTAGATCTTTAATATTTTACTAGAAAATAATTTTCAAAGAAAAAGAAAAGAAACTAAATATGCAAAAGTATATACAAAATGCAAAAAGGCATATATGTAATAAATATCATTATAATACTTACAATAATATGTATAATATACTCAACATATAATTGGTATATTTTTTATGTGTGTGTGTATGTATATGCAGAGTGGTGGGTGAAATACCTCTAGATCACTGAATGGAAAATAAACCAGTATGATATGCAAAATGTTGGGTTGACGTGAGTAACAAAGCAGGTTTGGTTTTGGATTTTTTCTTTTCGTTTGAGTTCTGGCATCTGCTGCAAGATAGAGTAAGAGTAGTGCTAGAGATACACATTCAGATTACTGTTTCTTGGTGTTGCCCATGCTTTTTAAAGTGGTAATATTATTGAAGAGGCTGTGTTTAGTAGCTAGTTAAATACATTACTTTCGGTCTCCTTTTGTGTGTGTATATGCATGTCACAAAGTCTTGTTTTGACAGCTTATGGTGCTTAATGAACTCAAAGGTAACAGAACGCTTGCCACTTTTGCAGTCTCATTTAACAGTTTCTAGTAACTTAAGTAGATGCAGACAGCAAAACCCAGTTTCTTGTAGTCTGCATCATGTTTGCTTTTTGTAGAGGTAGGTGATAAGAATGATTTTGCTTTCCTTTGCATGTTTCTTATTTATGTAATGCTTCTTTGCTGTAGGAACGTTCCAGCCCTGGGGTCATACTATTCAAGTAGACTGGGCAGATCCTGAGAAAGTAGTTGATGAAGAAACTATGCAGAGAGTTAAAGTATTGTATGTGAGAAATTTAATGATATCTACTACAGAGGACAAAATTAAAGCTGAATTCAACAAGTTCAAGCCAGGAGTAGTTGAACGTGTAAAGAAGTTGAGGGACTATGCTTTTGTTCATTTTTTCCACCGTGAGGATGCAGTTGCTGCTATGTCCATAATGAATGGAAAGTGCATTGATGGAGCCAGTATTGAGGTAACACTGGCGAAGCCAGTTAACAAAGAAAGTTCTTGGAAGCAACATTTTAATGGTCAGATAAGTCCCAGTTCTGAAAATCTCTTAGGGTTTCCTAACAAAGAAGATGGTGCTCAAAAATCCTTGGGGAAACCAGCAAGTCTTTCAGTTCGTCTTAATGGTCAGCACAGTCCAGGGCCCCCTGAAGTTGAAAGAAGTACATACCCCATTTTTCCAGGAATAAAGCTTACTCCAATCAGCATGTATTCTTTAAAGATGAGTCACTTCAGTTCTGCGGTAATGCATCTGGATTATTTTTGCCATAAAAATAGCTGGGCGCCACCAGAATACTGCTTGTATTCAACCACAAGTCAGGATGGGAAGATACTTTTGGTATACAAGGTGCTTATTTCTAGTATTGCAGATGATTCCCAGAGTTATTTCATGCCAGAAAAACTCTGTACAACAGTAGAAGATGCAAAGGAATTGGCAGCACAGTTCACACTTTTACATCTAGGTAAGCATAAACATTTTTGATTATATATGAAGAACTGAAGCTAGAAAAGTTACTTTAAAATTGTTCTTGGTACATATATCTTGGTGCACGTGTGTATTTTATATTATGTATACAGACTTGGTTTTTGCATCAGTTGAGTCTGGACCATCAGATGAGAGCATTGAGAAAACACTGTAAATATCTAAACAGTCCAATGCCAGGGTCATTTTTGCTTACATTTATCTATTGGAATGATGTATAAGGAAGAATTAGGTGACATGTAAATAACTTAGGTTTAAGATCATCTGTGAGATGATTACAGTGCTGACAGTTCTTTTGAAAGTCTGTGTTCTAGCATCTTCATTTATATATGTTGCATTTTTTAAAATCAGAGTGCAACTACTAGAAGAGGAAATTTTTTATGTTATAAAATTGGGGGGGGGGTTGGGATTTTGGTTGGGTTTTTTGCCTCATCTGTTCTAATTTTGGTAAATTGAAAAAGTGATTGCAGTACACTGTTAAAATACTGTTGCCATTCTTATCTTCCTAATACTGCTACTTAGCACGTGTTCTGGAAGTCTCTTGAGATGTATGTAGGCTGTGGTGAGATTTCTCCTTTGGATGAGTTCATAGCTGACTAACTTCAGGCTTGACTATGATGCCTTTTATTGCAATGCATGACTAAAATGTAATTAAGCTTTTTCTTCTTGCTTACATTCTTTCTTCTCCTTGGGTTTGGATTTGGCATGGGCAAAAGGTCTTAGAGGAAGAAGAATCTCTGAAGCACATAGCCTTATACATTGTCTCCACTTTAGCAACCGTGTGCTCGGTTTACATTAGTGGGCCACCTCCAGAAGGTGATGCTTTCAGATGGCCAAAGTGATTTTGAATAATAAATGGCTAAGTATCTGCGTCTGGTTTTGTGCACACAGCATTTGACTAGTTGAGTGTCTGTTTCCATATTTTTCTAGCTAGGAAGATTAGGGCCACACATTTATAACCTTGTAATCCTGAACACAAAAGATAAAAAGGATACTAAACTCAAAATAATGGTGTGAGACTCTCCTTAAAAGAAGAGTAAAGACAGTTGCAGGTTATTTTGCTTTACCACATATATCTGCCCAGTTTGCTTTCGCTCCTGTACTTCTCTGGGCAAGAATCAAGGGAACGATTAAAGTTAGATTGAGTGATTATTTACAGCTATGGGCAAATCCTGATTGCAGACTATTTAAAAAAAATAAAGTATGCGTTAGATTTTTGTCTCCTCAGTTATAATTACAAGTGCTGTAGGGAAAAGGTTTTAAAGTGAATTGAAATTGATAGTATTCTAAAGCATTTTAGCACTTGATTAGGCCATACAATCACAGTTAATGTGAATTGCTATTCCCAAACACCAGGTTTGATTTTTGACAGCTGTCTACTTAATGGCCTAGTGCTAGTAATGCTGTCTTGTTATCTTTGAGTAATGTTTTTTTTTCTTTTTTCCTTTTGATGGCCTCTGTGCATTCTGGTTTGTGAGGATTTAGGCCTGCAAAGAGCATATAGAACCCTGATTTGAAGCAAAGGTACAAGGCTGACTTTTGAAAGATACACATCTTTCATACTGATTAAAAATGCCCTTTTTTATGTTGGCATTGTTGTGATGCTGAAACATCACAAGGAGTCAAAAAGTAAAATTTCTTTCCCCTATCTAATCTAAAGAAGTTGTTTCTGTTCCAATTTAATATATATTCTGTGTTGAAAGAAATATCTGCAGTTAGAGTTGCTAAATGTGACAGAATCCCTCGTTCCCATGGAAGTGTTGCGTGGTTTGACATGTTGAATGATGCTGATGCTGCTGATGGATGTATGGGTTGTGGTTTTTCTTTAGGTTTTGGGGGTTTTGTCTGTTTGGGGTTTTTTTGATAACTAGCAGTGATTTGAGAAAAGTCTGAGTGTGTTTCTTGGAAGCAACTTCCTATAAACGTGAAGAATAGGGAATTAGTCCCTAGACATAAGGACTAATCTTTCTGGTAAGTAACTTCTGTTACAGGAACCTAATTTTTTGGTCACTTAATTTTTGATGATGTATACAGATTGGGTTTTGCTGGTTTTTTTTTTTTATTTATTTTTAAAGCATATAACTAGTCTAAGGTAAGTAAATGAGAAAGGGGTGCTTTGATTAATAATCTCAAAGCATTCTGGCTTCGTTTTGTTTTTTTTTTCCCCTGTGGTATGTATTTCTGTATTTTCACACATTACAGAATTCTTGGTTTTTACACAAGTTTATATAGTACTGGTACACAGCAGTCTTAAGCAGGCAGCAGTACAACTACTAGCCACTTGGTGTCACCTGAATATTTTGAAAATGATGGTTCTTAGAAAACAGAGAACTACGATGTCAGGGAAAGATTAATAAGCTATATTTTAATGTTACTAGATAAATCACCAATAGATCAAGGGAGTGAAAACACTCAGGCTTGGCTAATTGTGTGAAAATCACATGTCTGGGTGTCCATTTGTGAGAAGGGGAGCAGTGCTACATGTTGAAATCTCAGAAGGTGAATGTTGTCATGGAGGAGTGAGGGGATAGGGAACAGAACAGTGAAACACCTAAATGTCCTGTAGAAGACTTAATACCTCTACCATTATTTTGAGTCACATTTCTTCACAAATAATTCTGTGTCTTCAGGAGTTACATAACACCTTAATGTCAGTTGCAAAATGGTGCTTGGCTGTTAAATGTCACAGCCAGTTACAAGAACATGTAAGTCGTCCTACTCTTGCCTGTGCTGCAGGCTGGCTAACTATGAGTTCAGAGACTGTATAGCTGTGTAATTAGCAGACACTTGATATTCACCTCTGGTCCAGAAACAGTCTTAGTGCAAAGTCAATCCCGAAATAGAAGATGTTGTTACCATTCAGATCCTTTGCATCGGTGATATAGGTTTGTAGCTTATGGAATCAAACTGGCTCATCCACATGTCTTCAAAGTACACGCAGAGGAAAATGTGAAATTGAACATTTGATTGATCTGAATTGTTGGAGAACTCCCACCTCCCTTTCTTTGATCACATCTGGAATGTCTGGAGCCTGGAAAAGCAGAGCCGTCTTTTACAAACTGTTGCTTGGTTGGTTTGTTTTCACTTGCTGCTGGTGGAATTCCACTGGTTTAAGGAGATACCAGAAATTGTCAAAACCTATTTCTAGTCCTAAAGATAGTACTCTCTATAGGAAAGGCTGAGTCCTGGGAAATTCTCTCCCTACCGAGTTTGACTTAAGAGTGATGGGGAAAAATGGGAAAAGTTTCAGTAAAGGTTCCTGTTTCAGGGATCTACCAGGTTTTAAATGGGTGTTTCCCTATAGGGCATTCTTTGCATTTTCACACATGCTATTTCATGTTACATCTCCCTCAGACACAATTTATGAAATTATTTTTCTAGGTAGGAGAGAATATTTTAAAGTATTTGTAAGAAAATATACTAGTAAATCTTCAAGAAAAAGCCTTTTAATAACAATTATAGCAGATAAATAGTAGTTTCCTTCCAGTTCCCCACATGTAAATTTTATAGTAAATGGTACTTAAATAGGTGGGACAGGCATTTATCTTACTACTATGAATTCATTTGTTTAAGCATCTTAAATACTGCATGCAGTAGCAATTTACAAGTCACGGATAAAACTTTACAGGCTAGTTCAAGCGTCTGCATTTACCATCTGTGTCTCAGAAGGAAAGTATCTGCAGTTTGCTGTTCTAGATTTTGGAGATCAGACCTAAAAGTCAAGTGAGATGGTTTTTGTGTTTTGTTGTAGCAATTTTCTTTACTTAAACATTGCCTTGGTTTGTTTATCAGAGTTAATTATATTGCTCTTGGAATAGTCAACAGCCACAAATTGTAAGATGTTTGAAAAAAATACCGAAGTTGCTGGCTTTGTTTAGCAAATACAGATGGTAAGTGATAATTCATGGTTTAGGGGTTTTTAGTGATCTTTAGAAAGGCTCAGAATGTAGTATAAGAAGTTTTTTAACAGTTATCAAGTCTGAAATATTTATCAGATGACTTACACATAATGTTTTTTCTTACAGCCCCCGAGCAAGCATATATAACACTGCTGTCCCTGAATGCAGCATGGTGGGATAGTAAAGGTGAGTAAGCCTCTCAGGATTGTTCATTGCAGCTTTTTGCCCTCTCAAAGACTGCACTGTTTGCACTGTTCATTAGAGAAGTTGTACTTTCCTCGCAGACACAGCTCTAAGAAGGCTTGTACCGATTGTCTGTTGCTTTTTCCAAAGGAGACCATGTCTCTACTGCTGTATACATACTGATGGATCACACAGTCTGATGTTCTTGTTGGTTGTGCAGGACAAAGGAGAATTATGGTTTTGACCCTGAGTAATTTTTTAGTAATTTCTTAATTATTTGTCTTTCCAGCTTGGGTTTAAATTTATGTACAGGAGTGGGAACTCTTCCTACTCTGGAAAACTTGGACTATTTTTTGGCTAGTCAGTTTAATGTAAACGAGACTCTTGCCTCCTCTGACTTTTTTTTGAATAGGCTATTCTGGATTAATTTAAGTGTGTATATCTGTAACTTCTGAGGCCTCTCTTTTTTTTTTAATTTTTTTTTTTTTATGGCTTGAGAATGATTTTTGAAAGCTTACAAGGCAGTTTGAAAGTGGCATTAAATCCATGCTCTATGTTAACTTTACTGCTGGAAGCTTCTAATCTCAGGCATACAGAGTATTTCCCAAAGATTCAGTTATTTTTCAGCTGCTGCTAACAAAAATTTTCCTATGGAAGAGAACTTGGAAAAGAGTAAGTAAGACAGATACAACAATGTTGAACTATATTTATCTGTGAAATATGATGTCTGCCTTCTGTAGAGTCAGTCACTTCAAAACAGGACATAATGAACATGTTTTTTCTACTCCACTGATGATCAGAATGAAGTTGAGTTTTGTCTATGCAGTGTACATCAGGCAGAACTTGATGCTTTGTTGACTGTAAACTCTGATCTAAAGTGTTAAATATGCAATATGAATGACTGCTGCAAGGATATGTATAATGTATGTAGCTAATACAGCTCGTAAAAATGATCTAATGTGCACTTGAGGGTTGTCTGCATTAATATTTTGTGTTCAGTGAAGGTGAAACAAAGGGTTATTATTATGAAGTTCAGTTAAAAATGTGTATGTATCTATCTGATGAGAAAATGCATTCGGTACTGAAGAATGGGGGCTCTTAAAACTATAAGGCTCTTAGGAAAAAAAACCTTTGAGAAGTTGACTAAATATTTTCTTAATTATTTTGAGTTAGTACCACAGAGGAAAGGGAAGAATGCAACATTGGCCTAAGACTGAATGCTTTTGTTACACCATTATCTTAAGTTCTTAATAGTTAAGTCCATCTTGAAATGGATAATGCAGTATGTTTGCTGAAATTAAAGTCTCCTTCCTCCTGCCCCTCTCTTTCCGCAGCCAACTGTACACCCTACTTGGTTTGAATATCTCTGAAGAAGAGGAGTTTATTGCTTTGGATCTTGTAAAGAAAAGAAAAAGAACAGCCCACTGATACATAATTACTGGAAATTGACATTCCATGTTTATTGATGAGTACTTTTTTCAAAGCGTGTGTATTAAGCATTTCAATTTAAAGATTAGTGAAATTGAATGTTAAATTGTTTTGGTTAGTTTGATTAAATTTGGGTTTTAAAATACAATTAGTTGAAAAGATTTTTATTACCTTTAATAGTCTATACAACAGTAATTTATACTTAGTGTTGAAACAATTTGCCACAATTCCTATTCTTGTATTTTCACTCAAAATTTTTTCAGCTTCTATTGTACGTAATAAATCTTAAATGTTAAAAAATTCCACCAACAAAACAATAAACACCATTCTGGCAACCTTGCCTTTTCATACATAAACATGCATCATATGAAACTTAAATACTATCCTCAAGTTTGCTTCCATTAACTTGATGCAAAATTTTATAGGAAGAACAGGTCCAATAAAATCTTTGCTTCTGATATAGCAGTACATCAATGGAAAACTTGTATTTTGAAGGACTTTACATGATTGTACCATCAGGCTACTTTGCTGTAGCCATAACACTAAGGCTCAATACCTTAGTTAATTCTTGGAGACAAAAACAGGCAAAAAATCTCGACAGATGCAGATTACATGTATTTTTATGTACAGCTCACTAGGTTGTATTTCCTGTTGTTAGCACCTCCCTGTTGGGATGCATGTGCTTTCACATTCATAAAGGCCTTACTTATTCAGGCTCTCCCTTGAAACTAGCACCTGTGCTTGCCTGTAATAGCCATGTGGAACAGCAGCTTGCTCACTTTCTAATCAGGCCATGTTCTTCTTAAAAACATTGTTTAGCATTAAACCGAAAATAGTTTTTGATTTTTAAAATCAGATATATGTAATTCATTTTGAGTGATCCATCTTTATTTTTATTGTGACCATTTGGCGTTTCTCAGTCAAGTGCTTTATTTATTGAATGACAAAAGAAAAACAACCTTTTTTTTTTAAACCTTCTTAACAATCTGAAATGAATACTGTAGACCATTCTTACTTTTGGAATTTTATACATAGTTTCAGTTCATTGACAAGGAGTGGGCCAAGTGGTTAAAATGTCTAAGGGCCTCACCTATGCAAATATTGTTTGTAAGCTGTTGTATCTGAAAATTGTTTCTCAGAAAGGAATATTATGTAGACAGAAAACAATGCAATGGAAAGATTTCAAGTTGAATAATTTTTCTTAAAAGCAATCAACCGTTGTGGTCCGCTATGTATTTTGGTTCAGTGTATTTCATCACCATATTAAATTGTCCTTTTTGCTGGTAATTTTGGTGCAGTTACAGCAGTTTCATTTTATTTGCATTTGATATTAGCTACATAATAATTCTTTTACATGTTGCAATTTCTAATGTTGAAATAATGTGTTTGACTTCTGTACACAAATTAACATTTATATTAAATTTATGCTGTTCATATTTGGTGTGTGTAAAATAAAAATAAATTATTATTTTAGACATAGTACCTTCACAAACTTACTTTGCAGGATTCACTTTGCTTTCAGTAATAAGAATCTTTGGCCAGAGGCTCCAGTGCTTTGCTGAACAAAAGGAAGAGTGATTAAGTGGCTGAGTGAAGCCTTGAAAAAAGAAAAGTAGTTCTTGAAAAGCTAGTTGGTTGATTAGCTTTTATTGCATGTGAAAGTTGTTAAAAGGTTAGGATTTCCTAAAAAACTCATGAGTAAAGGGAACAAGGAACTTGTTTAATCCGTGTTTAAATCAAGTGGTTTTTAAGGCCAAGACAAAAATCAGTAGTTGTGATAGAATGATACAGTATAATGCTGATAAGATACCAGGTTGATAATTTAAAAGTATTTTCCTGGCAGCCTGAGAATTCTACTCTACAGACTGCTGAAATAAGCTTCATTTTATTTTCCAAGTGTCTTGATGAAGGCTCAGGTTTTTGCATTTCTGATGGAAATCTGGACCAAGGAAACCTAGGTAAAATTGGTATTATTAGCTGTTTAAGGAAGCTGTGGGCCAAGGTGCACAACGATTGCATAATATTACAGTGAATACCAGAAGAGCTGCAAACAAAAGTACATCCTCAGGAGCTACAAAAGGAGGGTACTGCCCAGTACTGTAGAAAGCCAGGGGATTGCATTTTTCAGGTGTGTAGTTTCCTTTTTGATCAGATTTCCAACTGTGCTCATGTCTTTGAGGCAAAACAAACCCCCAAACTGCCAAATCCCATCATTATTAACATGAGCATGTATCTTGGCAATTATTTTTGGTATTTCCAACATATGTGACAGTACTAAACCATTACCAAGCGTCTGAGTGTAATGAGTACTAGGCTGATGCCAGTCAAATACAACCCTCAGGCAGAATTTGTCTTTGTTCTGCAGCTAAGAACAGAGGTGCAAGGAATAAGCAGCTGAATCAGCAGTAGCATGTAGTTGCTGTAATATACAGGCTTTTTGAAGTTTATTTAGAACACATCATTAGAAATATCAGTGTGCAAAATTGCAAGCATATTTTTCGTGCTTATAAAAATCTCACTGGAGCTTATTAACCTTTGGAAAATAAACCACCATGTATTTCTTCTGAAAATGTTGTGACAAAACACAGTGTTGCTTTTTTTGTTTTTACATTACTTTTGTATAACATAAGAAGTAAATTGGTCTATGACCCTGTTTTGTAACTGGTGTAGAAACTAAAAGTCCTTCTGAAAGTAGGAGTGAAAGAGAGTAGACTTTGGTGAGGTAAAGTTCTGTTAGTTAGAGCTACACCTGCTGCATCAAAACCTTGCCCTAAGTATGAAAGTGAAGTCTTTATTCTTACCATTTACATCTATTTGCCTTTTTTTTTCCTCCTCCCTCTATTACTACTATCTTGTTTTTTTCATGGGAGGAGAAAAGTATATTGGGATGGAGGAACCAAAACTACTTGTCACCCAAAGTTAACATCTTATATAACAACCAACACGAGTTAGTAAATTAATGGAAATTTCTATTAAATATGAAACAGTATTAAAGAGCAAGTCATCTGGAAGATACTAGGTTCATGCACACTCTTGAGGTAAAAGCAATCCCCAAGAAGTCAGTTGTTCTACATCTTCTCTTTCAGTTTCCATGTATAGCAAAGAATGATTAATTTATCATCTCTTCACACTATTTAGTGTCCATCTTAGTGGACAGCTGGAGGAAAGAAAACAGGGAATGATCCAGCAGTCTCTAATACAGCTTTCCTGCAGTTAGAGCCTGAACATGCCCCAAACAGCCGGGAAAAGGGAAGGCTTAAAGCAGTCATTGACAGCTCCTTTCTCTACTGCCCATAGTAGAGAAAGTACCCATAGTTGTTCACCATACTAACAAGGAACCCCCATGGATAGAAATCATTCCATGTTGTCCATGGCTAAACTGTAAGAGTCAGAAAGCGTAAAATGGCTTAGTCACAGACTGTGTTAGTAACCCTTAACCTCCTCAGGAGCCAGGCCCTTGCTGCCATGAAAGCGCTCAAGCCACCAGGATGGCACCTGCTATTAGGAATAGCACCAGGGACATGGGATCCAGATGGGACAGGCCTTTTCCAAAAGTACAGGTTCTGCACAACTACCATGGAGAAGCATATAATAATCAAAATTCAACCAACTGTCAAATGATGTTGAATTTTTAGAATTCTACAATGCAAATAGCTGCTCAAGGGAATGGAAAGAAAATCTTACGTACTGCTTGAAGGCAGGTGAAATTTCAAGAATTTTAAGAACACAAATGTCTTCTATAAGATCCCACTTCAGGCTTTGAGCATTTTTTTCTCCACTGCCCGAGGCTGTGGCTGCTATCAACTTAAAGCTTCCTGCAGAGGGAGGTATTCACTAGTATATGAGAACAAAATTCATGCAAATACTGGTCCCTGCAGCAGCCAGGCCTTTCTGTCTCTGCTCTATGGATTTTACAGCAAGGTAGGGGAAGAACAATTCTTCCCATTTCCAAATAATCTTTTCACAGGCAGAATTTAGTACTTGCAACACATTCCTAGAGGAGACAAGTGGGAGGCTAGATTCAGACACATGAAGGAAGAGACCTATAACTCTTCCCTACTCGCCCTTTTTTATTTTTTCAATGTGGTAAGGATCACTGTTGTTTGTAGGTATCTAATTTAACATTGGCAACTTCAGCATAATTGAGGAAGAATAGCATCTCTTGGTAAAGTGTATCTAGTCTGAGAGCAGGAAGCTATTGCAATCAGTCTTCCAGGAATTAAGTAGTCCTGGCTGAAACTTCAAAAGCAAAGAAGACCTTGAGTGTAAGCAAAAAACAGCAAACCAGCTCAGGATCCCTACAGGATGACAACAGATTTGGAGTACCATACAAAAAGGTCTAAGTGCTAAATTCCAGTTATCTCTTCTGAAGAAAACTGAATGTGCTATTCATGGAATCCAAAATGCTTGGTTTTTAATGTGCTGTTTCTATGCCAGAGATAGAGGTAGGTCAGAAAATGGTTAAACAGCTGGTTTGTAGCACTAGCTTTTTAAAGAGGTGTGTGGAGCAGCTTTCAAAGTTTTAGGGTAAAAACAACAATCATAGGAACATGGGTGAAAGGGTTTGGTTTTTTCTTTAAACTAGACAAAACCATAAAAAAGACAACTCTTCATCCTCCAAAATTTCACCTCTGCTATCTAAAGCAACATTCATGAGAGAAAACTGCCTGAACATTCTTTAAGGCATGTATTTTGATGAAACCTTCACTACATATTTTTTTTTAAAAAATCATACAATTTTCTGCTACCATGAAATCATATTTATTTTATCCATTCATCCTAGTCAAGAATTTAAGCTGTGGAAGCAGTAGAAACAGACACATGACCCAGTTTGTCCAGCACTCCACATCATCCCATTTCTCATACGGCCCAGGAGCAAGCCCGGTAACAACTGATAACAGCACGTCTTCCAGAAAGGCATTGAAGTCCACAACACGTTGAATCTTGCAATATAAATTGGACCAGGGTGTCCTAACTTTAAACAGGCACAGTACTTTACTGCAAAAATACTTGATTTCTCCAGCACTCAGAGGGTATTTCCTAACCTCCTGATAACCACTCTGGCTTTGAGCTTAACTGATTTTCCAAGCTACCTCTTAGTACCAGCAACTCTGGATACTGGTAATAGATATCAGCTGTATTTTCCTGCCTTTCTTTTCACCACCACATGTGCCACTTAACTAGTCAATAACTGTGAATAGCACTGTAGAGGGACTCTAGCAAGCCAGGGAACAGATGGAGCTCAGCTCTATTTAGCTCTGGTGAACCTGTGCAGCAGAGTTCACAAGCTGGTCATGGTGAGAGCTGGGTGTTTAGCAGAGCTTGCTCCCCTGATTCTGATTTCTCTCACCTGAAGGAGGGATGTGGCCTACAATTTACAGGACCTCAGGGGCTGAGCTGCTAGTGGAGCCACTGCTCTTAGGTTCCTGAGAGGAATGAAGCCAGGTGCTCTCACTGGAGATTTCAGAACAAATGTGGATGCAGGCATTCACAGGACAGTATGTCTGGCTGCCTGAGAAAGTAATAGACAAATATGTGTATTTAAAAAATCTAAGAGTATGAAATATTTTCATCCTAATGCAGAAGAGGAATTCTTTAAGAGCTCAGATATTGTCATTTGTGTAAACAGTTCTTATTTAGGCTCTTCTAATGCTAGGGGGTAAGGGAGGTGTAGTGCATGCTGTAGCATTTAGGGCAGGCGTTTCGTGAACCCTCAAATACTTCTGTACACAGCTGGCCAATGGGTTAATGCTACAGTCTTAGGGAAGCTCAGCTTCCAGTTTTCTTCACCCATATTACAAACCCTGATAAAATCAAGCAGGCATATCTGCTTTTAGGGCTGGTGTAAGGCTAGCAGAAGATTCCTGCTGCAGTAGGGAGTCTGCTGAATTTTGTTGTCCTACCCTAGAATTCTTTGCCAGAAAAGTATGTTGTTCCATTTCATGCTGAATTTATGCCTGTTAAATCCATTTCAACTGCATGATATACCAGTATTTCATAATGAAAAGTTACTCTCCTGTACGAGGTATGCTTTCATTTTTTCTAAGTAATTTTTCTCTAAGTTTTCAGGAACCCACTGAAATAGGGAGATGTCAGACAATTCTGGATAGTGAAAGCTTTTAGTGCAGAGGACAACCTAATCAGACATCCCACAAAGTTTTAACAGCCTCGTTATTTCATTATTACAAGCTAAGCACTAGTAATTTAAAACCCATTTTTTCTTTTTTTTGCCAGCCAGAGTGAAAAGATTTCTTTTTTATGTGTTCACATCCTAGTGTACTGTTTGTCAAACAGAAGTCAGAAGAGATAGGAGAGGCATGTAATCAAGGAAAAATATATGTACTAGCAGCCTGAAGAGGACAACAAATGTAACTGAAGGAAACTTCATGTCGATGTGGTGTTAAAAACTTTATCAATGATTTTTAGGAAACATTTTTAAAATTCGCCATTAAATAATGTTTAGTCATATTCGTGGTAGTTTAACCATTAATTTTAAAAAAAACAGTTTGTTTTAATATAGTTTATTTAAAATAAAGTACTGTTGCATGGGAGGGAGTTGCAGACAATATGAGAAGAGTAGGAATGAAGAGCTAGAGTACCAGTAGGCATTTTTAATTTCATTTCACAGATAATTATTTCATAACATTTGAAAACCTGCTAGATTATTAGGATTCTTAATTCCAGCTTAAGCAGACGGTTTACTATAAATGAGAATATCCTACCCAATCTAACTCAGTGTAGGTAAGATTTGGATATAATACAGCTTCTAAAATTGAACTATGATCACCTTTATTACTATTTTTCTCTTTTTCTCTTTTTAACCTGATTTCCAAGATAGTTCACCAGGATGAATCTTGAACTTTCTCATCAGCTTTCTCTAAATTCTCCTCTCCTCATTGCTATTCATAATTTTGTGGGCCTTCTTTGGCATTTTTCCTCCCTCAGATATTTTTCTGTGTCATAGATTCATTGAATACTTTGGGTCAGAAGGGACCTTTCAAAGATCATCTAGTTCACCCTGCCCTGCAGTAAACAGGAACATCTCCAATTAGATCAGGTTGATCAGCACACCATCCAGCCTGACCTTGGTCCTTAATTATTCTTTCACAGTAGGCTTTAGTCTACTACTGTATTTAAGTGAAAACTATTTGATAGTTTTTCCTTGTCAACTGACTTTTTTTCTTTAAAAAGAAAACCAAACCCCAGCACAGTCCCCAAGCATATTTATTCTGATTCCTTTACTTAAATCGGTGCCAACTTCTCTTAGTTACACTGTTTCATACCAAAATATTCTCTCGTGTTTCCAGACTGACTCAAGCAGACTATGTCCATCTTTAAGAGTGCTTTTGAGATAAGGACCCGAATATCACTTTGAATATGAATTCAGCATCATTAGCACATGGGCTCCTGCCAGTTCTGCTGTGTCTGTCACTTGTTATATTTTCTCATATCCTTGAGACCCAGCAACAGAGTGCTGTTGGAAGCTTACATTACAAATTTCTGCAAAATGTAATCTAGTCTTTTCATGGTGAGTAATCTTTTACAGATGTTGTTTTACAAATGGAGAGTTTAATGCATCTACCACTTCTCTAAGTCTTTGGCAAGTGGAGAAAGGGTCCCATGTAATCTTTGCATATATTTTGTATGAATGTATGTTATAAACAATTACTGTGGTAGTACAGTGTCTGTAGAATTATTTTAAGTGTGCAGACAATTGATTAAGCACCTGATAAGCTTTCAGTGTTCATTATCTGGCCAGTTCTGGAAGATACAAGGAGTGGATGGAGAAATGTATAAAACAAACAGGTCAAACACAGCCAAAGTCTCTACTGAAAATTAAGTAGGAGAGTGCAAGAAGTTAGAATCAAATATATAGGAAGTATGTTAAAGCTCACCATTAAACTAGTCTCTAGGTACCAGAGGCATGTATATTGCATAAAAATCCCCAAAGTGAAGAACAGCTTTGTGAAATGAGATTTCAAGCAGAAAGATACAGACCATCATGCAAATCTACTTCACTGCTAGCAGTCCCAGGCTGCATTCCCTAACCCAGGACACACACAGTTTTCCATAATGTTCAGGTGAGCTGCTGTCTCTAAACAGCTCTTGCTGAACAACAGAAATCCCTTCTCCAGAGTATCATCTTGATGAAGGACTGTCAAGCTTTAAAGAATTTGTTAAAGGATGAAATGGCCATTTAGTTTTATATTCTGAATATTGCTCCTGTATAATCAGCCTCTAAGTGGTTTCAATTGAAGTTTTTCAAAAGCAGGTGCAGGGCTAGGACAGTAGGGCAAGATCTTTCCTATGAAAGAGCAGAACCTTAGTGGTGATTTCCCTTCCTACACTGCAGACTTGCCTTCCATTCTGCAGAGCTTCACTTCTTCACCTGCCTGAGCTGCCTCCACCACAGTGTAAATGCCTCTGCCAGTCTCTTGCTTAGCTTGGGAGAGAGCAGCAACACTATCTCCACACTATTTCACATCCATTCCTGTATTACATTTAATTAGTCAGAGTTGGATTTTATTTATAATGTACAAATTGAGAATTCAATACACATTTAAACATGCTTCTTTTTGCTTCTGAATTTTCATTCTTTTATGGCTCCCAGTCTTCTTGGACATGCCTGATGCTTCCTGTTGCCCACAGGCCTAAGAGTATCCAGACCCGGTTAAGCACAGTCCTTGATGCACCACAGAGTTCAGAGAAAGAGGGAGAGAGGTTTCAAATATCTGACTGCAGGAAAGACAGAGTGTCAGGGAGTTGGGATAATTCCAGATCCCCTGCTGAAAGCGATAACAGAAGGCCTGCAAAGCCCTTGCCAGCCCTCAAGGTAGATCAGCCTCTTTAATTGTTCTGCTAAGCAGTGGAGAACCAAAAAGATTGTGAACAAGAAAGATTTAAAGCAAGCACCAACCCAAGCCAGAAATAAACATTTGGTACAATTATTTGTAACACACATCTAAAATCCTGATTTAAATGAGAAAATAAATGAATTATTATATTGAGGATAAAGTGTCCTCAACCTGGAAATGTTCCAGTCATCAATGAGCAAAATTCAAAGTTGCAGGACAGACAGTAACCTGATGTCTTGGCCTGAAAATCTGATAATTTCCTCCTGAAGAAAAATAATTCAAAACAAAGACATTCATACATAGCTTGGAGAAAAGTATCAAAAGGATGGTAGTTCTAGAGGGAGTAGAGAAAAGATTACGAAAGCTAAGTATATTTTTGCCAAAGCACTAGTTTAGGACGAGATAAAGAGATAATTCTACATCTGTTTTTTCCAGTAGATACAAATCAAAATTTTGGAAAAGCAAAACGAAGACACTGATCACTTATATTCCTTCATGAAAGCCAGTTCTTAAGTTGTATCTGGATCAGATCCTGAAGTCTTGAGCAATTATCCTATAACATAGGGAAAAAATACCAAGAAAACAGGCTTGCTTGTGACTTCTGTGCTAGGTTCTTCCAGAAATTTCTACTGGTTTTTTGGGGTGTTTTTTTTTTGTTTTGTTTTGTTTTTTTTTTTTTTTTGTTTGGTTTGTTGGTTTGGTTTGTTTTTGGTTTTTTTTGTTTTTTTTACTAGAGGTTTCATGCCATGTGCTGACTTACACTGAAAAAGCCCATTAGACCTCAGCTGGGAAGAATGTGAATGGAAGCCTGACAGGGGAAAAGCCCATTTTGTAGTTTTTTCAATCTACATAGCTTTCAAAACCTTGTTACCATTAAAGTAAATTTCTGATATGACCACACTATTCCTATCAAAAAAATCCTGATGGAAACCATGGGAAAAAAGTAACTCAAGGTAGGCTTTGAAGGTAGCTAAGCTCAGTGACGGGACTTAAGGCAGCACTTATGTGAGAAGTGAAACAAGGTATCATGATGAATTCTTGTACATACAAGGTACCAGACTGAGAGCAATACGTAACAGTGATTACTCATAGCAGCCAATGATGACAGGATGACAAATGGTAATTTAAATTAGAGAGACAATGAAAGCTCTGATTTTTCAATTAACATACAGCTCTATGAAATTAAAGATATCAATTTTTTTTAATGTTGGCTACTTTTATATCCAACTTCGCAATACCTGATACTAGTGAAGAATTTTAGAGGTTTTCAAGAAACAGACTCTCATGGGATAATGAGCTTGTTTTCCCCCACAAAGTACTTATAATATCATAATCAAAGACACTCACTGCGATAACATTTCAGTTATGCAACTAATTCATAAGTTTCAGCAAGTGAATACCAACATTCACTAACCCCGAAGGATGACAAAATCAGTCTCAAGTCTGCCATGGTTTTGCTCATCTGTGATGGACCAGAGCCTGCATGCAGTAAAACACTTCCAGAGCAAAAACTCAATGACAAATGTTTAAAATAACAACTTTTTTTTTACAAATGTGCACACCAAATAAACCTCAAATGTATGATTATATTCCCATACCCTGAAATATCCAGACAAAGGGCAAAGAAGCAAGGCCTGACTTGAAGATTTTTTTATTATTTTAGATTTTTTTTTTCTGTTGAAGACAAGTTTAGTAGAGAAAGCCAAGGGACAGAACAATGCCAGCCATAGCCTGGCCCACACAGGTGAAACCCAGGGCACAGAGAAGGGTGCTGCCCTCCCGAGCAGTGTCTGGGGATGCTGCCATTGACAGGTCTCCAAGGCAGCCAAAGACTGCTCCATGGAAATATCTGCCTTAGTGGGAATCCTAGGGACGATCAAGGACCATAAATATGCAAAACCTCCCAAATGTACAATGACTGCTCAAAAGGTAGGGATTTGGTTAACTTCCAGCTTTAAAAGAAATAAAGACTGCCTTTCAAGGCACTAAGGCAGGCACATTCTATCAGTTCTCACTACGTTTTGAATAACTGCCCTGTCTTCTCTCCAGCAGGAACAACTTATTACACTTGCTGTTGCTTTGAACCGAGGTCTCAGCACACAGGCACAGAAAATGAACTTTTAAAAGATTAATGTGAAAAGTACTAATTCTAACTCTTTGGCTAAGAGATTCATCTGACCAAGAAAAAAACAACAAAAAAGGAATTCTAAATATCAGACTTAATTGGTTCAGACAGATGAACTATAATTTTGCAGCAGCCTGGGATGTGAAAAATGAGGCACACCTGGTGCTGGGCAGGGCACCATTGTGCTCAGAGTGCCAGCTTATTCTACTCAGGGGCAGGAAGCAACTCCCAAGGGATTGCCCCTACAGCATTAGCACAATCTACTGTGGGTTTTGCCCCTCAGATTTCATCAGGAATACTTACCCCAGCCAAAAGGGTTTGATTGATAGGTTTTAGCACAGATACTGCAAATTCAGCCTTTAGATGTAAGTAACCTTGGCAAGTTGCAGCCCTGTACCCTTAATAATTTACCTCCCCTTCTAGATGTGTCTGCCATAAATAGGTGTCGCGGTTTTGCGACAGTTCTAACCGGGCAGAAATACCAATTCAGTGTAGTGGTTTTCATTTGCCAGTTTGAGATTTTCTGGCCAATGCACCAATTTATGTTGTCAAATTTAGCGCTGGCCAAATCACCAGTGCTCCCACTAGAATTATTTACTCATTTCCTGCTGTGAGATAGGATTAAGAGGAAGGTAAAATAGGCTCAAACTTTAAAGGGTACAAAGAAAAAACTTTATTACTACATAACCTTTCTTTCTCCTCCCCTCCAGGGAAGCTAATTAAGGATGCAAAAGGATGCCTGGGCAGCATGTCAAATCTATCCTTGTAGATACTCAAAATTCCCCTGGACAAGATCCTGAGTGCCTGATTTAACTTTAGATATTGGGCATGTTGGAGCAAGGGTTGGACTACAGCTCTCCAGAGGTCCCATCTAACTTGAATGAGAACACACAGAAGAAAAACCAAACACAGAAGAGTAACCAAATAAAATCAATTTGTTATCCAGATGGAAGATGGCAATAGCTGACCATGACCAGCATCACCAGCATTTCCAGAAGGTAACAAAATTGGGAAATAAAACATTTGTGAAAGGTGTGAGATTGAAGTACATCCTTGCATTCTTCTCTTCAGTTCAAGCCATGAATTACAGTCAGGCGAAACTATCAGGCAGCCCTTTGCCCCCCATTTGAGATACCTCTCATGGTTGCTTTTCAAGGACAAAAGATGTTCAGTACAGCAGGAGTCCTGGGAATGCACGTGGAGTAAGTCTGCTTTTCACTGGGCTGTGGGAAGAGAAAACTTTAAAGTTTGTCTCGTAACATCTTGACAGCATTCAGTTTTCTTTCCTTTCTGTCCTGCATTTTCAAAACCTCTGTAAACTATATGAGTTTCATAAGTAAAATATTTGTTTGCTTTAACCTTAATCTGACTTGAATTAAAATGGGTCTCTAAATGTTTAAAATCAAGGCATCATGTAAAATTGCTTTTATGTACTCCTCCTAATGTATCTGAAAAGGTATAAATTGCATTCCTGACTAAGTGCTCCAGGGTTGCGAAGTTGGCAACATGGTAGTGCTCGTTTGTGTGGAATTTTCTAGTGGAGTACATAATGTAAAGAGCTGCAAGGGTATCTCTGCAGTAGGCTGGCATGCCAGCAAGCAGTACACCTCAACCCTGAAGGCTCAAAGACCTGCACCATTTTTTGTAATAACTTGTTAGAGCCTGGTGACAGCTTGGGGTGGGGAGAAATCAGCTTATATTTTTCATTTTAGTATGTCCAGCGCGCATTAGCTTTTCAGAGCAGTACATTTGTGAGAGCAAGCCTATGTGCTGAAGACTGGGAAAAGTCACTTCTGAGTCACATCACAATATTAATTGCATTTACTACACTACAATTTGCAGCAAGTGATCATGCAAGTTTCATTTAGAGGGCATAGCTGAAATCCAGTTTCTTCTTTCACAAGTTAATATTGTTTTGATATGACCAGAAAATAGAAATCAGTGAAGTATTTAATGATTTAAACAGAACTACAGCAGAGACACAAGCTAGAATTAAACAAGTTAAAATTATTTTTCTTCTGTGTTTTTTATATCTCCTGATATCATGCCTGATCAGCATCCCATCTTGATCTGAGACATGCTGACAAAAGATTCAAGCTAACAAACATAATTATGTTTTTTATTAGTTAAATACTGTATAGGCCACTATTGGTTTGTGTCTCAAAGAAACTTTCAATCTCTTAATATGGAGATAAAATGAGGCAGTTGAAATACTTCTGACTTGATTTAGCAGCTCGTTGCTCTTTTCAAATAAGCACCACCAGGCAGCTGCCACAATAGAGATTTCTCTTTTTAGGAAGACCACGAAACCTTTAAGGATGCTAATGAAGGGAGTGGAGCACCCAATTCTATTCCCGCCATGAGCCAAGCCCTCTTCTTCTTGCTGACCACCTCTGCTCAGTTACTATGACGAGGATTTTTCCCAGAGCTTAGGTTTTCCGAATTAGGACTTTCTTACATTTTCCAACCAAGGTTAAATTACGGCCAGTTTTACTCCTCTGTGCTCTTCCTGAAACAGTTTACATAGCTGAAGTTTACAGGCAGTAATCTTGCTCCCACCTCCCTTTATTAAAAGAAAGGGCTAATCTTTTTTTATTCCCCGTGTCCATACGTAATTGATTCAAACCCCAACACCACTAGCTTCTATCAATATGTTGAAAATTTTTGTCATGGGGTTTGCTTTGAGCTTTGGCTACTGGAGCTAAAAAAACCCCCTCTCTATTACCCCTCCCCTCTCTTACTTAACCAATTAAGGAATGTTTTCCTACTGAGCTAGTTACAAAGGAAACTTGTAAAAATGCCTCAGGGGAACCCTGGCATCTCAAAAACCAAAAGAGAAATAAAAATGTATCAAGCATGCTGCATATTATTTTAATGCAATTTGAAGTGTCTCAGAAGTTTGTAATATTGCAGTAAGTGCATGGTTTGATGAACACAGGACTCTCTGGGTATTTTTCATCCATTTAGTTTTCCTCCCACTTTTCCAAGACTGTTTCTATTTGTCTTTACAAGTTGTCTGAGCAGAGCCGTCTGTCAAATACAGCAGCAGAGACACACAAACACAGGGAAATTTCCAGGCTCTGCCTGCCCCAGTCAGCAAGGCCACTGCTTCTGACTTACCAAATCTATAACTCCCCTTGGTCTCTCCCAGGAAAGAGCACTTGGCCAGCACCAAACCTTCTCCAGCAATGCTGTCCCTCTCATCTCAAGCAATGACTCCCACTTTCTTGAGGAAAATCTCGAGGGGAGGCTGATGGTAATGGCATATCATCAGATGAGCTGTTCTTCAGTGCAAACAACTTCCAGCTGTTTTCTTCCTTCATGACTTCCTCAGTTTCCCCAACCGATGACTGGATGTGCCCCTGTGTAGTTAGAAGAATTCAGGGTATCCTGCTGCACCAAAGGTGCCACATGTAGCTCAGAGCCTATTTGTCAGGCCCAGGAAAACTAGTGAGCTATCCTGCATAATTGCTGAGGCACTTAGTTCCAGAAGACCAGCTATCAGTCTTATTTATTGGCACCGTAGTGTTGTAAAAACCACTAAAAGGAAAACTGCTTGGATGGAGTTACATGAAATATGCTTTCCAGCTTGTTTCTGTACTCCTGTTTGCTGAATGAAAGTATCTCAGAGGCAGCAGTAGCAATTTCATGCCATCGTTGTCCCATTTGCACTGGGTGCCCCTAACCTATTGTCCCCTTTGTTTTCCCACACACACCCATTTCAAGTCTCACCTCATAGTGGCGTTTTCAGTAACAATTTGCAACATGATACATGCCAAACCAGAGTTCTCGTTTTCATCAGCATTCTATATTATCAAATGGTGGGGGCTGGTGACACCTTGAGTGGACAAATTTTTGCTGTAGTTACGTTGCTCATGACTCACTCAGTCCTGGTGTTGAAATCCCAGATTTTTCAGTGCATGTGATTGTTCTCCCCATCCATGACTGCCAGCAGGACACAAACACCTGCAATTTTTATCTCACTTCATGATATGCAATGCCTCCTGAAACACAGAATTAGTTGCACACATGTAAGGCCCAAGTGAATACACAAACCAGAAACCTAAGTACAGGCACGCCACCACAGGCTTGATGCCATGTGAAATCTGTGGCAGCATCCTTTTCCAGCATGAACATCAAAAGAACTGAAATGTGCTGGAGGCCAGCTTGGAAAAAACACTGACTGCATATAATCAAAGCCAGGACAAGAGAGGGCAGAAGAGCTCTGGCTAAAGCAGTCAGCTCAGAAAGCAGGAATGATTCTAGAGCAGGACATCAGTGGTGGTCCACATGGGCCCAGACAATGAGCATCTCTTGGGATCAGGTGCACAGAGAGTCTGACATAATTTGAATGAGAATTTATAGTTTATTAGTAAAGCAGATGAAATGGAATGAGCATTAGAAGATCCCATCTAATCCTCTTTGCAAATTAGTTTTTTTAAGATGTAAGACTTGTATATGATTTCTAACATTCAGAATTAAAGACAGTTATTTCTATTCTATTTGATTAAGTTTTATTACCACATTCAAATGAACTTACTCATGATGAGCTTTTTTGGTGCTAAAAAAGACATAAAAATGCAAATCCAGGGATTTTCTTCAGCTGCTTAGTATTAATGTCCAACTATGACTTGAACTGAGCTAAAACTGAGTTAAGGGTCACTGTTTCAGGAAAAAGAATCCACAGTTTTGGGAAGATGTGTCTATTTTTTTTGTTGCATAAAACCTGTTATAGCTGTCTTGGCTAGTGCAGCTGTTATTTCCAATGCAAAAACTATTATCTCAACAAAGAGAGAAAGGCTTCACATGAAAACAACTAAAAGAAAGACCTTAACTTTAAAAATATATATTTATTGAAGTTTGTTTATTTTGGTTAAACTAATAATGATTATGTCTGTCACTAAGAGTTTAAATGGCAAGGTTAATGTTAACTTTTACATTTTTATGCTGGCCAGAATCTGCAATAGAACAAAGTGCTGTCGAGTACAGTACTGTCTACTGGGATATAAACCTGCAGAAAAAATTCCTGTTTAGGGTTTATATCTTCTCACACATCATCCAGCAGCAGTGAGTCTAAGGTGACACCATGGAGAGATACAAAATACGGCAGCTTGCTAATTCACAGTCCATCTTGTGACATTATCAGACACCAGTAAATGGCATTAATATTCAAGTTTGCCTTAAAAAATATATGTGTCGATTGGTCTTCTTGGTTTTTTTTTTTTTTTTTGCTTGCAGGCTCTAGAGGAAAGTGGCTATTCACATGGCTATTAAAAAAAATAATTTCTAATTTCTGTTTCTGTTGTGTGACTGAGCTGAGGACCCTATATTTGCTCTTGTTCCCTGTCTATTCCATGCCATCAGTTTGAACAGCTGCATAAATAAATGCTTCACACACATATTCACACAAGCTCTTTTATTGCAGAAAAGTCTTTAATGAAAACTTAAACTCTCAGGTTCCAGGGAGGGGGTATGATGTTGCTGAAATCTTCCACCATCAGACTAGTTTTGTGTCATAGCCATTGAAGGTCTTAGGCATTAAAAGTTTTGTACAAAACCTGAATGCAAAGCATTCACCATCACCGCTTTAATAAGAGATTCATGAAACTGTTCAAAACCACTGACTTCCTTCCTTGCTGGGGAAGAAACTGCACATTCACCCACAAATTAACTTACCATTTTGGAACATTTGTGTTTAGTAATAGCCAGATAAATTTTCACTTATAAACTGAAACAAATGCCCCAAAAATGCCACTTTTAATCATGAAAACTGCCATGCAGCAACTAATGACGAAAGCCAGACGCTGGCCTACCATAAATGAATGTCCTGGCCCAAAACACAATTCCAAACATTACAGAGTTCAGCCTCATTTTTGACAGATCATTTCCAAATAAAGCAAAGAGACATGCAAACATATCTTGTTATAAATCTTTCTCTCTCCAGCAGTTTCCAGAAACTGTAATTCAAGCAAGGACCAGATCTAGAAGACCAGACTGAGGCGAAATACAATTTTCATTTAAATCAGCGAGAGATACTGGTGACTAGCATGCAACATTAAGTCAAGCATGCTTATTAGAGTCCTGAGAGAAACATGAATTTTAAAACAGATGGTAGAGTTTGAAAGAAATTGAATAACAAAATAAGATCATTAACATAAATGCTTCCTCTTCTAATCAGATAGCACTGTGATACTATCAGCTGGAGTGTTGTGGAATATAATTCATTTCCTCATCCCAGAGAGTAAACGTATGAATTGTTTCACTCCTTACTTTCCCCCCCGCGCCCCCCATACCCTTGCACAGGTACTTTAAGTTCCCTCAGTGTTTCCGCCAGATAGAAAACAATTAGGGTGGACCATTTTCTATCCTACCCAACAGTGAAGTTTTCTCCACCTACTGAAAAAATCCCAGATGTTGAGAGAGAGGGATATTCTGGGACAACATTTCAGACTTATTCCTCCCATTCTATAGTACAACCTGTCAGATGCAAGCATAATAGCTTGGCAAAACAGCTAAAAAATTACAACCATAGAAGTAAAAATGCAGAGCTTGGGCATTCATATTTCCCAGTTTACATGGCAGGTAAACAACCAGTACTTTGTGCTCAAACCATTCAGTGACAAATAAGTTGGTTTTTTCACCTTCTACAACAGGATTTCTGAAGGCAGAATTTAACCCCCAGTTTAACCACATCATGAACCAGGGAACTGGCTAAAATGCTCTTCAATGGCAATGGCTTTGAGAACTGACTTGCTGGGACACAATTCAAGTAGCAACTAGAGCACCAGTAAAACAAGAACCAAGGATGCTTAAAGTATACTAGCATTCTACAAGAAATGTCAAAGATACCTCAGAAAAAATGTCATGTAAAAATGGTATCCCTTACCTGACAGAGCTTTCAAAAGTGCATATCCATCATAAATCCCCAAGTTCAATAAGAAAACATGCTTCTGTGGCTTCTTTTCCTTGAGGAACACAACAGCTCAGTGCAGGGTCTTGCCAACTCCCTCACTCAGCTGTAAACTGTTAGTTCTGCCAGATCCCTGCCTGGGTCCTGACCTGCCCAAGCCCCCCCCCTGACAGCAATGGGTACCTTGTGCTGTAGGACCCTCAGGGAACTTAATTTTTTTTGTGGTGCTGAGAACCTGGCATAGTGTTCTTTTTCTCTGGAAAAAGAAGGAACTCCTGAGATTATCACAAACTTCCTGAAAGGGCTCTGTGCAAGGGGGCTGCTGGGCCTGAGCTGTAGGAGCACCAGGTGCATAATTTTGTTTAAACCATGCTTAGCCTGAGCCAAAACTGTAAAACTGTTACAGGCATCACCTTAATTTTTTGGGCAAGGCAATCACAGGTTTTGCTTGTTTCCAGCATAATTCACAGTGGCTACATAGGGCTTTGATCTGCAGGAATTTAAATAGTCTGTAACAGGCCATAGAATGTAACCCCAAGATTTTATTTCTCTTTCTCTCTAACTTTAGCTGCTGCAAATGCTGTAGCAACCTAGAAATAAACTTTCAGATAAAAATGCTTACTGCAGTAATTTCTCTGCTCTTATGGGTTGAAGGAGTAAGGCTAAATATATGTATGAGGCCAAAAGATTTAAGCATACTATGTTGCAGGTACAGAGCTGAACTTCAAAATCATTACCACCTTTCCCTACATCAAGTTATCGTCAATTATTTATGCACAAAAAAGAAATTGCTACCATTTTGTGTAGAAATATCCATTTATTTGTTGTCCCATGGATAAAGGCACAAAACTTCTATTATTTTCCCAGCTGGAAGCTAATCCATGCTAAATTTTGCTGCAGTGCTGAAGATTTCTGAAAAGCTTCACAGATGGTTGAGTTGCAGCTTCAATACACAGGATCTCTCAAAAGGCAAAAGAGTATAATCCTCTGTTTGTCGTCAGCCTTTTTAAAGCAGGAAGAAGATCAAGAAAAGAACAGATGAACCTGTTGAGAAGTTCTTACAGCATTACTTTCCCCAGCAGTGTTAATAACTACCATACAACTTTGCACGGTTATTTCAAGGGCTTAAGAGCTGGGGACTGACTTAAATTCAGCGGTGCTGTGCTGCAACTGCAGGTAAAATTGAGTATTTCCATTAATCCTGCAAGTCTGTGTGGAGCTGTTGGCCTTTCCATGCAGATATTTCCACTCACACCTGATGTTCAAGGTTGGCTAGCAGGCTTTCACTGTTCCATTATCTACAAGGCAGTTGCCTGTTTAATAAGGGCCTGCACTAATTGTTTAGGCAAGCTCTTGTCTGGCTTAGTAAGGGTATAAACTGAGTCTGGAATGAATTTGGTTCTTTTTCTGGGGCTTTCTAGCACAGTTTTGAGCCATTTGTCCCACCAGAGTACTGATTCAACAGAACAGAATGAGATGTTTGCAAACCTAATTGTATGATCTTTTCTCGATTGTTTTCAAGTTCACATGAACTTCTGAATTGGTATCTTTTTTTCCAGTTAGCTTAAGTGACTGTTTCATGGCACAGTGATTTGGAAAATGCTAATTTTATAAATGCTTATATTTCAGTCATCTTTCAGCTCCCAGAGACAATTATTATACTGAATGATATAAAGCTCAGGCTGTTAACATACAGATGGCAAAAATTGTTGGTGCAGCAGAAGTGGTAAGTGTTTAATCCTACGAGCTGCTCTGAATTCTGTGCAGGGGCAAGAAAACACACTGAAGTCTTCTCCTTGCACAAGATGAGCTATGAGCTCCTGATTTGTAGGAATTTCAGCAAATGTCCTTCAATCTTCCTTGCTGAGAGTCCAGTCTCGCCTGTTATCTCTCTCAGTGCCTTCTGGCAAGAGATCCCTTCTTTTAGGACAGCAGTTTGAAGCCTTCTCTGAGACTGAAAAACTGAAGGAAGCAATGATATGATGATCTTGTGGTCTATGAGGAAAGCTGCCATCTCCCCAGGGCAGAGGTTTCAGTTCACTGCCTGGGAGTTTTGCTGTGCTCGCCTTAGCCAGCACATGTTGACATCTTAAACAGGTGTTTCTGGAGGCAATAGCTCTCAAAACCAAGCATTCAACCAAAAAATCTTAAGAATCTGACTCCTGCTTTCAATAAAGTTATACAAGGAACAGAATGAAACATTTGCTTACTAATCAAAACTGATTGGATCCATGATTAATTTGTTTTAAAATCCAAAATGGCAGTTTAATTCCTGGCTAAGCAGAAAAAGCACAGCAGTTGTCTCACTCCTCCAAAACAATTATGATGGCAAGTTGGACATGATATCCCATTTCTAAATGTTTTGCTTTCCCAGTGTCCTGAGCTGAGACAATAAGAATAATTTACACTGCAGAGGAAATATTGCTAGACACAGCCTGAATCCTGTGAAGCTCAGGTCAGAAGTCTTCACTTTCCCTGAGTGCTTTGCTCCAACTGGTGTTACCTGAAGTACCACTGCATTTCAGACCTTGGGTAAGGCACTAAGGAGAAATAAAGCATCTAAAATTGGGAGAATAGATTAGTTGCATTGTGGATTTTCCTAGTGAATTGCTTTATATTGCTACATTTCTTAATACTCTCAGTTTTCTGAGCTTATAAAGTTGTCACAATCCGCTCAACCCGAGCGGGAGTCGTGATGGTTCATTCGACCCCATGGTGCAAAAGACAAAAGCAAGGGACTCAGGTTTGTTTAGCAGAAAGCAATAATGCAGTTCATTGAGTGCCAAAGAGAGAGAGAGAAAGAGAGAGGGTGAGAGAGAGAAAGGATGGGATATAGCTATCAACAGACGGGATGCATCCTCGTGGTCATCCGACGAGACGCGTCTTCCATCCGTTGGGGAGAAAGAGATCTCCAAGTCTTCTCTAAGAAAGTAACTTTTTATAGTCCTTTTCCAAAGTGAGTGGCCTCTGGCCAAAAGGTGGGGAGATTTATGGACTATTGTATGTGGAGATCGTAGCTCCATGACACAGGTGCGGGGGCAGGCTGCGATAACCAGCACCCTGCAGTACCATGACAAGCACCAGGCACAGCCACACACAGTCCTTGGCCCGCAAGCATCCACCTCAGCCAGGCCGGAGCTCCGGTTTATGGCAAGTGGTGCAATCTCAGGTCCCAGTCTCTAATGATGGTTGTGAGGCAGATCAGAGAAAACTTCGGACCAACTCTTATAAAAGTGTGACTGCCATTTAGTAGCACCTCGTTGTCCAGAGAGACATGATGATAGAGGGAATTTTTGCAGTAAGATGGTAGCCTTTGTGAAAAAAAACCAACAAAATGGATCCTTATTCATCTTCACAGGACATTTCAGACAGGGACCATTCAGGGGCATTTTTTGTCACACAAGGATGCTTGGAGTCAAGGTTGGTCTGAAAATCTTCCTGCATTATAAAATGTCACTGCGCGCCTCATTGACATGATTATAATTGCTGCAGTTATTAGATTTCTTTTTCCCATGAAATACAGAGCTGTAAACTGTATATGGTTTCACAGTCCAGCCACAGCTACTGCTCTTCTTTTTACTGCTGCAAAACAAGCTCTGTGTACCAAAGGCTGCCACCTCCTTTGTGGTGAAAAAGCTATCAAGACAAAACAAATTAATAAACTCCTTCCTTCTGATAAGGCGGAGCCAAGAAGGCTGTCAAGAACATTGTGGAAGATTACAGCAATAGGACAGTGGAAAGATTACAATTTGTGGAGAATGAAGTATACAAAGAGTTATTTAAGAGTCCTGTGGAGAATCGCTCTTCTACAGAAAGATTTGATGTACTACCAAAAACAACCTGCCAAAGGAAGGGGAAAAATTAACCTTTCTTCTTAAAATCCTGTAGCAGAGTTAGCTCAAATTAGTGCCCAGAGTTATAGGTTGGGGAAAGACTGACTATTAACTGAGTATTTTGGTCCAAGTTCACCGAAAAACTGGAGACTAATTTAGTAAGGATAGCTGTTCTTGATGGTATTTTGGAAATTCTGTAGTACTGACTAAAAACTCAAGCTTCTGCTCACATGGGGGGAATTTTACTTTCTTTAAACAGATAAATTTTATTATTCTGGACAAGAACATTTCAAGAAATTCTGGAGGGGCACTCATTATTTGCATTTATTAAGGCTGAGGTTTTACGTTTTATTTCTGAAAAATAAAGATGAAACAATGCATCAGTTTCTGAATGCCTGAACTGTCTTACACATTTTGATGTTTAGCCCTGAAGTACACTGTCAATATATTCATATTTCATTTGATCTCCAAAAGAGATTCATATGTATGTTTTTAATATTGATGACAACACTGAAAGTGTATATTTCTTCATAGTACAATTAAAAATAGTAATTACAATTACACAGGTTGCCTTTGCATTCAGTGGTATTGCTTCAGTTTGAAAAAAAGTCTGTGGAAGAAATATAAGAAGAAAAATGAAGCTTGTAAGATGCATCAACATGTTGTCTGATGAAGACTCAGCAGTTAAGTGGACCTGTAGTCTTTGAATAAGGAAAACCTAATGATCTTTTGCTGTGCAGATCATGCCTACCAGTGTTGATACAGAGAGTTTATCTTCACAGCATTTGTTACAGAGGAAAACAGTTGCTTAACAAAATGTCTTAATCTATATGAAAATACATGAAAATTAAGAAATCTATCAGTGCCAAATTCAGAAAGAAATTAACTCTGAAAATATTCTGTTAGTCTAAGCTGTTTGCTAGCTCTGCCACAAACACTCCCAGGTCTCCACAGACTGAGAAACGTCTCCAAGATCTCTGCGGCGGCTGCAGAGGTTTTGTTAGCTCTACACTGTGTCTGAAAGATCTTCCAGCATAAGAAAAAAGTCCCAGCTGCCCCATGCAGCCAGACCATGGGCATATGTTGGCTACTGTAGTCTGCAGAGGTCCTTGAAGATGTGCAGGGAGATCAGCTCTGAAGCAGAGCCAAGATGCGCTTTGATACCATCACTAGCGGGAGATACCTGAAATTATCTGTGAGTGGCCAGAAAGGTTTACTTCTACAATATTTCTTGCATTCAGATAAAATCAAATTTTTGGAGAAGCCAGGAGTGGCACTGAATATAAACAGAAGTCATTTGTAGAGTGCTGTGAATGTTCATTGGGAAAAGCCAGTTTTGAACAATACTCCCTTTTTCTTTTTTTGGGACAGAGTTTCCTTTTTGTGAATTGATCACACATCCACATCAGATATCAAGAATCAGTTAGACTAATACTGGAGAATAGAGTGGCTCAAGAATGGATCCTGGATTTTCAAAAGATGCTTCATCTCCTGAGACCTGACTTGACACCCACCACAAAATCTCCTCAGCACTTCATAAAATGCACTGCCTGATATAAGGTGTGCAACAACCAAACTTTGTTATTGTTATATCTTGGTTACAATTAGAAAGTCTTTGCTAGTTGTTATCCTTTAGTAAAACTTTCAATAAGTGTGCACATACAAAATCTAGCATTTTGGCCAGAAATTAATATAACTAATTGCATTTTGTTATTTGTATTTCCCCTAAGGTATCAATATTTCCTGCTTCCTTCCCAAACTGTAATATAAAAATACTTCTACTAGTTATGTAATTTGTTTTTAATTTAAATAAACACAAACTGTATTTTGGTTTCTCTGGGGGAGTAAGCGTCATCATCTTCTCTGACATAGTGGAAAAACCCTAAACTTCAAAAATTTAAATTTTAAATTTGTTTATAGAAAATCAGCCTTAATGTACACATTAGACTTGTTTTTAAAAGTTTGGTGAAAAGGTTTCAGATGTAAAGTTTCTTTATCTGTGTTGTGTTTGTGTGACAAGGTTTTGGTAGCTGGGGTGGGGAGGTGGTGGGGGCAGGGGATAAAGAGTGACTTCTATGAGGAGGTGCAAGAAGCTAGTCCTATGTCCAGTGGAGCAGCCAACTCCAAAACAGACCCACTGCTGGCCGAGACCAAGCTCATCAGTGGTGATGGTAGCACCTCTGAGATAAGTTATTTAAGAAGGGGGAAAAATACATCAAAATATTGATGAGGGAAACATTGGGATTGACCCCAAATGCATTTTTGTCTGCTTTCAGTTTGCCTCAGGTGCCCAAAATTAATCCAAGTGTGGGCACTGCCAGGGAATTGCAGCATTGTGTGTCATGCTGTGGTGCCCACTACCACCCCTCCTCTGGGCTGCACTCTTGTACTTTGTGCACACAGATAAAATTCCACAGGAGGATTTGCTGGCCTGGCCACTTTGAAAAAACCTGCTGACTGCTTTAGGATTACAAAAATCTTTGGCAGCTCAGTTGTTATTAAGTGGAAGAGACTCGCTGGTGTGCAAGGAAACAATTCCTCCCTTGAGTGACTCAGCTGAGGCAAATTGCTCTCAATAGACCTGATCCCAAAATTTCAGTGATCAGAGAAGTTGCTTGTAGGTTTTGGCTTTTTATTGCTAGAACTGCTTAGCTGAGCTAAAAAGCAAGGTGCTAAAGTCAGGTGAGACAAAGCCTTCAACATTTAATTTCATTTGGTGAACATCTTAGCCACAACTTAGAAAATCTGTAACTATGTGATGTAACACATAGTTTTGTCTGTTGTCTGTCTGATTGATGTGTGATGCGTGCTTGTTAAGACCAGTTACTGGGGGAGAACTAAGGACCATCTGAGTTCCTCTCTGTAAAGAAAGATTTGATTTCTTTCAAAGTCCTGTGCTCTTGGAATGAGCTACTGATAAATGTGAGAGATCATAAAACCTGGTAACACCACATATATTTATATTCAAATATCTGGAAGTGACTTATTTGGAGTATATATTATATAATGAAGGATTCATTTTCAAGGATGTGCTGCTGTGGCCATGCATAGAGTTGTGTCTGTGCTCACACAGTGTTTACAGCCATGATCGTATGTTGTGTCCTTCACCATACTACACCATGCATTTACCGTATCATTAGCATGGAAGGGCAGTGAGCTCTTGTGTTTGTAGCATTTGGAAGATTGTTCACAATTTATTAATTCAAGAGCTAGGAGCAGGAAGTACAGAGGAAGCACACATCTATTTCCTGTAGCCTCAAAGATTTTCATATAATTAAAAAGCCAAGAGTGTCTTGCAGCATGTGGGAAGGTTGACTCCCTTAGACTCCTTTCAGTTCTAAGTCCCTGTTGACCATTTTGGCACAGCACAGGATTGCCTTTCCAGGGGTACTGTAAGTTCTTTGGGTTCTGTTACAGAAAATCTAGAAGTGCTAATATTTTTAAAAGGTACTATACAAATAATATGAATACAATATAAATATGAAAATGTAGTGTTATCATTCATCATTCTGAAACCATTTAGTTCAGACTGCCAAGTCAAATTACTTTTGTGTGTACTTTCCTACCAAGCTCCATCAGAGGTCCTATGAAAATGTATTTCACTCCGACAAACTAAACAATCTGTTGCCAAGAAACAGAGAGAGCTCTTTTAATAAGTCTTTTTCTATCTTTATACAGTTTAAACAAGAATGGCTTAAATATTTGATCAAAACAGTCCATTAATCAACAGTTGTGTTAAAAAGCGGTCTCCATCTTAGGTGAAAGGATTTTATTTCTAATATTTTTTAATTCCACAGAAGTTAACTCTTACAAATTTCTTGTCTTGTCAGCCCTTTTGATATTTTATAAGTAAGCAAAGGGCTTTAGTCCAAGGTATAGGCAAAGCCCAAGCCAATTTGTTTGCCTCCCACTACTGCAAATAATTTTCTTTGTTTTAGCAACAGGTCTTATGTGAGCACTAATCATAATCCAAGCTAAAACATGGATGTACAGTGCTCTAATGGTTCCCTGCTAACTGGTTGAGTATGCTCTTGACCCAGCACTGTGTGCAAGGCATGCAACCTGCTTCTCACTCTCTTTTCCTCTCCCTCTTCTGAATTTCAAACTTCTGTAAGGTAAGAATGGATTAATTCTTACAGTCGCTTTTCCTGGTCATAAACAGCTGTGTGGAGAGTTCATATTCTTTGTCCTTCAGGTTATATCACCCCCTGTCATTTAGTTTATCTGAGCCCTTCCCATCAGTGGATTTGTGACATAAGGCGAGTGGAAAGGCTAAGTCACTCTTGCAGAGACTTGTGGATGGATGGCTGGATGGATGGATGGCTGGATGGATGGATGGATGGATGGATGGATGGATGGATGGATGGATGGATGGATGGATGGATGGATGGATGGATGGATTCTTTGGCACTGGACTGCAGGAAGGGACAGCATGGTTACTCATGTTTTACTTTAGTTGTAATGAGAAATATGCAACAAAGGGGCATAGTTTTCATTGCAGCTCAGAAATACTGAGATCTTGTGTCTTATACTAAATAATAATTAAATAAAGATATGGTTTAATATTGCTAATGTTTAAGTAAAAATAAACATAAAATAAACATACACTATAAACCTAAATATAAATATATGCTCTAATTAAAAATACAACTATATTAAATATACTAAATACTAAGTTTTTTTGCCTATCACAGATGGCTGTATCTAAGGAGAGCTTGTCGTCTGCTTTTATGTTCTTTCTGCTGGAATTTTCCTTTCTCCTCCAAAGTGAATCTGTTTCAGTGTTTCATTGGAAGAAGAGGTGGTAGGTAGCTATAATAAGTCTGAGTAGCTGATTTATTAGATCTTACTTTGAAAAAGTTATGATAAACTGATCACACAAAAAGCCATGTCAAAAACTTGAAGTACTGCTGAAGGAAACTCAGATTCAGATGCCAGCCCCAGGAAGTGCTGGTATGTAGCATCCTGTAAAGGACTGCTGAAATGGTATTTATAATGACAGTATCTGCAAATGAACTTCTTCAAACAGTTTCTTCCATGATTCTTCCAACATTTCTGTGAAAGAGAAATATAAACATAAAAACAATAATGTTTTTGGTACATGTACTGCAAAGAAAGCCATTATCATAGAATCATAGAATAGTTTGGGTCAGAACAGACCTCAAAGGTCCTCCAGCTCCAATCCTCTGGTTAGGCAAGGACATCTTTCACTAGGCCAGGTTGCTCAGACCCCAGTCCAACCTGGCCTTGAACACTGCCAGGAATGAGGCATACACAGCTTCTCTCTCTGGGCAACTTTTCCAATGTCTTACTGCTGTCACAGTAAAGAATTTCTTCCCAATAGCTGATCTAAACCTACTCTATGTCAGTTTAAAGCCACTCCCCCTTGTCCTGTCCCTACAGGCTCTTGTAAGAATTGTCTCTCTTAATCTTTCTTCTAGGCTCCCTTCAGGCGCTGGAAGGCTGCAATTAGATGACCTCCTCTTTCCCAGGCTGAACAGTCCCAGTTCTCTCAGCCTTTTCCTGATAGGAGAGGTACTCCACGCCTCTAATCGACTTGGTGGCCTCCTGTGGACTTGTTCCAACAGTTCTCTGTCCTTCCTGTGCTGGTGACCCTTAGAACTGGATGCAGAGCTGCAGGTGGGGTCCCACCAGAGTGGAGTTATGTCCTTTGTAAGAGCATAGTCGCTTCTTGAAACATTCCCTTAAAACATTTAGAACTCCCATACAAAGTTTGAAACTTTTCTTTTGAGTACACGTATTTAAATTCTTTGAAATCGATATTGCTTCTATAAAACCAGTGGGGTAGCTGTGAAATGAACTCAGGAACAAACTTATCTTAACACAGATTTGATGTACAAGATTGTTGTGCAAGACAACACAGATTTGATGTAATATTCTCTTTGTTAAATGTCTTAGTCTCTAGGGTTGCCTTAGGCTTTTGTTGCTGTTAGTAAGTGATGTGGACTTAGGCACTAGATGTCAGAAAAATGAAGAAGTGCTCATAATGCCAGCTCAAAAGAAAAGATTTAAAAATAATCTGCAATTTGATTTGGGAAAAACGAAAAGGACAAAAAACCAACGAAAAATGTCCTCGTTATCCCTGGGATGCAGAAAAATGCTTGCATACTCGATATGCTGGCAGCCCTTCTTTCTCCACAGCTTTTCTGAAAGGTTAAGCATGTGGTAGCAGTGCTCATGCTTTACTCAAAGACACAGGACTCCAGCAGAGCTTCTATCCAAAAAGCCAGCCATCAAGTAACCCTCAGTGGTGTTTTTCAGCCTGTCCCCTGTGGAGTTTACAGCTCTTTTTAGCAGCAGTCAGGGAAGGCACTATTACGATGGAGCAAAATAAATAATTTAGTGAAATAATGTTAATGCACTAATTGTATTTCCCCTGCAAATGACTACTGGACTGAATTTTTCCTGCTGCCCCAGATGTTTTGAAGCTGTGTCTGGAGCCAGAAAGAAAAGGTAGGAACTAGGACATTTTATTGCATCAGTCCTGGTTGCACCATTGCCCACCACTGCCTTTCTTCTCCTCTTGCTGGTATCCCACTGCCTCCTCACTGTCCTTTACTGAATAAGAGGACAAAGAGTTCAAGTGTGGACTTAAGGATGTAGAAAACTTGGAGTAAAATTGAACTTTGGTCAGTAACTCTTCCTTGTCCTGTTGCTTCTGGACTGAATCCAGCCTTCACATAAGGAGGTTTCGAAGGAAGGGAAGTCCAGGAATGTGTGTGAATTGAAAAGCTGGAGAGGAAGAAGAAAACTATTCTGCTAAATTTTTGGAAGGGATAGGAGCTTCTAGAAATTTTTGAGTGGTTTGAGAGTCATAGTGCTGTCCATGGCCGGTCCCATGAATCAGGGAAATGGGTGCAGGTATAAGGTGAAGTGTTGAGTATCAAATTACTCATATCTAATACTATCACAGGGTGTTGAAATCTAAATAAAGATAAAAGCACCAGAAATTTGGATGATTTATCTGTATTTGTTCATATATCTATATATGCATGAAAATCCTCTCAGTATCTCTAAATGTTATTGAGAGCAGTGCTGAGATATTTTGATAGGGCCTTTGGGCAAATCCTACTGGAAACATCCTAATTGAGATTTGGCTTGCTCCCATGATAAGAAGTCTTCAGAAAAGTGCATTACATGTTCTCTGAACACTGCTCTTTGTCCAGGACATAGAAAGCAAATCAATATTGAGCCCAAGGCTAAGACCTCCCAGAAATCATTTTGTAAATCACACAATCCTGGTATTCTAGCAGCTACAGTTTTATTTAATCTGGATGTGGCTAGCTGCTGTCAGAAGCTTAGCACATTTTGAGGATTTAATGGATATCTTGGAAGTATTTTTAGGACATTTTTACCATTTATCACCATGTGTTTTTTCCTCTTATGTTTAGATCTTCTTGAGATATACTTTGAGGAGTGGCCAGGCCTGGTATCATGTTTCCACTGGAGATTCAGGGACAGGTGATATTCCTGAGGGTCAGGTGTTTGATGGCATGTGAACATCACAAATGTTGTTATACCCTCCCAGCTGTCACATCTGGAGTTCAGAGTGGTAGTGCTTTTCAAGGGAGATCAGTTATCTGCATCGACAGTGCACTCAAGCAGAGATCAACCCTCTAGCAAAATACTCTAGAGGCAATTTTTCCTCAAAATTTTTCCTGTGGGACTTTCCACAGCTGGAAAGTATTTTTTGATGTATGACCGTAATTGCTCTGCTTACAGAACAAAATGGAATGGAAAAAAAAGCATGAAAAAGATTTCACTCCTTTTCCCACACTAAGCATCAAATGTACTGTCTGGCCTTGAACCACGGGCCAAGAAATAACCCATTACCATGTAACATGTTCAGCTGGCAAGAGTGCTTTGACATTTAGAAGAGATGTTTTAAAATAATCTCCTACACAACTCTCCAGGGATGCAGCAAAACATGGGCTCCTCCCCATGGGAAGGCAAGCTGGGAAGTGGGGGCAGCAATTTGGACAAGCCAGGGCACAAAGGGCCAGGCATTGCTACCATGGTAGAACTTGGTCCCACGGCACCAGAAGCAGCCAAGAGCTCCCACAAATCCTTTCTAAACGCCTGTACTAGATTTTTAAGCATCCAGATAGATCCCCAGGCTATGTGTTGAGTAGTCTGTTATTAGATCTTGTGTTGAGCTTCATTGGGGTTTAATCAATAAATGCACTGGCTGTCAGTAAAAATCCTCAGGCAGAAATTGCCTGCCACTGGGGTGTGTAATGCATTTCTCCACCAGGAGAAAAACAAGAGTATTGTAAGCATTTTATTCCCTCTTCTCACACCTGACTCTTTTTGACTGGGAAGCTGGATTTCAGCAGCAAGCTCTCACTGAAGTTAATGTTAGAAAACTTCTTCTTGATATAAAATCCACAGAAGAAGCTCTAGCAATGATTGATACTGTCAGTGCTGTTATTCCTGACATTAATCTAAAGATGATATAATTAAGCTGCTTCTAGAAAACACAGTGTTCAGCCAATTGTGGCTTTCTTCTAATTTGTTTCTTTTTCTTAGGAGAATGTTGATGTTTATAAAATATTTCAAAGGATTGGCTTTTTTCTCTGGCTTGTCTGACTTCTTCTAAGACTGCCTTAGGGGTAGCTTGTGTCATTGGTTTGTCTTCACTGATCATTCTGAGGTGCTTAACTTGGTAAGCAGTTGATCTATCTTTTGTTTACCATGTTATTTAAGTGACTGTTTTTATGATGTGGAACTGATTTTTCTTTCCTTTGTGTGGGCCATCACTGTCGGCTGTTAATTGGAGCAATTCTATAATTACCTGTTACATGTAAAAATACATACATATACACATATGTGGTTTAGTAATTGTTTAAAAATACAGCAACAAAAATCCTAGATAAAAACACTGAGAAAAAAAATCAGTGAGTTAATTTAATCAATGCAGTATTGTAATTAAAACTTGAGTAGTTTTAGTGTTTATATCAACATGGTGTTGATTCTCACTTAGACAAACGCTTTTTCAGTAAAAAAAATCATTATGTAAGAATTAGTAGTATTAAGATAAATACCTTCAAAGTGATAAAAAAAGTACTGCAATTACTATGTAATTCTGAAGGAAATTAGCAGTACCTGGGAAATATTTCTGGCCACCAAAACTCTCTTTCTTTTTTCTCTTGAAAACCATGCACACGTGTTCAGATATTATTAGCAATACTAACATGTCAGTGTAAGTAATTTTACTGCCCTTGCTACATTCCTCTCCCATGTTAGATCAAGCAGCCCATAAGGAGGCATCAGAGTCTGGGCAGCCCTTAATGCCAGCCTCGTGAGAAGCCTTTGAGGTGAGGTACAGGGACGGCTACAAGGTTTTCAGAGTGGAGTGGTATTGACTCAGCACAGGACCATTTCTGCTTAGGTTTTGCCAAAATTACTGCCCACATTTACTGAAGGGACAGCCTTACATTTCACAGGAGGAGGAAGCAGGCAAAATTCTTCAGTCAGAAAGTGGCTGGTTTGTCAGAAGGTACTTTTTCTGTAGAGGCAATTTGCTTCCACTTTCCGACAGTCTGGGAAAGTGCTTATTCAATCAGTAAAGGCTGACTTCCCTTGGGAGCTGCTGCTACTCCAATGCCCTAATAGGTAGGCAGTAATTAATCATGTGAAAACAAGATAAAACAACAGGAAAAATGTTGGCCCTTTCATAGCTTTCAGAACATTTAATGAATAATACTGCATGAACCACATAAACAGCATTAACGGAAAGACAAGTCCCTGTAGGTGCTTTGCACAACAGCCCCTAATTTATATTATATCTTTTGTGACTATAAATATCTCCAGCTGCATCCAGGATTTCTCTGGGCTTAATTCACTCCTGTGATACTCTGATTCTGATCTCTTGCATTAAGGCTTTTGTTGGAGGCACAAGAATGTAAGGAGGATCGGCTTCCACGACTCATCTAGGACGGGGCTTGGCCCAACTACCAATTAAGTTAAGGAAAGACTGAATTAAACCTCTGTGATTCCTCTTTTGTCCCAGATTATTTTTCAAATGATCCTGACTCTCTGACTACTCCATGAAAATGAAAAAGTAGAAAAGCATTTCTGATAAATCTTTAAAGTAAGATCATACTTCCCCTGGATAAAATGTCATGTTTTATTTAATGACCTTGAATTCTCACTTATAAAGCTAACAATCAAATAAAACCACCAGAATCCACTGATCATATAAAGGAATTTAAACTTCTGGACATGGAAATTAATCTATTAACTTTGAAAAGCTGTTCTAGTGCAAATGGATTAACTCCAAATGATATGGCCTTATTTAATCATGGAAGCATCACACTATATTTTTTTGTTTCAATTACACTGCTTCTTTATTTCAATTATTTTACATATTGTTGCAAAAATAAATTGTTAACAAGGCCATTCCCCGAATGATAAGCAATTTAAATTACGATGTTACTGCAGCTCATTCTTACCATAAGGTGTGGATCTTAGCAAGACAGGAGAGGATTTGAAGAAGCAGATCCTTTGAAACGTCCTGGTACCTCCACTGTCTATCTTGAGTTTGCAGTGTATGAGCTTCAGCCTTCCTTTATGTCCTTGTACATGTCAGAGACACTAGTCCACAGGTCTGAAAACAGTTCATGGATGTTGCAGAGTGTAAGTGAAGGTCCTAAGCTTGGGGGTGTCTGTCAATCTTCTTGGGGGCCCAAGCTGACACAGCAGTTGGGTATCCCAATGTTGATGTGTGGTAGGTGGCAAGAACAGCTTGGGGAAAGATACAGACAAGATGTTCCAGCACGTTTCAAACTGTTGGTGGAGCTGGCAGATGTTTGTTATCTTTTGCCAAGATACGTCAGAGCCAGAACTCCTCTCCTCAGCTGTTGGCATAGACAGAGGTGCAACAATGCCCAGGCTCCTTCTAGAACACTTCAACTAATTATGATTAATTAATATCAGATCAGGAGGGGACCTGAATTTTGTTTTCAGACACCAAAGTTTCAGAAAATTGGATTGGAAAAAAAACCCCAGAGTATAAATCTCAAACATGTATTAAGCTCTTCATAAAGAATGTTTCAGCCCTAAGTTACAACGATGAATAATTTATTATTCTGCCAAAACCAACATTTTCTGCTGACATAAAAAAATTATGACTTCTGCAACAGAGTCTGGGGAAGCTTCCTTCACGTGTAATGCTAGTGTACATAAGTACTCAGCCAGGGGCTGTGCATGCTCTTCACATACACACAGATCCCATGAAGCACAGAAGAATTGAGAGCAAAGAGTTCATAGAAGGGAAAGAAGTGCCAGTGAATCCATTATAGCTAAGAGTACAGTAAAAATCAATTAGCAGAAATGGTTCCTTTGTAAACCTTCAAAATAGTAATGACTTTTACATTTTTGAGAGTTATTGCTAAACTTTTCATTTGTAAGTGTACTTACTGGTTACAAGAACTAGTCTTCAGTTAATTTTTAGTTGGCTGAAAAGAAAAGGTAGTATTTGACAGTAAATAAGATACTCGAAGTAACAGAAAAGGGAGACAATGAACTGATACAAGGAGGTATTGCTTCTGTTGAGGCATTGTCACCATCTTCATAGCAGCACCACTCAGCCCTGAGTGTTGTTAGAATCAGTTGTTCTTTTTCTGCTAAAACTGTGCATACTGAAATTTGTCATTTTTTTCACTGTAAGTGGGTTCTGTGATAATAAGGATGGTGGTTTCATGCTGCACTGAGCATACAGTGCTTTGCCTGGTGAGGATTTGGCCTTAAATAATTTCATACTTCGTGCAGAAGGAGGATATGATTCTATATGTCTATAAACGCGATTCTGAGTTTTACCTCTCTCTTTTTAGAGTTATCTGTTCAGAAGCTAAGTATTATGATTCACTGTGCCAGACTGGGTTTGTTGCTTCATAGCTGTAAGATTGGTAGGGCAGTTTCACCCTATGGTTCATTAACAGAAATGATTTAAAGTTGAGATTTGTAGGAAATCTGTTGGGACCAAATAGGAAAATATATGCACACACAGACACAACAATCTTAAACATTGTCTGCCTCCTTGATTTTCATTAAAATTGCCAACCTGGGTACTTCACAAAAATGGGAAGTGCTGTCACTTGGATTAGTTATTTTCACAATTTGTAGATAATATATGTCTGCAAGGTACTTGCCAATGAATATAACTGTTTATCTCTGACAGTTGTGAAGAATTCCTAAAAGGCACTCTGAGTAAAAAAATAAAAACTATTTATTAAAAAATGTTGGTGCTGTTTTGGGTTTTAACCTTTCCTGTGCTAGAAATTCAAACACCTGTGCTACATTTTATTTTAAACTGCCAATTTACACTCATAAATTCTTATGCATTACATTTCTCCCTCTGTCACAGAGGAAGCCTTTTTATGCTGCTACATCTTACTCTCATTTAGAAGTGTGATATTTTGAAAAACTCATTTCAGAAGGTCAGTGGGAACTGGAATAGCACAGACAGATACATTTTCCTCATATTTTGCCGGACACAGAAATAATTTCAAGGACAGACCTTGTTCAGCTTCAACAACTTTCATTCAATAAATGAAAATGGACTCCCTCATTCAAGCCATCTACCGTTTTTCATTTTCCCACCATCTTCAACTGCCACCCACCCCTGGCATAGATAGATCATGTACTTCCACATCTTCTAACATGTTTGTTGGTCGCTGCTGTTGTGGTTTTGGTTACTTGGGGTTTTGGTTTTTGTTTTGGGGGGCGAGTGTGAAGGAATGAAGGGGAAAGAGTTTGGGTTGCTTGGGGTTTTTTCCCCTTCCTTTAAATGCTGTCTACATTCCAATTTGGCTGTTACAAAAGTTTGTTTTAAACTGACCCACATTCGATGTCATGGATAGTGCAATGAATACCTTTTAGAAATCACACTACAGAATGGACAGCAAGGACTCCACCTAGAGAAAAACTTCAGAGAGTCCCTGCAGCAACTTCCCAAGGGATATTGGATATGAGATGTAGCTTTGGAAGAAAGCCTGTACACTCTTGAAAGAACAAAGATCCCCTAGGAAGCCGAGCAGGTACTACACACAGCATGCTGCTACACTGCCTGCAGTGCTCTCTCAAGGAAAGACAGCAGAATCTCAGCCAGTGTGAGCAAGGAATCTGTGGCTGTGGAAAATATTTATCACTGAAAGGGTTACTAAAGTGCACGGAGTTCGAAAAGAACAAATATAACACACAGGACTGAGATGTTTTTTTGTAGACTTTAACTATTGAATAAAAAATGCTATACAACAAGAAATACTTATATTATTTAGCAAAACTGTTCTTTGGTAATTGAACAGCAGCTCACTTCAGAGCAAGAGATTTCATCTGTGAAGTCCAACAAAGATCAACATACAAAAGATGCAATGAAGAAACAAAATGCAATGTAAGCTGAAGCCTAAGTATGAAAGAGGAAAAAAAGTGTTATTTCTGATGATATATAAAATATATTCCCTATTAATAGCCTAAAACCTCTTTCAAATGAAGGATTAGGTTATTCAGTCACATGGAAGAATAAATCACTCACCAGCATATATTTTCTGAGTTAACTGTGAAGGAGGAAAAATAAAATTGCTTTGAATACTAAGGTAGAGTAGAACACTATCCATCTGCTAAAATAAATAGATAATTGATATGGTCCTTTGCCTCCAGGAACCATTATTGGCATCAGGCAAGACATGACTTTGAGCACATTTGCCCTCAAACAACTGGCTGTACGTGGGAGAGTGGTGGCAGACCTGAGGACAAGAATTGATTCAGTGCAATGGAATTGCTGCTCAGCCTCCAATCTTTGGATCCAAGTCTGGAAAGAGCCTTGTTAATGTTGTGACAAGTAGAGGGCACCCAGTGCTCATGCACCATGCATACCGTATGAATAAATTGGAGCACAGTAGTAAGGAAAATTCATCTACATTGACAAAGTAGCATGTACCTGTCAGACTGATGTCAGAAGACTTCTGACAGATGTACCAATTATTTGGAGTGTGGGATGTATGAATGCATTGTTCCTAAATGCAGTGACTGTTTTCAGTGAGGTCTAGCATCTGTTTTCCGTGTCAAAAGGTTCAGCAAGTTTCTTCCATAGAAAGTACGAAGCATTAATTTAGAGATAATCCTTTTATGTAAATCCACTGTGCAAGGTCAAGAAATTGTGGCTGATGCCAACAGGAGTTGGAACCTTTTATGGATGACTGGATCAGCAGTACCCAAGGGTATCTCATAGCATGAGAAATGCAACCAATTGCTCCTGTCTTAATCATGGCTCTTAGGAGTTTTGTGGACTCAAGAGATGTAGAAACAATGATGATTGTAATAAAAGCGATTATTATAGACCTTCATTGTTTTATTAGATTAATATTTCTTTGGAGAGAAGTGAAGGAAACTTTTTTTAGAGAAATTTCATGCTCCCCTATTTAGCTAGTTGTAGGCAATATTATAATTTATGTTTTGCACTTTATTTTTAATTTTAATTTAGGATGTCATAATCGATTAGTGTAAGACAAAATGCCCCTTGATATATATCAAAATAAGGACAGAAAAGTGTAAAACATACAGAGAGGACTCAGGACTAATGGCTTTTGTGTGAGTCCTCTTTAATACTGCTACACTTCCCTAAACTTGATTCTTGCAGTGAAGAAGGGTCTACTCTACCCTGCAGGAGAGAGCAGTGCTTGGAGTTACCAGCTGTGCTGTCTGCCTCTGCTGTTTGCTAGGACAGGCAAGAGACCCCTGGAACAGATCACTGAGCTAAAGCCTTCTGTTCCCATTTTCTGGGGTAAGTGGGATGGTGCACACTGTGCAGCAGGGAGTTTCTTTCTCCAGGAAGACCTGTTTTAATCCTGAGTGATGACACCTCAGCTATTCACTAAAAAAAAACAAACTAAAACAAACATAACAAAAAATTTTCTAAATAAGATATCTTCTTCCCACCTCTGTCTTTGTCTTTGTTTTAAGACTAAAAATTTGACCTTAATTTGACACTAAATCTCCTATATGAAAGCACAGCCACAGAGACAAGTTGGATGAAAAGCCACAGTCAGAATATTTATGAACAATTAAATTCAAGTATGTGAAAATTCTTCAAGATTTCAAACTGCACAAAACCTTTGGAGTGGATACCACATCTGCAGGGCTGCTTTTGTATTGATTAGAGAGATGGCTTTATACATCAAAAGAATGAATGGCACTAAACTTGAATGTTTGTAATAATTGTATTAAAGCAGATGCTTTAATTTTTAATGTTGTGCTGAGTTTCTTGCCATTCAGTTGCTGGTCTTAGTCCTTTGAATAAATTGCATTTTGTTCTTTCTTGTAGTGCTTGATTTCCAGCTGTGGCATTTAGTTTTGTGTTTAAACCTCTCCTTTGTCCATGTTTTACTGTCTATAATGTTAGTTAACATTTCAATTTGGCATTTTTAATCTAGGCTAAGGCTGGTCCGAATTTCAAATGAGTTAACAAAAGCCAACACAAAAGAGTTCTTCAGAATATGAGTAAAATATGTGGATAAACATTTGTATCTTTGATTTAATGTTGCTTCTTCAATATATGATTTGTTTCTGTTTAGTTATTACTCAGAAAAGTTATTTCATGCTGATCTTGGACCCTATGAATGGAATGAATTATTTAAATAGAAAACACCAAAAATGTATCCAATTTGAAGGAGATACCTTATTGACCCTTAATTTTGCTCATAGCACAGACTTGATTAGATTCTGAATGAGTATAATTTCATGCTGATGAATTTTAAAAAAAAATCTTTCTGGCTGATTAATTTCTTTTTATATAACATTTTCCATTCCACTGTTTACATACTTCTCCATGGAAGGTGAAGAAATTTATTTGGCAGCATTATAACCCTTGCTTCTCTGAAAAGAAAGTGCAGACTTGAGGAATGCAATAGTATAGTTATCTTGGAATAGAGTGACGTCTGTGACTTAGCTTTAATTAATGGTGGCAATTCAGTTTTAATTTTAATTATTAGCAAATGAGTGAAAGCCATGACTTTTCTTTCTGCAAAATGTATGATTTACTTTTGCAAAACTAATGATTAAAGCATCCCTTTAGCATTTGTTCTTGAGCAGTTTTACTGGATGTGGGAAGAGCTTAACTTTTTCATGGTTTTTGTGTGGCTTACCCAATATATAGATAATGAGGTACAAAATAATAATGAGATTGTGCTGCATGCAAAAGCAATGCAGTGTCTTGTGAAGTAGAAAATAAAGTGTACTTCTGTGCTCTTTGAAGGACTCTGGGCAATTATTTTTCCTTTCCAGATGTTTAAGCTTCTTAGGCAAGACACTGGGACAAGACATTGGGGGATTCTTTAAGAGAGGGTGAATTCTTGGGAGTAGAGATCAGCACAAGAACTGATTTCTAGCCTACATTACAACTTTGCAGTCTCAGTGGCATGCATAGCTTTCTACCTTGCAACCAGAACCACTATGTCTTTCCAGGCTGAGTGACACAAGATAACCACCCCCATGAAGTTTCAGCCACTCTCTCGCAAGTGTGAGTCTGGCGGTCTTAAGACCTGCCATGTCAATAAAAGCAAAAATGTGGAGAAAGACATAAAGTTTCATTCTAAAGCTAAACATATTAACTTTTTTTTTTTTAATTAGGGTATATTAACTTTTCATATAAAAAACAGTAAAGGCCAGAAATAAGAAGTTAATAATAGCATTATTTTGGGCTTGATCAGAAAAGATAAAAAATTGCATGTGGGTTATAGTGGATACCAACTATTTGAATATCTTGTATTTTGTAAGTTCAAGTGGTAATCCTAACTAAGTATAAATTTTCTCACCTAAATGCCCCATAGTTTTAATGTCTCAGTGACTAGAGGACTATCACTTTCTCCTGGGAATAAAACTTTATGCATCATTTATGGAAGAAAATAATTAATTGCATGATTACATGTCTCTTATCACTATATAACTTGTATCAAATATGCTGAAAACTCATTAATAGAGTGGAACAAAGTTTTTCTTTGAATTTCTTTTTTAGTCAGCCTGATAAGTGTATAATTGCTGGGGATAAATAAAGATGTTACAGACGAAATTGGAAGCATCTTGAAATGAATGGGCTCTGAAAGACTTTTGCAATTGTCAGAGACACAGTGAAGATGAAGACAACAACAAAAAAATTCTCTTCTGATTCCTTGCAAGGCCAGTGTTGAGTGCAGCTCACCTGAATTTAGGAATTTGATATAGGAAGCATGTCACATTTTAAAATAATTTAATTATAATTTAGGAACAAAGTGAGTTTTATTTGGACATTGGTATGCAGGAATCCACAAGCATTTAGAAATAAAAATAAGATCGTGTCAGATTGAAATGTGTGGGAAGCTCCTTTGTGATAACTATCAAAACTTTAAGCAAGGCTGCACAGATTTTCTGCACTAGTTGGTGTCTCTGTGGTGCATCCCTTTTTCCTGTGGCGCTGTAATTTTGCTTAAGAAACGACCGATAAAACCAACAGTTTCAAATCTAGGTTGCTTTTTTACTATTTTACTCATGAAGTTGTAAATACTCAAGAGGAATATGTGACCCAAGTGCTAATCTACAGCATCTGTAAGTGGGAAACTGTCTTGGTTGTGTTTGAATTGACAATTTAGTACTATTTTTGAGATTTTTCACATCGTATGTTTTCCTTTGCTGAGTCACAGTGAGCTAAATTCATTATTAATTTATCAGTCAGAGAGAGTTGAAGATATTTTCCTTGCATGGATGATAAAAAAACCAAAGGTATACTTTGTACGATTAGAATTACCAGTTGTATTTGCTCATGAAAATTGGAGTTTAATGTTCATCAGAAAATCTCATGTGGTTGGAAACAAAGTGCGATGCAGTCATATTTAGTCTTTATGAAGAGGACATATTCCCATTAAATCAGTCGGAATCTCTTCTTTTTCCTGTACACAAATAAAATAACTGAACAAAACTGTTAATAATTTTCTCCCCACCTGTACCAATTTCTTGAGCACTTTTTCACTTAGTCCAACTTTATGGAAAAATAACATTTACAATTTAAAATGTTGCTATGGGGTGAAAAATACAACGGTTGGGTTGACGTTATAAGAAGAAAGAGAAGTTTTATTCTATTTTCTGGAAGGCTAAAAACCCCAGACCTTATCTCAGATTTTGCTATTAAAGTTCAGAGAACTCTGCTGAGCCAAAATACATGGCTGTAATTTAGTTTCAGGCTTATGATCTATAAAAATGAATTAGAATAATTTCCTCTGAAATACAGTTGTTCAGAACATGCCAAATATTGAGTTATGTTTATCAGCCGTGCTCTGTATCTAGGTTACTGTTCCCATGAAGGAGGCAAGACATAAGCAAATTCCCACAACACAAAACTATTTGGTACCACTCTGACAAGTCTCCCTTAGGGTGTTGTTGTGTGGGTTAAATATTGATGGGTTTACCTTCTTTTGTACCTCCTCAACATCTCTTATCAGGCTGCTGAGAAATAATATAAATAATCTGAAAAGAGAAGGACATCTGCTAATTACATTGCTACTGCTAAGGAATTAATTATTTTAGTATTAGGCATATTTTTCACATTTCTCTAAATAGAATAATTTTTATTTTGTAAAGGAGAGTGGCTTGCCACTAGAGGTCTGACTGTGCTAGGCACAGAACAAAACTTAAAGAAAACAGAACTTTTAGAAGTGACTTATGCTTGAAATCTACAACAGCTGACATTTCATGATGTGCTTGAGGGAGATAGAGGATGGAAAAAAGGGGAAAATTATATAAGTAAAAATGTTATCAGATGAGCCATTCTGATAGCCACCAGCACCCTTGTAGCGCTAATAACTGTAGCTAATTTCTTTGTTAGCTTCTAGACAAAGAAAAATTTTAAATAGGGAGATAAAACGGAAGAATGGCATAGCTGTGTCTGTGGCTTTTCAAAAGTGAGAAGCAGAATGGGGAAATTCATAAAAATGTTTTTATCGAAGAGTAACAGGAGATGTTGGAGACAGGATCATGCCAGGAGCCATTCAGAAGCAGCAGCACCAAATATGGAATGTGAGGTTGGATGGAACATGATCAGAAAGGTTTTGTGAGGCTATAAAACCTGAAAACTGCTCCAGAAAGCTGCAAGAAAGTCTCGTCCTTTCCTCTCCTGGTGAGCTGCACTGTGTTGAACTGAGAGGATGATAGTCACAAGACTCTTGGAAACCAGGAAAAGCAGTGTCTTTAGTTGGCTGCCCCTTACTTGGCAAGGGTCTGCAACATCTGGAGAATCCGTTTCAGAAAACCTCTAAACAGACCGGTGAGACAAGACCTCTCCAGCTTCAGGTGCAAGGGGCCATGCATGACATGACTGTCTACAGACAGAGCTCTCCTTCAGGAACCACTTTGGCTCCACTAGCAGGGGCCTGTGCTCCCTGCTGGAAAATCCCCGTGACTGGGTGCAGTTGTGCACCTGGACAGACAAATGGCTGCATGCCAGAAGCTCTGCCCACTGCTCTCGGAAGGATATCGCTTTTGTCTGTGTAGAAAGCTGACAGAAACCAGTTGATGTCTGTGCTGTTGGAGGAGGCCTGAGTGCTGCGTCTAAGACTTGAGACACAGCTTACCCTCGCTGGTACTTAGAGGCTAGACATGGTGCCAGGATCCCCACAGACACAGCTCCACCTTAGGCCCTCAAATTTGTGGTTTTTAGCTGCATAGTCATGTCATGTTGTGAGCAAGATGGTGGCTGTCCTAATTAACTCCTTGTTAAGCCTAGCACCAGTGCTCTCTTTGCCTTTAGCTGCATGGCAGCACTTTAAAAATCTCTTCCCAAAAGCACATGCTTTCTGCCCATTTCCAGCCCTGTACTTTGTAAATGGTTGCTAGAAGGAAACGCTTTACAATATTGCACAAATGGCTGTGTGTAAGTATTTTATCTTCATTTTACACTCCCACTCTCCCAAGCAGCTCTGCCTGCTACATGCGGTCAGAGTGTTACAGTATGGATGGTAAGCTTGGCAAGGTTGGAAATGAGCTTTAGAAGAACAGACACTTGCTAATTTTTTCTTCCTTTTCATTAGAATAATAGGCTTTCTTTTCAAAGTGCACACCAGAGGTTGTTTTTCTTTTTTTAATCACAATGGTTTTAGGCTATGGTATGAATTTCCTGACCTACTAAGTTCTTTTTTTTTTTCAAAAGAACCAGTTTGCCTTCCTTTCAGCAAGGTAATTGGTGATCAAGTGGAATATATTTGAACATTCCTTGAGGAAGAGCACAATTCAGATTTAAAAAAAAATTAAAGATTGTTCTTAATAAAATACTGTACAAATATGAACAATCCAATAAAATATGCTCAAACTATTATACAAATATGCATTAGAATTTCTTCAGTTACAGAAATATGGAAATCTTAAAAATGAAATCTTACAAATGAACACACCATGTTTACATGACTTTTTCATACCAGTTCCTATATGGTTTATTACACTGCAAATCCTTATGTATGCTAAGTCTCCTATTTAATAAATACAGGACTAGCTGTTCTTCTTCAGAGGTAATTATCTTTAATAAGCAGATCAATTATCTTTCTTTCATAAGCAGGTCAATTATCTTTGCTATTATTAATTTTTAAAATTTACATTCATATAATTCTTTTGATCTTCAATTATTTGTAATTTTGTAGTTAAAAAATTTAAACAGCTATGTCCTCAAGGCAAATGATAAGTGTTCAGTACAAAATATTGGAGATAATTTTCCTTGGAGCTTGAGTGAGTGCAATAACACGAGGAAATGTTTTATAATCTCTCCCATCACTATTCATGCTCATCCTCTTTCTAATAATGATGCAAGAATTATTTCTGCTATTATTATTACTATTGCTACTACTATTATTATGGATCTAGAAGAAAAATTAGATGGACACAAGAAACACAATATATATTTAAATCACAATACTGTCCACAATTTGGTCTCATATGCCCAGAGCTGTTACAATATAACAATATGTAAAACCCTGTAACACAGACCTTTAATAATTTAATATTTCTTCCTTGTCTTTAAAGTACTTAGGGAGTTGTTCTTTTTCTTTGGTGAATTTAGAGGACACAAAACTCTAGCATCTATCCTCAATTTTCAGAGCAGTGCTAGATTGAAATTGTTCTTCAAATGCACCGTCCATGATTACTTAGAGCAGAGGTCTTGGTTATTAAAGAGCATTAAGGACACTTGCTGTAACTGGGAAGAAGGCAGTGAAAATCAACAGAAAATTTTGTTAATTAAAATTTCTATCGGAAAGCCAATGGGGAATCTATTTGAGCCCAGATAAATAAAAGCAAAGTGTGTTTGCAATTGAGAGCAGAGCCCCTCATTCATCACCCTGCCCAGCTCCCTTGCCGAAGCAGTTGGGACGCTTCAACTCAAGTGGCTTGATGTGATTTGCACATCTTGGCAGTATCTACAAAGCACTTTCTGGCAGCAGGATGAGCAGATCTCTCCAAAAGAGAAAACTGCTGACTCAAGAGAGATGAACTGAAGAGCTGTACACGATCCTTTTCCGAGCCTTCAGCATATTTATTTTTTGTTTCCTTTTCATAAGAACTTCATTCAAACTGAAACCCATTTATTAATTTCTAACTCCCTACTTTTTTTTCTCTGCCTTCACACATTCCTTATGCATCAGCTTCATTCCTTGTGGATCAGTTTTGAAATGCTAAAGTTCATGACTTGGTACTTGCTAGGCAACACTTTCAGTGTCGAAATTTGGGCCTTCAAATATTATGGCTTACTGCCTTAACATAGATTAGAGTCCTGTAAAAGCAAGACTTCAAGCACAAGTGTTTCTCAGAAACCATCCCATTTAAAAATCAATAAAAACATGCAAGTGTTTCTACTTTGTTTCTTCTGGTTTTGCATTCAAAATTCCATGTTCAAATGTTTAGGTCTAAGAAGAGGTCATTTTAGGTTTATCATTACTTTGAATTTTCCTGTGAAAGGGCAGTTTAATTCACTGCTTTAATAAAATGACTTTTTTCTAGAGGAAAGATTTGAAACTTACTCTGAATTGCATCAACTATGGATCACCAATGTAATGTTGCAATGAGCAAGGCAAACACTACAAGGTAATGGATAGCTGAGGGGTGTAATCTATGGAGCATGTGAAAGAATCTTGCTCTATTCAGCACATGCTGGGCTTTTAGTCAAAAAGAGCACTCATTGCTGAATGCCCAAATGTAAGAAACATGAGTTAGTTGTACAAAGCCAAAGGTCTCTGAGGAATGAAATTCAGTGTCTTAGAGGATGTACTTTAGTCAGGAGTGACTGAATGGAAGGGAAAAAAGAGGAAAAGATGTGAAAAGAATCCTTCAGTATATGAGGGGCTGCAGTAAATAAGAAGAGAATAACTAGGTTTTAATAACAAGTTTTAGTTCTGTCTGTGCTAAGGACAAGACATATTGGTCTTTAATTGCAAAGGAGAAGACTTGGCTTACACATTTAGCCTTTGTGCTGGACAGGATAACAAAGCATTGGAGTATGTAGCTTGGGAAGGTGAAGGAATCTCCACCATGTGAAGTACCCAGCAGACAAATGTTCAACAAATGTCCTAATGATGGTAGATCCTGCCTTTGAGGCAGTGGGTGGACCGTCTATATTCATGAGTCTGTAACCCTCTCTTTGTATGAGATGGTAGAAGTGCAGAGTAAAAACTAGTGGCTGTCTAAAGCAATAATTATATTTTAATGAATTGTGCAATATTTTGGCTGCTGTAGTATATACAGAATAGGATTTCTGCTGAGCAACAATCCGTGATTGATGTGGGAGAAACCCAGTGACAAAGAGCTCCCCATGAGAAGAAAGCCATTGCTGGATGAAGGAACAGTTCTGAATGGCTGAATATTTCATTTAGTTTTAGGTAAATCAAGGATGATTCCTTCAATTAAGCAAATAAACTAATTGCCACTGAACAGAGAAGGTTTTGAGAAAGAGTTTAGTTGACTGTGTTTCCACATGATATCTAATGCACTGTGTTTGGAGAAATGGAAAAAAAGAAGATAACACAAAATGCTTCTGCTATATACTTTTAATGGCAGCAGATCTACTTGTTTATACTTCTAATGGCAAGCAAATCTACTTGTTTGAACAGGGACTGCTGCACCTATAGTCGATGTCATGTAAGCGAGTGCCTGATAGCCAGACCCTCCACATCCTCATTTTCCCATGTTACATGGTCTGCTTCCTCTCATCTCCAAAATGTAACACTGTGGCCTTTCTCTTCTAGCTCAATACCTTTATTTCAATTTTTTTCTGCCTGCTTTAGATGTGTTGGCTTAACCACCAAATTGTACAGTGTCTGGAGTAGTCATTACATGAATGACCAAAAAACATAATATAGTGGTGTCAAAGGACACTCCAGTTGTATTAAGAATTTGTCCATGCACGTCTTGAAACCTTCTTGGAAGAAAAATTCTCACATCTCCTAATAAAACCTTTATGCAAAAAAATGAGGAAATGAAACATATACTGTAATGATGCTGACTGCATGGAAGTATATATTAGAGAATGTCACTACACCTTCCAAACTCTTTTTCTCTTGTTGCTTGAATATAGCCAGTAGGGCAAACAATAAATGCATCCTCTTGATTTCCTTCTGTATACTGATGCACACCCCCTTTAATCATTATGGATAAAAACCGCTGAGCACCTTAGGCAAAGGAGAGAAACAGAGTTCCTCCAGCACTTTGGGGTTAGATCAGAAGCATGTTTTTGAAGCAAATCTCCAATCATCCCTATTTATTGCTTTAAATTGCAGAAATTTGGTCTTAATTTTCAAGACACATAATCAAAGACCATTCCTAGGATTAACCACGCTCATGGGTTCTCCATGTCAGCTTCAACTCTACTATCAAGATGAAAGTAGCTATCATCTTTAAAATCTGTATATTATACTAGTCTCACAAGTCATATTTTTTTTTGGTGGACACTAATTTTTTTGTGGTAAAGAGATATTTAAGTAAAAAACATGGATATTATATCTCCTTTCAACTACCTCTTTATGGAGGAAGGATAAAGGATGCTTCTTTTCATTATATAATCTTTTCTGAATCCCAAAGATAATTGCAGATATTTGAAGTGCAACATCTCCATTTTCTAGTGTCTTACATTTACGACTTCTGAAAATACTGACCTTTGGTGAGTACCAGGAGAACATGCTCTGCTCACTTCTTATTTCATGAATTCATGGATTGATACATCTATGCCAAGCATTTTTACAGTTCTTGCTGTTGTCTGTCTCAATGTTCCACTTCCTACTGCAGACTCACTGTCTAGTTAGCAATCACCGATTAATGAATTGTCTGGATGGGTGATACCGAACTAAAATCCAAGTGAGATAATCAGCTGGGGGGAAGGTTTTGCTGGGTCTGCCTGTGGAGATGTAGGAGGCCCAGAGCTAGCCCATTAGTCTACTCTGAGTACACTGGGCTGTGCCACTATGGCCAGTTATCAAGATTTTGTTGGCAACCTTACATCCGTCTACATTAAGGACACATTCTTCAGGCATGGAATTAATGAGTCTCAGATTTCATAAAGAAACAAACATTCTAGTCCTCGAGGGCTGCAGGTAAAGCCATGTAAAACATGCATCTGGAAACTCAAATTCAGGAGCACCCAATATTTGTTTTCTTAATTAAGGAAAAAGTTAACGGAATGTTTAAGAAATTACATGTTCTGGGGATTTTTCTTCACCGCTTGGGAAATCAAAGTTCTCTCAGTCTCATTAGTAATAACTTTCATGAAAAGGTCATGCTGTGCTTCTAAAATAGTGAAAACATTCTTTGTTATGACACTGAGCTTGTATTTTTTAATGTATGCAATAACTTGAGACATAGATCTAAAGGCTGCAACTATACAGATGTATAAAATTATATATGTAATCAATAGACAGTAGTGCAATGTGTCATTAGTGCCCACAGCATCAATAGAAAATGTGCATAATTTCATGAAGAATGCCAAGATGGAATTTTGCTATCTTCCTCCTTCTGATAAGAAGGACAGAGTTGTCTGTCTTACACTATAATGCTTAAATGAATTAATAGAATAAGAATGTTTAGCTGTTTCAGGTTCATTTACTTGCATAAAGTCTACAAGAAATTTGCCATTAAGCTGCAGAGAACTTGCCTTCATAAACATATAACCAAAAATGGCAGCTGTTACTTTTATGGAAAGGAAAAATAGCATGTCCCTTCTGTGATAACTGTTCTTCTTTTCATACTTGCACACTATACTTTTCTTTAAATGGCTACATGTCTTGGTACCCTTTCATAAAGCTTTCAAAGGATTATCTAGTTTTCGTATTTTATTTTGGCTCACTGACTCCATCAAAGGTTTAACAACCTTGGAGAAGTGACAGACAGCTGAACACACGATGCCTTTCTTGCATAAGCAGGGTGGGGATTATGCCACTTCATTTACTCAAAATGTCTTTCAGAAACTACAATGTTCAAGAAAACCATAAGGATTTTTAAATTTGTGAGCAACATTTTTAGGGTCCAGGTGTACCTTAGCTTTCAGAAATACATGAATATGGAAGATAGCATCATAACTATTCTGTTGCCTGAAAAAAGTGAAGTACTAACTCAAGTTCAAAAACCAGACCAGCAACAGACCCAGGAACCCAATAGCAAGTGACCTCTGTTTTAAAAAGGAAATACATTGAAAAAAAACCATTATGCATAAAAAGTAACAAAAAGGGTTATATTTCTAAGAGATGGCACTAATGCTATGGTTTTAAGGAAAAAATTAAACACTCTGTTCACTAAATCAGTGGCATCTAAAATTTCGACCTTAAATAACTTGTGCCATAGGCTTGTAGTGCTGAGCCAATTATGTACCTGATTACCAGGGCCCAGAACTCTCTGCATCTGGGGCAAGGACTAGGTGCAGTTTCTTACCTCTCAGGTTAGTGCCTAACCATTGAAACTAAGGGTGTTCAAAGGGGGACTTCACTTTCTTTTGCCGAAGATGTGACAATTCCTTTAAGTTTCCGAATCTTTTTTTTTTGTTCTTTTTTTGTTTGTTATTTTTTTTTTTTTTTTGTCAGGAGAGCATCAGAATAACGTTTTGGCCCAATGGTTAACATATTGACCATGAAGGCTTGGGTCTATATTATTATTTTGGGAATATTTAAGTATTCTGTGCAAAGCACAGCACCTTCAGTAGTGTTTTTTTAGTAGATGTTGAAAAAATTCAGAGTTAATTTATTTTAAAAAACAGTTCTTCCCCTCCAAGCACTGTTGAGTGAAATTATAGAAAGAGGAACTGAAGGTGCAATGGGAATTAACAACTGATTGCTACATTAATCTAAGTAATCCCTTTGGTGTGGTTGCAATGGAAAGATTATATTACTTAAAATTTAAAATTGAAAAAAAGCAAAAATATATTATTTCAAAAAACAGCTGGTTTTTTTCAACAATGTGACTTCAATTGCCTTTTCTGTTAACTGTGTTACATGCAAGACTCTTGCTCAACTAAATATAAGAATAACTGACAACAACACTGACACGCAGTTAAGAAAAAAATGTGACACATCTATTCCATGTTTCTCAAATCCTTTACCTCTTTGTGAAGAGTTCCTGTGCTAAAAGCAGTTATGTTCTTGAAAGAAAGGGAGATTTTACATTTTTTGGTATATTGAAGAAGTAGATTATGTTTGTTCCAACCCTTAGCTTTCACTCCCACTTCACTCAATAATATTCATATGGGGTGTATCTTACATGCTGAGTTTATGCTCTGAGCCGCAGCCTGTCTGTGGATTTTCTCACTGGCTGATAATTATTGAAAGTTAATCCTACTCCAGCATTCCATCGGTGAAAGAATGATTAAACAGGAGTAGAAGTTGAGGGTGGTGGAACCTTATTTTATTGCATGTACCAATGTATGCTCAATTTTAAACAAATACTAGACTTCCTTTCTTGCTAAAAAATTAAATTCTTTTCTATTAAAAGAGTGATAAAACCACTGAAGTAGTCTTACATAGTAAGTATAACAAACAAAACAATATATTTTGAACAAATAAGAACTATTATTTCACCAGAATAAAGTATGAATATCCAGCTGCAGAGCTTCCTTTAAGGAAGCAGTGTTCCGTCGCAGTCCCTGGGGGATGCCATGGGACACAGAAAGCACAAAATGTTTAACCCACAGGCAACCACAATCAAATAGCTTTGTTCCCTTTCCAGATGCAAGAGATTTAAAATTAACCTGTGTAACATATGGATTTAGTGATTAAAAATGAAATTAAACAAGTTAATACATTTCTGGTATTTCTACAGCCCATTCTGGAAAAATCAGCCAAAATTTTAGCCAAACTAATGTATCAGATGCACAAACTAAGCAATCTAGAAATCTAGGAAGTACCTTTATTTTAACTAAATATGTGCACATGAAGCAGCACCCTAGTGTTTTTCCATGAAGTCAATTAAGCATAATATTCAGTTAAATTCCCCAGTAAAATATTAATGTTGCACTGCTGGCTAGTTAGATAGTGCAGTGATTGTTGCTTCATTTCCAGGCTCTCATCCTTCTGAGATCCAGATGTCAAGTCTTTCTTCATGTTGGGATATTTGAAAGGTCTTTTACCTGTCCTTGGCTTGAGCCGGAGATCCAGCTGCCCTGTACCTACCTCTGAGCCCAGAGTTGTGTTTTCAGGCAGGAAGAGGGTGTACAAGGACTTGATCTTTAAATAGTTAGTAAGAAATAGCTAAATTATTGATAGGTGCTAGCAGTGTGCAACAGATACGTTTAAAACCATATGGTGACTGTTAAGAGGGCGCTGAAAAAAGGGAAGTGGGACCCAATGATCTATGGAGATCCCTTCCAATTGCAATCATTCTGCCCTTCTGCAATGAATAGCAGGTGTATGGGGAACACATAGGGACGTAAAAACCAAAATCAGATTAAATGTTATGATTAAGACATCAGTTAGAAATTCACTTTGCTGCCTTCAGGCCAAAGGAATATGCATTATATTAAAAATAGGTAAATGGTTTTGATATTCTTAAGATTAATCTGGTTAGTTTGCACTGTACCATAAATTATTGCTTAATGATGTGTACAGGAAGTATAATTAGATTGATTGCAATAAAATCAAAATAAAAATTTGCCTCTTCTGTCAGGATTTCTGAAAATGATTTACTTATTAAAATAATTAAAGTCTTAGTTTTTTTGTAGGGATGTAAGTATTGCAGTAAGTAATGCAATTAACCATGCATTTGTTATATTATATTGGCATGTAATTAATCATATATTGATATATGTACTGTATTTTATATGTATAGTTGATTTACCATGATGATTTACCCCCTGATTTTTTAGTGTAATCATGAAATTGCATTTAGCAAAACAAATCTTTCTGAAATTGAACTATTGTTATTGGTTATTTGGCATTTTAAAAAAATGTACGTTTGAATTGGTTTTTGCAAGATTCATCTCAGCAAAGCACTACGTAATCGTTTCACTGAAATTCATTGCAGAGTTTTGTGAAAAGACATCCTTTTTTCCAGGTAACTATTTCATCAGGGTCAATATATGATAGTTAAATTGCAAAGGTGTTTGACAACTGATAGATGGCAACTATGTGATACAAACTGTTTTAGATCACATCAATCCAAAAGTCTCACTTCACAATTTTTTCAGATATATTTTGAAGGATGGATAGCAACACTGCTCTTTTTATTTTGTCCTTGATTGAGCAAAGATTATAGACACTTACTGCATTTCCACATTAATCCAAGGGTGTCTGATTCAGTCCTTTTTAAAATTTAATTCCCTTTGATAGAGATAATTGCCTTTCTCTTTGTAACCTGTGTTTAATTTAGAAAGCTGGCTGCAGAACGAATGGCAGTCCTAAAGGAAATGTGTTGAGAATGTCTGAATATAGAAAGGAATATACTTGAATGTGTAAATGTGGTATTGTGTGCCCAATTATGCACAATTATATTTGTTTTCCAACCTTCTTTTTCTACATAATACCACTGAAAACTGAAGTCTTCCAGAGGAACTAAATACCACAGAGCCTATTGACTTCTAGAGAATTAATGATGACTGAAATTCCCTAGAAGTGTATTTATAAGCTATTTCTGATAAAGAAGAACAATATTTTATAAAGTGTCTTGAGATGTGCACTTACAGCATGTCTTGGTTCAGGGGAGGTGTAAAGGCCACCTTACTCTTTTACGCGGTAGTTGTATTCAATCAAGTGTCCTGCCAGGCCTCTGTACAGGAAACACAATTTCTCAGCCTCATCTCTACCTGATATGTGAGGGATGGTAACACTGATGACCTGGGCTTGCCCATCAGCATTGTAATAGACTTTCTGCCAGCAAGAAGATAAATGACACAGCTCAGCACATTAGGCTGATCTCAGAAACTTGTGATTTTTTTGTCCTCCATCTGTCTGGATTTTAGCTAAGGCAGTGTTACAAAATTGCTTCTTTCAGCTTCTTGGCTTAGAAGTTAGCCTAAAATCAATAGAGGGGAACAGTGACTTACTATGAGCGACTATGAGCATGTGTGAGCTCTTACCCCCCTCCTTTCTAATGAGCAGCTCTGTGATCAGAGTGCCCCGTGCCAGCAAAAATGCACACACCACAGCTCAGCAGTGAGACACAAATGCCAGTTCCAAACCTGACATTTGGAGGGTGTTCAAGGGTTCTGCAGGGAAGAGAAATATTTGCCAACTGGTTGATAGATGGATGCAATGCTTAGAGAATGCAAATTGTAAGAAATTTTTAAGGTAGAAGCTTAAGCTAAGCTTCTATTCAGCTTAAAATATTAGCTAAAGTGCCCAGAGTCTACTGCCCTTACACACCTGCACCCTTATGTGCATGCATGCTTTGTATAGATATTTGACAATGTATATAGCTAGGCATATACCCATTGTCACAGGGAAGGTATATGTAAATTAATCCATAACTTAAGTGTCTAGTAACTTATGTCCAATTGAGTAGGTTATACAAACATGTATTTTCTTGATTGAAAGATAAAACTTTATTTTGCTTTTTGAAGTATAACTTTGATCACAGTCTTAAGCATAATTTAACATTTTAATATTCATACTTTGAATTTTTCTACAGAAAAAGTAGATATATTACAGTTATTTTCAATGAAATACTTAGGAAATCTCATAAGGAAACATAGATCAGATGAGATTAATATATGTCTGGAAAAAATCTTGCAAACAAAATTCATGCACTGTTGTTGCTTACTGGGTTCAGGCAGCCATATAGCTAATGTATGCCTGGTGATAACAGACCTGCAAAGTATCTTACAGAGATTAATGATTTTGGTATTAGACAGGTTAAAATGCCTGGGGAATTCTGATTAACCAGTCTAAAGGTATACTGCCATATGCTGGGCCAAGATAAAGCTGAGGAATAAATTTAGGATGTGTTTTTTGTCTGTGGTTTTCTCATAAATCTAAGAAAAAACTTTACCTGATTGGGGCATAAAGATCACAGATTTGTCTCCCACATCAGTATGAGAAATATCCCTATGATTAACAAAACAGAAGTTATAATCTCTGCAAACTGTGAGATCCTTAAAGCAAAAGTTACAAACTTGGGGTTAGGTACCTGCAAGGGTCGAACAGTCTTTAAAATAAAATAAATTTGTCAGTTCCATCTAAGAGTTGTGATTACCCAGGGCCTGCCAAAGAGACAAAACATGAGTCTTGGTCCTGGAGCCCAGAAGTGCAGTTCCTCTCTCTCTCCTTCAGAAGAGTTTGCCAAGGAGGTGCTTACAGCAAAGTGAAGTTACCCCAGCCAGAATGGGGAAGCTAGGGAAGCACAGATTTCCTGTCCTCTGTCTAGTGTTAGCAGGAGCTGGAACTATAGGATAAGGATTCTAAATTCTTTCTTCAGCAGCAGATATGATGTGAAAATAATGGGGACACAGTATGGAAACTGTCCTTGCCATAATGTGTGTCAAATTATTATTATTATTATTATTATTATTGTTATTATTATTATTATTATTATTATTACTACTGTCATTGCACACTCCTGAATAAAAGAAGAAAGTCTTTTTATGTGTACAATAGCAGATGGCTTTTCTTCTGACATTTTGTATTTAGTTTGATTACAGGCATTGAAAGCATCCTTTCATACATCCCTCACATTCAGCTTGCAAAGGCACCAGCCATATGATTGTTAAATTTGTCTTTCATCCCTCTCTGTCAGTCTTTCCCCAGTTTTACCCTCAAACAGATACTAACGGGAAATGTTTCTACAGTAGTTTTCAGTGTTTCTTCTAGTATTTGATGGAACTGGAAAAGATCTCATTGAGAGCCTTGTACCTTGTCACACTCAGCAATACTGAGGAAAAATGAAAGAAGTACACCATGTCCCAGATTCAATACAATATCCTAATTGTACTCCTAACTTTTATTTAGGTCTCTACATTATTTTAGGAAAAAAATTAAAGCATAAGCACTATTTTGAGATCCGGTATTCAGATGCTGAGAATTCAGCCTTTTCAGTATCACCCCAGAGACTAAATATTGGATGCATGGTCTCTAAGTCCTCTGTGTATACTTAACAGTTCATTTTGGCTTCTGTATTAAGAGTGGATTAAAAATTGATAAAATTGGATAAAAAATTGGGCTAATCTTTTTGCAGTGGTTCATATGCCTCCTATTTCCCAACATTTTTCCACTGGTCCATGGTTTTACACTGTGAAGTAGGAGGAAAGAAAGGGGAAGGGGAAGGGGAAGGGGAAGAGGAAGGGGAAGGGGAAGGGGAAGGGGAAGGGGAAGGGGAAGGGGGAAGGGGAAGGGAGTTTTGTCTCTGCAGTTTTTCCAGGCCATTTTTTTAAAAAAATTACTTATACCCATATTTTCAATCCCGTTTCAGTGGAGCTTTCTGCAGTTTCATTAATAGCCTCTCCTTACTGAAAACACATCCTCTTGCATATTCCACAATTTCATTACTCTTTATCGTGGTTGAATCACCTAAGCAACTCAGAAGAAAGGACTTATTTTATAAACTTTTAAAGAATTCTTGAATATCCCTCAAATTACTCAGAAGTAACTCTCTCCTAGTTATCTAGCCCACCTAATCCAGTATTCCTAATGTAATGGTTTTTTGTTTATAAAATTTAATCTACTCTGTTGATCTATTGGTCTATTGATATGATCCTAGATAATTTTATCCTGTCTAATTTAACCTTTCATTTATAGCTCATGTTATCTTCAAGGTACCAATATTAACATCTCATAACCTCTTGCCAACACAGATTAAGTTCGTCAAGGAGAAGACCCAGAAAGACAGCTCCTGAAGTATAACAATTTGTTTTCTCATGTTCTTTTGCAGTCAATTACACTGTAAAATTTCAGGTGTATTGAGAGAGGTGCAGAATAAAAGCTTTACAGTCTCTCCTTCTGAAATCCCAGGAAAAGGAAAACATGTCTGGCTGCAAACAAGGGAATTTTGTTATCCTTTTTTCTTCTCCCTGAAAGCCTATGAAAACTAAACAAAGGGTATTTATCTTTTAATAGATCCTGTCTTGTCTTCTTTTCAAAATTGATTTAGAAAACCTGCCAGTAACAGCAAATAGGAAGAACCAAGAGAAGAAAAGGCAGCCATTGCTTTATAGATGAGCTGTTCTATTTCTGTGGCTTTAGAATGCGAATACTTAAGGCTTTGATACTTTTGACTGCTTTGAAAAATAATATAATTAATTCTTCTAAAAAACACATGAAAGGAACATGGATATTCATATTAAAAAAAAGATTCAGAAAAAGATTCAGGGATATTATATTGATTAAACATACTGTAAGGAATTTTTAATTGTCTCACATTAGAAGAGCCAAAAAGCAGCTTGACAGACAAGAAATTGTGAAAGAAGATAAAGTTATTTGGAATACTCTTACAAAAAGTGTTAAAAAGCTGTGGTTTTTTGGGTTTTTTTTGGCCAAACATGCTTTCTTCTTATCTTTGGAAACAGTGGAAAGGAAAAGCCAAATAGTCTCACAGGTTAACCCTCAGAAACTTGGGAGATGTGTGCCAGGGAGGGTCTAGGACACTTCAGGATGCCCACCAAGAGAAAGGTGCAGCTGGTTATTGACAGACAACCTGGCAATCATCATCACTGTTGCCCTAGTATGATATACCTTGCATCACTCCTCCCTCATATTGTTCCAACCTGCTCTAACTGTTTGTAGTCAACACAACCAGTGAAGATGTCCATGACGTACACGTAAATGAGTATTATATGACAGGGGATGAATTGATGGAGAATGGCAACTACAAGAGGGGTATTTTTGTAATAGATGGATTTATATCCCTTCTATACTTTAATATCTGTATCAGCATCCCAACAACAAACAGCTAGTTCAGTTTTTGTGTGCAGGTTTTTTAGTACTTTCCTCTAATACACAGATGATCATTTCAGATGAAATGAAATCCTGACTGTACAAGCAGCCACAACAAAGGTTCTTCTGCATTAAATTTTACTGCAGCACCTTCTCTTTTTATTTCAAAAAGCCCAATACCAATAACTAAAGATTTTATATATGTGAGCTCTGTGCCCAGCATCTCCTGGCTTCTGAAACTGCAATTTCTCAGTCAGATTACCTGAATCTGCCCTCAAACTGGCCCACAAGAACACGACTAGTTTGCAACCAGTCCAGGTGGAAGGTGCTGGAAACAGCTTCTGTGTACTCCTAGGATACTATCTGCTTGGTAGAAATACAAAGTTGACATTGAATGACAAGGAGTTAGTAATGTTCATTTTCCTCTTCTGACTTCTGTTCACCTTTGTTTTTCAACTTTACCCTTTGTGTGGAGTCCAAGGTGTCTTTACAATCAGCATGAGATGCTAGGGTTTAAAAGATAAAAGTCCCAGGCTGTTCATTCCATATTTTCTGTTTGCTAACACAAGCTGGGGGTGTTTTCCCCACCATTACAAGAAATCAAAAACAAATACTGTGGGAGTCGGGCTAGTGGGGACTAACAGTTAGTTGGCCTTGGCCAACAGTGAAGTAGCCATTAACCCAAGACTGTGTGAAATGACGTGCTAGGCCGTGGGAAAGATCCAGTAACACTATGGTGAAAAAAATGGGATCATGGGAATTGTTATGCAAATGAGGTAGTTCCATATAAAGTTATGTTCTTAGTTCTCATTGACGATTGGTTAGTTGCATGTTACATATCAGGCAATGTTTTGAGCTCATATTGTTCATTGGTTCACTAACCTGGACCCTAGGTTATATATGTTGTATTCTCCCCATTGTCTCATCTTTTGAGGTTGCCCCATACAGTGTTTGGTTTATGTACTTTTGTTACTGCTGCCATTATTTAAGTTATTTTCTGGGTTACTTGATTGTTCCAGTCCCTATTTCTTTTGCCACCTTATCCAGATGGTCTGTTCTTGGGGTGCAACAAAATACCTCATTTCAGAGAGATTTCTGCCTAGCAGCATTCTCAGGGATTTCACTCTAAACAAACAAGTTGCTTGGGTGTATCTGAAGGATTTGCACAGAGCATAAACTCCATGCACAGCTGGACAGCATGTGACTGAAAAATAACATTCAAAACAATGTGGAAATAGATCCACTCACACTGGAAAAGAAAGAGTATTACAAATCTTTGAAGACTGCTCATAAAACCATTAAACAGCAAGCACACCACCAAAAAAACACAAAAAATTCAGAAGAAAATGGAATAATGTTTGTCTTTATTGCTCTTCATTGAACTATTATTTCAATGGGAGCCTGGGGAGCCTCTTCCTGTCTGCAATGGCAAGAGCTTTGTATCAGTGGCTGAAGACACTGTCTGGGTCAGTAAGTGGATGTGGCACAAAGTGCACCACATGTCTTGAACTGGAGCTGCAAATTCTGTGTTGCAGGCAAGAAGATCTCTCTGTCTCTAGGGCAAAAAAAATTATCTCCCTTCCCATTCCCCATAGAAGTGACAGGATGAAGAACAAGTGCTAAATTACCTGAACCATCCAGGAGACTACTTTAATTCATACCAGGATCTGGCCCAATTTAAAACTAATGGTTTATATGGTTTCAAGAAGCCATATAAAGTTTTTCTATATCTTGATTCACTGCTATGGAAAGCTACCTCTTTAACATTCTGTTTCAGCTGGAACAACAAGGTTTTTAAAAAGGACTGTCCATATGGCTTCAGACCAAAAAATTACTCTTTGCTACTGCCATCAAGGGTATCCCTGGTGCAGCACACCTGCTATCCCTTCTGTATAGCTGCTGCAGACAGAACTAGCCTGCATCCAGGATTCAGCCTGGGGTCTGCAGCTGAACCGTATGGTCCTATATCACTTACTGGGACAATAGACAGTTACCTGGTTTATGGCAACTGGTACATTCCAAGAATCATCAGCTTGTTGACAGAAGGATATGTCACTCAGCAAGTAACATCTACAGCAGGATTTCCTTGTCAGTAGTCTCCCAGTGTATGGGTGGGGATGTCTGTACATGTTCCAGCTCCCATCTATACCCTGGAGAACAGAAAACAAAAGAGTTCCTAAGAAGAGGAATACCTTTCTGTCCTTATCTGTATCGAGTTCAGATAAGAACATAGCTTCTGATTATGGCCAGGATGCAGCTACAGAAACAAATAAACTCAAGAGATGTGACTCATGATCAGAGAATATTAAAGAGCAAACAATGAAAATAGGATAAAAGCTACTGACTGAGCATTTTTCTGAGTCAGAAGTTAAATTACAAGAAATAAAATTGGTGGCTGAGGCAAAATGTCTTTTATTGCAAAATTACCACTGTTACTGTGACTAGCTTTTTCAATCTAGATTAACCAATTAAAACAATTCCAAATAATGACCAAAACACACACCAAAAAAAAAAAAAAAAAAGAAAAATTGGGAATTTAAAGAAAAAAAGTCACTGTTTAAAAGAACATGCAAAGCCCAGTGGCTGCTTGTAACAGAAATTCCTGTTGCTTGTTGGAAAAGTGGACAGAGAAGCTGAGATGTCAGAGGCACTGGGAGTCAGAAAGAGGGTATGAGAAGATAATCAGTTGTAAAGTTTGGCCAGGAGCTGTAGAAGGTGCCAGAGCCTGTGCCAGGTCACATTCAGCAGAGGGGAGGGAAGGCAGCTGGAAAGGTCGTGAGCTCTGGAGTGAGAAAACACCTCAACTAGTGAGGCAGCAAGTAGAAAAAAGTAGCAAAGTTGTTTTAAGAGGAGATTTTTAAAGGGAGAAGCTTATGGAGCTTATGGACTTCATATGGAGTGATAATTGATAAATAAAAGAAGGTGGATAGGTGCTGAAAACAACAAGATCAGTCAGGAGGTAGAGTGTGTCACTAGGGATAAGAAGTGTGAGAAAACATGTTTTTTAATCTGTGACCAAGCTGGAAGAGTGAACTGAAGATTAAAAAGTAGATATCATTACTTGCTGGGAAAAGGAAGAAAATTCACATGTTAAAAATTTTCATGGTTTTCTAATTTTTGGGTATACTTCTGAAATTATCTACATCACTATGAAAATATGTTTCGAGTCTTATTTTATTTTATAGTTCTCTTAGTTCTATGAATAAATTGCTTCACTCCTCAAAAATAATTTTGCTACTCTAAATGGAAAGAGACTTGCTCTGACAACCCTTTTCTACTCAAGCACTGCATTTCATGGTTTTGTTACGACTAAGAATGTCTGAAATGAGATTTCCATATGCATCCATCTGTCCAGTATTTTAATTTGCAATTTTCTCCTTTTTCCCTCTGCTCTTAAGATTCTACTTGTAAATGGATCATGTGGTGTTGCTAGGTGGTTCTTATCACAGTCATCTTATTTTAGTAAGTCTTATAAGTCTTTTAGTAAGTCTTATATGCTGGAAATAAATAATATTTGTGTTCTTTGATGCTTTCCGCTTAGGTTTTGACTGTTGAAGGTGGGGCTTCCAGTGAGACAGAAAATACTTTACCGCTCAGAGAACCTGATTTTAAACACATATCACAGTCTCATAGCACTTAGGAAGGGTAATATTACAGAAAACTCATTAGTTGCTAATTTTTTCTTAATAATGAAAATAACCTTGGTGAGTTCAGTGGACAGAGCAATGATCTTCACAAGCAGTCTTGCAGATGACAGTCTTGCTAACAACTGTAGATTTCTCCTGTAGAAAAGCCATCAATCAGAAAGGGAAAGACGAAGTTATACAGAGATCTGTTCCTTAGAGGTCACTCAGCACACTCACAGGGCAGAAACCTTTCAAAGCTCCCTTCTTTTCTCCATTAAAAAGCCAAACTGTTTGGTTAGAATATATAATAACATCTGGGATGGATATCTGTTTTAATGGAAAAGTCTTTTAAACCAGAATTCCCTAGAGAAAAAGCTGAAAGTGTTCCAGTCTTTTAATCTTGGAATGCTTTCTCACCTTGACCAGGTTGGACACCATCCCATGCCTGAAACAGAATTTCTACAAAGGCATCATGAATTATACAAAACACTGTTTACAAAGCTTGGGAGCATATCAGGCACATATTCAATTTCTTACATATATTTGTTCTCAGAGAAGTGTTGTTGGAAGGGACTTCTGGCATCAAGTCATTGAGTCCAGCCTCCAACCTGAACCAGAACTAGTCCCATACTAGATAAGGTCAGGTGCTCCTTCTAGCCTTGTCTGACAATTTCTAGGGACAGATTTTAAAGCCACATTGACAGCCTGTTACAGTCCTGCAAAGAAGATGCTCCTAACATCCAATCTGCTCCTCTCAAATTGCAACTTGTTGGCACTGTCTATTGTTCTGGCATGTACTAATATTAGAAACCATTTTCAGGACAGTTTACATCAATTTTATTTGTAATGCTGCCCCAAGCAACTAGGGACACTTATGCACTTTCTTATCTACATTGTCTCTAAATTAAAAGATCCCAGCTCCCTCAAGGTCTACTCTCTGGTCACTCTGCTGAACACTCTTTAATTTCTGAACAACCTTCTTGGATGCACCACTAGATAAAAACTCCAGGTGATCTCTTCATTAATTGAGGGCTCTAGTTCCCTATATAGTACTTTTTTTTCTGAATGGAAAGAAACTATACAGTTGTTTCTGGCATGGGCATACCTCTGTTCTACTGAAAATAATTGCAAAAACTCCCCAGAAGGTACAAAACCACGACATATCCTGACTAACTCCTGCATCTTTTATCACTTAGCTCAGTGATGCGATGCTTAGCCTCATATCACAGCCATTAAGTAAAATGCTTATTTTTTTTTCCCCTTAGAGTGCAAAGACTTAAACTCTTGAAAGGAGAAAGAGCCATTATCAAATCTGAAGTATTATCAAATGTGTGAGGGATTTTCTGAGGTAGTTATCTACATTACTATTCAAGATTTCACTTACTCTTACCTCAGCTATTTCTTTGTCTATTTGTAATGTTGAAAGTCATAATTTGTGATAAAATAATTAGGAAATGCTTCTTTTTTTAGCTCTGGAAAAGTCAACAAACATAACCCAATTCTTGATAAGGCTAATGAAAATAATTTTGTTGCTGTTACACAGAATTGGAGAGAAGTTTCTATGAGCTTTTATATTCCTGACAAATACATGTGGCAAGGTTCATCCTCAGATCTTGTTTGCGGGGATGTGTGTCATTGTGTTGTGTTCCCAGGACAATAGGGTAGGTTAGGTAGGATTCTGGGCAGCAAGAAGGTTATGTAAAAAAATTCACAATGAAAGAAGAAAATAATAATTTCATGTTTTTATTGAACTCTCTTTTGGAAGAGAATATTTACTTGAGAATGTGTTTGTGAAAAAAAGTAACCTAGTTTAGGGAGCACAGAACAATGCAATGTCTCCATCAGATTTTTACAGAACCACAAACATTCTCTGCAATTTAGAAAAGAAAGAAGAAAAATATTCCCCCTACCTTGGTCCTTGCTGCATGGTTTCCAGTAAGTAGATTGACAAAAACTTGCAGATGAAAAATAAATGTTGAAATATGTTTCATGACGTAACACTGAAAAAGAGGGATATTACTGATTAAATGTTTGAACTGTGTGCTGTGCAGCATAAGCTGTTCCTCTTTCATACTTTATGTCATAAGGAAAGTTCTGATATTTTAATTCTTTAAAAGGTTAACAAAAACAATGAGAGCCTCTATTCCTCTCTTCTACAGCCAAGTATATTGCAAGTTCACATTTTGTCATAAAATATAGATAGTATTTGCTTGCATATAACACAAGAATTTAAAGATAGTAATAAAAATTATAAGTATTGAAGTGGCTTGTGTGCTTGGATAACTCTCACAAATTCAAAGCTGTAGGTGAGCAGGGAGGGGAACACAGTGGAAGAGATTATGAGGTATCAGGGAGAAGAATCTTACACATAAATGAATTTCTGCTTGTATTATCTCTACCTGCACAGTAGATCTAACCTGTGCTAGATCACCATCATGTTGCTTTCACTCTGCATTTAGATGTATAGAAACATGTCACATATTTTTCCAAGAAATGCAGTGACTTGCATTTCTGATTAAATTTTCTACAGTAGAACTTATGGAGACAGAAGCTGCATTTCCCTTAAATCATCAGAAAGATCTCAGTTTTCCAGATGTCTTCATACGTAATCTATTAAGTAAACTACTCCATATTTTAAAGGTGCAGGAACAGATCTAGCCTGAGAACTGATGAATAGTGCATTACTGCTAAATACTGCAGAAGAGACTAATTCAATTTTTTTAAAGTCCTTTCCGCATCCCAAATTTGCATGTTCTTTCTTTTGTTCTGTCCACTGAAGCATAGAGATTACAATAACTGTTTTCTAACTTTCAGAAAACAGTTTTCACTAGCTACAGCAGAATATATGAAATGTGCAAGAGAACAAAGCATGCTGAAGTTAAGATATTGTATATTAAAATTGAATTTGGATATTAAGAAAAATTACTTGAAGTAAAAATTTCTCAGAATGTATCACCGTTCAAGATTAAAAATGTTCACTCTGTTCTTTCAGAGGCAGATATGTTTAAGTGTTTTTCTTTTATTGCAAATTATTATTTGCTGTTAGGTTCCCTTGGTCAGGAGTGAGAACAATCATCTGGAGATGTAATTCTCTGTTCCACAGGCGAAATTCGGAAACTTCTAAAATTAAGCTAAAAGTCTGATTGTATCTGTGCTGTAGGGTGTAACCTACTCTGTTCAAGATCCTCCACAATACTCACACTAATGATCTAAGGACTCAGGGCCCCCACTCCAGTGGAGCCCAGCTGTGTAACCTCGGCTTGGACATCTAAGGATATTTTTAAGACAGAAGGAAACTGTGTAGCTCTCTGCAGAGCCATAAGGTTAAATTATAAACAGGTAAGGCTAGTATGGAGTTTACTGCAAGCAGTTCAAGATTTCAAGAGAATCAAAAATTAGATTGGAGAGACACAAAAGAGGTGGTTGAAGATGGCAGCTCAGCAATATCACGGATTTGATTCCAGAACAAGTGGAACCTGGCCATCCTCCTGATTGACACCTACCCGAGCAGCAGAAAGCCCCTGGGAGTCCTCTTGGAGGTGGTGAGCATCCTAATGCTGAGCATAGTAGCTCATGAAATCTCAGTTGTTTTTTGTTCATCTTTGGCAATAAATAATTACCATATGTATTTAAACTGTATATATACTATTTGCAGAATCTTATTGTTTGAGCTAAAGGTGTTTTAATAAAGTGATTCAAGGAAGAGATCCTCCAAGAAAACTGAAGAGGGGCTTTTTACAAGGGCATGTAGACATAGGACAAGGGGGAATGGCTTTAAACTGAAACACGGTAGGTCAAAATTAGATAGAGTCTTGGAACTAGATGTTTTTTAAGGTCCCTTACAACTCAAAACATTCCAGGATTATATGACAGGAATACTCTAAGCATTCACTATAGTCGTCTCCCTGGCTGACTTGTTTAGTCTGAAAATAGGGTAGGAAGTTATGGCAGTCTTTGGGTTAATGGAGAGTTGAAAACAAGCAGCTGAACCCAGAAATTATATTCCCAAACCTTGATGTAAGACATAGCCTACAGAAAATTATAGCAGTGACATAGGGTGCTACTGTCCCCCAGTCACCTGTGAGGTAACATTTAGTCTGCCCTAAAAGAAAACAAACAAAATCATGAACAGAAGGTATTTCTCTTATATTCCTGTAATGGAATTCAGAGAGGAGAATAAGACTTCTTGCTTTTATTCACTCAAAAATTAAAGCTCATTTCTGCTGGAGACAGAAGAGTCCTTGCTTTGACTTCAGTGTCAATCAAGAGAGAAAGGGCACTATGCAGTTCTCATTAAGTCTCTAGTTTTTTTACAGACTCTGAATAAATTACAGGAAAAACCATCACGCTGTAAGATTGCTGAGAAAGTTTAATCATGAGCTATTCACAGCAGATTCAGGAACATACCACTCCCACATATCTGTGTTTGATATACCTCCTACAACTAAAACTACATCCAGACCCCTTGCATCTTTCTTCTTTCTCATCTACATCCCAGCAGTGTCTGCTGAACCCCTGTGCCCCAGCACCCCAGTCTGCTGGGGATTGTGGGTACCTTGGGAACCCAAGAAGACTTGGCACATTATCCAGCAACTTGGGCTTTATAGCATACACTAAGGCAGGAGGTTCTGATCTCCTCAAGAAGGAGAAGAGGCAGCAGGGACTCCCCTGACAACATCAGAAAGCCAGCATTAAGACCAGCATTGCTACTTAGTCTGTCTTATATTTTTTTTAATACTCTCTTGATCAAAGTTTAATGAACTAACTGGTACAGTCTCACAGAGGGTTGGAAATTCCTTGAGAACAGGCATTTATGTTAAAGTAGGAGAACTCCCTCCTGCCTCCATATACACTTGCAAGGATTAACACAGCTGTGGCTCCTTGCCTGCACAGTCCTACACAACTATTATGTGTACATACTGCTGTCTGAAAGCTGCCCTGTCAGGTCAGTGCATTAAACCAGCCTCATTCCTCAGGTTTGTTGGTTTGTTTTTTTTCTTTTCAAAAGCAAGAGGCAGAAGGATGCACAGCTTTCTGCCTTGGAAAAAAAACAAGGCAAAAATTGTCTTCTGTTCCCTTATCATACATCAGGGAAAAACTAATTAGGTTACTGAAGAGATGCTTTCCAGAGCAGCTGCAACTGAGACTGCAGCCCTACTGGTACATGTAGCCATGACAGTCTTCTTCCACATGGACCCAAAATCTCTGAATACATTTGCATATCTCCCTTCATCATATCCACATTTCCAGCTGACCTCCTCTCTCTCTGAGACTGGCAATGTTCCCTGTGTCTCATACTACAGATACCCCTTGTTCAGTTGCTGTTTGGTGTTGTTTGCACAGAAGGTGTCTGGAATTGAATTTCTGGAGGTCTTAAGCTGTGTGTGTGCTTGATTCATGTGTCCCTAAAACTGGTTATCTGTAAATGAAACTAAAAACAACTTGAGGGCAGAGACAGTGGGGTTGCAGCTACAGAAATTTGGACCTAATATTTAACTACTCCTGGATTTCAGCAGATAAATACACACACTGCAATGACTCGTGCTGGCTTGAGGTTTGAGGTGACTCTGACTCAGGTATTTCACTGAATTTCACTACAAAGAAAGTTATGTTCTTTCACTCCAAGTTGTGAGTGATGGGAAGAACTGTGCTACAAAACTGGTACCCAATCGTCTTATGAAAGCTGATAGAGCTAAAAGTTCATGGATTTTGTTTTGCAAACCTGTGAAGAATCAGCTATGAGAGGAAACACTCCATGCTTGGCAGACAATGGAGCATGTTATATCCTGCATCCAGAACCCAGGGCTACACAAGGGAAATGAAAAATTCTGGGCATCTCTTGGAGCAGGCTTGGGAGAACATCACAAGCCCACATGAAGCTAGTGCTGTGATTCCTTTTTCATTTAGAGGAGCCAGCAAAACAACAGGACTACTCTTGCATTTGAATGCACAAATGTATTTTACAGGCCTGCTGCCTACAGTTGTGGAAAAAGGGAGCTGGCTTCACCTGCAGATGCAGAGAGCTCCAGCTTCAAACCTTGGGAGACATCCAGCGAGGAGGGAAGACATCCTTGCCCTCATGGTGAAAGAATAGAAAGAACTAACTCAGGGAACTAATATGTTAACTAGTTTGTCACAAATAAGGTGCTGTTCTTGGTTTCAATATATGGTTGGCTAATTGCCAGCTGCATGTATGGTTCTGCTCCTTATCCTCATTATTGATTGGATCCTATGCCCTCCACTCCATTTATATACCTCTGTGCTTTCCGGGTTTCAGGTCTTAGTAGGTTGCCTTTGTAGCACGTGGTTTCTACGTTTGTTATATTTGTTACATTAAAAGATCTTTGTTTCAAGGCAATTCCATCCTTCTGTCTCTCTATATTTATGCCACAGATTCCCCAGCTGGCCTGATTCTGTGTGGCCACTCCCAGCGACCCTTATATAGTAGGTAATAAAATGCATAGGGTAATATTTCATTCCGGGCTCCCAACTATTTTATTATTCACAAGACAGCTGAAAAAATCCATGCAGGGGAAGATAAGGTTACTCTGCCTGTGATCAGCTTGCAAATCAATGGCCATGCCAGACATAGTAAACATGTTAGCTTATTCACATGCATTATCCTCTGTAAGTGGTTGCAATGCCTTTCAACCTAGCTGGGGTTATTAAAAATGGAGGTGTGTAACAGAAACAAATGATAGCTTATATACATAACAGACCTGGAAAACAGTATGTTTCAAAGCCTTTTTTCTCAGGTGGTAACCATTAATGAAGTCCTACTTACTGCAGGGACAGAATATTGTTTAAAAATCACCTGTGCTTCCAGTCCCCACTCATTAATTTTACCTTTTAATTTTATCTGTAGGCAGCTTTAATTTTTAATTGCTAACATAATTTCCTTGATTGTTTTTGAGGTGATGAATTAGATGTGATGGATCCTTACCTTTTGCAAGGGCTAATGTTCCTGACCTTAAATAAAATTATTCAATAACAATGTAACTGCTCATGGAGTCACCATCGACTATGTATTTCCTGTTTCAAAAAATATCTTGTTTGACTTAGTATACAGGAAAGAGCCAAGTTACAAGTTATATGAGGCATTTTTCAAATTAAAATTATATTTACCTCTTAAAGTTAGCACAGGTAGTACATCAGGATAAATTTAAATATAGCCCATATATTGAGCCAAGCCTGCTCCTCACCGCCTGCGACTTATGAATGCATTAAGAAGATTCTTGCACCTTTCAGTGGCCATGCATTCAGACTCTGGCATACGGGGCTAGAGTTTGTTGTCTTTTCCTCTTGCCCTCTGGAAGTTGCTGGATCCCATTATCATAGTTTGCTTCACACAATATTAGCAGATGCACCTGTATTCCTCTTTGGTGATGTAAATCTCAGCGTTACAAAAAGCATTTTTTCACGATTGAGACTTTTGGGATATTGATCTTTACCTTACCTTACTTCATATACTCTGAAAGAAGGAAAAGTTTAAACTGAATGTTTTTCAGTTGTGGAGGAAAAGGGAAAATGGGCTGATTGATACCAATTTGTGTGACTTTTCTTGCACAGCCTTCAATGGATAACTTCTCTCATGAGTTTCAGTACTCTGATAATTTTTCACCCATGACTGTAAATTGTTTTTAAAATGTCTTATTTTCACTGACCTATTTTAATAGAATTTTCAATTCAAAAGAACCTGAGAGATGTTTCTGATTGATAGGAAAAAAATACCTCTTGCAAGGGATGACTGCATTTCCATCTGTCTAATTTGGGTGTGGAAGTCATGCCCTTAAAAGCCTCTGCAGTTCCTATCCAATATTTGAACCAGTTGTAGATTGACAAAAATCATAGATATTTGCACAGTAATGAGGAAAGCAGATTTTATGCACACTGACGGAAACATGAGCCTTTCCACTGCACAGGACCAGTTGTTTATTAGGAATGCATGTATTTTCTTGCATTTAATACCATCAAGTCTTTCATGTATTTTCTTGCATTTTATGCCATCAAGTGTTTTATACATTCAGACATATATAATATCATTATATTATATTATATTTTGAACTGATACCCCAGAAGATCATTGCAGGTATTGTGGTTGAAATACTTTACCAAGGAAGAAAAAGCTCAGGAAGAAAATAGGTAATTTTTCTCTCCTATTTTTCCTACTTTAGGTTAGTAATTTTTACTATATACACTTTTAATTGCTCATTTACTAAGAGTAGAATGAGAAAAAAATCTTGTATTTTGTGTCTTTTTCAATCATGTTCCTGTTTAGTCTCCATTTCCCCAACTAGCAATGTCACTTTATGCACTGAAAGGTGTTCAACTGCTGACAGGAGATTCAGCCATGTGCTGTGTTGCTAGGACAGCTCTGTGCAGCACTGCCTGCTCTCTGTTTCTAAAGATAGACCTGCAATGATATCAAAGTCCAAAAGCCTGTTATTTTAGATGTCATTTATAATATCTATATTCTGAATATTTTCTCCTGTTGATTTAATTGCCAAAAAAAATATAATTTGCCCTTTGTTTCTGTCACACTGAATTAAATGTCTGTTAAAAGATGCATCTGAATTTGTGCTGAAAATCAACCCATAAACTGCAACAAGGAACTCTGCTGAGTTACACTTTCTGACAACCTAACCTGGATTTTACCAAAAGAAGTTTTTGTTAAGGAACTGGTTTTTTATGTTCTATTATAACTGTGCTCAATTTCTGTGTATAATTGGATTCATCCTGCTGAGTTGTTTCTGTTGGAGGCCCTTGTGGAAGATAAAGCTTATCCAGTGTTGATCTGTAGCACCAAAACAGTCACAGTGTTGACAGAGGAAATTATATTTCCCAAACGCAAAGGTGAAGCGAGTTCCTTCAATCTAAGTAAATTCATGTGATGCTGTGGAGGCCTCCTCCCTTTCTTCTTTCTAAACATGAATGCAATATTCCTTTCTGGGATGACTTTATCACTTGATAGAACTTTAAAATTAATAACTTCTGTACCCTAAATGACTCAGTATATAAGCCTAAAGTGGCAGGTTTTCCGTAAACTTGAAGAATATCTTTCCCGTAAAAACATCATAGTTAATGTCTGACTCTGAAGAAGAAATGGATCCTTAGAGCAAAACATGGCTAATATGTCTTCAGGAGCAAAAATATAAAGAAATACAAACACAGTAGCAAAATGTGAAGTTTGGGACAAGTATTTTGTTATTGCTCATTATCTGACTCACCTAGAAATAATTTGGTACAAAAGCAATTAAGATATAAAATGTGTGTTTATATGCAGCTCTGTGTCTAAGTTATTAGGCACCACTAGTAGTGGTTTACAAGAAAATTCCTTTGGTGTGTGCTATTTGTGGTCTCATTTGCAAACAGCATGACTCATGAATAAGTCATGAAGCTGTATTGGAAAGCTGCTTTGAGCATTTATTTGGTGAGATTACTTCAACTACATGCACATGCATATGCCACTGCAGGAACACTAATACATTATGCTTTATTAAAGCCACAAGATACAAAGTGTATGCTAAACAAATATAAAATTTTCAGAGTAACTAATGGAATGACAGTTCATATTGGAATAAAGATTTTTGACCTTTCATTTTTCTGTGCCATTATAATTCTTTCCACCTGGATATATTGAGTGCTCTTCACTTTTCCTCCTGCCATACCATAATTTACTGTCAGAAAGCCTTTTTTTAGTTGTAGGAGAAATCTCTGGAATTGGAGGTGAAATCGTAACATATGAAATCCCTACCATGCTGTATGATCCTGTGACTTCATCATATATAGGAGGTAAAAACTTGAGTCTCATGAAGTCAAGGGAGAAATTCAGGTTGACTTCAGAGGCATCCAAACAGCAGAGGACTTCAGTGTTTGCTCTAGCAAAGCACACACTGGCAGAACAGCAGTGGTGATGGCTGGCATATGCTGAGTTGAACTTATAGTGAAGCACCTCTTCTGTTATCACATATATTTCAGTGCCTCTTCTGAATCCCTTGCTTGAGTTGTACACTCTGCTTTGAGGATGCATCAGCAAACACATTTCTACTTTATCGTGTTATAAGGGGCTGGAATGTGACAGGAAAGAAATTGCTGCAAAATCCCTGAGGATGTTGGTTACCATCCTCCATGCCAGCTGATCCAGCAGTCAGGTCAAAGGAGTCAGGTTGAAGCAGCATGTGCCTTCCAGCTCAGGAAAGGGTTTGTGATGTTGAAGATCGAGGTATTTCTTCAGTAATTGATGCTGTAAGTTTCCCTGGCACATAGTAGTTGCAGTCCTACCACAAAATCCAACAGTGCAAATAATTTCATTTTCCCTGTGGCTACTATTTTGGAAGAAACTCCATTTGGAAGAATTTCGGTTTTCACTGTATTTTGTACTGGACATGTACAGTCACATTATTTTGGCCTCTGATTCTTTCAGTTTCTTGCAGTGCCCAAACTTCTAATTTGCTTATCCATCAGAGTATAATGTATAATGAAGCACTTAAATGCCCTTGGACGAAAATCCTACAAATATTTTAAAACTTTTTCAGTTGTCTGCCACAATTCCCACAAGACTATATAATCTAGAATTGTTACTTGTAATTCAAAAGGATTTCCCTATCTAAGACTGTATAATTAGACATGTTCAAGCAGAGCATTTTTTCAGATGTCAGAGGTTTCTCTATTTCTTGATCCATTGCCAAACAACATTCTTTCTGGTCCATTTCTCTCATCTTGGCATTTGCTAGGTTTCCCCTCATTGTGGGGCAGCACATGAGATAGAGGGAGAGGAACTTTTTGTTTGTAGGCACTAGCTTTTGCCAATAAAAAAACATTTCTGCTGTTGTAATCTCATTTATTTCTGGTTGTGGGACACCATCTTGAATAAGATCCTTCCACACTTGTTTGTTTGTCACCTGTGAGGTAACTTTGGTTTTGCCAACCTATTTTCATTCACCACCTTCACATCTGGTTCTGAAATTACACTTTGTGTTCTAGGGTACCTACGAGTAGCACTGGTGACTTCAGGTATAATCAAAGGTTTCACTGAAGTAGATGCACCTCTCAAAACCTCCATTTTGATATTTTTTCTTGCTGCTGTCCTATCCAGAGTAGATACTGTAATTAGCCCACGAGCCATCCCCATCTGCTACAGTAAACTAATACCATTTTCTATTTTATGCTGATTTTTGAGGGATGACATTAATTCAGCAATTATCTGCAAATGCTCTTAGAACACATCCATTGAAATAGCATAGGTGCACCACATCCTGCCCATTGGGATCCCTGATATTTAGTAATCCCTGGCTATAAGGCTTAATAGATTTTTTCATCCATTAATAAGTGGATTGTTGCAGTGCCACTATCCCAAACTTGCAAAATCTGTGCCAGGATGGCTTCCTTACTCTTCTGCTGAGATCGCTAAAAATTTCCTTAGCTCTTTCAAATCTGTGGGATCTGTACCTCTTCAACCAGCAAAATGCTCTGCCTCTCCATTTTTATGAGGGGCTTGCTACTATCCCCTCCCTACCTGTCAAATCTGGCTCTTAGACCAAGGACTAAACCCAGATATTTTCCCCATTCCCTGCAATCTCATAAAGATTTCACAGTGAAAAAATAAAGTTGGGAAATTTAAACCCTCCTGTACCCATCGTGAATCTTTGTGAGCAGTACACGCCACCAGCTGTTCTGCAGTGCATTGTTGCTTATAGCAGTGTTCTGCTTGAGCGGTGATTGCTTTTTGTGAGATTGTTTTTGCATCTTGTAAAGTCCCAGCTACTTTTTCCAGCTCTCTGACTTTGCTTTGGGATGCTATAAATTTATGGTTGAGAGCTCTAAAACCAGTAGCTAACAGCTATTGCAATCTCCCTGCTTACTCACAGGACTTTGGTGTCACTTTCCATGGCATCCTGCACACACTCACCTGAATCATCTGAGGGATAACCACCATTCCATCATGTCTGTCAGGCCGTGCTTTTGGTGGAGCCATCGTAGTTAGGAATGTGACCAGAAGGGGCCAGTGCTCTGTTCACCCCACAATGCAGGGCGTCACCATCACACTGAAACCAGTCCCCAACTATTCTGTTAGCTGTAGGAAGGCAATACTGATATGAAATGTGAGAATAAACACCAGTAAATAAGAAGTAAGCCTTGCTGCTCTCTATCAATCTGAATTCCTGCAGCTTAGGGCATTGATCTGTGAAAGGACTCTTTTAGGTTTCTCTATTGTTGTCATCATCAGTAATACATTTTAAAGGAACACTGGAATTGTGCTGATCTCCCTTAAGTCAGTTTGCAAGTGTTATCATTTTTTCTTCCTTATATTTGAAGCTGAGACAGTCCTCAATGCAGTCATTATTATATTTACTTCCATGATTAGCATCCTTTTGCTTTTGCTCAGTAAAGTAAATAAGCAGTATAGGTACAGCCGTTGGTATTTTACATTCCTGCTTAATTATATTTAATAATGTTTCCCTTTCCTGACTTTTCCTCACTCCTAAATCTTTTCCTTCCAAGTCAGAAGTACATTTAATTTAATAGCTTTTATTACCTGAATTTCTCTAGTAGTCACCCTGTGCCCTTCTTTCTCCACTGTGTTGCGTGAAGATCATACGTTAGGCTTTAGTGCTTTGGCATTGGTTTTATGAGTGACTCAGAGAAATGGGCGAAATCCTCAGTTTTCATTACAGAAAGATTCAAACTCTTCAAGACAGAATTAATAAAGAGGGGGTCATTGAGGCTATCTGCAAACACAGTCTGAGTCTTCTAAGGAAAATCAAACTAACTTCTACACTAGACAGATCTGGAGGGCTCTTCAGCCTAACCTCGTCTTCTGCTGTTGGGAAATCTGGAGGACAGTCACAGTTGGAAAGAGATAGGGTGCTGCTCTCCTTGTTATGAGAGAACAAATGGGATATAGAACAGAGAGCACAGTTGATTAAGATATTCTGGCCCTGGCCAGATACGAGGGAAGAGCTGGGAAAGTACAGCATATGCAGCTATCAACTTTTTTGAAGCTATCTGGTTTTGTAATGCAAAGTAATGCAAAAAATAGTAATTTGCCAAGTAATGCAAACAATAGGCTGGTTCTGTAACTATGGGGGAAATTCTGGCTTGGAGATTTGATTGCTTTAGAGCTGTAACTGATTGGGGCTGCAACAGTATACAAAGCTGAACTGTGAGAACAATAAATAACTTCAATGACTTCAATACCATGTACTTCTATGCTTGGACTCTTTGGCTTCTTGCTTTTTGAACCCCTCTTTTGAAATCCTGTCTCTCAGTCGCCCGGCAACATGGGATGAACTTGCTAGTCCTGATGCAGAAGGGGAAACAGTACCCATTGTGAGCAGGAATGAGAGTGTCTTGGGGCTCTGCACACTCCCATGCCCTTCTCTTCACACAACAGTACTTGAAATTTTTCCCCAGAACTCTAAGGGGAAAGGTTTTGAAAGATGAAAATATCCTGATGAAAGACAACAGAATTACACTGAAAAGCAGCTTTTAAGACATTCTCTTCCGAAAAATGTTTTTTCATAGTATGCATGAAAACCTGCTAATAGAAGAAATTGTGTAGGCTGTTCCATCCAGAAAGGGCAGGCCAGCTCCCTCCAGCATGGTCTGCAGAGCAGATCCCAAGGTGCCAGCGCTGAGCAGCTGCAGTGCTGTGGCCAGGTTTCAGTGCTCTCTGCTGAGAACTTTGTCGGCTGGAAATTTTTGTGAAGCACACCTTACGTTAAAACCAGAGGTGGTGGTTGAACCCAAATATCTACAGTTGCTGTCAAAATGTGACTCACCATTCACATGCACATCAAGGCCTCTGGGTCGTGACCCCCCTTGATATCATGATGACAGGGAAAAGCCTCAGTGCAACAGGGCACAGCATGCTGAAGGCAGCAGCAGAGAGGGGAAGAAACAATGTGGTCTAGGAGTTTGCTTTCACAAGAAAGTTTAGAGAAGGAGCTTCTGACAAGCCTGATAAAAGTTTATTGCCTTGGTTCCCGATCTTTTATTGTTCTCACTGTTTATGCAGTCATAGCAAGAAAACATCAGCTATGTAAGGCTTCTGAGAGTGTTCCTCTTACAGAATTTTGATCTTCATTACTTATGTTTAGATGGCATCATCATCATGTGATGGTGAACAGAAATGCTGTTAAAGCTTACCAGGTCTGGGAATTCTGGGGAAATCTCCTCCTCTTGATTTAATGTTCAATAGTTACTTACAGGGGGTTGAAAGTTGGGTCAGGCACCTCCTCATGTAAACACCTAGAGTTTTCCACAGATAAAATAAAGTGCATTCACAGCAGCAGAAACAGGACTGTAGAGCTGACACCCATAAGAAGAGTTGACTTGAAAGAAACATGATGACGGCAAGAACACTTCTGATCTCACACTTTCTTGAATGAGGATTAAAAATATATATATTATTTCCCTTGCTGCATCATTCATTTGCTTGGGGCAGGATCTCTACTAAACAGTAAACATGAAATAGTATATACATGATCCACAGACACAAACCTGTGCTGAATGGACTTTCTATTGGAAAGCAGAAGCAGGTTGGGGGCTATTTCTCCTCTGAGGCTCCTGGCCACTTCTCCAACAGACAAGTTACAAAAACCTCACTTTCACAGGAAAGGGTGATTCAACACCAGCTGTTTCTCCTGACTTTCTTACATAGTGCAGTACTCTTGATTTATCACAATAAATAATTAGACTGCTTCAGCTCTTGACAGCATGGTGATAACTTTGGAGAAATTACTAACTGAAACGATTTGTGGGAATATCTCACTCTCAGCAGCAGCAGTTCATGAGAATGAAGGAGAGGGTGGTGGTTGACAGTAGAATAAACATGATTTCAGGTGGCAGTCACAGAGAAAGGATATTTTTCTTTTGGTTATTGCATGCTTCTGTTGCACCCACCCTACACTTGGGTGATAATCTGCTGTCATTAACTAATATTTATCCACAGCTAGGTTAAGCTTCTCTAAAGACATCAATAATAGAAAACAGCAGAGGAGAAAAATGCTATTGTCTATCTCACATGAAAACAAAGTTTGTAAATTTAAACTGTATGTGCCCAGAACCATATAGATTACGTGTAGTTTGTCACAGTTCAAAACACAAGATCAAAATTCATTCCATAGATTTTAAAAATCCACAAAATAAATAACAAAAAAAGACTTCCTCAATTTGTGACTAAGTTAGATTTTACTATACACCTTAACTTTTCCAAGATAGAAATTTGAATATGTCTGTATCCTCTAGCCACAGTTCCTGACCTGGTTTACCTTGCTGCATGCTGAAGCACTTTGACCTATTTCACAGCACAATACAGGATCCGAGTGGCAACATAGCAAGAGATATATTAAGAAACAGCTAATTCTGTCTCAAGTTTAGCACTTCACAATTCTGTATTCTACCTTGCATGATAAGTCCTAAATGATGGACCTGGGAAATAACAATGAGAACAGTCCCCCAGTGATGTTAATGGCAAGCAAGGATTTAAATTACACATCATATCCACAGCCCTTGCTTTTCTTTATCACAACATTTCCTTCTAAGATGTTTACAAACAACTTAGTTTCACTGTTTGGAGACAAAACATTTTATGCAGCATACAATTTTCACAATTATTTTAATTTTTAAAATTTGTTATTTTGACTTTGTAATGGCAAATAAAATCTCTATTCCTAGCAGGACAGGACAGTGTTCTACTTATTTAATTTCTAGAAATAGAATTGAAACATGTTAGAGTCAAAGATGAATTATGTGAGGCATACAGCATCAAAAGGGGTCTATCAAATAACTCTCTGAACAACTATTAGATAGATACAGTAAAAGAGAGCCAGAAAATCAATTTACTTTACACCAACATGTTATTTTTAGCGTTATATAATGAAAGCACCGCTCTGCAGTTCTCCAGGTAGACAGGACAGACTCTTGAAAAACTATAGACTGAAAAAAGCTTTTCAGTGTGAAAAAATTCCAGGTTTCTCAGACACTTATCCATAACCTCCAGACTGCATAAATCTTTCCCAGTTATTTCCTCAGGTTTTCTGCTTGGTAAATCTTTCAAACAGAGAACTGCAAAATAGGTTCAAAGTTGCAAGTCATAAAATGGAATTATCTTATAATAAACACACAAATTGTAAGAAGCATAAAGGTATTTGAACAGGTTTATAAACACTGTTATCTTGGTTTTCCTCATTAGAGATGATGAGCTGCAGGCACTGTGCACATGAGCAAGTGAGCTGCTTTCAGCACAAGCACTCAGAACATGATGTGTTCTTGGGCATTTAATATTAAGACAACACTTAGCTGATCTATCAGAGCATTTGTAAGGACAAAGATAGATCCAAAACTTCACAACTTGTGAAAAATTGTAACCAGCATTTGGATCCCTGCTTTACTGTGCCTGCTCTCTAAAATGAAAAATTAAAAAGAAAAGCAAGGGCGAAATCACTAATACAGCACTTTCACTACCTTCAGAGAGAGTAGTGGGAGTATGGTATCAGGCAGCTGTCAGATCCAAGCAGCCACCAAAACAATGTGCATGTTGTCAGTCCAGACCTTGGCAAAATCTCTAAGGCTTTGATTTTTACCTTAGACTCGACATTAAGATTGTATCCGAAAAGATTCTCAACTCTTGGCCAATCTTTCAATGGAAACTGATACTAAAGGAACTGATTTGTGATTGTGCCTTGAAACTGCAATGCACTTTCATTTTATTTCTTGGGTCTTGATACAGAAGCAGGTGAAGGTAGTTTTACCACCTTCATGGTTTTCCCTGGATTTTACTCAGAGGTTCTATGGGTTCTGAACCTGAAAGAAATGCAGACCAGCAGATGCATAAGTTTTCTGAGAAGATTTAAACCACTGGAAATATGATGTAACACAACTGTTATGTAACATATTCTATTTTGTGGAATTTTTTGGTACTTCAAATTTATTGTTTCCCTAAAAGCAAGAATTTGTTAATATTCAAATAATGTTGAAATAATTGCTATTTTTGATAAGCCAAGACATATGCTTAGTTTTCCCTTTCTTCAACGGAAATCTAGCATCTGGAAAGGACAAAACCACATTATAATGGAATTAAAAATACTACTGAAAAAAATATGTCTATAATATATCTGTGCTGTCTACTTAAATAAAATATGATGATTGCCTTTAAATAAGAAAGCAGCAATACACTGCCATTTACGGATTTCTTTAATCATGTATGTTATACATTAAGAACTTTCAAACCATACCATAAAGTAAGAGACTTCAACCTTTGCTGGTTCATTAGTTTCTCTGAGTGTTTAGGATTCAGCAAAGATGTTCCCTGTGTTCCAAAACAGAGACTCATCTGCAGCTGGGATTTCCTGAGCTGGGGCAGGATGGGAGCAGGAACCTCTTGTGGATGTTCCCAGGCCCAGTGAGTTTTGTGTTGCTAGGAAGTAAGGATCTGTTGAGAGCAGGGTGTCTCTGAAACAGAGACTGTCTCCAGCTGCAGGTGCCTTTGCCTGGCACTGCCCATCATGACAGGAGTTTTGTTCACTTGGCTATCTAAGTACTTGTAGATAATGGTATTGGACCAAGAGTCATGCTCTGATACACAGAACAGGCAAAGATTTTGTACAAGCTGCATACAATGCTGTCTATCTAGCCTGTGAAGAAGACTCAACAGCTAAACTGAAATGAAAATTTGTAACCTTATTATTGATATTTTCTGCATTTCTTCTGAAATAATTAAAGCAAATAGCTTATAAATATATTTTCTAAAGTTTACACTTTTGTCACTTTTGTCTGTTTCTGCATTTGTTCACAAAGGTTAGTTGCTCATAATGAGTCATATTCAGTGATTGGCATAACTTAATTAGCTTTTTCTCCAAGACACTTCTGATCAGTAGGTTTAATTAGTACTTGTGTTTATTTCAAAGATTTACTTTGATGCTCTGTACCTGCTTTCCTGTGCTATGACAGTGGCTTTAGTTATGAACACAATTCTGGCAGAAACCATCCTGTAAAAAGCAGTATCACAAGGCAACAAACAACTAAGTGACCTTTCTTGATTCCAGCTAAAATCAACAATTTCCTAATGTGACTAGTATCGCTATATAACCGCCTTTCACTGAAGTTAATTTCCCTTTGATGTTAAACATCACTTGCTTGATTAGCTTTTAAGTAACAGTACCAGCAATGATGATCACCTATCTCTGCTTTGTATTTTTTAAAAAAATCTAAATTAGACACTTCTGATTTTTATTTTATAAATAGCTTTGTTACACTCCTGTCTGTTGCTATGCCAGAAACAAGAAAGATTACTACTTCATCAATAAAAATAGAAACAGCATAGTTGTTTAAATGTCTCAACAACTATTGGTGGAACAGCCATCATTGCAACAAAGGCACCAAAGTAAGAGCCTCAAAAGAACTTGAAGAAGTTGAAAAAGATTTGATTTATTCATCCTGATCATTCTATTTGAAAATGGTAAAGCTGCATGAAAAGGGCATTGCTGAGAAGAAAATACGTAAGTCAATATTTATAAGAAATATGTAGGAAAAAAGATTACTTTAAATAGCAGGGAAAAAAGAAAGAAAAATAAGCACAAAAGTGGGCCTCCAGAAGAAAAATAATTTTCTATCCCCAGGAGGACAAATAATTGACATGTAGCAGCTTCTGAGGCAGCCACTAAGCAGATGGATGGATATGGTTATTCCCTGTCATGTATTTACTAATGGAAAGTTCCCAGTATAACTATTAATGTAGTAAGAATTGTTTTATGCTCTTGAGATTTTTAGATGGATAGATATTTTTGGCAGCTTGCCTAAGGGGATATAATTCTTTGGCCTTTCATTTATTTCATACTTTTAAAGCATAGTTTTTTTCTTTTCCCACAGAGCAGCACACTGAAAGCGCAGAACCTGTTGTCACTTGTCTGAGAACACTGAGATGTCTCACTGCTTCTCTGAGGAAACACATCGTATGAGGATTTCCAGACTCTACTTGCCCATGCATTTTAAGAGCAGGATTTCATATATTATCCTTGATTTGAGGGGGCTCAGCACTTGCACTAAATACATGCCTGTAATTTTATATTATTGCCATTTTGCATTTCATATTGTACACTAGACTTTTCTGTGTTGGTCAACAAGCAGATAAAAATTATTTTTCAGTTGTTTCCTAATATATACTAATATTTCTATTTTATTTCTGTTATATTATATTTTGACTGAAAAATTTTTTCTAAAAGTACAGAACATATTGTTTATAACTTTCAGGCTGCTTTGGTGAAAACCCATGCTTCCAGGGGAAACTAGAGGTTTTGCAAAATTTTGGTCTCTTAGACATCCTCTTTTCCTCATACATGTATATTGACCAAAAAGACTCTTGATATATTCTTCCTTTCATTAGCTAAATATAATTCAGAAAGTTTTAAAATAAATATGGATCCTATTAAATAGGATAATTTCTTATGTCTCCCCTTCAAAAAAAAACACCAAAGGGAGCATGTTTCAAAACTGACTCAAATAGCCCAATATAAAAAAGAATGATCTATCTCTCTAGAAAGAGAGGTCTTAGACATTTATTGATAACAGTCTCTACATTGTCTCCACGTCTCAGATATCTAAACACAAATCACAAGCCTTTAGTCTATTATCTTATTGTTTTCCTTCTACTGCCAATAGTGCTGATAAAAAAGTACTGTCTGTTCTCTCAGTCTTCCTGATATATCAATTCTTCTTCCAATGATCAGGGTTTCTAAAAAATTACTTCCTAATCCTTGGATTGTAAAGTTAAAACATCCAAGCATGGTGTACAAGGGCAAGTTGCACTCTGTCTCCCATAAGAACACAAGATCAATTATTTTCTGTGGTGGTGTCCATCTGGTCAAAAGTCCTGTGGACACTACAAGACGAGCAGGAAGGAGAGACCCAGCTCTTTCCCCTGGGGAATCCACAGCCTCCCAGTCTCTAGTAACTCATGATAATCTCACATGCTTGACATGTTACGAGGACAAATACCCATCTTCGTTTTTTCTATCTGGCAAAAGATGTCCCTTGCTTTATACTCTCTTTGAAGCACAATTTCTCATTCATTGGATCACCCTCGACTCTTTCTTCTGTATTATTTCTAATTAGACCCACATTAATGCTTTCTAGGCTATGGTGAGTTAGCATGCAAAGAACTCTAGTATTTTAGTAAAATTGCATGTGCAGTGTTTTCTTCTGTTAAACTAAATGCAGTCTCTTATATGACTTAGGATTTTGCACAACTGAGTTCACAAAGCATGAGTATTCTGAAGACTGTACTGTTAAGTTTATTGCCTGAATTAAAAAAAGACCCAGATAAGGCCGTGAATAATTTATAGGCTTACAAATTTCAGTATATAGATTAGGGCAAGATTTTTCTTCCTTCCTTGCATCTAAGAAAACATTGATTCTTTAAGTAAGGGGCTATTATTCTGGTACTGAGTCAACAGTTTCCTTCCCCTTTCTTTCACTCTTCAGCCCAGTGTTCCCAAAATATACACTGGTGGGGGAAGTTCATACCCTGGAAGTTCAGTGTTTCATGTTTGGCCAAGGCAAAGTTAGGCTATTACAGTAAAATGTCAAGATAATTTGCTTTTTAATGATCTAATTTAATTGGACACAGGGCTTCAGACAGGAACCAACTTCAAAGCAGGTTTAAAAAAGTAATCTCAGCACAACGGTGCTGTTGACATACTTTTGCTTCGAAATACTTTTCATGAATGTAATAATGATGATTTGAAATTTTATAGGGATTTGCTGTAATTACTGGCAGAAAGCATGGAAGTAATGGTGAACCTGAAACCATAAGAAAGTCAGAAACTCAGTCATTATCCAGTAATGGGTAATTATATTGCAAAACCAGGAAAATAGGTGGAAAATAAATATCCAATTTCAATTTTATGCATTTATCTGCTTTTGATTTTTCGTTCTGTGGTAGCATTAAATTAGTAAGTTAAGTACATGATTCTTGGTTACTATTTTGGTGCATGTGTACCTGACAGAGAGGTTCTGTGGCTGCAAATAATCCTTATAAACAGATCAAGCTTTTGAATTTTATTTGTTTGAATTTCAACCAGACACTGAACTCATGGCAGATTCAAATAATCTTTTTATTCTTTTTCAGTTCTTTGTTAAAAATTTGGGATAAAAAAAATATTAGACACTTGTGAAACAAGGAATTTTCAAATTTTACCTTTCCTCCACATTTGTTGTTGTTTTAATAAGGTATTTTCCTGGCTTTAAATAATATATTAAATGTAATAATTTACATATATATATAAATCTGTCACTGTAGCTTGATTTCTTTAAATGGTTAAAAAAACCTTTTTTATTACTTTCTTCACTGCCACTTTGTTGGACCCCCACTTAGACCTTCCCTTCTACTTCTGGCAATATGTACAGAATATGTGGCATTCTCTCACTTAAACAAGTGGGTGGGAAAACTATCATCCCTTATTTTTTTGGCAGTTTTTTAAGGAAGAAAAGGCACTAGTGAAACCTCTTTTGTTAAGCCCTAAGTCAGTATTTGCTCTGCTGTAGGTACATCTTTACAAGGAAAATTTTGTTTCTTTGATTTCCCTTTGAACTAGAGCTTTGTTTGTGATCTAATCCACTATCCACTGTATTACCTTTCCCATGTGTGAATTCTTGCAGAGTGATAATCCCTTTCATTTCCTGCTTTTTAATGAGTGGATTTTATATGACTGTTCATTAGTGTAATTGTTGTTGATTTTTATTTTTCACTTCATTATTTCCCCAACAAAGCTTTTGCCACAGCTACTTTGTTAGCAAAAAAGAGTAAATTAATCTCAGCATCGAGAAAAACTGAAAGTGAGCATAATTTATATATATATATAGGTATGGTAGACCTTATGATAGCAGGTTCTTACTTCTCACCAAGCTCAGCATGTCTGAGGATACATTTAGGGGATATTTAGCTGACATTTAGAGACATCAAGCTCTTTAATTTTTGCAAGACATCTCTTTGACAGGACAGTCAGCTCACTCTAGTAGCGCTCCCTGGTAATTCGATAGAAATGGACTGAGAGTAGGAGAGCTCTGTTTTGCCGCTAACAAGTTTCAGTTACGACCAGTTTAAATGCTGAAATAGCAGTCTGAATTACTCCAATGCTAATTACCTCTGTTACTCATTCCTTCCTAATTGATAGCTTCAGAAATAGTTTGAAGACTAGAAATAATTTGAGCATCAAGCAAGTACCATAAAGAAGCACTCTGTCTCCCTCAAGGCTTGTTACAATTTTCCCACTTGTTTTTGATTTACATATCAGTCACAGAGATGCTGGTGCTGATCTCCTGAGCAACTTCTATACAGCTTCAAGGAGTAAAAAAAGAATGGTAGGGCTGAAATAAAGGCAGACACTTCAAGGCCTGAATGTGGGAGACAAATAAGATGAGAATGTATAATAATCACTTTATGTTAAGAGATGCTTAAGCTTCTGTGACATATTTACTGTGCAGTTTGATTCTCTAGAATGAGACTCTCATGGAGATGTTAAACCAACAGCAGAAGTTCGATTAGAAGCTGTGGCTCTTTGCTCTCTGTCGATAAAGGTGCCACAAGTACCACGAATTTTACATTGTTGTTCTTTCTAATCTGTGGTAGAGGATTTAAGAGTTTCTAAATCAAATCTACTTATGCATTTCTAGCCAGCCTATTAAAATGGAAAGCAACAATAAAGCACTATTTTCTGCTTTATTTCTATATTTTTTCTATTTTTCTCTCTATTAATTTATATTTCCACTGACATACTCATTTGTTGCTTTTTCTGTGTCAGTGTCATTTACACATACAATGCTGTATCTTGACTTGGGTATCAGATAGCATCTGAACACATCCCAAACTTCTTCCACTGCCTCGAAAACTACAATTAATCAAAGCAAAGCTAATTTTTACCAGAAAAGATAGATATTAAAACAAGAATAGATTAATTCCTAAAATTTACTTGGGCACTTTATTATCAAGACTTTCATCAAAATAGAATGAGTAATTTCAAAGAACTTCCAGCTATTACAAGGGTATGGTCAACACTACTCATGCTCACCACTGAGTAAAACATTGCATTTTTATTTTGAAGCCTGGTATTGAATAGAAGACTATCACAAAGGTAGGATACAGAAAAAAAACTTGTCTTATAAAAAACATTACAGGATGTCATTATTATGGGTGTCTTCTCCATAAGACTGCAGTGGGAAAGAAGGATAGCAGTGAAATTTTTTAAGACTGAAATACTGGAATAATCATCTTTGCCAACACAATTCTATTGGAGGGACTGTGGAGGTTCTGCATGAGGACTGTAGGGGTGGTGATGGAGGTGGAGCAAAGGAAGTGAGGAGAGGTGGAATGGGTTTGAGTAGATGAAAAGAGATCACTAGTGACCTCAGAAGTGAGCAAGTGGGACTGGAAGGAGTCTGGAGATTTCAGCTTTTGCAGTTGCTGCAGCCCCACTCTGACCCCTGCTTTAGCAGCAGCAGCAGCAGACAACACGAGAGCTTTGTAAACAGAAGGTGGGGATTGGCAGAGGCAAAGGGCTGTCTGTCACTGAATCCAACCATTAATGATTCATCCATGTACACAGAAATCAGTGGAATTTACTTTAAATGTGGGATAAGTGTAAAAATGAGAATACAAGAATCTGTCAAAACTTAATTATTTTTTTCTGCATGATTCCTGTGCTTAATGGATTGAATATAATTAAGAATTCCTGGATGTCTTCTACAATTTTATTTTCTGTGTAGGAATGCACAACCCAGAGACTTTTTGATGTTACTAAACTCCACTTTTCTGCCCCATGCTAAAATGTCTCTGCTCAAGCAAGATCATTTCTGGCTGTGGAAAAACCTCACACTTCAGCATGGTTCAGAAAACTTACAGAGGCCCAGACTTAGGTATTCTGATGCTTACAGATGGAAATTGGCCCATAAGACATCAAAGGCCCAACCACCCACTGATTCACTGATACATTTTTAAATACCTCCAGATCTAAGACTAAAAGACTGAATCCACCAAGGATTCTAGATTCTATTTGCAAATTAAGATGTGTACTTTCAAAATTAAATTGCTATTAGAAATTTCAGAAATTCTAAGTAGCTGCTTCGTTTCCCCCAAGGTGCTAAACTTCTGTTGAATTTGCATCCATAACAACCTCTCCATGACTTGCTCTATCTAGCATTTGCAAAACTCTGTGTGTGCCAAAGAGATTCTGACTTGTTTACCGACTAAATAGCCAAAAGATCTCTCAGATTAGTTGTTCTCAGACCATACATTACTAAGGCAAAAGAGAAGGTATTGCACCTTCCACAACAACACACTCCTGAGGTTAACTAGTCCCTGAGGCACATAGGACACAAACTGCTCAGTCTCTTCTACTTCACAGCTGGAACAGATGCTGAAGCTGTGCTCCTCTTCACTCAAGTGAATACACAAACAGTGTTTTCCAGTCTGTGCTGTTCATTGGCTCCATGGTGATGCTGGGAAATCAACTGTCTGTCACTGCAATTTCTTCCTGGTTTTTGGTTGACTTGGTGCCTCCTGGGATTTTCTTCTGGGTGCATGGTGTGGTTCCTACAGGTCACTACAATGTAGGCTTTGCAGTGCAAACTGCTGAGTTTTCCAAATACCTTCCAGGCATTTTCCCAAGTGGTTCAGTTCAGCGTTTTGCCTTCCTTTAACTCCCAACTGGAAAGTTTCTCAGGTTAACTTCTCCCAGGCCCACTTCTTGTGCATGTGCCTGGCCCTCTCCTGATTACCAGGGTTTTCAGACAATCCTGACACAGAGACACTGGAAGCCACTTGCCACTCCTAACTCTTTTCAAAGGGTGAGACAGTGCTGGAAATGGTGCATTGTAACAACCCTTAGCATCCTGCCAGGGTAGGATTTACTCTTCAGTACCTGTGAGACTTGTCTATGGCCTGTGGGAACTGATAAACATTTTAACTTTTGTAGCTAAGTCCAGCAGGGATGTTAAGTCAAGGCATTCTTCTCCTTAAGCTCATAGCCCAGCCAGTCAATAATGTAAGCTGAAATCAATGTCCCAGGTCACGAACAGAGCAGACAACCGGCCATCCATTTGATTGTCTCTGCTGCAGGAGGAATATAACCTATGCAGAGAGAAAAGATGGGCAGCTGGGGAGGATTACCTTTCAAACTGCTCTGACACACCTTTGGAAAGCCTATAAACCTGAATCCCTAAACACAAATTTTCTGCCATGAAGAGTAACTGCAAGTGCCCAACAGAAGGTTTTTGTCTGGATTACAGACTGCCAAAGACAGGCAGATCACTCACTTTTTAAAAAGGGACAATCAAACATTTCGACCTGTGGTTCAGTGCAGTTTGCTTAAAAAGAAATTCACTGTGGTCATTCTTAGGACCATTGAATGTGATAAAAATGTCGGGATTGCAGTACTCTCCTTAGGCACTGCATGTGCCAGAGGCTGGGCAAACATTTCCTTCAAGTTGAAAAATGCACAGCTCTCCCTTCTCTCTTTTGGGTCAGAACAACCAAACCTCTGGCTCTGTAATTGGATAAATGGCTTTTTCTTGCACTGGTCAAGACAGAACTTGTTCAGTCTAAATGAGGGCGGAACTGTGCTCTAGCAACATTTTCAGAACAACACGAGTGGATTGAATAATCTAACTGAATTTGATGTCATGAAATATGAGTTTTCTTAACAGTTAGAAATGTTTTGTACTCTGCATATGATGTCTAAATAGGTGGACCTTTATTTATAAAAATGTATTGTGAAATTGTGACATTATATCCCTTAAAGTAGTTTAACATCTCTTACTGGGATGTGAAGGTCCTCTGAAAGCAGTGATCAGTGATACATTAAGTTGTAGTCCCTACTGTTATAGGGCTGCAATAAGAGAGAATTGTGCAGAATCTCCAAGAATTTTAATTTCCTTTGAGATAAGGCCCAAACAAGCTGCTCTTTAATGTGTTTCTCACAACCTGCTACAATATCAAGATTTTTGCTTCAGAGCCTGTTCAATAAGTTAGAAATATCAGTGTTCCAAAGTTTTCTTCATAGCCATAAGATGTTAAAAAAAAGTGTGGACTTGAATGCTGACTTGAAAAAAACATGGCCCTTTATAAAGAATAATAGAGAAGAAGTATCATTCAAGTAACAGTTCCATTATTTTCCAGCTACAGTATACTTTTCATATCCAAGTGCACACAGAATAAACACATTGTGATTCTGTATGTAACAAACTCTTTTTTGTTATACATTTAGGAAGTCTGGGCTCATTTACGTTGCTTGTATTTTACTTTATTTAGAATTAATTCTACTGTCAGACAAATTTAATTCTTGATTTCCCTTGAAATTACTTGTTTCTTTTGGGATTTTATCAGATCTTTGTACAATCTTGTTTTTAAAAGGGCACCACTATTTCCTAACTGTCTTTCCTGTTATATAAAACATTTTTGTGATGAAAGACCTAATAAATGATTTGCATGACAAAGTTAAACCAGGAGCACTCTACCCCCAGTATAGATTAGTATGGAGGCAATAACAATGTTACTCTTAACAGTGATAATTTGTTTGATGTGTTTTTTCTTGTGCAAAAATCAACTAAGCTATTTTAATTTTTCTGAGATTAATTTTGATCTTGATCTGACCCATTCTTCTCAGACACCATGAAGTGCAGTCTCCATTTTTATATAGATGTTTGATATGCTTGCCAGGAATTAACCTGCATGGCCTACATACCACCTATTTCAATGCTGGTAGCTTGAGTTGAGCATGAGTCTGAGCCTGTTTCAAATGTCCACGTTCATAGAAATTTCTTGAGGAGGGATGAGACGCAACTCTGGGGCAGGTCTGCTACTGCAAAAGAAGACAAGCTCTGCTAGCAGGGTCTGACTCCATTAGTAGTGATCACCACTGTTGAAACACATCCCAGTTACCACTGTCTTCAAAGGTAAACACAACAATTGAGAGAATGACCCTTGTAGGAGAAGAGACAACAGGGGATAAGGTGTCTTTGCTGAGCTATGGCTTACAAGTGCTCAGTGTCCAGGAATAAAGTAGACTTCACCTCCACTGATAGTCTGAGGAGCAGTCAGGAGTCCTTCAAATGAGGACCAGTGCACTGCATGGCAGTTCATTTCACAGCTGATGCCAAAGGCATCCTGAAAGAAGAATCTGGGATATAGCCCACCTGAATGGTTAATACCTCTCAAACTGCAGATAGGAGAGCTCCTGCCCAGAAGCAGCTTACTGTAGCAGTAGTTGATTGACAGCTTTCCTGGGGTATTGAATAGCGGCTGTTTCATGCTTATTTGTGAAATGTAAATAACTTCTTTTGGAGTCCTGTTCAGCTTGCAAACATAGAAGGGTCTTGAATCAGGAGAGCACCTTAACATAAAAGATTGAAGTAATTCTTAGTCAGGACAGTGTTTCCCTGTGTTCTAAGTAGTACAACAAACAGATCTATTTTCTTCCATGGGATTAAGGTTATCATGCACAGTATTGCCAATCTCATCTTCAAAATTAATGCAATTGAAAAAACATCACAGTTGTTTAAAAGTTGCAAGACTTTAAGCCTTGCATATTTTTATTTACTTATTATTTTCTTCTTTAGGCTACATTTTCTGAAGCAGCTTCAAACCTTTCCTTGAGATCAGAAGGACTCAGAATGTACTCAGAAATGAAAATTCCTTTGCAACATTTTGCTGCTAGCATTTGGGACTTGAAGAGAAAGAGTTGTGATACTTGCAATAGCATTGCAAAGAATTGGAAAAGCTGCCTCTGCCTCTGCTTAAATTTCAGCTTTCCATATTTCAAGTTTTTCAGCCGAAAGCAAAAAGAACTTGAAAGAAAGTGACAACCATTTCACGGGTGTGGATATGTTCAGTTTATGTTATAGAATTTGCTTCTGAACACTCTCAGCAACTACAGCTGGCTTGGCCAGTGCACCTACATAACAGAACTATTTATCCCCCTCCCCATATCCACAAAAGCTATTTTAGGTGTATTTTTTCTTCCTTTTTCCAAGGTGCATAGAATAACTTATCTTATGAGAGAAGTAGACCAGCTGAAAAGAGGCATATCATGTCGTGGCTCATGTAAAAAAAACAACATATGCTATTTGATACAGCCTCTATATTTCTTCAGCCCTCTGAAGCTAAAGCAAGAATGATAAAAGACAGTGGGAGTAGAGGAGAAGATAAAGAAAAATCAAAGGAAAGAACACAAGGCTGACTGTACAATGGGTATATATTAACAGACTTAGAAAACCTGGGGGGTCAGGATTCACACAGAGAGAAAAGGAGGGGAAATCCATCTGATTGTAAGAATAATACTGTTTTACTGATTTTTCCCTAGGATTCAGCCTGTGATTTCCACTCTGGACTGAATTAAGATTACACAGGAAACAGAGAGATGTAAGAAACTTGCTGATGTCTTGTATGACCTACTGGATCTATGAGTAGATACAGCCCAAAACCCAGCCACCTCCCTCGTGTAGTGTTGTCAAGGATATAAAAGCACATGCCCTTTGCAGCTTCCTAAGGCACTCTCTCAGTACTGATGTGGATATTAAAGCTGGAGAAAGCTCAGAAAGTATCTGAGGGGGAGATGTTCCCCAGTCGACTTCAGTAACTGAACTCAGGTCTCTGCAATGATGGTTTGAGGGATGCAGCCTGTGTGATGGATACTGCCAGTCACACCCGAGAACCTGAAGGTTAGTGAGCTGTCAAAAGTGATTTAAATACTGGATATTGTTGAATCTCCTCTGGGGGATACCAAAGTGGGTATTTGCCAGTACTGATCCCAGGGATATTTGTAAGCAAAGAATGCAAGGGATAAACATTTTGGCTTCTGCAACACTAGAGGTGCTGCTATTCTACCTCTGGATTTGCTCCTGGACAACTTAACTGTATTCTCTCTCATGTTTCATGGCAATGCCATGATTCACATGGAATTGTGACAGAGAAAGATTTATGGTTATATTTCCAGAACAACCAGGGCAGAAAGAACACAAAAAAAATTGAGGAGTTGAGCTATATATCTCAGCAGCCTTTAGTCAGTCCCTCTTGAAACTGAAAACAGGCACAGAGAACAGCTGCAGTTCCTCCAGCTGAATTCACTGTGAGATGTAGAGAGTGTTGCAGGAGTGGGCAGAGGTATTTACCCTGGTTCTAGAGAATATTGGCTATCAAATTTTGATTCCTTATTACATGCTGGGTAGTGATCCCTCTGTGCCAGCAGTGGAAAATATTGAGCAGCTGAGATCAATCAGGCATGATCAGCATTATGATTTGATTGTCCAGGGACAATGTCAGCAATGCATTATAAGAATCCTTGAAAGAAGAAAACAAAAGAGTTCATACCTTGGGGGATTTTCCCTCACAGATTTCCGGCTCATTTGATCCCGGATTTCACCTAACACATCCTAATGTACCCTCTAAACACCTACTAATTTTCACAGTGTTTGAAATATGCAGTGGATTTTTGAGCACATTTAAAGAGAAACAAATTCCCATCCTTAATTACAGCAATTTTTTTGGGTTTTTTCTCCTGTGTGTGGCTACAACTGACCAAGTTAAGGCTGCTGCAAGCAATGGCAGATTAAATTTAAAAGTAGTAATAATAACTGATAATAACTGGTTCTGGTTTTTACTCTTGCTGTTACATGTAAGGACAGACAGAATATAAATTACACGTAGAGCAAATTATCATCCATTAGTCCAAATGCCAGTTAATTAGTCTGAGATTTTTTCCTCCTCTGATTAGCTATTTGCTGTCCCACTTTCCAGAGGTAAAAAATAAAAAGAATAATAAAAAATAAAGCTCTCCCCTATTCCAACCTTTTTTTTAAATACAGCACATTTCCAGAGGATGTGATTTGTCTGTCCTCTGTCAGCATTGTCATACAGTAAAGTGGTATCAAAACTGCAGCTGATAATTGCCTCAAGAGTTTGTGATAACTGATGAATATCAATAAGTATTTAAGCCTCTCTTGGAACAGTTAGCAACATACAAAATAAATATTTTTTCAGTATTTTCTCCAACACAAAGCCGCCCTGTGGTGAGGGGTGTGGAGAGCTCTTTGACATTTTCAGTCTTTTCGGTGAGCTGGGAGAGGGAATGACAAGAAATTCATAAATGTGAAGAAACACTCTGCTGTGAGGGGTGTTTGGAGCAAGGAAAAGACAAAAAGGTGCAGCAGAAGAGGTTGAGTGAGGAGAAGGCAGTGTTTGATACTTATGGAAAGTGAGAGGGAATCTGCTGAAAGGGATAAATTGACAGAGGGGGTTTCACAGTCTCCAGGACTTCTGTGTCTTTCTTTAATTATTTTAGGCCCAGTTTAATACTTTAATTCGAGCAAACCCTCACTCAGACTTGTTTGCTCACCGTGCAAAGTACAACAATAATGCCATTAGAAAACCTGGGAACAATATTCAACTCGAGGAACTGGACTCTGATCCAGAAATTTTAATGATTGTAGCAGAACAAAGCCCTAAAAATATGTTATTAAAAATTATTTTTGTGCTTGCCTAATTCTCTTCAATCAACATATTTCTTATGTAACTGAATTTGCATAATTTTTAAGTTCTATTCATTTACACAAAAGATCCATAGCTATTTAGAAACCTTTGTTCACCACCTTTCATTTTTGCAAAGCCCCATATTGTCCTTACTTCTCCTGCAAAAAAAAAATCATGGTCAAATTACAGAAAAATATCCCTACCATTGATAATTACCACACAGTTTTTTCAGTTGACAAATTCTGAACCATTGACTGCCTACTGAGATGCAATCAAAATTAAATGGGTGGAAATAACTCTGAAGTGGCAAGTTTAAGCTCTAGCAAAGGAGCACAGGGTCTTATTTTCATGACAACATAGAAAATTGCCTTCTGGGTCAAACTAATAATCCATTTCATCTCCAGCAGTGGCAATAGAAAATGTTGCTTGGAGACAATTCATGATCCTGTCTGTCTGCTGTCCATCCCCCTCATGTTCCACCACTGCCCTTCACTGCACCAAAGATGCCAGCAAGTATGTTCCTACCTCTTCATCTGAGTGTCTCTTTATGGATTTACTGCTGTGCAATTTGTCTGCTTTCTCCTTTTTTAAACTTTCCAGTATGGTGCACCTCCACAGCAGATTTCAGAAGGGAGAGCAGGTAGTGATACTCAAAACAGGACTTTCTTTTGCAGGTTTTAAACTGCTCTCCAAAAGTTTCAGTGAGTGCCCAGAGGACACCACAGGACTTGGGAAACAACAGTTCTGTATTTTCTTTACACACTGCCTCCATGATGTTATAAACCTTAACCGTATCCCACTCATCTTGGGGGAGGAATAAGATCATAAAAAGTCCCAGCCTTCTCTGAGTCTCTGCAAAGGCATCTGCTCCATCCCTTTAATCATCTTAGCTGCTTTTCACTGCATTATCTTGACTTCTGTATGTCCTTCTTTAAACCTGTAAATAGGATTGTGCACAATGTTCAGTATGTGGATGGACAGGGATTTTATATTTTCTGGTTTGGTCTTACCATCTTTTCTGAGAACAATCAAAAATTTGTTGGCATTTTTGACTGCTGTTGCATGTTGAGCAGACGAGTTCAGAGACCCTCACCTCTCTTTCCTGCGCTGCAGCTGCCAGCTTTCAGTTCAACACTGTATAAGCATGGCTTAGATTATTCTCCCTGGATGCACTCACTGCATATATCTAGACAAGATCATCTGCTACTTTTTTTCTGCTGTGTATCATCTCTCTAGAGCTCCTTTCTACCTGTGAGTGTGTCATCTGACTCCCTGCAGGAGTTCAATACCATCTGCGAACTGAGACACATTCCGGCATCCCTTCCTTCTGCATAAAGATTTTAAATAAAATTAATTCCCTAAGGTACTCTTCTGCCTACCCTCTGCCCTGAAAAGTGGCAAAGACTCTGTAGGCAGGTTTCAAACCATATAAGCACCAGCAACTTCCTACAGCAGCTTCATTTCTTCAGTAGCTTTCTGCCAGGCATCTTATCATGGGCTTATTGAAAATCCTAGTAAAATACATTTTTGATATATAGGTAACTTGTAGAACTTCAGAAAGCTTCAAAGCAGGCTTTGCCTTTACAGGATTTATTTGGTGCAGTGAAAGCTACCACTTGTTTACAGAAATGCTGTTAAAATCTGCACTAATCCAAGTGTTGGCTGCCACACACATTTTCTGAGCAGTTAGATGAGAGGGGTGGCTTCTTTTTATATTGACTTGATCCTTTGAATGTCTACCTAGGGTGGAAAATCTTAGACCAAAACCGCCTGAGGGAAGAGACACTACAAAATTTGCAATAAACTAAAAAATATCTGCTTTGAGCAGACCAAAACAAAGTCCAGTGCCTGCAGGAGCCTTCTCAGTGTGGAAACCTCGTCTGGTACAGGCTCCAGGTGACCTAGTTAGTAAAGAGCTCCAGTTTTCAACAACAGTCACAAGAACAAGGTCAGAGTTTCCAAAATAACAGATAAGTTTGGAGTGGATAACTCTCTCCCCTGACCCTGAATATCTGAAAAGCAGACTTGCCCTGAAGAGCTTCTGGGCTGTCCCCTCCGGAGCTATGTCTGCAGTCACAGATCCTCATGTATTTAGTTTCACTGGTTCCTTTTCGACTGGTTTTCTGCAGAAGAAGAGGCCATTCATGAAAAGCAGAAGGCAAGGCAGCTGCAGGCTGTCAGCAACAAAGAGGGGTCTGGATCTTGACAATTTTCCCTCAGATTCAGTGCCTTTTATGAACTGTAGGGTTAGCACCAAAGATTTGTTTAACACCGAAGTCAAGTCTTCTTTCCTTAAAACTAACATGGGTAGCAGAATCCAAGTCCTGATTTTAAATTGGCCTTTTGGTAAAAAATATGGATTAGATTTGGAATCAATTAGTAGCTCACCAATGTAGGACAGGCAGATTCACTTGCACAATATCAGAAGCTGGTACACAAGCAGAATTAAACTCACCTGGGATTAGAAAAATAGTAATAACTTAAAGACTGCTGCATAATCACATTAACTTTTATTCTCCCCTTCATTAAACTTGGTTTTATTCATTAATTTCTCGATATATAAAAGTTTTGCTAATATGAATCCCCTTCAGTATAAAAGGATATCTTTGATGGAAAGACAGATTATTGTTTTATTTTTCTATCAATAAATGGATGATATTATTTGACATGGGAATTACTTTAAAATAATATTTAATATTATAGTACACTAGTACCTCTAATCATATTTATGAACGTGTGATAGCATTACTGCATTGTTCTACTGAGTTTACCAGGAAAGAGTCAGAGAATTGAGCATGTAATTTATATTATTTTGTAGCTTGGAATGTTCTGTTACTTTTGTTGTGTAAAAGTCCAAGAAGAAGCATAAACAAAAAGGAAGGATTCTCACTTGCAAATGCTAATAGTTTAAAACAATACTTCAATAGTAAAACTATTGTAGGCTTCTTTCAGAGTCAAAATAAATTGTACATCTCCAAATAAAGGTGGTACTGGAGATGTATATGCCTGCTGCACTTGGTAACAAGGTGACAGGTACTGGCTTGTGGGTGCTGTGAGCCACTGCTGTAGCAAGGGGTTGAAGCCTTGAACTATTTTACCTAAAGAGAAGTTTGAGTGTGGTGAAGCCCTTCTGTCTTCAAGCTCATGGATTTACTGCCTTTTATAGTAAAGTACCTCTGCAAAAGAATATTTGTTACTCAAATAAAGGTTTCTTTACAAAAATAACATGTTTTCACTGCAATGAAGGTAAGTAGGAGATATATAAGGGTTCTTTTAGGTAAGAGAAATTTCAGGGTTTCTACAAGGACCAGATTCATGGTTGTCATGATAATACTTAGCTGCACAGCATAAGATACAGTGTTATGGAGAAAAAAAAATCTGCAATGTTTCTGCCTTTTGTCTCTTAAAGGCAAATCAGTTAAACCTTTGATTTTCTCCATAGCTATGATTTCTTTGAAATGTCATAAGGTGGTATAAAATCTAACAAAATTTACACAAGAATTCATTATAATTCTTCTGTTACTATATTACTACTTTCCCACTTGTAGGCCAGAGATATTTGCATTGTAAATAACAGAGCCATAACATTAAAATTTAAAAAAAAATTTTAAAAACTGCTTGGTATTAATCCTTGCTGAGGGAAGAAATGAGGTGATAAAGAAGAAATGTACTAAATTTTGCTCTCAAATTTGGTAGAGACAAAAGTAATAATACTGATAAAGAAGATCTCTCTTGTCACACACAGATGTTAAAAGCATTTTCTTCTATTTTGCAGTGAAGAAAAGTTGTTATTAGGAGACACAAGAGTGCATCCAATACTCTCAGGAGGTTAATAGTGAAAATATTTATGTACAGGTGTTTGTTGGTGACCCAATGCTACGAGGAAGATTATAGGAATAAAAGAAGACAGAAATGTAAGGTAGTGTGCTGTATTCTGACTGGCAGAAATCAATGCTGGAGGAAAGCCAGAATCACAGGAAAGACTTCAGAATAGAGGGAGAGGGTGATTTGGTGAGAGCCACAAACTAGACTTTTATTGCACATAATAGAGAAGCCAAGGTAAGACAGATTATGTGCAGATACACAGAACAGGATGGTCTCTAGTCACTCAACAAAACTCTGCTGCAGAATCTGAAGAGAAATCTGCTTTTTCTAATCTTCACTGGAATGCACTGTTTGGAAGGTGTGGTATTAATTTCCTGTAATGGCAGATCCATCTAAACTTGCCATCATCTTGTCCTGTTAGGTGAATAATTAGTGCAATGTGTGAATGTGTAAGATTGCCAATACAAAAAACAACTTTTATGGACATCTGAATAGGTTTACAGATGAAAACAATTGCTGTTTTGGTTTTCTTTTTCTATTTTTGGCAGTTTAGGACTTGCCATATAGGAATTTTTGCCCGTAACACAGTAAAGGATATTTGGGGAAAGGGAGTCTATATCTGGAACTTGTCTGGGAGAGGTATTTTAGACAGTTTCTGCATTGTCCTGAATTTGGACAAATTAGGGGAGAAATCTCACAAAGGAGTACCCCTAGGAAACAAACTCCCAGAACTCCTCCCCCTTCCCACTACCAGGTTGGGGAAGAACTTCCTCCGAGGGAAAAAAGTGGAAAAAACTTGTTTATTTTGACAAACACACAAAAAACCACCCCCCAACACAAGGGGAAAAAAAGCAATCACAGATGCCAAAAGAATTTGTCACCGGTCTGAGTAGGTTTACAATCTCAGATCGTCTCCGATGCTGGGGGGGTGGTGAAACGCGTATTTCTTGTCAGCATCCGGGGTTCCTTGATGTTCAGGCTGCCCAGGATCAGGTGTTCCTCGCTAATAAGGGAAGGAAAAGTAAAGCAAAAGCAGCAGAAAAAGCTCAGAAGCAGTGGGGGGGAAAAAAAAAGCAAGCATGCAAGCGGCGGCGGCAGCAGCTGCAGCAAGCAGCCAGGGGTGAAGCTTGCCGGCAGGCCAGCGGCAGTCGGATGCTGCCTGGCTAGACAGAACAAACCCTCCAGGCATGAGCAACACACACGATTTGGTGATACAGAGCACTGAGATGTCACCCCAGGACACGCATACAGGCAAACTCTCTCAAGCCTTTGTGAAGAAGAAAGAGAATATCATACAGGCCATCTATAAGGACATATTTGATACAATCTGCAAAGCATTAAGGCTCCAACCCTGTATAGTTTTTGTACCTCAAAAATCAATGGACACTATGTGTTTAAACTCACTGAGGATCTGGGGAAGAGCTACTCATATAGTAGATTTCAGTCCAGATACTGCTGGGGAGAAAATATACTTGCACATCCTTGTAATATGTAATACTGTAATATATACAATATACAATTATATTGTATAAATAGCAACAGGTGGAATCCCTTTCAGTGGGTTTTAGGTACCTACAGTGTAAAAAGAATTGGCTGAGGTTTCCACTAGGGTTGAAGGTCTTGTAAACAGCTGATGGTGTTTCGGGTGCAATTCTTCCAACCAAACCTAATAAACTCCACTAGTTAGACTATGTAGGTCTCTCTTGACATTAGAAGAAGTCTAAGATAACTATCTCAGATGCAAACAGCTCCACCAAAGAGAGCCACACATAGCCTCTTGAGATGTTTTTGCATTTCTGGTGGGATCATACGTCTTACCATTCCCCAGGACCCTGAGATGATAGTTCTGCAGCTTGTAGGACAGGGAGGTGATGCTGAAGAGCAGTTTTCTTCCCCACTCCAACCTGAAAAACAGCACTACAGAAAGAGCTTCTTGCTGAAGGAAGTCTGTGCCAGAGAGACGTGCAGTGTGAAGGGAATAGATCTTCAGGGAACAATAGCAAAATTTCAGTGGAGCATGAAGGAGGCTTTCAGCTGCTCTGGAAAAGCATGAGCTGACACATTCCTTTGTGCTGAAGCTGGGTGGGATGGATAAGCTGTGTGCACAGATGGTGCTCTGGCGGCTGGTCCCCTGGCTGTGTGCAATCACAGAACGATTAGTCCTACAAACATGGCAAACGCAAGCCTCTTCCCATTCCCTCTCCTCCAGCCTAAAATACCTCTAGCAATTCAAATGCCATCACTCTCCAGAAAATGTGGGTGGGAATCAGAGGCAATTAACAATGAAAAAATTCAGTTCATGGAGAAAACTGCTGGTTCAGTTCTGAGTGGGAGGCAGACCTTTTGGATCAGAGCACTTTTCAACCTTAAGAAGATAGGTTGACAAGCTTAACTTGTTCACAGACAGTGCTGTCAGTCAAAAATGAGGCACTGAAGTTTCATTACACTAGTAGGTGACACCTGTAATGGAAAGCATCAGCAAGGAAGAAGATGAAACAGTTAAAACTTCTCAGCATTTCTGTATGTTAGCGTTTGAGTCATACAATTACAGTTCAAGAAGGGGGCTGTACAGGTTTGCTGCATTTAGCCTAGAATTTAGTCCTTCAGATGTTCCAAAATTGAGACAGAGTGCACAAATGAGACAGTAAGAACGTCACTTTATAAAATAAGTGATAACAGGTATGGAAAGTGCTCTTTTCCCACTTCTTCAGTGATTAAAGTAATTTCTTAAGGACAGAAAAATACTTACAAGGGAAATCCATTAATTTAATGCTATGTATTTTTCCCAAAAGACATTATTGCATAAAATGCCACATAGAGGTACAGAATTACCCTGGATGAAGCCAATGAGGGGCTCAGAACAGCTTGCAAATTCTGTGTAAATGTGGGAAAGTTAACTCAAATAGTGTGCAGAAACTTTATAATAATTTACTTTACTTTCAACAAAGTAGGAGAAAGATACTCTCTTGTGTCTTAGCAAGTAAAAGAAACCCATTTCTTTATTTAATATGACATAAATAAATTTTCACTGGAAACTATTTTAAAGTGCATCTTCTATTTATGCTCACAACAAATATGATGTGTTTTACATGGCATTATATGCCAGACAGCATTATCAAAAGGGCTGTCTTCATTCATGCATACCATTATTAATCAAAATAATTAAATTTCTGATAGGCTACTCTATCCGTATTGATTCTTTGGAGCATCTCATCAGGACCTAGATGCCAACCACACCACCAATCTTCAGCATCTTAATGAAGACTGGCTGAGCAAGGTCAAAAGATGACCCATTTCCTTGATCTTAAGAGCAACATGAAAAGGATTTGTCGTGAAAAGAGTATCATATGGCAACAAAAAAACGTATGGATATTTTTCAGAAATAAGCTCAGTAAAAATATATTTCTGAGTAATGTGCAGTCAACTGTATGCTCCATGCATACAGGAGGAAAGGATGTGTGTAAACTTTGTGACTAGCTTTCTCTATTTTGAGATCTGTAACTTGGAGAGAAGGGACCACATATTTGAAGGTTTTCCATCTTTCAAACTTAGTTCTGTTTGTTCCAAAGTCAACACATTCAACACTGCACAGATATCCTCAGCAAGGCAAAAACTGAGTCTGAAAAGCATCTGATTCAGTTTTAAGAATATACATAACTTCTAAAAATTGTTACAAGACTGGTTTTAAGATAAAGCAAAGGGTGAGTGGCTTTGTTGCTTGTAGCAGCCAAAGACCTCTAGAATCAGAAGTAACTGACATACAAGCAGGCCTACAACAAGCAGGTTTAGTTGACTCACTTTTGGAAAGCATCTAGAGATTCACTGCTTTCCCAGCTACCAAAAACTGAGGACTGAAGTGTGTGTGTTATTCAAGCTGTAAGCTGAATGTGAGAATGTATTCTCTGTGATGAGTGTTCTAAAATAGAGTATGCCTGCCTCGAGAACATCTGAAAACTCTTTAGAAATGGCAACAACTAGTTGTACACCAACTACTAACTAATGTAGTGGCATTTTCCACGTTACATTTTTGAATTTTCTGAATTTTTTCTATTTAAAAAGAGACTGAATTAAAGAAAAATAGGAAAGAAAAAAAATGTCTAAAATTCAAGCAAGAGAAAAATACAGTAAAATGTATAATGTAAAATACAGTAAAATTTCTGGTATTTTAAAAATCCTATTAAATTTTGGCCAGCCTCTTCGAATTCAAATGACAGAAAATAGACCTTAATAAGTATTTCTGATTGAGCTCTAGTAATGAAAAGACCATAGAAAACCCTATGAAGAAATGGCAATTCTCTGCAGAGAAAGGATAGCATGTCGGTAAAGAGAAGGAATAAGATCTCAAAATATATACTAAGAATATGAAGAAATATTGAATGCATATTAATTGCATAAGGATTGCCAACAGAGAACACTGAATGAAGCTCTGTGGACCTTAGAGAAAAATAACGTATCTAGCTAGTTACAGACTGTGTCACAGGTATGTAAATACAAATAGATATGTTGTGTTGGTGTTAAATGGGCAACCTTAAACCTGTCGTTTCTTGGATGAACTACTTGATCTTACAGTGTTGACTTTGTCTGAATGAAACAATGTATGCGATGCACAAGGCCATTTGGGAAGGCTGTGATTGAAACGCAGTGCTCAGCTCTGCAGTCTTTCCTTGTGTGGAATCAGTGCTGAACTCAGTCACAACCTGTGAGCAAACAGCCAGTTGAACCAAGCCTTTGGTGCAATCATTTTTGAACAGGATGCACCAAACTGTTTGTTTAACCAGCAGTGGCTGTGAAGTACTGCTGTTAGCAATGCTAGGTTGGTATTTATACACACTTACCAATTTCTCTCATTACCTGCTGATTTGTATTTACCCCTTAGGCAGATTGATGATACATTTTTGTGCATACAGTTACACTACTGCATTTGAAAAAGAGAAATAAATAGAATTTAACCTGTGGGACTGAATCTAAACAAAAAGGGAACAACAACAGTTTATAAATGTGTGGCAAAATGCTTACAGATCTATATAAGTAGAAAATTCACTCCCTAGCTATTTAAAAACTTTTGTTCTGAGCTTTTAAGTAAGAAAAGTCTTTTTCCTACATAATTTTACACCATATGATCTCTGAGTGGGTACCACACAACAGACCCATTAAAGATATTTTTTCTCGCGGTCATTTCTGGGGTTTTTTTTCCCCATTTTATTTTTAAAGGATTTTCCATGCTATGTAAACACTCAAATCCTTGAAATCTGACTTACTTGAGAAAAATCTGTGTGAGTAAGGACTGGCAAAGTTTGAGTTGATTGAGTGGCATGCAGCACAGCATTATTTTTAAATGTCAGGGGATCAAGGGGCAGCAGTTTCTTTTAAATTCAACCCTCACAGTAAATAATATATGGAAAACTATGTCTGGGGACAGGAGATGGGACAGCAGCTACCTTTTCTTGTTGATATTCATCAAGCCTTATTTAGCATTTCAGCAAATCTGATGTTGGACAAATTAATGGTCAAGGACTGGCAACTTGTTCCTAGCTCTGTGATTCAAACAAAAGTCATTACTGCTTCAAGTCTGGGCACTACATGCAGACCTTTATTTTGCTCTTGAGAGCTGGTAAACTTAGGAGGAGCTGGCATAAATGTTTATTGTTCCATTGGAAAACAACTCAGCATGCTGGACAGAATTTGACAAGACAATTGTCTAACAGTAAAGAGTTGAACAGAAACTGCCAGAGGCAAATTATGTAAATCGGATATCATACAGCCTGCCATACCTCCCTAAGTGGGATCTACAGCAGAAATAAATCCAACAGCCTTTTTTCCCAAGCTGTTAAGATATGTTATCTAATTTCATCTTAGTACATATACATATTCACAGCAAAAGTTCATTTATAGACTTGCCTTAATAGGAAGCTAAGATTTAAAGTTCATGTGGCTCATTTATTCAATGCAAGTCAGTTTTCACAGTCTAACTTTACAGTCTATATCAAGACATATCAAGAGTGTAGCCAACAGGTTGAGAAGTGACTATTCCCTTCTATTTATCAGCTTAGAGACCACATCTGTAGTGACAACTGGGTTCAGTTTGGGGCTCCTAGTGCTGCAAAAACATTGGTAGACTGGAGTAAGTGCAACAAAAGGACACCAAGTTGACTGAGGATGAGTTACATAACAATTGAAGTGTTGTTGAAGGAACAGAGTTTATTCAGCCTCAAAGAAGTCAAGGCTGAGTGGAAATCTAACTACTGGGAGCTACTGGGAGGCAAAAAGCATTTAGTACAAGCTGGAACATGGGCAAGTCTGATTTGATACAAAAAAATAAATTGCCTTTGAGAGTTGTTGGCGGGATGGCCTGTCCAGTGAGGATGGTATCTCTCACTCAGAGGTACTTTTCTGGAGAGGAGACATAGCTTGGCACAACCTGCTGCATCTAGACTTGGTTTGATTAAGCTGGACATGAAGATTTTTGGAAGTTCCATCCAAGACACAGTTCTGTGATTCAATGACTCATGGCTTATCATGGTTTTTGGGTTGGAAATTCAAGTGCACACAAAGCAAAGTATCCACAGCTGCTTTGGAGGTGATCACCCAGCAGCTCATTTGATGTTGAACAGCCCATTTGCTGCTTGACTCTTTCTGCCCTTCCTGTTAGTGTTTTCATGGCTTTTGGTTCAAGGCGGTGTTTGTGGGGCCATTAAATTCCACTCTTTTACAAGCAATTAAAAAATGCTGGTTTTTATTAGAAATGCATTTCCACTAAACATTTCAGTTGTGCCTGAATACAGAATTGCCTTGTAACAGGGAATAATGCCTTCTTTCTCTAGCATGGAAAGCCAGCCCTTATGGCATAAGAACCTCTAGGAAATTGCTTTTCTTGACTTCTTTCAGGAATCTGGAAATTTAAGCCTTCCCTTAGCTATGGAATCCTGAGCTGCGCAGACTATAAAGATTTGTAGCATTTCACTTTAGCCTCCAAGACGTTAGAAGTAGCAGAAATAAGCTAAATTAGAAAGAGTGTGCAGAGTAGGGCAAAACAGCAACACCCCTGAGATCAGTGGAAGGCCACTGCTGACTACTTGTCAGAGAAGGAAAGGATTGCAGGCTGTCACGGCCATGTATTATACAAGTGCTGTAACTATAAAAACTCATGGCATGCATTTATGTCTGTTGATAAATCAAAAAATAAATCCTACAATTGGATTGAATTGGGAAACGAGTAAACAAGGGTAGGAGAATTGAAACTGCATGCTCTTTATTTAGTCATCAAAAGAATCTATTTTGCAATTAGCTAGGTGCATTCTATTAACAGTCTCAGAAGTGGTGAAGGACTAAGAGCAAGGCCCTTCCTGAAGAGATAGCCTGAATTAGTAAAGATCCAAGGGGGTTCTCAGGACGTTTTGAATTTCAAAAGCAGCTCTAAATCACTGAAGTTACTCCTTGATGCTCCCTTAACATTCTCTGCTGTAGATAAGGACATATTGTTCAGCTATAACGAAAGCAAGGAGCATTACCTTTGAAAATAGAAGTACAAAGGAAGCTTTTGTATCGAGCCTCACTTGGAGGAAAAAGAGTGGAAGATAATGTTGCTGACCCCTGAAATTACCTTAAATATGGATGCAAATTCAGCTAAGTGACAGGAAGTAATAGAGTATTCCTATTCTGGAGAGCAGCTTCTGCAATGTTGGGGAAGAGAATTATTTAAGTATCAATGCTAAAGCCATAGAAAAAGCAAAGTCTCCTAGTTCCTATTCTTAGGAGCTACCACCAGGGCTGAAGCACGTCTTGGTAAATCAGGTCCCCCAGATCTGCACAGAGGAGACAGTCCCCTGAATCTCAGAAGTTTTACCTAGAGACAGGCATCAGACACCCAGAAAAATACTAAGCACAACCCATTGATGGATTGATTTAACGAAGCTGAACCCTACCAGAGATGCAGCAATGCTGGCTGGCACTAGTTCTCTGTCAAGCTGCCTGGCAGTAGAGCTGTTTTGAAAGGTTATTGATATAGAACCAAATAAAAGTAGCATCTGTTGTCTTCACCTTTCCAGCCTTGTAAATAAATATGAAATATTTTATTTTGCTCTTGACAGAATAGAAAAATGGTTTATTCGTCCTTACACCATCTCTGGCAACAGCCACATCTGAGGATCAGAAAATCTGCGCAAGCTGTGGTGCTTGTAAGCAAGGATTTCAGCCGCTATTTGGAGCAAAGGCATCCTCTTTATGCTACCCCAGAAGGCATCACGGAGACTGGGAAAGCTAGGAAGCAGGCTCGGGTGTGCGGCGCGTACGCCAGCTCGGGTCGGGCACAACACCCTCTTCCTCCAAACCCTCGCTTGAGGCTGGCGGCGCTGCCGCTGTTGGATCCCGAGAGAGGCGCAGCCGGCGCGTCCCGGGCGCGGGGCCCGCAGCCTTGCCCGCGCCCGGGGCCCGGCGGGCGGAGCCGGCGCCGCGCCCCGCCCGGCCCTTCCCCGGCGGCGGGGCCGCCCCGCCCGTGCGCCCGCCCGGCGTGCGGGGCCGCCGTCGCCTCCAAACTTTGTACGGGGCGAGCTGCGGTGCGGGGCCGCCGCCCGGGAGGGGAGAGCGGCGGGACCTGAGCCGGGCGGGGGAGCCGGGCGGTCCCGCTGCAGAGCCAGGGGCTCCGCTCCCCGCCCTGTCCTGCCCTGTCCTGCCCTGTCCTGCCCTGCCCCGCCCTGGCACACCGGCTCCGGGGGCAGCAGCCGGCCCTCCCTCGCCCGCCTGCCCGGCGCCAGAGGAAGGTAAGAACGGGAGGAGGGGACGGAGCGGCGCTCCCGGCACGGGGCGGCGGCGGGATATCCGCAGCGCCCGGGATGGGTATCTGCCCCCCGGATGGATGTCTGCCCCGGGATGGATGTCTAGCCCCGGGATGTGTGTTTCCCCCGGGATGGATGTCTATCCCCGGGATGTGTGTCTGCGCCGGGACGATGTCTGGCCCCGGGATGTGTGTCTGCCCCGGGATGGGTGCCTGCCCCCCGGATGGGTGTTTGCCCCCCGGATGGGTGTCTCCCCCGGGGACAGCTTTGGGGGGCTGGGAGGGAAACGGCGCCGCATCTCAAAGGCGCGTTTGTTGCCAGCTTTGCCTCCAGCAATCCTAGCCCCTTCCCCAGCACTGCAGTCCTGGTGGGAATGCTGCTTGCTAATGTAATCACGTATTCCGCCCTTTTTGCTTACTTGCTCTCAGAACCCATGTAAATCCTCTTTGGGCCTTTCTCGGCCGAAAGTTAGAAGCAATTTGATGCCTGACCATGAGGATCTGACTGCTGGGAGGAAAAAAACGGGAAAAAACCCCTGTGATGCAGTATGCAAAATGTGCCAGTAAATGCTATCACTTGGAGAATTTATCCCAAAAAAAGAACAGAAGGGGTTCTGTCAAACACTACCTGGAGTGTCACCTTAGTTTTATCTCCATTTTTTTGAAAGCAACTGATATTTTGCCCACATAACTGTCCCACCAACAATGTTGGACTTGTCCAGTTTATTTCATCACTTGCTGACACACAAGTTCATTTCTGTTTTAAACCGTGGTTGTCCCTTCCTTCTCCCTCAGCTTTGTCTTATTGACAAGCCCAAGGCATCTTTCATCAGCGTGAATAGGCAGTAACAAATAAAATAAAAATGTCAGAACAAGAGAAGGCTTTGCTAAAAAGAAGGAGTTGCAAGAAGGAGTCAACAGAAAATCAGGTACTAGAGAAGTGGGTGAAAATACTTTTGGGAAGAACGGGAAGCTATGTTATTTGGGTGAGCTACATCCTTCTGCCTGGATTTAAGGCAAAGAAGGGAAAAAATTTCTATTTGTCAGCCCTCTCGCCATTCTACTTCTATGTGTAGACATGACCTGCACTGAAAAAAAAGTTATGAGATTTTGAAGCATTTGATGGTCCTGGGAGCATGCCAAATCTCTACTGTAATAATATATGGAAGCATAATTCCTGGGTGTAGGAATGGCTCAAAGGAAAATGCTGATCAAAGTTCTCAACTTTTGCATAGCCTTGACTGTGTAAATTGTGGTGAATCACTTATATATTTAACCTGGTGGACTAAAGGTATATTGATAAGGAATCCCTTCCTGACATCCATTGCCTAGGCTAGTAGTTGAAAACCGATTATACTGCTAAAATCAGTGGTGTGCACTAGTACGAGTAGCTGGCACATCTCAGCTACATGTCTTGTGGTCTTTCACATCTCAGGCTTGCACTATTAATTGTTGACTAAATGTAACCTAAACAGTATGGCATAATTCTGATCTGTTTAGCTGGGGGGAAGACGCCTTTCAGTCATGCTGTCGATCTGCTTCTTTTGCAAAAATAGCTCACCCTGAGGAATTCTTTGGGATGTTGTGTGGGATGGAAGTAAGCAAAAAGGATTCAGTCTGCTGCTGGTAGACAATGCTCCTTTCTCAGTTTGGAAAACATACTGAAGGATATCATTCACTGATAATTACTGGGAACATAGGTAGGGGTGAAAATGTACCTCTGTTCCTCTGAAACGTTTCGCTGAAGTTGGAAGGAATTAAATGGAGCTGATCAGAAAAGAACAAGAATTTATAAAAAGCCCTGTTCACCCCAAGGACATCTATAGCTGTTTCTTTAGGCAGACTTTAATTTGAGAAGGGTTAAGCTACATGTAACACTTGATGGCAAGAAAGTGACATTTCTTCTCTACTCTTCCTTTCCTTAGGGAAGGTAAGGAATGGGGAAATAGAGGGAACTCAGGGTTGCCTTTCCCCTTGGTGGCGAACAGTGGTGTTTTATTGGTGAGTTTGCTTGGCACTGGTAATTTCTTACTATTTTCCCAAGCCAAGGAAAGGAGTCCCCAGGTTCTCAGTTCTTGGTTAGCATGCCACCCCATGCTCTGGGCTGCTTGCATGGGGACATGTCCTTTTTTACATTGGACTGAAGTCCTAGTCAGCAACTGATTGTAAACCATTCATATGTTGTGCCTACTGAAGTCTTAGGGTAGCACAGAATTTGGCTCAGCCTGTGTGAGGAAGCAAAAAAAAAAGAAGTGATTTTTGTGACAGTGGTGAAATTCTTACTGACATCAGCAGAGGAATGATTTGCTCTTCGCTATGACTGCAGTCATAGAAATGAATGCCTGATTGGCAGCCTCCAAGGACCTCTGTTTTCTGAAACATCACACAGAAAGGAAATATCATGTATTACTGTGTCAATTGTTTCTTGAGTTGATTTCAGCATGAATAACATATGCATTATACATGAATAATACACAGTCATTTATTTCAAATAAATGCTATTATTTCAGTTCTATTTCAGTATTTTTTATTTGCTTCATGGTATAAACTGTTGTCAAACAAAGTTTCTTAAAGAAAGACCCCAGCATTTAGTTCACTGATATTAAGGAAGGGATAAACCTGCAAGAATTTAGTAACTATTTAAAGGAAACACTTTTCATTAAGGAAGAGCTGGAACAGTCCAGATGGTGCTGTTCCATGTAGAATTCCCATAGATATTACTGGAAGATTTGTATTTGATAAATAAGCACTAGTTTTAGGTAGTGCATTGTAAAAACATGATATGCTGCCCAGCAGGATCTTAATCCTTCTGCATTTACTTAGGCAAACTTTGTCTTTGGAATGCTTTTGAAATCTGTTCCAATTTTTAGCAGGAGTCATGCCTAAATAATATTACTGGATCAGCCTTCACAATGTAAGGGCAAGATAATTTAAATATATTAAGACACATCTTCTCTTAATCTTGCAATGTAGCATGTGGGTTAAGAAAGAGATGTAGCTTTAGCTCATTGCTTCTTGTCTTAGCCCACGTGGACCAATTTCTCCACTTGTTCTTGTATTGTTTTGCTTTCAGGGGCAGCTCTGAAAAGCTTTGACCAGGCTGCTTCAAAGATGGGGCCCCTGGAAGCAGTAGGTGAGGAAAACCAGACAGATGAAATGAAAATGGAGCTGTTCACTAAGCTGTACTTGACAAGATACACCACACCACTCAACGAATTGGCTCTGGACCCTAAACCAGAACTGAAGGACAGCACAACACTTGTTGAAGTACAAATAATTCTCATCTTTGCTTACTGCTCCATCATCCTGCTGGGAGTGATAGGAAACTCCCTTGTGATCCATGTGATCATCAAATTCAAAAGCATGCGCACAGTGACTAACTTCTTCATTGCCAACCTGGCAGTGGCTGACCTGCTGGTGAACACGCTGTGCCTGCCCTTCACTTTGGTTTATACACTCTTGGGCGAATGGAAGCTGGGCCCAGTCTTGTGCCACCTGGTGCCTTATGCTCAGGCCCTTGCTGTCCATGTGTCTACTGTCACTTTGACTGTGATCGCTCTGGATCGTCACCGCTGCATCGTCTACCACCTGGAAAGCAAAATCTCTAAGCGGATCAGCTTCCTGATTATAGGAGTTGCCTGGGCAGTCAGTGCCCTGTTGGCAAGTCCTCTGGCCATCTTCCGTGAGTACTCATTGATTGAGATAATTCCTGACTTCAAGATTGTGGTCTGCTCTGAGAAGTGGCCAGGGGAGGGCCAGCTCAACTATGGCACCATCTACAGCATCTGCATGCTCCTGATCCAGTATGTGCTGCCTCTGGCAGTCATCTCCTATGCCTACATCCGTATTTGGACCAAGCTCAAGAACCATGTTAGCCCTGGGGCAGGGAATGACCACTATCACCACCGGCGCCGGAAAACCACCAAGATGCTGGTGTGCGTGGTTGTGGTGTTTGCTGTCAGCTGGCTGCCCTTTCACACCTTCCAGCTGGTCAGTGACATTGACAGTCAGGTGTTAGACCTGAAAGAGTACAAACTGATCTACACGGTATTCCATGTCATTGCCATGTGCTCAACGTTTGCTAACCCCCTTCTCTATGGCTGGATGAATAACAACTACAGGACAGCCTTCCTCACAGCCTTCCAGTGTGAACAGCGGCTGGATTCCATCCACCCTGAAGTATCAGCAGCTTTCAAAGCCAGGAAGAAACTAGAAGCAAAGAGGATTCAATTCCCTGGGGACTCTTTCACACAACCTACTAATGTCTAAGATGTCTGACTTTAAACAAGAAATGAATATGTTGCTGACAAACAGATGAACCCATTTTGGTACATGCATGTTCAATGCATAGTTCTGTTCATAAATGGTGAAAGAACAGTAGCAGGAAGGTCAAGGCAGGTATTATGATTTGAGGAGAGTTGATTGACATCAAAAATATGTAACTATACCACTGTAAGGAAGTAAAAGGGAGAGGCTTTGTTTATAGCTGTCTATAACAGGGTAAATACCCTTCCACGCCTCCCATATCTTCTTGAGAAGTCTAAATGACGAGTGCCAGGTTTGCTGTTTTTTGCTGAAGGAAGGAAAATGGCCGACTGCTTGCACAGGAATATTGGTGATGGGTGTGGGTAGTTTTTTATATTTGATGTGGAGTTCAGAGAGTGCAGAAGCCTGCCAGGAGACAGAAGCCTGTCTGGTGGGGGAATCAGCTCTGCTGGTTAAACCTCAGACTTTTCAGGCTCCTTCTCTCCCACAGGCATCTATTTCAAAGACAAGGGAATTAAGAAGAGAAATACATTACTTCTTTTTAACTTGCGCTAGACTATTTCAAACCAGAGCATTTGAAATATATTAGGCTGTGAAAACAGAAGAGAAAAGAAAAACCAAACCCATCCAAATACTGGATTCAGTGAGAGGAAGAGTTCAAGTTTCTATGTGGGTTTTGGCCAATCAAGTGGGGTAAAAAGTCATCCCTTAAGAATTGGCAGTTGTTACGCTGGTGAGAAAATCACAAGCCTGTGACTTGATCAGTCATTCCCTGCAGATTCTTGCCTTTCATTCTGTTCTGGGGACAGCTCAAAAATGCAGTACTTTAAAGTGGCATTTGAGGGCAGGGAATGCAGGCTCAGGTCTTCTGTGAGCACTTCATAAACTGCTAATATTTTCATTTTCAGGACCTGCTTAAATGTCTAATGTGTTATTAACTCCACAGGCTTTGAATTGTTGCTGCTTCTGCTTGGATAATAAAACAGCAGATAATTCTGATCTTCTGGAAAGGCTTCTAGATGGTAAAGTGATTTTTCTTATTGTGGTTTTTATGTCACATACTCATCTCGTCTCGGAGCTTTTTCCATCTTTAGCCTTTGTAAAAATTAACAACATCTGAATGACTGTAACCTAATAACAGTATACTATGTTTATGTGATAACTTATCAGTTATTCTGCATGCTGTAGTTAATAGTGAAATTCCTTTTTTACTCAGGTATAAAATTTTAATCTGTTTACTGTGTTGTACACAGCAATGCTCAACTCTTCTGTCTTTGTTCAGCCTCTTTGAACTCATTAAAGAGATGAAGAAAATTTCAATCCATGTTTATTCCAAGCTGCCCTGTTGCTTATCTAGAATAAAAACAAGTGTGATACTTTCACTTGAAGTCTAGTTTGACGGCTACATTTCAGCAGCTTCATTTTTCCTTTACTGTTTTTGTTGTTCCTAAATTCATTGCGTTCTCTCTTACAAATTAAAATCCAAGAAAACTCCAGTTCTGAAATGTTTGCAATGTAACTAATAGTATCAGGTCTTTATCAAATGAAGAAATTAATCTTCTTGTGTTCAGTATTTGGCACCATCCTTTAAATATCCATGAAATCATTTGGGCTTGGATTTTCATGAGCAGAAAAAGGAGGCCTAGAGAATTATCTGGTGTTTATGTGAGCAGGAAAAAGTATCCATCATTCTTAAACAGTTTTACAAAGATAGATTAATTCTCCACCGTGTTCAGGACATGATATTGCCCACAAGTTATTTTTTGTCTGAATATTAATAATATCCAAAATGTAAGCTCAAAACTCTTATGGGTGAGGAAGGATTATAGAAGTGTGCAATTATTATGGACATCAATCACATGTATCACTTGACTCTGAACACTTCATCAAAAGTATTATTGCTACAAATACCCTCCTTTATTTAAAACACAAATGATTTTGAAGTTCTGTTTCAACTCCTTTAAGCCTGTTAGTGTGTGGTATATAGACAGTTTTGAAGTAACCATGACAGTGTGTGCAAAATCTTCAATTGCCAGACTAATTCTCTGCAATTTTAAGTCTGCTTTACATCATCCTGTATAAAAGCAATTAATTACAAGTCATATTTCCCTTTATTTCATGCTATCTTTATTTTATGGCTTCCTGAGCTTTCTCTGCAGCCATCATGCTGAGCCAGAACTGGTGCACTAATTTATTGCATTGTTTTCCTCTCTGCCTTGTGGATGTGGTGCCTTGGTCAGTGCCTGCTTTAGGGTAACAAGCCTGTGCATAGTGTCCCACTGAAAGGTGTGGATTTTCCCATGGGCACTTGCAGAGGAGATGTGAAAGACCTAGCACTGACTTGTGCCTCTTGCATGGCTTAGTCACTCCTGGGACTTGGCTCGTGCACAAGCACAGCTACACACTTTAGTACCCATCATGTTTGTAGGAAAACACAGCATTTTATCATCAAAAGCAATGATGTAGCAATATCCCTTGGGGTTGCCTCAAATCCCAGCTGTCAGAAGGATCTGGAGATTCAGGGTTCATCCCCATTTCCCTGTAAGGGAAACTGAACCTGTAAGCAACATTTAACCACTGGAGTGAGGAGTTTGCAGGGGACCTTTTGTTTGCCCGAAATAATAACCAGGATCCAGGCTGCCCCATTCACTTATTAGTGCTTTTATTATATTTTTAAGGCATTATATTCATTTTTCTGTTGCTTAGGTACAAGTTCTACATGAAGCCAAAGGGTACCAGCAGCATTCACCCACTGAATAATTTGCTAGTAGATAGCAGGGCATCCAAAAGGAAATGTCATCACTGGTTCAGGGCAAGAATTTGAACTAACATACCTCAGTTCTCATCAGTGTGATCTAGCCAGCACACTGCAGCCTCTCCTCAGGCAGTCAAGTACGTATTTTTAGCTCTGTTCTATTATTCAATTAAACGTTGAATATCCTGGTTTTATGGGCGGGAACTTATGATCTTTGCATGGCACTCAGGTTCAGGGACAAGGATATCAGAACAGATACAGAAAATTTAGGTTAGGCCTCCTCCCTCATTCTCCATGAGTAGATCTACTGTAAAGATACTGCAATACAGGCAGGATGAGCTCACTGGGACTAGTGCTATGCTGATCTCTGAATGGATCTTGCTTTGGACTCTTATTTGGGGTTATAGAAATGAGACCTATCCACCACATAGATGCCATCAGATATGATCTCGGATCCTAGCTGGTCAGCAGCTTGCTCTTAGCCTTCATAGAAGAACATGTTTTGATGCCTCACAAATTTTACTGGCGGAAATGCATCTCCAGTCTTTGGCAGCAGCACAGTCCTGAATAGTCCATAATTATATTGGTACAGCTGCAGCTCTGTGCTCTCCCAGCACTGGCAGGGCACCACACAGCTCAAGGGTACAGCCAGGGCCTGCAAGTGGAGAAGCAATCCTCAGTGAGCTTTCCTAGGGTTTTATAGGAAGCCATTGAAGACGGGGTTTTGGTATGTGGAGACAGTGTTGAACGTTCTCACTCACCCTGTGAGTAAATAACCTTCACTGAGAGTTGTGATCTCCACATTGAGCTGCTGCCTATGACTGAACAGAAAGTACATCACTGTTAATCTGAGAAAAGAATATATTTGAGGTCATAAGCACTTAAAATAAAAGAACTAATCCCTGACAGCAAACGGGTTTAATAGGCATATCTATTTATATATAAATTGTACGTCAGAGCTGTGAAAAGTTATTCTGTAGAATAAGTGTGTGGAAAATAGTTATCTGTCCATATAACCCTCCTTTCTGTACAGTATGTAAGTGACACACATACCTTGTCAACATGCTAATAACTTAAGTTAGATAACACTAAGAGTAATAATAGAATGGAAAATATTAACTGCATTTCATCTGTCAGACCACAAAAAAAAAAAAAAAACCCAAAAAAAAACCAAAAAAACCAAACCAGAACAAACTGAATTCATTGATAATCCATTTCCTTGCTTCTTAGTTTCTAAACTCTCTCCAGGATTTTCTTACTTAAATCCAGATCATAACCTTAAGGGATGTATTTTGTCTTTGGATGCCTGAGTTATTTACCCAGTACTGTCATTATAAATGCCACTCCACCACAGAGGAAATACTTTGTGCCAAATTACAGGTTCTTTGCCCTGAACAGCTATGGGATATATGTAAATCCATGCAAGATTTGTTTTGCTAAAAACCTGTGTACTGCAGTACAAATGCTTATTTATGCAATCAGTGGTGATTTTCATATTTTCAATTGGCTGTCATTTCAAAAGGAAATTAGTACAAGTGTAGTGAAGGACTCTGAAGCTAGTAAAGCTGGAGAAGTAAGAAAGTCACAAGATGAGCTGCTGCTTCAAGAAGAAAGCAAGCAAAAATGAGGCTAGGTGAAGATGTCATTGATTTATAGACTTTTGTTCTTCCTTTAGTCTGGGCCTCAAGGAAAATGTGTAGAAATGAAACCAGGCCAAATGAAAGCGAACGAGGGACAGCGTTGCCCAGGGAAACTGAGGAACTTCTAGAAGAAATTCCCGTGATTGTTTGAGCCTTAAAACTCACATCATGTTCTCAGGCAACTAAACCTGGATGTGTACATTACTTCACCTAAATGCAGTACAGCTGAACAGCTCTGTACTGATAAGGTATCAGAAGCAATGGATGTGTTAGCAATTCTAGCCAGGATATGGGATGAATAATGCATACAAGCTCCTCATAAGCTCATTTCAGATGGGATATATGAAAAATTTTTTGCTTGCATTAAAATCTTTTCCCTCTCAGACTTCACTGAGCTCCTGTGGGAGGAAAAGGACTTCAAACTCTAAAACTTAGAGACGGTGGAATTACATATCTGATTGATGGAGGCACAGTTTAGCTTGAAATCTGATTATAATATTTGTTTTGCTAATCTGCATAGGAGGAAAAGTCTGTAGTTTGCCTCTTGGACCTCAGCTGAATTTGCACAACTGGAGTTTATATGAAACAGATTTTTATTTGCATACTTCATAACCCTCATAATCTACTAACTCTGCTATACATGATATCTTCATCAGCAGAATCCCTGCATATATATTTATTGGGTCAAACTATTTATATCCTTTCAAGTTTGCATAGAAAAAGAGACATTTAGGACAATTCTCCTATTTATTAGCATTTTTCAAAAACAGTTATTTGTAGCCAACTGGATTTTAAAGTTCGTTGGCAGTACTGTGACTTATTAATTTCTTTAAGGTAGCCAAGCTGGTAAAACAGCTAGCCTTGCTCTCATTGCACTCAGGCTTGGGCAAGCCTGTGTCAGCAGAGCATGGCTACACCAAACCGAACCTGAGGGTTGGCGCTGGGGCCAAGACACCCTTTCCCATTGGATTCTGAGGATTGCTACCAGGAGTCGAGCTGGAGAAATATTTTCCAGTTTTTCAGTGCTTTGAATCTCAGTTTATACCTCTGTGAGGACAACACACATTGCATTTGACGGTGCTTCATTCCGGTTGCACTCCAAAGTAGACGATTCCATGGAGTGTAAGTGTGCAAGTGCCACATGTCTGCTCCCTCTCCAGTTCAGTGTAGCCCAGCCATCAGAGAAGCTCTCAAAAAGAGTTGACAGAAAGTATTTCACAGGCACCCTTGGCCTGAGCATGTGGAAGATGCATACTGTCACAGGGAGACTGAGAGCAGTGAGTGATGACAGGATGGTCAGGGAGCTCATCCTTAACCCTAATTAAAACTTGCCCTCATACCTCCCATTCTCTTGAGCACTGATGTGGCCTGAGGCACCAAAAGCTGATGGCCACTTCACATTAATATGTGAAGTGAGTGGTAGTAGACTGGGAGTTCGGTGGTGCATTTCTTCTCTTTGCCTCCATCTGCTGTGCTACTCATACCAGAACTGAACTGGCAGGGAGATCCACGGGGAAACATGTTTTACAGATAAGAAGTGTTAATGCTCTTGTACTGACAAGAACACTGGCTGATGGGTGGTTTTTTCAAAATATAAATACTTTAAGGCAGAGCTGGATGCAGCCATGGTGGGATGGGTATGTGCAGCAACGAACCTCTCTTCTGTCACCACAGCATGAGGCAGATGCTTGCACAGAACCACACAGAACTTGTTCAGGCCAGTATGGTTTTCAGTGTTGAGACCTCTCATGAGTCATATTAAGCTCGAACAATGATTGCAAGGACAAGTAGAACTATAAATTATGAAAGGGTTAAGCTACAATAAAATGAGTCTCACTATGCATAGCAAGTTGGCTTTCTTTGAAGTTAAAATTCCATGGTTATCTCAAATAACTGGAATCAAAGGTAGAGAAAAGACAGGAAGAGAACTCATTGCATCCAGAATCCTTATTTTATTTGCTTGTTTTCTTTTAATGGGGCAGCAAAAGGGTTTATATCCCACTCAGTGTATAATTGATTACCAGGACATAAATTGAAATGAAAAATCATGCTCTCCATAATTGCTATTCAAAAGCCTAAGCTTGCAATATTCCCTGAAAGTATGCTTTCTGATTTATCTATCTCATTCATCATCCTTTCCCTCTTAGTACTTGTGCCTGTGCTGTGAATGCTGATTTTAAACCTCAGAAGAAGCTGCCTTTTGACTCTTAAGTTAGCTGGAAACCACAATGATGTGTTGTCTTATTCTTGATAAACTACTATATAGTATCTCTCCTGATCTCTTCTCTTACTTTGGGCTATACGAGCAAGTAGCAACTTCCTCTAACCTTACTTTGTGTTTATTATTTAGCTGTTCCTGACAAACTCTTGGAATGCTTTGTAATGCATCTTTTGCATATATATGATACAGTTAATTTCTAGCTTCTCTGGCTTTCCTATGGTAGCATATAGCTGTTGCAGTCACATAAAAAAAAAAAATCCAATTAGTCATTTTTGTTGCTCAGTTTGCTACTTCTCTGAGACACAATACAGGTGATACCAAACAATTTTTCTCTCTCTCTGTGGGAATAGAAAGCTTGATGCTAATGTGAAGGAAATTAGAGTACTTGGCTGCATAATGCTTAAATCTTGATTTCTGAATATAACCCCAAACTACTTCAAATGACTATGCAAATCCCAGTAAATTAGCATTAATAAAACAGCAGAAAGTCCTGCATGGGTCTTTCTTGTCCTACAGGACAAGACGGCAGGATGAAGCAGTAATGTGTCTTGAAAAATACTGAACTTTGGCTCAAGAAGGGATTTTTCTTACCTATTTTGTCCTGTTACACAGGAAGTTGCTTGTCCCTTCTGCTGGAAACGGGTGCCCATAGTGTGGGCTCTGCTGCTGAAAGGGTAGAATCCTGGTGAACAAAACACACAGGCTGTTGTGTGTGTTGCTGACAGAATTATATAGTGTCCTTGAATACCTCCCCTTTCACATTTGGTTGCCCATCTTCCTACCCAGTTTGTTACAAAAGAGATTTTCCTCTTGGGATCTTCAAGTGACAATTCTTCATGGTCTGTTTACAGCTTATGTCTTCAGAAATCATTAAAAAGTGATATTTAAACAGTGGGAAAGAGCCAAGAGTGTAAATAGGACTACAACTCTATCACAGCGAGCCTTTCTGTTTGAAACAAATGAAATGCTGATTCATCAAAGATGAACAGGTGATATGGGGAAGGCCAGAGCACTGATAGTTTTTTTTCATTCCTGTGTCCATGATTTCAGATTAGAAACTGCATGAATGTTTTTCTACAGAAGTAACACCTAACCAGTTCCATAGTGGCTGAGATGAAAAACAGATTAAAGAGGTAAGCTATTAGGACTGCTTTTCCCAGCACAGACAGTGCACTTTTAATCTTTATACCATTGTGATTCTTGATATTGACATCTATAGCTGAACTCCTGCCAGCTGATGTGCTTATTGCTGAACTTTCTGTAACAAAAAGAGCTAAAAGATAGAGAAAAGCAAATTTCAGTGACAGATGCTTTTGAATTTATGTTTCCAACTCCATTTTATTCCTTTGAAAATCTCCCCTTAAACCATTTCATGCCTTTAGATATACTTAGCTCACATAACCTGCATGAGAGGCTTGGCAGCACCTGACTGAAATTTCATTGGACCTGTCCTATCTCTCTGACTGAAGGTGGTTAAGTAGTAGGCCTTTTTACCTGGATAATTTCCAGCCCTAATTAAGCATACATTCTCTCAGACAAAGGCTGGAACACTCTCAAGATGGAAAGCTTGCAGACACTCTCCTGTCCTTGGTAAAGTCCTGGTTCACCCATGAGGATTCACAAAATGTGAATGATCAGGCTCTGGAAAGCTCTGTCCATCTGCAGGTCTCCCTAAGACCAACATCTTGCAAAGCCAGTGAAAAGCATATACTTTGCATATTTTACCACACTTCTTTCCTTACATTGGAGGCTACACCTTAGGATGTCAATGTAGAGTGGCTTTTACCGGTGTTACTTGGAAAAAAATGGGTTCTACTTTCTGTACATGGGTGCTTTAGAGACCATGTATTTGTCTATAGCCCCTGTTCAGAATCTGACTACAATAATCTTCTTAAAAAGGTGAGAAGGCCCCTCATCTAGCCAGGTTTTCTGGTCTGCTCCATTTCCTGGGACACTTCACTTATCACTACTGGATACTTCCTGCCTGGCTGTCAAGGGGTCAGGCTTTAATATTCAGCAATAATATTGGTGGCTTGAGTGTGTAACCAAGACCACTCTCATCCTTCCTTCCTACCTGCCTCAGCATTTGAAATTGGAGTTTATGAGGGTTTTTTTTATGTCTGAAAGTCATATACAGTCACGTTTAGAGCCTTATCTTCTCAGAGGCTGCTAAGAACCTCTGCCTGCTGCAGATTTTCAGTTTACTTACTAGACACTTTTCAGACAGAAAGAGGTGAAAGCCAACCCTGGACACACAAAAAACCAGCCTACTTTCTGCATTCAGCTTTAGAGAAGGACAAAATCTACACAGGGAGAATTGCCTATTAGAGTTCAACAATTAATTGGATTTTCATTTTCTCTTAACACACACAGCTTAATTGATTTTTAAAACAGTTCATTACAAAAACATGATCCTAGGCAGTGTTCCTAGTGTATTTTTATAATGTGACTGCAGGACTGGTTAAACAGAAGATGTAGGCTACTAAGGCACAGATGTGTTCCCATTGTTTATAATCTTGGAAACACTTAATGCAGACCCTGCTGGATCTGAACATTGTGGCACCTAGCAGCTCAAGAGTACTTCAATCCTAATGTACTCTGGCAGGTATTTTATTCAGATGAATGGCGTGCCACTTGAGGTCACAATTGGTTAGTAAATCCATACTTAGGAGCTCTACTGAACTCTGTAAAATTATACCAGACCAAAATATTCTTTTTCTTGGAAAAAACTAAAGACAAGCCTGATGTCTTATCTTATTCCACCCTCCGGTTTTTGCTATGTTTAATAAAAGTTATTAGTTGCCTAACACTGAGACTTGTATATTATTTTTCTTCTTCTTTCCCCCCCCCCCTCCCGAGTGATGCTTGATTTGAGTGGAACAATATCTAAGAAAAGAGAGAAAAAAGTCAGATGTTGGCAAATATATCTGGAAATGATGGAGTGAACCATTGGAAAGGAAGGAAAAGTGTTTTTCTTGCAGAAATTTTTATTACACACTTTTTTTACCAGCACAAAATGTAGCTAAACACTTCCATTCAGTGTTTTCCAAAGCAAAGCAAAAACAGTAGGCATGTAAGCTGGAGACCAGATTCTCAGCTGCTATAAATTAGGTCAGTGTAACTCCACTGCACACAGTAATACTCAGACCATTTATATCCCATTGTGGCACCAACCTGAAGAGCTCTCCCTTTCACACGATGAATTTCAGATGGAGGCAATAAAATGATATGCACTACGTTAGCACTATGACAAACTTTTCATATGCCCTACTTTTATCTCCTTGGAGCTTTGTTTGGATTGATTGTTGGTAAATGTAACTCATGTCCTTCATCTGAAACCCCTCTTGAGGCAGGAGGTAGAAAACAGGAGAAAGGGGCTCTGCAAGTCAGAGCAGCCAGGGCTGTGGTCACAGCTGTTGCCAGCAGCAATGGGCACAGGGGAAGAAAGGCTGATGAGTAACTGGTGTTTGGATGCTCTTGGGTAGGAGATTTAAATGGAGATGTGTGGGAGTCTTTGTGTAGGGATAGATGGTCCTCAGGGACAAAACTCATGCTCTCTGTATAAGCTGGTGTTACAGTTGCAGTTTATTGTTAAGGGTATGGGTGTACGGAATTCTGCTAAGAACTGCCAGCCACAGCCCAGAGTAGGACAAAGAGAAAAATGGGGGGAATAAGAGGCTGAGGGGGTGAGGTAAGAGAGGGATGGTAGCATTAAGAGTAAGAGAGAGAGAGAGAGAGAGAGAGAGGCAAGAGCAAAGGGGTAAGAGGTAAGGGGTAAGAGGGAGAGAGCAAGAGGGGTGAGAGAGAGGAGCAAGAGAGAAAGAGAATAAGAGAGCGATTTCCCATTTACAATACAATAAATCTTCTTCTATGATGAATATTCTTATTTCCACTAACCAATCTAACACAAGATACAAATTCTATAGCATTTACATACAGCCTATAAGAATCCTTACATTACCATAGTGTGTTATATTTTAAACTCTAAAAATTGCTCTTTGGACCCTAGCAAGGTTTTCTCTGACCTTTGGACTTGCTCTCCAGCAGAAGACATTGTTTTATCAAGAGGGGATTTCTTTCAGCTGGCCATCTTATTGTTTTATAGTTATTCAGTAACTGAAGTTTGGTATCTCAAAAGTGGCTTTCATTTCAATCTCGCTCATGGTTTCCATGTTCTCAGAATCTAAGCATTCATATTTGTAAGGTCTTCCTGGTTCATACTTTCCAACAGAGATGCTTGAAAATGTGATAACAAGAAGATGGGGATTTTATTGCAAGAGAGCTCCTCAAAATGACATGTATGAGGTTAGAAATGAAAAGTTGAGGTCTTAGACCAGGAGGTTAGATTTTATAAAAGAAAAGCTGTGTGAAACGGTAACAGAGTCAGGGATTAGAGCTATGGTGAGGGATTGGTAATAAAAGAGCCTTTTCCCAGGCCTGCTAACCCCATATCTGTTAGGTACCCTTTTCACTTAGCTAAGTGTTTGAGTTGACAATCTATAATAGTGACAATCTATAATTAGTGATCTCCATACTTTGTAAGTATTGTTATGAAAATTGAAAAAAAACATTCAATGGCATTTAATCACTTGAGCAAGAAAGTTTACTATTTTTTGTATCTTGTCTTTTAGTAAAAAAAAATATTTTATTCTGAGTTTGTCCTAGAACTCACAAGATTTGAAGAGATCCCAGGGAAAAACTGGTTTTAAACCTGATGCAGTGCCCTGTTTCTCCCCACTGCAAGATGAAACCATTTCAAATTTAGCAACCGAGTGGTCAGTCCAAATGAAGCCTGAAGCTCCTCAATGGCAGTTACCTTGGCTTGAGTTTCAGCAATCCAGGTGATAGCTGGCAGTTGTTTCTTCATCTCTTCTTGTTCCCATAGAAACAGAGAGAAAATAGTCAAACTTAGGTAAGGCTTTTTTCCTTGCTTTTTTCCTCCTTCTTTTTCTGGAAAAAAGGAGAGCAGCAAAGATGTTTCTGAAGTGCTTGTTTTCCATAGCCTAGGGCTCTTTATCATGGGAACTGGCAGAAAGCAGGCAGATACAGAACAAGCAGTCAGCTACAGAACCATAAGATCCTGTGGAAACTGCAAGAGGTAGAGATACAGTGAGATAGAGACATTGAGATATTTTTTTCAGACAAGCATACAGACTATGAGTCAACAGCAGTACAAGATCAGTAAGAGTTTACCAGATGAAAAAGTAAACAGAAAAGCATGAAAAAAACACCCATTGGTGTGAATTCTTTTCTTTGTAATTTAATAGTATTCATTGATTCTAGTAAGGAGCAGACTGGTTTTTTGGGTTTCTTTCATTATTCCATGTGCAGAGATGATCAAAACATTTACTGAAATTGAATTCATTCTTTTGTTGTAACCATTTTCTGTAAAACTACAGCCTTGTTGATTTGTGCTCACACATCTTTTGGGCAATATGGTGATTTCACTTAATTCTCCTGATATTATTCTGGTTCTGCAATGGTGCAGAGAAGCAGCAATGAGTGTATCCAATGAGTGTATTTTACACCACACATTCCTGTAAAAATAAGGCAAATAAAAATAAGACTTGGCATTTAAATATGCCAAAAAGGAGAAGAAAATATCTCTTCCAAGATGGCATCCCTTCTGCGTCAAAATTGGTGGAGTTTCATCACTATTGTGAGTGCTGTGCAGCCCTTCAGAAGGACCTTGACAGTGCCGAGAGATGGGAAGAGAAGAACCATCTGAAGTTCAACCAGATCACATGCAGGGTCCTTCACTTGGGCAAGGTCCTGCACTTGGGCAAAGAATAACCCCCTGTACCAGTACAGGCTGGGGGCCAGACTGCTGGAAAGCAGCTCTAGGGACAATGGACCAGCAATGTGCCCTTGCAGGCAAGAAGGCCTTTGGAAAAGCACTGCCAGCACAGCAAAGGAGGTGATTGTGCCCCCTGCTCTGTCCTAGTGAGGCATATCTGGAGTAGTGTGCCATTCAAGGGAGGCAATGAAGTCCTGGAGTGGGTCCATTAGAGGGGAACAAAGATGATGAAGGGATTGGAGCATCTCTCTGGTGAGGAAGGGCTCAGGGAGCTGGAGACGTTCAGTATTGAGAAGACTGAGAGAGGATCTCATCCTTGTTTATCAGTATCTGAAGGGAGTGTGTCAGATGACTGATCCAACCTCTTCTCAGTGGTGCTGAAAAATAGGACAAGAGGCAATGGGCAGAAACTGATGCACAGGAAGTTCTACCTGAACATGTGTGTTGGTTTCACGTGGTAAGGGGGAGGGGTGGTTTCACCTCAGGGATGGCTCCATGAGGCTGGGGAGTGGGAGGCACTCTCCCGTCTCTGGGAGCTTCCTCTGTGAGCTGCTGGCACCAATCAGAGAGCTGATTTGGTGATGGACAGCTCGGGAAACCAATGAAAAAGTTATTTCGCTTTCACAAATCACAATTGCATCGAGTTGATTCAGCTCTTTCGGTTTCGGTCTCCGGAGGGTGGGGGTCCCTGGCTGGGGGGCTCCGGCCCGGCTCTGGGCTCGGTCTGGGGTCCGGCCCGGCACCCCGGCTCTGCGGAGGGCCCGGCTCAGGACCCCGGCCCCGGGCTCGGCAGGGGGGCCCGGCCCGGCACTGGCTCTGCGGGGAGCCCCTGGCTTGGGGGCCCCGGGCTCCGCATGGCCCCAGCACCGGCCGCATGGCTCCGGCCCTGCCGGCTGGGCTCGGCTCGCCTTTCCACGTGGCAGAGAAGAACTCCAGCTGCCCATGTTTGTTTCTTTGCAATCTGGATACAATTGTAACTTCTTTATGCCTGGATGGAATCCTGGATCTTCTAAGTTCCCCTGAATGAGAAGAAATGAAGCATGGAGACTAGAGAAGTCAGTGGGATGAAGACAAAGTTCCTGGTGGGAGGAGATTGAAAAGATGCAAGTAGCTGAAAACCTTTTTTGTGGGCTGTGGGGATTGTGACTTCACTAAAGTTCCTTTAAACTGTGAAATATACTTGGGGAGGTTAAGAATGCTTGAGTAGAAGACTTTTTGCCTCGGGGAAATTGAGCTCTCTCTGTTCTGGGACTGGAATATGAACAGAGACATTTGATAGAGAAGCAGATGAAGAGAATTTTGTTTTTCGGCAGCCTGCCTTTAAAAGTGATACCCCAAGTGTGTAACGTAACCCATAACACGGCTCTGGAAGGACTGTGTAAATGGGAGGAAAATTCATAGTTCTGTGGTTTTCGGGCGGACGCAGACTGTGAAGGTGAAGACACCCCCTAAGCCATAACCAGAAAAGGGACTTTTCTCTCTGAAGTAAACTGAACTGGTTATTTAAGTGTATAACTGACTGAAGTGTTTTCTCTGTATGTTGGTTGGTAAGAAATGTGGAATGAAGGGGAGGAGGGAACAATCTAGGAATTTTATCCTGAATTCTAATTTTTTTTTTTCTATTATTAATAAATTTCTTCTTGTACCTTTAAAATTTTGAGCCTGCCTTGTCTCTACTCCTGAGTCCTGTCTCAAAAAGAAATTAAATATATTAAGGTTGGCAAACCCAAGTCACACCATGACAACATGAGGAAGAACTTCTTTACTGTGCAGGTAACCGTGCACTGTAACGGGTTGCCCAGAGAGGTTGTGTTGAGTATCTCCTGACTGGAAATATTCAAGAACCCTCTGAACACTGCTTGAGCACAGAGATGGTGACCCACTGTGGTCCCTTCCAATCATATCCATTCTGTGACCCTGTGATCTTCCAGAGAGACATATCACATATGAATGACAGTGCTCCATCTGTCTGATTCAGACACGTGACAGAATCATCACAAACATCCATCATGCCCAAAGATTAACATTTTTTGGTTTTCTTAATGAGACATTACAGGATCAGCTGGACATCTATTTAAAGCCATTCTCCAGACAGATTTGGAAACTAGCTGGGAAGGTATCCATCGTTATGGATACCAAAGTTACTGTAATGAAATGCATCGTTTTGGGAGTTAGTTTCTGTACTGTGACAAGATTTCACAACATTTTTGTTGAGTTTTCATGATAGTTTAGGATTTTATATATGCAGACACTAATTTCTGTGGTCTTCACGGCTTGGCAGCCCTGTGATACTTCTATCACAACAGATGAGAGTTAACTGAGCTGATGATTGTCAAGGTAATAAAATGGCTATGGAAAAACAAACCTTCTTGTCTGTTCTTATGAGAAATACCTATTTCCAATAAAATTTTTACATTTTAACATAGCTAGCAGGGTTTTCTTGATGGTTTTCATAAGTAATGAACATTTTAGGATTTTACATTAAGTGTATTTGCTAACAAGAGCACTTAATTTTCTTTCATAATTTTCTTCCTTGCTGTGGAAGGCAGCAACTTTACATGTTATAGGAAGTCAAATAATAGTGCATCCTGCCTTTCCTTAAAATCTGGTAGACAAAGATCTGCAATTTCAGTTTGAAACAGCTAAGAGAGTTAAAAAATGAAATTTACTTATTGATTGATGGATGGATGGATGGATGGATGGATGGATGGATGGATGGATGGATTTGTAGGAAATAGATGAAACTATATTCTCTGCTTTACTATACTTTTCTTCCTGGTGCCCTATGCACCAATTCATTCAGTTTCCCTCATAGCTGACTCAGAAATGTGAACTCTGAATGTGGACTCAATGTATCTTACTTTTATTCACAATCTGGGACACAGGCAAGGTAACAAGACAAGCTCTTTCTTCATCAATTGTCTTTGCTATATCAGAGGTTTTACCTTTTGTATATAGAAGGTCAAATTGAAAATTACTTACAGAATGTAGGAGTTTATTTTTTAGATTATCAGAATGAATAGACAAGATTGAATGAAAGGTCTGTCTAACCCCAGAAGGCCAGAAAAAGTGAATAACTGATGAGAATAGTGACATAGCAGACATATCATAACAACTCCTTCCAGTGCATCCTGTTTTTTTGGAGACCTACACACACAGCACACTGGTAATCTATGTTACATAAATCCATGAATGCTACAAAATTTTAATGTTTTAATGCCAACTTGTCCAAGCAAACCTGTCTTGCTTTTTATGCTTATTCAAGCACTTAATACTCCATGGCCAAGGATTTCAAGGTTTAAATACATGTTGCCTGAAGGACCAGTGTTTCTTGTGTTTCTTTGCATCTCAATAATTTTCATTATTTTTGGCTGTCTCCCTCAAAAAATGAAGCTCATGAGTTTCACCATAAGAGTCTGGAATACCTTTGCCTTGTGCCCACTGATGAAAAGATCTACCAACAATTTACTTACATAAAGCTGCACTGTAAGAGATACAGGGACTTCAACTTCAGCAAATCCTGTTTAAACCAGACTGAACTGTCTCCATTGATAAATGATGATTTGGGCAAAGATAAAGCAACTACTAGAAAATCAATATTTAGTTATTATCCAAGGATATAGGCTGGTTTTATCTCTTTTTACATTACTCTCTTTTCAAATTACTTATTAATACATTCAGCATTTTACTGATTGGCTTTTCATTAGCAAATAATTTCCTATAAAAGCAAGCAGTAGCCCAGCTATCAGCAAGAGGCAGGCATCATGCATCTCTTTATTTGAGACACAAGAATCTAACAGGGAAATACTGCTGCTTCCAAATCTTTCCTCTGCTGTCTGTATTTAATAGTGTTGCTGTGAATATGCTTGTGGTGCTTTTGAAGGGTGTTGGGCTGACATCAAGAGGTGGCTGAAAACAGAACTTCTCATTCTTAGAATCAGGAAGAGCTGTGCCAGTTGGCACATGTCAGTCAGACTGATGCTACATGCTACCAATTATATGCCATTTTTCATAATCCAGGCTTCTCTGTCTCTTACAGTAGAACTTTTGTTTGCAGAAGTGAAGGCATAGGATGTGTGCACATCCACTCAAACCTCAAGGAGTCATATGCAGGTTTGAAGTAGGTGGTTGAAGCAGGACAAGGTTTATTCATTTGGATATCTGGTCTTATAAATTATGGATGTTTGGTCATTTTGAATTATGACCTTTTTTGAGTGTTATATGAAAGAAGATCAGCACTCCCCTTGAAAAGAATGGAAGAGGCCCTTGTGGCCTATACAAAATGCATACAGTTAAGGCACTGCCAACTACTTTGTGGCATCTAACCATGTTTAATCCAAAGGAACAGCATGAAGTTGTGTCAGAGGAAGTTTATGTTGGATATTAGGGAAAGGTTCTTCACCTACAGGGTGATTGGGTGCTGGAACAGGCTCCCCAGAGAAGTGGTCACAGCTCCAAGTTTGGCAGAGTACAATAAGCTTTTGCTTAGGGTATGACTCTTCTGGTGATCTATGCAGGGCCAGGAGTTGGAAACCATTATCCTTGTGGGTCTCTTCCATCTCAGAATATTACGTGATTCTGTGGCAAGGTGAAAGGCTAGTATTTAAAGTTGCTGATTGTCCAAATTCACTGGTGGTTGTTCAAAAATATTTCAGACTATTGAATTACATAAACATGACTATTCGAGCACTTGAGGTGTAGACACAAATGAACCCCTAACTTTAGTTTACAGAAAAATTCTAAATGCTGCTGTCAGGTGTGCAGCCAGAACTGACTCAGGGTTTCTTCACAATGCAGGTAAAATTCAGGTTTCAGATGTGATGTGGCAAAATTCCTTTCTGCATTCTTCTTGCAGGTTTTATCCTCCTTCCCAAAATGGAAAACAGAGCTCTGCTGCATTGTCCTGCACTCCCCTATCTGGCTCTGAGTCCATGCCCTGGGAAGGAAAGCAGCAGGTGCTCCTGGCCAGAGCTAGGCTCAAAAAACAGGAATGAAGGTCCCAAAGGGCTTCTGGTGAGCACAGAAGCCCTGCATCCATCCCTCACTTCTGAAGTCTCTGTATGGAGCGCACATAGGAGTTTGGTGTGCAGCAGCAGTGGGAAGGCTATATAGATTAAGGTTCCCTCTCCCTCAGTGCTGGGCTCTGTACCACAGTCTGGGCTCTTTCAATATTTCAAATCTTTTTGAGGGTTTATCCCTTTCCATGTGCACCAAACAGGATGCTAGCTCATTAATATTCTGCTACACTGTGGCTGGATCCTGAAGCGGTCATTCAGGCAACAACTCTGCTGCATTGCATGAGACAAGCAGCATAAGCAACAGCTGCCTAGCTCAAGGCATTATGAAACTTGTAGAAATAAAATCATTAACCTAATTTCTAAAATCTAAAGAAAATTTAGCCACAGCTAATTTCCCCAGACATTCTATACATACCTTTTTCTTGTTTAAGAGGTATGTAGGTCAGTCAAGTGTTATCAGTAACTAGCATTAAATGAGAAAGCTAATGCTTTCTCTGCTTTAGTCATCAGTTTTTCTAAAGCTGACTCTGTTCTCAGAAATCAAGGTTGGTTTTTTAGTATATATAAACCTACAAACAAGCAGCAGAATATACAGTACAGATGAGCAATTTCTGTCCTCATATTTCATCAGGAGCCTTGGTCACTCCTCCTGCACATAGCACATGTTCTCCCATTTACTAATTCTTTGAGGACTGACCTGATATTTTACAGTTTATGATGGTTCAAAAGCAGAGCACAGCCAAACTATTTCAAAAGTACAGTGAAGCACTGTTTGTACCCCAGGCACTCCAATCTTTCTTTGACAGTGTGTATTGAACTAGACTAGGAAAATTATCTGAAATATTCCAGTGCCACATATATTCTGAGCAAGAAAGGGGCAGAAGAAGACAACAGTGTGGGAGGAGAGAGCTGCTGTTTCTTAAGCACTCAACTTACTGACATACACCTTAATCAGTATGGGGATAGCTTGGGGTTATGGGCACAGCTCATATTGAATTTCTGACTTCTCTGCCCAGAGTCTAGAAGATCTGTTACCTGTGATAAAGACCTCAGCACTGTCAGCTTGGAGGTGATACAGGGCCCCCTACCTACATGCAGTCCTGACTGTAAGGAGTAAAAAACCCCATGAAGAGAATTAGAGTTGCTTTCCTTCTGTTAAAAATGCCAGCAAAATTTTCTGTAGAAAAATGAAAACAATTACTATCTTCTGCAGTGGCACAAAAGGAAAAATCAATTCAAATTATACAGAAGGCAATGAGGCTCCCCATGAACTTTCTGTTCTCAGAAACAGTAAGAAACTTGTAATCAGTCCGCAACAACAATTAAAGACAATGAAGCAAACACTTCTTGAAAGGTCTTATTAAACAGTACTGTCACGTCATATGATCATGGTCTCTTCTAGCATGTTTTATTATCCACTTATTCAATATTTACAAATGTTTGATCCAACGTGATGGAGAGCTTTCCTTCCTTTTTTTCTTCAGGTTTTGTGGAGCAAATAATTAAATATCTGTATATGGAAAAAAATCAAGATGCTGAGAAAGTTAAAAAATCATGTCTGGAATGAATCCCAAGTGATTTTCATTTATTCACTAAGTTGAATCAATTCCCTTGTAAGACATTACAGATTCAGTACACAATTCTGCTCAAGAATGACACTATATTTATAGTGAGCTAGGAAGTATTGTGAGACAGAAATTAGACACATTCTCTTCAAAGCTTGACAAAGGCTAAATAGAATAGGGTGTCCTGACAAAGGAGAAAAATAAACACACGTAACTTATGCAAAAGAGATTTTGCTATAAAGGTAAATGTTTCTGTTTATTACCTGCCACATACTGGTACCATTTCTCAAAAGTAGTAAAACATATGCTATATGCTTTTGATTGTAAAAATACTCATTTAAAGGGTGCATCTTTAGAAACAGTGTTGTATTAATTTACACTTATTTTTAATTAGAATTTTTGGCAAGATTTAATTTTACTTTTTTATAATCTAATATATGAGACACAGTTCTAAAATGCCGTCCCAGGAGTTGCTAAAATTGCCCAAAGTGGTGTTGAAAAAATCCACTATTAACAGAGATAACAGCATTCCTCAGTCTCAGATAATAAAATCAAAAAACAATGGAAAAAAACATTTGATTAAAATATTAAAGTTACCAGTAGCTATAAATGAAACTGCATTTAAGGCATATAACATCTGGGAAGAACTGGCTAAATTGGTTAATTGTAAACCCATTGAAAGGTGGATTCCTTGCACAGAGCTGTGACTGCAGCTGCAAAAAGACTAAAGGACATGGATACAGTCTGTGACAGGCGCACTTGTCCATAGAAACATGAGGGACGGTAACAATGCAAACAGCCAGGCTGCCAGGACTGTGGCTGAGCAGAAAGTGCCACTGACAAAAGAAAACTTCTGAGGAAATTGAAAAAAGTTCCCTTTACAAAACTTCTGAAACTTTTCCAAAACATCTAAAATGACTTTTTAAAATTAAAACTAGTAACTATCTTTCTGTGTCATTTTGGTTTTTCATTGTTCCAGTAATATGTAATGGTAGTCTCCTAACCTTATTTCAATACTAGACATATGAAATTCTACCAGAATATGGAATAACTGGAAAAGTTTTCTGGTTTGGCTTTGAAAACCTGTGACAAGACTTTCTATTTTCCTCCAACAATCAAAGAGTACAATACAAAGAGTAAAGCAAAATTATGACAAGAGCTGGCTATAGTAGAAATGCATTTATTAGACAGAGGCAGAACTAGGATAAAATTGTGTTAAAACTACATAATTTATAGGGGAAACACCAAAAGTAAAGAAAGTGTGGAAAGGGATTCTTTGCTTATCAAGCTGGGACGAAGATAAAATGTGAAAACAATTGTGTTTTCACTCAGAAGGATTACAGTATTATCAACATTAAGAATGTAGATTTAAAAGATTAGTATAATTGACAATAATTTCACATTTTGTAAATTTAAAGTGTAAAGAACTTCAAGACGCTATAAATGGTAAACCAGTGCTGTCAAAAGAAAAAGCATTCTCTTCCTGCCTATGTTTACTTTGCAATTATGTTACATCATGACATTTTCAGTGAAACATTGAGATTTTGATTAAAGCAATTTTTATAGGTTGAGGTTGTTTTCTATTAAAAGAAAAAATCAAATTTGCACTGAAAACGATCTTGGGCTTTGATTAGGGCCTCTTCAGAAAAAGAGACATTTTCTGATGCAGGTACCTTTGGATATCCTAGAAAGAGGCCTGCAAGTGTATTCATGATGAAATAGCAAAGACAGGAATTAAGAAAAATGAAAGCAGCTTTGGAAAGGACATCTGTGGAAACAGAGACAAATGAGTGTTTTAAAAAAATATTTATGCTAGGCTGATTCAAATCACATTGTGAGGCTGGTGAGTCATGGAAAGCAAGAAAATAATAGGATTAAACAGAGAACTGCCTTGAGAGATGGCTAAAACTCATACCCTCCACCAGCCTTCCCAAAGTGCTGTCCCTCAGGCTCCTGGGTGACCAGCTGAGGAGAAGCCAGCCCTAGTGAGGGACAAGCTGAGTTGTTCTACAAAGCTGTGGTAAAGCAGAACTGGTAATTAAGGCAGGGGATTGCATGCATGTGAGCTTCTGATTTGCTTGCATCTGTTTGCTGTAATAAGCGAGCAGTTAGCTCTGGTGCCACGTACCCAACCATACAAGCTGAAAGGGCAGCACTGAGAGAAAGATTTGCAGTTAAATTGCCTGAGCAGACTAAACACAGAAAGAACATTTTAAATTAGCTGGGTTCAAATGTCAGCTCACTTCAGAAATTAGAATTAATCTGATCTATCACTGTCTCACACATCTTTCAGCATGAAAAAATCACTAACTGGCAAGGAAACAGAACTGGCTGTCTGCGCTAGTCCAGAACAGCAGAGCTGTCAGATTTTAGGAAGGTTTTTACTACTCCTATGAACAGAAACTAGGGGTAGAAAAGGAAATTAACTTTTAAAGAGGAAAATCTTCTACCATAGTGATAAGAAAGGGAACTCAAATAGCATGTCTTATTGTTGAGACGTTGTTGAGCATGTCTTATTGGAGAGAGAATAAATATTAAACATTATTTACATTATTAGTAAGAATAGTCATTATTTACATCAAATAATTACATTCTTGTAACTGCTGCCTGTGAATGAATCCCTGTGAATATTCATTATTACTCCATTGCTTCATTCACTCTTCTTTATTTTGGTCCCAATCTTTATTTTCCTCAAGAACATTTCCTAGTGAAGGCATAGGCCAGGGTAAGGAGAAATCACAGTGCTCAGCTGCAGCATGGACCACAAGGCTCGTGGTTTATTCCTATCCTGTGTCAGACAGAGGGCACACATCTCAAGAGTAACCAGAAGTACAGAGCCATGGGAATACTGCTGTTTCTTCCTTATGCTGCTGTCTGGAATGGGAGCTGTCCTATTAAATGAGGTCATGTCAAAAACTGCCATGTCAGCCCCAGGTAACTTCGTGTCTGGTTCCCAAATTCAGCTGTCAGCCCAAAAAGGAGCCTTCAAAAGCTGTTTTCCTTTTTCTAACAAAAAAGAATCCCTCAGAGAATGAGGCTGTTGTGTGCTGGGTTGTCGGCAGGCTGCCTGGGGAGTGACACGCTGCCAGCAGTAAGTCAGCCAGACAGACAGTCTGGACACATGCAAGAGATTATTTCTTTTCTTTATTTGTCTGAAGCTAAGCTTGTTGCTTTAGCTCTTAATTGCTCAGCAGACAAAATGTATGCAAGCCTCTGTTTCCCTTTCATCAAAGGTAGATCAGATATAGCCTGTGGAGTCTAAGCAGATGAGGAGGAAACAAAAGTGTCTGCTAGTCTCGATCCCCTTGGGCTTTTTGGCCAGGGTACAGAGAGCGATGCTGGTAGGGAGTAAACTTATGCCAAGTGCACATGAAATGGCACAGAGGTGTAATCTTTAGACATATTACAGATTATTTGACTTAATGACTTTAAAGGTCTTTTCCAATCTAAATGATCTATATACTAGCAGCAATTCCCTTCCCTCATCTTTATGAACTGTTTTTCTAACACCCCATTCACTCCTCCTCAAGAAGCAAAGGGAAGAAGTCATTGCTGCTGAGGTGCTCCAACCAGAGACGTCAGATGGAGAGGAGCTGGTCCATTCAACATGTGAGGTGTGCAACCAGGATAGATCAATCCAGCCCTAGTTTTTGTGAAAAACCAATATATTCAATTTATTCTTCTTACCTTCTCCTCTGCAGTATGCACTTAGCGAAAGTAATCAATGAAAGAACAGTGGCTCCAATTACAGCCTGTTTCCGACTTGCTCCAGGGTAATACTCAGACTGAAACAAACGGCAAAGCTGTAACTTCCCTTCAGTCTTTAAAGAACCCGTCTTTTCTGATATTAAGACTAAATTTAAACTGCAATTCAGGACAATTTGGTGATGGTAGCTGATTGTCTGTCTTCAAGTGATTTTTAGCTACTGTGTTGCATTATTATAATTTTGCATCTCGTGGCATGGAGTTAATTCTACATTATCCATAGTATTCAGTGAGAGAAGAATGAGATGTATATAGGAGAAAGCAAATCAAAAGGACATCTCTTTATCAGGCTTGTGCACCAAGAAGAGAAAAGAAAGCAGCTCTGTGATGTATTTAGGCTCCAGCAGGGGCTGATGTGAGGTGGCACACATATAAAATCTTGTGCAGCATGATGCCAAAGTACCAGTTTCTGGAAGAACAAAGGTAATTCACCAGAGACCTTTACCAGTGTTTTCCTTTCTCCGTCCATAGCCGATTACAGAATGCTCATCATTTAGCCTCCTTTCTCTTTCCATGGTTGGTGCCTCCGGCCATGATTCAACATGATGAGCAGCACATGCTCATTGTGACTCCAGCTGTTACCCCATGCCTGAGTGCCTTGTTTCCAGTTACATTCTCTGGGGCTGCCAGACAAGAGAAACCCACCTGGGGTGAGTAATCACCCAAACCAAAGCTGGTATCTTCATTCAACATTGGTCATTTTCCCCAGTCTTGTTCCTGGAAGCATGGTGTATAATATTTTTGCTGTCCAGGAAGATCACATTGTGTTCAGCATATGCCCTGCATCTTTGCTAGTGACTTCTAGAAACAGGATATCTCATAAAATATTCAAATATTATCATGGGACCAGCCTGAGTTATAGCAATATAAAGATTCAATTTTGACTAAATTTTTTTTCAGTTTTCGTTAAAATCCAAACCAGCAGCTTTCATTTCTGCTAACTTTCAACTAACATACAGATAATTAAATTTTAATTTGATTATTCATGAATGCCCTATTTAATGAAAAATGGAAGTGCATAGTTTATGTACCCGTACTTTTAAAGCTCATTTTGACATATAATCACTCGGAGTTACTAGGATTTAATCTCTGACGGCAAACAAGAAAATAAGGTTATTTTTTTTTTTTAACTCTAGTGAATTTTAAAAATTTTTCTTGATCATACTAATTGTTATTTTTCTATTTAAAAAAGTAATTAATTCATGGTGAAGAATTTGTGTAGGACAAACTTGAAATGCAGGCAACAGCTCATTCCCAGCGATGATTCACTGTAAGTTGAATGGGAACTATGAATCTGACTGCTGTGAAAGTTAATGTATTAATGCAGCCTGAGAATGGCCACAGACCAAAGTAAAGGCTTTTCACAGATTACAGAAAAGTGAAGAATTGGCCCATCCTTAATTACTGAAGTCCACGTGGTGGTGCCCAGGAGAATATGAATCAGTCCGTAAACTTGAAAAAAACAAGCAACCAAACAAACCCAAAAAACCCCACCAACCAAACCCAACCACCCCAAAATTTCTAAACCTACTTTTCTTCTTTGGATCAGGTTACTCCAGTAGCAGAGCTCTGGAATAAGGCATATGTACAGTTTGACATGAAACACCATGAAGACAACAAAAGAAACCCAGGGCTGAATACAATTAGGGGATTGATTGGTGTATTGACACAGGAGCACAGTAAAACCAGGACATTGTTAAAAAATGTAACTGGTGACAAATGCTTTGTACTGCTTGCACAGTAGCACTCAAGGGATTCAGAAAAAAGTTGTATCAGAGATCTCTGGGACATTCAGCAAAAATAAAGGCAGGAGAATAAAATAACAGTATTGTTTTAAAATTTATTTTATGGTTAAAACCCCAAACACTGTTTATAAGAAGATTTCTTAGTTGGAAAAAACAATGAATCAAAAAAGGTATTGAGTTGTATAAGTTAAGGATGCAACTGTGATACACACACTCCCCAGAAAATAGGTTTACAAGGCTTATCTTAATGCAAAGAAGCACTTTCATTTACATAAGTTTATATGGATCCTCAGCCATTTCTTCTGGACAGATTTTTCAGGTGTGTAAAAGCAGTAATCAATGTTATACTTGGTGTATTTTGCTCTCTTCAGTATGTGGATTTGCTGACCATTCCATTCTGTCTGCGGGGCTTTTCTCCTAAGTCTCAGGGGAAAAAAATTTAAACATGCAAGAAACTCAGAGGAAAACGAAAAACTTCAATGTCTCCTGGTGATAAATATGGAAAAAGTAGAAATGAGCAGATGGCACACTGTACACCATCATCCTTGCAGAGTATATACATATATTAAAAATATCTCTATCTCCATAACAAAATTCAACCTGCCACACGTAACTCAAATATCCTCTCCCCTAAAAATTATCTCCTTTGTTGATCCTGCAGAAACTCAGAAGTGCTCTGTGAGAAACAGACTAGGATTTTTTTTTAAGTACATTGCATTTTTAAATCATTAGGTGGATCATAATTTTCTTTCAGCTTTACGCTATAGTTATTTTATGCTACTAATGCATTTCGAAGATAAACCAAGTTAGCTTCAGCAGTTTACCAGTTAACTTTATATAATATAATTCACCATCACTTTAATTCATATACTTAAATTAATAAATTTTTTGGTTTCAACTAATTTTCCAGTTGTTGGGAAGTCTGTTATAAAGTTATGGTATTTTTTTACATTTGACTTTGGCTTGGTTGATCAGTAATAGGGAATGGAACAGTGAACAAAGAAACAAACTGTCTTAAAATGAAGCAAAAATTCTCCACTGTAGCTACAGTTTCAAAAGGACAAACACTGCCTAAACAAGCAGTTAGGCAGCTAAAGTAAATTTTACAACTAATTCTAAAACTTGGTGGAGGTTCCCAACAGAATGATCACAGCATTACTCTAAGAATAAAGGAACACACAACACAGTGGGATGTGTAAAAGGCTATTGTCACAGTGTGACTTGGGTTTTGCAAATTTTAATATATTTAATTTATTTTAGAAATAGGATTTGGGAGTAGAGACAAGGCAGGCTTAAAACTTAAAAGGGTACAAGAAAAAATGTTCTTAATAACACAAAAAAGAATTCAGAATAAGATTCCTAGATTGTTCCCTCCTCCCCCTTCCTTCATTCCACATTCCTTAACAACAACATACAGAGAACACTTCAGTCAGTTATCTACTTAAATAATCATTTCAGTTCACTCAAGAGAGGAAAGCCTCATTTTCAATTTAGGCTTAGGGGGGTGTCTTCACCTTCACAGTCTGCATCCGCTGGGACCTACAGAACTATGAATTTTCCTCCCATTCACAGTCCTTCCAGAGCCGTGTTATGGGTTACGATTCACACATGGGGTACTAGTTTTAAAGGTAGACTGGTGCAAAAACAAAATTCTCTTCATCTCCTTCTCTATCAAATGTCTCTGTTCGTATTCCAGTCCCAAACCAGAGAGCTCAATTTCCCCGAGGCAAAAAGTCTTCTTTTCTCAAGCACCCCAAACCTCCCCAAGTATATTTCACAGTTTAAAGGAATTTTAGTGAAGTCACAATCCCCTCACAGCCCCACAAAAAAGGTTTTCAGCTACTTATCAGTTGCATCTTTTCAATCTCTTCCCATCAGGAACGTTATCTTCATTCCACTGACTTCTGTGGACTCCATGCTTTATTCCTTCTCATTCAGGGAAGCTCAGGAGATCGAGTATCTTATCCAGGCATAAAGAAGTTAAAATTGCACCCAGATCATGAAGAAGCCACATGGGCAGTTGAAGGCCTCTTCTCTCAGGACAGGGAGGGGAGAGGGGAAGGGAGAGCCTTTGGTGGCTCCCCGATCCACCCCCCACTCGGCCATGCTTCGTGGAGAGTCAAGCCCGGGCCACACAGGGCCGCCCGGAGCCATCCAGTCAGGGGAGGCCGGGGCTGGGACCATGCGGCCTGGCCAGGCCCCCCACCAAGACAGGGCCGGGGTCCCGAGCCGGGCCCCCCTGCAGAGCCGGGGTGCTGAGCCAGGGCCCCCTGCAGAGCTGGGGCCGGGGTGCCAGGCCGGGCCCCAAGCCGAGCCCGGAGCTGGGCTGGAGCCCCAGCCAGGGACCACCACATCTCAGGAGGCCGGAAACCGAAAGAGAAAGTTAACTTGATCCACTGTGATTTGTGAAAGCAAAATAACTTTTCATTGGCTTCCCAAGCTGTCCATCACCAAATCAGCTCTCTGATTGGTGCCAGCAGCTCACAGGGGAAGCTCCAGAGATGGGAGAGTCCCTCCCACTCCTCAGCCTCATGGAGCTTTCCCTGAGGCGAATCCACCCCTCCTCCCTAGCACGTGAAACCAACAGAGCTATAAAATCCATTCTTTCACTTCACATTGGCATCTGGTCGCTTGGAGTCTGCTATTAGATCTATGACTTGAAATGCAAGTAAGTAATAGGAATATTTATAGCAAAAATTATTATTGCATAAGCACCGCACTGCACTCTCATATCAAAAGCAGATTTTCAAAATCCCCTCACATTTATGATGACCAAAATATACTTAAACACACACCCTCACCTTTTCGTTCCTGCAATTAGGTTGTCATGGAAATGTCCTTTTCAAAGCTGGGATGACAAAGCTATGCTAAACTATATTTTAATAATAGAGTCTACTTATATCTTGTTTTGCTAAGCAGGCTTTTTTTTTTTAATCTGAAGTTAAAACTTGAAGCCATTGTAAAATATTTCATAATTGGTGCTTTTTTTACTGCCTGTTTTCAAATACAATATTTGTGACAAGATGCATAATCTAGCTGGTTTAGAAGCTAAATTATTCTAACATTCAGCAGAATAATAACCATTTTGTCTACAGAAAAGCAGCATCCAATATATTTTTCATAGTAAAATGAGTACAGAAAGGACAACTGCAAGAGTAAGATCCATCTCTTTAGATAAATAAAATGTGTTAAATTTTCTATTATCTGAAATCTTCTATGGTCACAGATGTTCTCTCCACTTTCATTTTACTTATTGATGAGAGACAATCATGTATTTAGCCCAGTCACTTTATTGCCTTGTTTTTATTATGAAAAATATGCTCGTCTGAAGTGATTCTTTTTGAGTCTTGCCAAAAGCTGTTCCATGAAATTAGAAATAATATAGAAACCTTACTTGACCTGTCCTTCTTGAGTTATTTTATATGCAAAAGACAAAGCATAACTAGTTTTATGCTTCTATAAGCATGCTTAAAAGTAATAGGTGTAGGGCTGAGTAGAAGGGCAGGATCACCTCCCTTGTTCTGTTGACAATGCTGTTTCTAATGCAAGTTCTCTGTTCTTCAGAAGTGTTGTAAGACAATCAGGTAACAGGTATTCTCACATTTGAACCCTCTAATTAAGGGTTCAAATTCATGTAGACTTTGGTGTGCTTATAATGAGGACTATTTATTCCACAAGTGCTTTTATTCTATAGCCTCCTGTAATATCCTTTAATTCCCATTTCAACTTCATAATATGGAAATGCAGCCAAATTAAAACTTCACCATTAATTTTTCTTACTGAAGGCAACATTGTCTAGATAAATAGATAGTACACATTAAAAGTTCACAGTAGTGCTGAAGGAGCAAAACAGACATTTTTTCAGTGTTCTTAGCAATACTAATAGTAAATTCTTATTTAGAGACCTTATTAGAGAGTTCAGAAACAGCTGGATCCTGAAGTGCAGAAACAATGTGATTTTCTAAAAATATTAATAGAGATATACTAATGTATGAAGAAATGAGAAAAAGAACAGATTCTGTGTTCCAGATGGCTTCAAAATGGGGGTTTTGCCACATTCTGTGATTCAGAAAAGTACCTGAATGTAGCCAAAGATTGCAGAAATTGACTAAAGGAAGCTGCTGCAGCAGTGTTTGATATACAGTCTGTTCATTGTTTCAGCAATGATAAGGCATCCTTTGAATTTTGGAAGGTTGCAAAATGCTGGGCTTGAGAGCTATTTTTTATCAGGTAGAACTGTGAACTCTAAGTCTGCTGAAAAATGCATCTTTTCAGAGTCAAATGAAAGCCAAGCCCTGCCACGACTGAGAAAGAAATGGTCTCCTGCTCTTGGAGCTCAAAGCTCTGGCTCCCTGTGGAAATGGGCAGCCAGATTATTTGTAAGCCAGGTGCTAATGCAAGAGGAACTATCCCCATAGGATCCTTAAACTGACATAGTAATTAAAAAAAAAAAAGGTACTAGAAGCAGAATGCTTCTATGTGGGCCACCTACTGAAGAAATAAATCTATTTTTCTTACATGTCTCATATCATATATTAAGAACATCACTTACTAATTTAATGCAAATTTGAAGAATAAATAGGACTCATCACAAATTGTATGACATATCTAAAGAAATTACCACATTCTCTTCACTCCTTAAGCTGTGTCTAAGTAGTTATTGAAAGCTGCTTTTCTTGAAAAGGGGAAAAATATTGAATAATTGTAAACCCTCAAGTGGTTAACATAAATTGCTGAGATTGATTACTTTTAAATACAAAACTTAAAATTCAGTGGTCTAAGAATATAGTGAATGCTTGACTTTTTCTGTACAGAATATAAAAATGCCTCCAAGCCTATTAATGTATTTTATGGCATTAACGCATCAATATTCTGAAATGGCCATTTTTCTTATGGCTTGTTAATGTTAACAGTGTGTTAGCTTCTGGATTAGAGCCAGGTCAATGTCAAAGTGCATTTATGAAAACGTCCACTTCACTAAAACAATCTGAAAGCACAGTTATTTTGAAGTCCTTCAGAATTTGGACTATATGTGTGTGTACATATACCAAGGTCTTGGGGATAAATATTGGGTAAGAAGAAAGTTTTACAGACTTTTCTAGCACTTGAAAACATCTATAATTGTACAAAAATGTAAGAATAGTATTCAGTTGCAAATGGTCTCTGAACAAAAAAATCAGTAAAGAAATTTATGTCAATTTACTTTGGTCTCTAAGCACAGAGAAGAAAAATGGGGGAAAAAAAGGCCTCAGTAGCTTTTCAAGTACTATTACTCAGAAGATCAAATCTAGAGTCAACTCTTTTTATACTTAAAAGAAACAGTTGCAAGTGAAAATTTGTTTTCAACAAAAAAGCTATTTATTTTAAAACTGCACAAACTCCACTGAGTTAAAGTAGGTGAATTAAAGTCGCTCAAAAGATTCAGTCGAACAACTTAATATTAATTTCCATTGGGCCTTCTTACTAGAGTTTGGTTGTTGTGTGGCAGAGGTCAGAGGGAAAAGGTGAGAAGCTGTGTTTAGCTATCATTGAAGTTTCCTGAACAGAAGAAACCCACAAATGGTCTCAAAAGTATCAACAGACGTGGCAATAGCATCTAGGCAAATGATTTCCCACATCAGCTACTATAATGAAGATTATCTCAATAGTATCAGACTATTCTAAAGAGTACCTCTAGTCTCTTCAGCAAATTGATAAAAATAATTTCACAGTTTTTTCCTTTCCAGGGGGAGACAAGAACAATACCAAGTTCAACCTTGATTCAACAAAGACACAATTTTGGTTGGATTGCTTTGATTTGGTTTTTTTTTGAATGGCAAGTACCTTTTAACAGTAATAAAATCTTATTCTGATTGAATTTGTTTATTCTCAGGTAATATGCTAGATGCCCAGCCATTTTGTTCTGCTTCCATGCTCTGTTCAAACCAGTCTCTCTTTTAAAACAATTTCATTTCATACTGTTTCTCAAAAGCTTTGCAAAATCAGTGTCACTAAAGCAAGCACATTACATTATTCTCCTAGCTACTTACAAAAGGCACCCTTAAATTTTCATGCCCTACCTTCATAATGCTTGATCCTGCAGAAATAGGATATCCTACAAACCAGCAACTGGTCCCTGAATCCTACCACTGTAGACTCTTGTGCATGCTTGGTTATGCATGGGTGTAACTGCACACTTCAATGAAGAGAAAAATGGGGCTCAGTACCTACCACAATTTTGCTGGTAAGTTCTGCCCAAAGAGAGAGTAGGTTTATCCTGGAACCAAAGAAGTATCAAAAAGAATGATACTCTTGTTTATCTAATGACTCCATGCAAGTTGCAGCCTAGCAAACCTCCTTTAAGACAGGGAGATTCCTCTATTGCTGGGCAAAACAAAATATCATGTTATTTCCTTACTTAAATAAGAAGTGAAAGAAAAATGGGATTTCAACAAGCTGCATTCACAGCTCTGCACACTTGTCAAGCCAGCCTGCAGATTCTGGGAGACAAGAAATCCAGAGTGCAAACTCAAATGCAAATAAATAATGTACTTGCAGGACACTTGTAGTGGTCCCAGCTACATTTACACTCAGCAAATGTGCACAAAGCCTTGGTTTGGCATGCTGTTTATTTATTCATGTGTGTCTCCTCCTTTCTCAATGCCCATTTCAACAACAGGGAGATTACAGGTGAAGGAACAGAGCAGGTGCTTAAGTAGCCACTAAGTGATTGTCATACAGAATAGTTGTGTCTCACACTTGAGAGTGGGAAGCCTCATGCCAGCAGGCACAGAAGCAAGACTCATTTAAGCACACTGTGAAACCATTAGCCAACCATCCTTGTTCAAAGATTTTTCTTCTTGGTCATTATCAGCAGTTTTCACAAAGTGACCTTAGACGAACTACAGTCACTTTGAATTTCCTCACTGAAAAATCAATGATCTCCCACAGGTAAGGGGACATTTCATTTTTCTACCAAACAAATAAGGAAGGCACTGCTCCTCAGGAAGGGCTTCTTTTGAATACCATGGCTCCACAACATATTTTAGTGCCCATTGTAAATACATCACATGACTGAAGTCAAACATATCAAAAAGCACTCCAAGTTGGGATAAATTTATCTGCCTCAAAATTTTTCCAAAATAAAAAGCAACTCTCTCAGAAGCACTTTGTTGTCGTCTGCTCCAGAGTGCTATTGAAATAATTAGTGAAATCAACTTGTTTAGAAACTCATTTTGGTCTGTTCTAACCTCCAAGGGAAAAGGGAGGCACTTCAGGCTAGTTTAAGTTCAGATAGGCTGAACACACAGCATTTTTGAGGCAGCTTTGACAGGAACTCAGTGGCTGATGGGAGAGAACACTCAGAGCACTCAGCAGTTCTACATAGCTTTGGAAAACCCATGTCTAGAAATAGGCTCTAGGAATGCATTTATTTTCTTTCCCTCAGAAAAACAAAATAGTCTAACTCAAAACAATGCTACAGTGTATCTTAAATCCTATGTCTTTTAGTAAGTGATGCTGTGATGCACAGAAGTCTACTACATCTTCTCCTTGCAAAACTTCCTTCAGTGTCTTGCTGGACAGAAACAGGAAGGAGCCACTAAATAATTTTCTCAGAAAAGTTATGAAGGCTTTTCCATTCCAGCATCTAATTAGCTTTGGAAAAATTCAGTCCAGTGAGGTATGCAGCAAATAGAGTGCAAGGTAAAAATAACATACTGTCTCTGATGGAAAAATAAGGTTCACAAATTTACTCTCCCAAAACATAATGTTATCACCAAAAGAGACTGGTATTTAGTGTTTTCATGACAGATATTGAGATTGCCCCTGTGTCTATACACAGCACTGCTCAGGGAACAATGTTAGAGAAGATTGCAGAACACAGGAAAAAAACCCTTTGGTCCATGAGGAAAAAGGAAGGAGAGTGAAGGAAGACAACATTAGTTATAATTACTGAAAACAGAGACAATTTTTGAGAGCACAAAGTAAGTGAAGGATGTGAGCTAAGCAAGGTGGCAAATGTGTGCATGGGGAAAGTGGAAGACTGCTTACAAGGCAGCCTTTACTTTTGAGCCTGCAGAGATGATTCCAGGTTTGCAACTAATTTTCTGGGCAGAAAACTACTTACATGCCTCATGCATTTGTCTTGTTTTGGCAGAGGTTAGTTGAGGGACCACTGGAACCCCGCTAGGTATCTCTATGCTACAAAGCCACTTCAGAAGGAAGATCAAGTGTCACTGAAAGAGTAGAATCCCACTGGAAATGTTAGGGCAGCGATAAGCAGTAAGAAACACCTGCAGCAGGCTCATCAATGTGCAGGCTTCAGATGGAGAAGAAATTTTATCCCAGAACAGGCTATCATGGCAGCAGCTTCACTGTCTCCCAGCAACAGCAACTCTGTATGGGACACTGCCAGCCAAGAAGACCAGAACTGACTGCAGGAAAACAGAGCTGGACTTTGGTATGTGTGGGAGGCAGCACTAAATGGCATGTCCATTCAAGCTCACCTTGCTGGATGTCACAGCCACCAGAAAAATGAATGCTCGGGATTAGCGCCCATTGCATAAAGAGATAGTGCCTAAACCTACAGAAGCTGTCGTGATAAATACTTTGTCTTTCATTTTGGCCATGACTATTTCCTCTCCATCTGTTCACCAAGATATAAGCCATTTTTCTGGAGAACTCCTGGTCCACTGCAGGTACGAGATGGCATCACTGATGGCCAGGTGACAGTGCTGCTCAGTCAGTTGTTTGCAACAAATGGTACGGGAACAGATGACCTCGATAAGCCCATCAGTGATGATTTGAACCAGATCAAAGTGTTAGGTAGTATGCTCATCTGCTTTCCTTTTTTTTTTCTCAGATTTCTGAGAAATCTGAGAAGAAACAGAAAGGACAAGTAGAGTGCAAGTGCACCCACTACACACTCTTTACGACAGTTTGTAGGGACATCAGCAAAATATGCTGTAAAAGACACCATTAAGGTGACTGGAGCAGGAAAAGGGAATATTCTGGGGTAGTTGTGTTTGATTACTCAGACAGCATAAGCTCAGGAGAGTTCATGACATTGTAGATCAGTGTCAGTCAATGTCAATCAGTTATTGCTCAAAACAGACTTAGCTTGTCAGTATGTTTTGTCTCTGCTCAAACTGTATCTCTTGCATGGACTGAAAATGATAGAAACGCAACTTTTACCTTATAACTGTTCTGCCTTATACACATACCATTAAAACCTTATCTTAAATTAGCAGGTCTCCAACCCTTAAAGGAAATACATTGTTTGAACTCTCCCTTTACATGGCAGTTAAATAAATTTGCCTTTGATGAACAGAAATAACTGAAGACTGCTGGCATTGTAATTCATACGTGTTTTTAATGCCTTCTGAAGTTATTGTCTCAAGGTTTTTTGGCTCTCACTGAAGGGACAAGTCACAGTTCACATCAGAGTCTCTTCAAACAGAAAAACCAACTGTGCTTGAATTACGGGACCCATAACATACATATGACAATTCCTGAAGAATCTAAGATTAGACTTGTTTCATATTTATTGTATTTATTCCCTAGAACTCTAAAAAAATTAATAGCATTGTAGTCCAATGCTCTACATCACTGACACTTGTCAGTGTTGCTGAGCTGTGAATTGCCTTCCTAGACACCACTGAAACAAGAAGCTGAACAAGAAATGAATCCAGGCAATCAAATTCAAGTGTCTCCTCAAATGCTAAAGACCTACTTTTATGCTTTCACCTCTATCTTGAAGTCCAACTATAAACAGGTTCCCTACTAGTTAATTTAGAGGGATTAACAACTGGGTGACTTTATAAATCACTTCAATAAGACAGGAAAAATAGATCAATAAATCTTGTCTTGTTCTGCAGTCTGTTCTGCACCTATGAATGATTAACATCAGGTGTAAAATAGTTCCCTGAAGGTTGATACTGGCAAGTCCCATTCATTCCTGGATCCTCCTGAAAATAGTTCATTAATTCAAGATCTCAGACCTAAATCCTGACATCCAACTAATGCATGAATCACATCAGTTTCGATTAAGAGACCTTCAATGATCTTAGCCATCAATTCCAATCTTCAGCAGTTTTACCAACTATCCAGTGCATGTTCGGGCTTTTTTTTCATAGAAGACTAGTAAAGACCACTAGATGCCATTGGCCTTTTTTGTCTTTAAAAAGATAATTTCCATATTATTTTAAATGCAAGTCTTCCTGGAAAAGATACTGAGAGCTGGAATGTTGCAACATTTTGAGATCCTGGCACACAAGGCAGCTAAATTTATGTCACCAATGCAAGGTATACTCTACCTTGCAAACCAGTATTTGTAACACTTCTGATATTAGATTAAATACAATGTAATTATTAAGAAGATCACATGTGCCTTAATACACTAAAAATGGAAGAAGTGTTTTTGATAGAAAAAGAACTAGCAGAAATGAGATGGTAAAGAAGATTGAGAATATCGTCAACATAATTCAGTGATTTCTCAGTCAGAGCTAGGATTCAGTTTAATATGGTAAAAATGGGCTCAATTCAGTCAATAGATGTCCTGCCTTTAGATACAGCAGTTAGAACCAATTCAATATTGCAGCTGAGGCTGATATGTGCCCAAGGAGTAAGACATCCACTTACAAAAGAAAAGCATTTGAGCATGTCCTGGTTTAAAGGGCAGGTGTCTGCCAATAAAGGCAGAAGTTTTCCTTTGAAGTAGAGGCCTTAATCCAGTCCCCCCACCAAGTATTATAAATGTTTGAATTCAAGACTCTGAGGCAGAGATAAGGGGGTAGGAATAACAGCTCCTTTACTAATATATCTAACCTCACAAACAGAAACAACAGCAGTTGTTAAAACTACCAACAACACAGAACAGATAACTCAGTCCCAGTCCTTTCTTTAGCTGTGGGCACCCTCTCTCTGCCCTCGGTCCTGGTGCTCCAGATAAACAAAGCCCGGCGGCCGCAGAGAGGCGGGAGCGCGGGCGGGAAGCGCGGCAGCGGCCACGCCGGTCTCGGGTGGGAGCGGCTGGAGCGGCAGCTCCTCGCTCACCGTCTGTGTCCGGGTGATCAGCTGTGTCCGCAGAGGCAGGAGGCTGCAGCAGGGAAATGCAGGACAGGTGATCGCAGAGGGCCTGGCCACGTGGCTGCAGACGGGGCGTCCTCCTCTGAGCTCGCCGGAAACACGAGTCCCCTCCGGAAACACGAGTCCCCACTCCGTAAGCATGAGAGCCCCTCCGCCAGCCCAGCTCCCACCTACACCCTTTGTCCAGAGTCCTCAAAAGTCCTGGGTGTGACCCGGTCAGCTCCATTGGCATGATAATGGGAAAAATTCTTTAAATTGATACAGTAATAGAAAAAACACTCAACCCCCAACAGAGCATTAGTGTAAATTTGAGATGGCTCTTCCTTAAAGATAAAGCTTGATGTTACAGATATTTCCAGAATAAGGAAAAAAAAAAAAGTCCAAAGAAAAAATTCTGTAGGTGATCCCCTCAAGCTTTGAGGAGAAAAGGTATTTATGTGTAGTGGGGCATTAATAAAAAGTACTGCACATGTACTAAAAATGCAGATCACACTCTTGACTCTTTAAGCTTGGCCACATTTGACAGCAGCAGCATGAAGAGGAGCATACTTGCAATGCTGCTATGACCTTTCAGCTGTTTTTGTCAACCTGATCATAGACCAACTTCCAGTCACTTGAAGCAGTGCAGGAAGAACTGACATCACTTGATGACCTTTGGGAAAGTTATATCAACTGTAATTATTACTACAGTATACAAAATGAAACTCTCTCCTCCTTATCACCAGATGCCAGACTGGGTTACTGGTTTAATCATAGCGTCTGTCAAGAGGACTGCATATCAGACCTCAGGGAGTGAGAGAAAAGCTTTATGAGTTGCTTCTTCCCTTCCTTCCCCTGATTTGTTATATGCCTATACAGGCAGTCCAGGTGGTTTAGCTGCCAATGACAAAGATTGCCTGAAGCATCAGAGAGGAGCACAAATTAGGAATATCTCGTTTTTACGAGCATTTTCTTCAGTGTCTAAGCTCTAAACAGCAGCTTTTCTAATAATGGGCGTTAAATCTTCCCATGTGACAGGATTTGTGGCTTTTATCTCTAAACAGATTAGAACAACTGCAGGAATAGCAATTCCTTCTATACCTGCAAATGCTGGCATAAGGATGACTTTTATGAGCCATTTTCTTAGTGAAGCGTAGAGAACTTATTCATCCTAACTTCCAGTATCAGTTAGGTAGTTGCAACTATTTTATGCTTTTAATTTCTTTTTTCCTTTTTGAACTAGGACAACTGTGGTACATAAGCACAGACTAAGTTTTACCAACATTTTCTAGTGATAATGAGATTAAATGTGTCCAAAACTTGCCAGATTGTGAAACTGCCTGTGAATGCGGTGAAGCATTCAGTGAGGATACCACTTCTGCTGTGTTGATCAAGAACAAAATCCTTTAGTGAATCTCAGATCAACAAATACCTTTTGTTAAGATCTGCCAAGGGAAGTAAGCATCTTCATTGTACTATACCTAGAAAAATGTTGTCTCTCTCTGTAAGATCTCCATGGGAAACTACAGAAGCTTCAGTATCCACTCATTACTGTCAGCATGTTTACTTATACCAGTCCAGAGCAGATAAAGAGAAGATGGGCAACAGCACACAAAAGAGCAAGAAAACACTTCAACAGAATATCTAGCATCTAAGAGTAGTGACTGAGATTTATACCTGATGAAAAAGACACCATTTTTTAGCAGTAATGATCAACATTGGATACTTACTCACAATTAACGACTAGCACAGGACATTTTTTGTTAATGTCATTTCAGATGATATGTTGAGAGCTTTCATAGAGGATTACTGGATCAAAAAATGACTTTCTCACTTGCATGAATAGTCCCCCAAAACTGCTCTCCACTTCGGTTGGTCTGTGCTACCATGTCTCAGCTGAGATGGGTGACCTGTGTGTTTCCATTTCTGCCCTTATCTGCTGCTCAATTGCATGTCTACACACACTCAATTCTAGTCAGATATATAGGCTGCATGATTTCCTCTAAACAATCCCCTCAGCCCTACTGAATTTTCCCTTCTACATAGGTGTTCATAGCTAAATTTTTCTTTTTGTTAGTTCCTATTCCTAAGTAGTATCAGATATTTTAAATAAGTAAATAGTTACTTTCCTAAGTATAGAATTTTGTTCATAAAAAAATCAGAGCTCATGCTCTGAGCTAATGTCTGAGACTGGATCAGGAATTTTCAAAAACACACTCATGTGAAGAAATTGCACAAAGAATGTCCAATGTACCTGAAGTATGTTTTGGGAGATATTAGTGTAATATAAATACTTATAATTGTTCATTGTTCTTGTATTCCCTTTTTGTTCTTAAACAGTTGCAAGAGCAGTTGGAAAGAAAAGTAATCTGGTGAATCTCTGTCAAAATAAAGCTCTCTTCAAAACTGTTGTGTTTGGAAAGTTCTCCTCTATCAGCACAAACTAGAAAGAAAAAAATAAATAGAACTCTGTGTTGGACACTACTTCAAATCCTGCATGGAGAATCAAATACATTCTGTCCTGTCAAATTGCCATGAACAGTTTGCGATATGCAAGCTTTAAAAGCTGTTTCTGAACTAAACTTACAGTTAAGAAAAATGGATAACTATATGAAAGGTAGAATATCCCCTGGAGAAGCAGTGTTAGCATGAATGCAAAACTGTTGTTTTAAGTTTCACATTATAAATGCTAGCAGCAAACCTTGCAGCAAGTCGAGAAACTTGCAAGTTCAAAACTTACTTGAAACAGTCCAGAAAGATTCTTTTACTTCCTGAGGCAGGGTCAGAAGGTAAGGAGGTCTACTTCCAAAACTCTAGGACTGTATACAATAGGGTATATATGTGTATATATATAGGTAATATTACTAAGCATTCTGCTGCACCAAATGAAAAGTCAATTGGTATTCACTCCCTAGTCAGAAAATAGCTCAGAACAGACTGACCAGGTAACAATAAAGAACATAAAACAAAACCACATCATTTCATTGCACAGGAAAACATTAGAAATTCCACACACTGTTCTCATCTTGAACTTGGAAGGTCATTCCAAAGAACATGCTATTAAAAATAGGTGCATATTTTATATTGAATTAAAAACCCTGAAAAACGACACTCAGATTTTGATTTTCACAGTACTGTGCTCATGTCCACAAAAATGCTACAAACATGAATCAATTGATGTTCAAAAGTGTGTTGGTTTCACGTGGTAGGGGGGAGGGGCAAATTTGCCTCAGATACGGCTCCATGAGGCTGGGTAGTGGGAGGCACTCTCCCGTCTCTGGGAGCTTCCCCTGTGAGCTGCTGGCACCAATCAGAGAGCTGATTTGGTGATGGGCAACTCAGGAAACCAATGAAAAAGTTATTTCGCTTTCACAAATCACAGTTGTATCGAGTTAACTGCTCTCTTTCGGTTTCTGGTCTCCGGAGGTGTGGGGGTCCCTGGCTGGGGGCTCCGGCCTAGCTCTGGGCTCGATCTGGGGTCCGGCCCAGCACCCCGGCTCTGCGGGGGGCCCGGCTCAGGACCCCGGCCCCGGGCTCGGCAGGGGGGCCCGGCCCGGCACTGGCTCTGCGGGGAGCCCCTGGCTTGGGGGGCCCCCGGGCTCCGCATGGCCCCAGCACCAGCTCCGCATGGCTCTGGCACCAGCCACATGGCCCTGGCCCTGCTCAGCTCGACTTTCCAGGTGGCAAAGAAGGACTCCAGATGTCCACGTTTGTTTCTTCGCAATCTGGATACAATTGTAACTTCTTTATGCCTGGATGGAATCCTGAATCTCCTAAGTTCCCCTGAATGAGAAGAAATGAAGCATGGAGACTACAGAAGTCAGCGGGATGAAGACAAAGTTCCTGGTGGGAAGAGATTGAAAAGATGCAAGTAGCTGAAAACCTTTTTTGTGGGCTGTGGGGATTGTGACTTCACTAAAGTTCCTTTAAACTGTGGAAAATACATGGGGGGGTTGAAATATTTGAGAAAAGGATCCTTTGCCCTGAGGGAATGGGGGTCTCTGTTCTGGAACTGGAATATGAACAGAGACACTTGATAGAGAAGCCAATGAAAAGAACTCTGGTTTTTTTAGCCGCCTGCCTTTAGAGGTGGTACCCCATGTGTGCATCGTAACCCGTAACACGGCTATGGAAGAACTGTGTAAATGGGAGGAAAATTCATAGTTCTGTGGGTCTCGGGTGGATGCAGACTGTGAAGGTGAAGACACCCCCTAAGCCATAACCAGAAAAGGGACTTTTCTCTCTGAAGAAAACTGAACTGATTATTTGAGTGTATAACTGACTGAAGTGTTCTCTCTGTATGTTTTTGGTAAGAAATGTGGAATGAAGGGGAGGAGGGAACAATCTAGGAATTTTATCCTGAATTCTTTTTTTTTTGTATTGTTAATAAATTTCTTCTGTACCTTTTTAAGTTTTGAGCCTGCCTTGTCTCTACTCCTGGGTCCTATCTCTAAAAGAAATTAAATATATTAAGGTTGACAAATCCCAGTCACACCGTGACAAAAAGTTATAAATTTTTTGAGTTTTCTAGCTCCTTTATTTAAATGAATTTAGATGAAGGCCAGTATTAGGAACATTTCAGCGATAATCCAAATTTATTAGAGGATTTTTATTGTCAGCTATGTGTAGCAGGATGCTCAGCCCTGGATTGAGGGCAAGCAAGTTGCACAATGCTCTATTTACAAGGCTATCAGAGGTGCACTGACAGAGGGCATCATGCTGGTTCCAGTGTTGAATTATGCTAAAACCAGTCTGACACATAAACCTCAAATTAACATCCTGACAGTGAGGCAAAGATTTGGCAGATAAACTGCTAAGCTGATCTGGAGACATATGACTGGCAGTCAATCATTTTACACTATAGAAGTCCAGTCCTCTTTCATATGGTTATGTTCTTCTAAAATATCCCTTCTTGGAGTGTGTATGAAGATTCCTCCCTTGGATGGGGACGCCCCTCGAAATTTCTCCTCAAGGCTGAGCAAAAGAGATGCCTTTTGCTGGCCCCAGACATTGGCATGGGTAAGTTACATCAATACCTACTTTAATAATTGTTTCTTTTTGCTAGCTCTTTTACAATTGCTTTAATATAATTGCTTTGATAATGTGCACTATCCTGTCACACTTTACTGGTAGTTTTTGCTTCTGTACTGTCCAGTAAATAATTCCGATTAAGATAGTTTTGTCTAATCATTTACCATAATAAATCGTTCATTTTAATAAAAATACACCTGTTTTGACAACATTAATCCTAAAGTTGTACAAAGGTTCAATCCCAATCTATAATTTCTTAGACTTGAACTGTTGACATTCTTAGTTTAAGATTGGATCCAGCCCCTCCTAGGTTCCTCTCTGAAAAGGAGTTTAGAAAGCAAAGGGGTCCTTTTTTGCATCTTGTGACTCAGAGGAAGGGCTTCTCTAATAAACTTTGCCTGAAGCTCCCACTGTCTCCCATGACACTGTGTTCCCTAGCACCAGGTCAGCTGACATGCTGACAGCAGTGGAGCGTCTCTCTACTCTGAAAAAACATAATTAAGTGCTATTCAGTAGAAGTTTTGATACCTGTGAAGTGTCTATAGAGGAATGCAAAGTTTCAATTTCATGTTCTACTTTAAGTCAGAACCATTTAATTTTCATCTTACCTTCAGTGACCTACATCTCTTCTCATCACCCAAAACTCTGCAAATTTCTTAGCTACATTTCTCTTGGGAAAATAAAGAATAGAATGAGACAGATTTTATAAGCCAGGCTGTGGTGGTTTGTATTAATTCATTTTTTTCAGTAAGAAAGGAAAGAATTAGTTATGGAATTAATTCCCTGTAAGGACTGTTATAGATAAAAACAAGATCAAGCCGAATTAAATATGATTAAAATAAGCAATATTTATTTTGTGACCGAAACACGGTCCTTGATAGCCACAACCAAAAAGGACAATGCCGAGCCCGGGGTCGGCATCGGGTGAACACACAATGATTCGAACTCTATCGCTCCGAACCCCCAAATGTCCACAAAGCAGCTTTGGTTAATCCAGTTTTTATACAGATTTTCCTTGCCCGGAGCGGAGGCCTTTGTCTTCTCTTGTCGTTCAGCATATTCCTGTAGTTTTCTTTCACCGCGTTGAGCTGGACAAAACCATATCCTGGGAGATGATGAACTTTGATGAAGGCAAGTTCAGGTTTACAGGAAGATGAAATTGAGATGTAACTTGCAGATTTTGGTTTACTGGAAACTGGCATTTAGATGTATTTTTCTTGATGGCTCTGATTACCTTAATTGTGGGTGCTTATCGGGCTCTTATCTTTTGGGTGTTCCCTGGACAAAGCCATCTCCACCAGCTACGTCTATTGTGTTGCTAACCCGAGCTTTTTAGCTTTTGTTGGAAGTTACAGTGTTGCGATTAAGCAATCCCTGTTCCTCCCTTTGCAGCTTTTGGTTTTTAAGTTTTTATTACTTTACTCATACAGACATTGCTTATTCTACATTAATTTACAACTTTACACGAATTACATTATATTATATATTACAGGACCTTGGCAGCTTCCTGTAGACCTGACAAAAACCAATCAGTGTCTGATTTTTAATATTGACACATTGTTACACAAGTGAAGAAGTTAATGCGCCTTTGTGAACACACATGTAAAGACGAACAAACTCCGGGGAGTTCTCTTTCTTTCTCCCACCTGGGTACAGGCACCAAGGCAGGCAGGGCGGGAGGGCCGGCCCAGGCCCGTGCGGCCCGCAGGGGTGGCGTTGATCCGGGCCCGTTCCAGCAGGGCCCCCGGCTCCGATGTAGCGCCAGCCAAGCCGAGTTTCCCTCCCCAAGGTGCTAGGCAGGCCTGTGGCTCGGCTGGAATGCTGCTGCTGAGTCACACCAGGAACCTCAGGGCCCTGGGAGCAGCTCCGGGCAGGCCGGCCCACCCCGCCTCAGCCCCTGCAGCCCGGGTGTGGGGGGAAAGGGGCCGAGCCAGGCCCCCTGGAATGGGATGCAGCCAGAGCAATCATCAGCGTTCCTGGCTGGGCCCCGGCTATCCTGGCCCAGCCTCCAGTGTGGCCGCCAAAAAGCTTTCCACCATAAACAGCTCCTGGCCATAATCCAACAGGTATTGCATCACCAACTGCAGGCCCGGGCAAGATATTAACTCTTTCCCTGCACAGATGAGACTTGCACACCTTGCGTCATGTCTCTTGAGTTGAAGAAAACGACAGAAATGAAGACACATAGAGAAGCAGCATGGAGACATCCCCACATCAGACAAGAACGAAGAGTCGGGCCCCAGTTGAGAGATGCGATGAGAATATGTCTTGGACTGAAATTCTCTTGTAAGCTATGGAGAAGATATAAATGATAAATCAGACTTTTTTCCCTGTAACTCATGGAATGCCCATGGGATGGTGGAGTGCTCACATCGTAAACATGAGCAAAGGCATTCATGCTGAAGTAAGCAGATGTTGAAGTAGATCTAATCTCATGAGAAGTTTGAACAGAGAGAGAGAAGAGTGTGATGCCCTTTGCCCCCAGGGATGAAGAGAAGATCTCTGTTCCCAGACTTGAAAATTATTTCAGAGTTAGAGAACTTTGCTCTGAACTGCTCATCCTTAAAATAAAACCCCATAAATTGATATGGTCCTCAATAAGAGTTGGGAAAACTGTCAGTCGAGTGAAGGGACTTTTACACAGGGATCATTCTCCCATGCGGCTGATTTGCTGTGACATTGAAGCCATGAGAGAACCGTTTTCTTGTGGAAAAGTCTCCATAGACTAACAAGAGAGACTCCTCTCCCTAAGTAAATTGGAGAATGACTATTTTCGAGATGGTAAACTGACTGATTTGTCTCTGTACATTGTCAGTGTGAAGGAAAAGAGGATGTGGGGTGAGAAGAAGTGTTCTGGAGGTTTGATTCTTATTATTTTTTCTTTTAGTTTCTGTTAATAAAGTTCTTCTTTATACCCTTCAAAGTTTGAGTCTGCTTTGCTCCTCCTCCTAATCCTATCTCACAGCAGGAAATGAGTAAATAATTCTAGTGGGTGCTCTAGTGATTTAGCCAGCGCTAAAACCACAACATAAATTGGTGAGTTGACTGGGAAATTTCAAATTGGCAAATCAAAACCACTACACAAAATTGGTGTTTCTGCCTGGTTGAACTGAAACTACCACACATACCAAGACATGCAGGAAAACTCTTCCAGACAATAAGAAGTATTTCATAAAACCAAAAACCATGTGGACGTAGCAAGCTGGAACAACTTCTTCTCACTAAATAAAATGCCACGCCATAGAAGAGACCAGAATGTCTGCATAAAAAAAAAAATGTCTTCTTGTATAAATATGCAGCTTCAGTTAAACCCCATTTAAAGATACTTGCAGTCTGGCTGACTGTAAGCACTAAATTGATTGCAGCTTCTGTACTTACCGTGCAGAAGAAAACATTTATTTTTTAGTTACAAAGGAATATATCTTCATCTGCTGATGTGCAGAGTGTCTATGTGCTCAGGGAATAAATGCACACATTAACATATTCTCATCTCCCTGTTCCCTATTATCACTAGAGCCTTGCACTGACCATTCCACATGTGACAATGATGCACAGGATAGGATGTATCCCTGAGGGTGCCAACAGCCTCACCAATTCCACACCAGCGTGTGTGGGAGGAATTATTTTATATGCATAGGACTATGGATTATTTCAGACTTCTTCCTGTGTCCCTTTCAAATCAGTAGGCACAAATGAGCCATCACATACCATGTCTGTATTTTAAGCAGTTGAAATGGAGGAATATGGCTTTTTTTTCACTGCAATTTATTGTCGTGACCCTGAAATGTTAGTTTCCTTTATATTTTTAGAATGGAAACTTATGTCAGAAGAAGCAGCATGAAAACTGTGGCTCTTACTGAAACCTGGCACAATGATTTAGATTGTATGTGTCTTGCCATGTAGCAAGACCTTTATCTTCATATTTTCTTGGAAGTAATTTGTAGCATATTTCTTCCACAGAACAAATGATCTGTAAGCACTCCAGTGAGTCTGTTGGTACTATTAAGTATTTGTGAGTAACTGAAACAATGCATTTAATTTTTACTTTCTAGACTCGCTTCAATGATTGATCTCACCTTCCTCGACTTTAACATTTTTGGGATTATTTCTTTGACTTGCCTTAATAAAGGCCAAAGTAAAATTAATTACGATCTACAGCCCGCCAGTAGTCTTGGGCAGAACAAGATACCAGAGACAGCTGTTAACACTAAGTAGAAGTTCATATTCGTCAAAAGATGTGCATGGGTGTACAAGAGCTACTACTATACCTTAGCAAACTTATTCTCAAACACCCCCAGTTGCGTTAGCTCACAGTAAGTACCTTGTCATTCTAGTTACAAATTTGTGCCTGAGATCATTGTGCCACTGACTTTGCCTGAAAGCAGATTGTACTGACAAAGCTCTAGCTCTAGCAGCAGCATTGGACCTACTTTTGTGAAAGGTGTGTGTCTATCTAGACAGAAGTAGAGTACACAGCAGTTCAGCTATGCACATGTGCTGAGCAGAAAACACTGCCTCAGCATTGCTACAGTGTCTGATTTTAGTCTCAATACAAGACATTTTTGGAAAGATTAAAAGCATCTTACTGAAGATCAAGAATCACCCTCTGTTGTCTGTCATTCCCACACAAACAGCTTTCTGCTGTCTTGCCTAATAGAAGAAAAAATTTTAAAAAAACCTACGTAAAGATTACATGCTTCTGAAATATTACCATAATAACAAACATTTGCTAAACATTTGACCTGATGATAGAAATAAATACATACCCATTCAAGTATTATAAACAGGGTGCCAAACATATTTGACCCAGCCTGTGCTGTTGATGCAGGTTTTGTATTATTTAAAGCATGATATAAGACTGTAAGATATAAAACTGTAAGACCTTTATCTGCTATTGTTACAAATAAAATCCAAGATTACTGAGAGGGAAAGTGATCAGAGAAAGTCCAGCTTTTTCAGCTTATTTACTCAGTATACTTGACAATACTTTCTGAACAGTTAGATTCTTCATGATGCAAAAGATGAGCTTGTACAGATGCACAATCATTATGATAAAGTTTCAGCCTATGCACAGCTTAGGCTCTGTGCATATCTCCTGCTTTCTTTTTATTTGCCTCCAACCCCATTTAAGGACGTGATACCAAGTAGACTGTAGCCACATTAAACTTGGTCATGCTCTAGTCCTGAACTCTGAATGGGTGGAATTCATGCAACTTTGCATGGGCAAGGTTCGAACGTGACAGCTGTTACTCACTAGATGTCCATTAAGCAATTTCACTCCACTTTAAAATCATGCTGAATAGGGCTCCTCAAGCCAAAAGCTTGCCTATAAGAGCCTTTGGACAACCAGAAAACCCTCAAGAAAAAAGCCCAACTTCACCTCGTCACACAAATGACTCTAGAAGTACTTACCACAGAAACCACGTGTCTCTGGGCAGAACACATTGCTCTCACTTTGGGAGTTCTCCTGATGTGACCAGTCAGACCAATGGTTTTTCACAGGCTGCCCCACTACCCTCTGGGTGGCCAGAAACCCCTCTGTGCTCTGTCACTGCCTTCATTTCTAGCTCCACTGTCTGCATGCAGGTGCCACAAAGTAACTTGCTCTGACTTCAGACCCAGAGCTCTCTAGCGCCACTCACATCTGCCACCTTGCTAGCCCACTTTGATTTGCTATACTTAGCTTATGGGTTAAAAAAGTAGCTTTCTGGTAACAAGGAATTGTTGGTGCACCAATCTAGCCTAAATTCAGTTCACAAATAATTTAGGTGAAATCTTGTTCCCATTTCATATTAATTTCCCTTGAAATCTGTATTGTGCCACTTCGTTCCTTGGCAATATACCAGGAGAGATGCTGAATATCTGTGGGAGTAAAGACAGCCAAGTAGCTGTTGTTTGAAACTAAAAGCTTTTTCTCAGTAACACAGCAACCCACATCTAATAAAAATCCCATTAACTGTCAGCTCTAACAGTTAAATTATCAATAGGTATAAGCAGATTTATCTGCAATAAAGGGTTTGAATATTTTCCATTTAAATCAAAATAATTAGAAACATAGAAAGGAAAAAATACAGAATTCATATAATTACCTTTAAAAGGGGCAAGGAGAACGAGTTCTTGAGTTTTTAACTAAAATCTGAAAATACTAGAGGCATTTCAATAACATGACCTCATGGAGGATAAGACCCATAAGAATTTGCCATTTTGGATCTCCCAGGCTTCAAGCTGTTTTTTAAGAAAAATAAAATAAAATTATTATATGTTAATTCACTAATGCTACTTTTAATTTATGAAAATGTATTCCAATAGTCAAAAGGGCTAAATCACTTACACCCATTTTAAGAAATATATTTTACTACTCTGCTACTGTTGTATTCATGCATCTTTCCCACCTGTTTATATCCATACTTGCAACCTTAAACATTATATTCTCTCAAGAGAGAAAAAGCACAGTTCACTTTCTTGAGTCATTAATCCCAAGTTTTGACCAGTTACTCTCTTCAACGAGACAGGATTTATATTAGTTTCAAGTAATTAATTACTGCAATACCTAATAGTAGGTGACTCTGGTTTCTCCTCTCAAATATAAATCCTGACTGTAGCAGGAATAATGAAAATCACAGAAGTCACTACCTGAAAGCAAGAAACTTCTCTGAGCAAAATACTTTACCCCACGTGAACTTAGAAATGAAGCATGGAAAAATAATGTGATTATGATAGAACACTGACTCAGTTGCTTCATAATCACCAAGACATTTTCCAGAGAACATTTAAGAACAACATTGTTAATAACCCCCCAGAAAAACAACTAGAAATATTCATTACTCTGCTAGAATAAACTTTTCACTTTTGGAACTTCTAATTCCTCTTGTTAAACTTGGTAGAAGAGGACAGGAGAAAGCTATGTAACTTTCCCCTTTGAAAGCTTCAGAGGTTGCAATGGTGTTTGTGATTATCTGTTTTACTAATATTAGAAATACTGAAAGGAGGCATAGGGTAACTCATTAGTATGACCAGATATCTAGGCATTTTTATAGATCCATCTCTACTGAGAAGCAAAAAAATTCTTCTGTTAATTTTCAAAGTACAATCAATAAGCCTGTCAACTCCAATGCAATCCCTGAAGATACTTAAATTCAGAGTAGTTACTCACACACTCTTAGTGGCTCTGGAAGATATCATGGTGATCCCACAGTTATTTAAACAACTGTTTGCCTGCCACATTGCCAGTAGTTCAACTGCCTGTGCATTTTGATTCTGTAATTCTATAACATTTCCTAAAAGTAGTCCGTGCCAAATTTTCCAGCTTTGGTACCATTAAAAATGTTTGAATCACCAGTAGAAACTGGAAGTACCTACATATGTGCAAGAGCTTAAGATTTGGCACTGGGATTTTCTAGGAAGATACTCTGGTTTTAAACCTGTCCTGTTCAGCTAAGTCCAGCACGGTGTTGCACTTGGTTATATCAGCTGGGAATCTAACTAGCTTTAGTCAATACCTATACTTCCAGTTAGAATTCTTGTGCCATGATTGGGCCTTCAATCATCAAGTGATTGGGCCTTCATTAAAGATTAAGATTTGGTATTTGATAGTCTTAAAAAGTAAAGAAATCTGATGAGCCAGTGCTGGCTTTGCAATAAGAGCTCTGCTATCACTCACTATTTTGATGCATTGCTGAAAATATTTTCATGAGCATTCTGTGTGAAAGCCTCATTTCTATCTGAACTTGCTCATGACAAAACCAAGGTTTGCTTTCTGTTCTTTTATGGGAGGAATTCAGAACAAATACATGGCAAAGTCTGACAAATGGCACTGGATAACCAAAACCCAGCATTCAAAGAGCAGGATCAGACAGACCACTGACTCTTAGTGCCCACATAAACACAGTAAGAGTACAAAGAGAGTCATCAACAAATCAAAAGGCTAAAATAGCTGTACATACTTTACTGTGTATGCCCCTTAAACTGGTGGTTACTCCTTGACTACCTGCGAACAAGTACACTGTAGACTTCTGGAAAAGATATTCCTCACAATTTTGTTCTCTTCACTCACATATAGAAAACTCAGACTAAGACGATTGCTTTGTTTCCTTATTTAGTACTTTCCCTTGGCTTATATGGCTACTGCTTTTTTAAAATGCAAATTTACATAAAACAATTGTCTGTGTTCATAGGAAAAAAATAGTACACTTGACAAATATATAATCCAAACTACTTAATCTGATAAATCTGAGCAGAGATATGTTTCTTTCTATTCCTCACATTATGTTAAGGGAAAGAACAATTTAAGCAGCTTGTAATATTAATTTAGTTTAGATTTAGAAATAATATTCCTAATATTCTACTGAACAAGTTACTTTATTAACACCCTTTGACACAAGTCAGCTATTGAGTGAATATATGCTATAGCACTTGATTGTATGACATTAAATTACTGGTGCCACTCCTCACTTAGTAGAAATCTTTCTACCATTTTGGGCTGCCTGATTCAGGGCCTTCTTGCACTCCTTAGAAATTTTTTTTCAGTTCTCCCAAAATGAAAGGCTTGGTATTAGATACATCAATGATAACTGCAGAGAAAATGTTAGTAAGTCACCAACTCCCTGACCCTCTCTCTCCAAAACAGCAGTTTTGAAAAACTATTACTTAAAGAGTGAACTATTGCTTCACTGCATTAGTCATTGGACACAGGGTAGAATGCAGGAATGTGGCACCTCTGGATGAAAAGGTATTTAGAAACCTACAGAGATTTCTCCTGTTTTTCATAATGACCCAGTTTTTCTGCAAAAGTAGAGTAGATTTAGTATTAGTGAGGACTGAGCAACACAATCACCTTAAGCAAAGTGTTTGATCTTGATACAATACGTGTGTATTTTGAAAGGAGAAGAAGTTTGCTTAAATAATCAAAGTGATTAATTCATTGTTGGGATTTAAGCTTTCAAGCAGGCAATGTCAGAAATAAGGCGTCATGATTATATCCCATTCCAGCACTAGCTCCCTTTCTGTACTTGGTTTTTAAAATATTTTACCTATATTTAGGATCATTGTTTTCGATTTGCTTCAGGTGTGTTCCTAGGGATCAAATTAGTGGACCTAGAACAAAACTTGTCCACATAATTAGATAACATTTCTACATATTTTACCATGGAAAAAGCCTCATAGAAATTGTAATGGCAGAAATGGACACCATAATATTAGTTAACATATCTTCTGACCCAGAGGGAGAATTGTTTTCCCTAAAATTAGTCACAGAATCACAGAATATTCTGAGTTGGAAGGGACCCATTAGTATCATCAAAGCCCAACTCCTGGCCCTGCATAGAAGAGCTCCAAGAACCACACTATGTGCCCATTCCTTGAGTCTGTTTTAAAACAAACCTCCCACACTGAAATGTCCTAATCTTATAATTTCCCATCAAATATCAGTGTTAGAGTACTTTTCTTACTTTTTCTAATGACTTACTAAAGTCTGCTTGCTATCATTTAAGTCCATTACTACTTGCCCTAACTGCAGCATGTTGCAGGGAATTTAATTCTGTTTGTTACACTGTTTGATGTAACTAAAGACTTTGATCTCCTCAGTATTCTCATCACTAAATTTGAAATTGCTATTCCCTCACCAATCTGGATCCTGACATTTGATGTACATCCCCCCTGATCTGCAGAATTCTGTGCTAAAAAAGGTTGCATGCCCCTATTTCAAGACTCTGGTTTTGATGATGCATCCACTCTGCTGTGTGTCACTCCAGCATGATACATTGAGTCATATTTAGTTTGCAATCCTCTATAATGCTTAAATCCTTTCCTGCAATTCTGCTGTCCAGGCAGTCTTGCTCCTCTAAACTTGGCATTCATTTCAAATGAACTGTTAGATAATTCTTTTAAGAGTCTGATAACCTGATCATGTCTTCCAATGTGTTTACAGCCTTTTGAATAAATACTTTCTGCATAGTTATTTCATTCATTTCCTTTCTTCATTGAAGTCCCTGATTAAAGTAACAAATAGTGTTAGACTCAATAAAGGTCTTTGAATCATGCTTGATATACTTTTTTTGCCTTTTGATTTGATATTAAAGCACTAATTTTCTATTCTAGAGTAGATTTTTCTTACCAATTCTGCATTTCCTGATAGTCTCACCCACTACATATTTTCCTATTTCTTAGATACAGTGAAGGAGCATAAAAATCCATAAAAATCAAATTATTTGACTTCTATTGCTTCTCTCTTATTCACTCTGTCTGAGAAGAAAATTAAATCAGTGACATGGCTCGTTCCTGGTACATCCATGCTGGTTGTTACTCATCTCCTTATCATTTTCCAGACACCAACAAATTTTTGAACATATTTTGGTATTTTTTCAGGCTCTAAGTTGCAATGACATCTGCATGATTCTTTGGCTGTTATTTTTTGCTGTCTTAGCACAAGTACCACCACATCTGGCCACCACTGCACTGGGCTCCCTGAGTCACCACAGACCCATGCTGGAAGTGATGTTGGTGTGTGAGGGAATGGTGCCTCCAAAATGGGGCCGAGGGGAGAGGCTTTTGGGAGATGCGAGGGAAAGGAACCAAGGACTAGACACAGTGAGGCACAGCCCAGCTCAGGCAAAGCTCACCTACACAACAGGTGATCCAGATGGATACAGACGTCCTGGTCTTGAGAGCAGAACTGTTCACATTTCATCCCCCTTCATGAAAGCCAGCAGAAAGATTCTCAGACTTACAGAATTCAGCATTACAACAATTAAGGTGTGATTAAAGAGTAGATCTGAAGAAAATAATCAATTCTCTATTTCACCTTTCTCTGAGGCAGATAAATTTCTGTGGTAGGAAAGTAATCTGTATGAAGGTAACCACAAACATCCTCTTAGATTTTACTATTGCCTTCCTAGAAGCCACATTTACCACATTCATATTTATTAATGTTGTCAACAACTGATTTACCTACATTTTGCTTGCAGAAAAAAACCAAGAATTTAGCTTAGAGAGATGCTTCAGCAGAAGATTCACAGATAACAGACAAACTTTACAAGTAACAAATGTCATCTTTCACTGACTCTTCCAACTTTGTTGTTTCTTTAGCACATCTTTTGAAACTCCAAATCCAAATTACATAACACACTGCAGTCTTTTCAAGTCTGCAAAGATGGAATCAACTTCACTTTATTATTTGCTACAAAAATCTTGTTGTTACCTTCTTGCTTGAAGTAATTGGTCTCAAAACCAATAAAATATCTTACTTCACACAAAATTCAATCTTACTTATAGACTGCAGACATCTTGTCATGCTATTTGCATTTTTATTAGTGTGTTGTGTAATACAGGAATGAGGCAGAAATGTATATAATCTCTGACTTACTTTCCTAACTGTGGTTGAGTGTCAACAAATCTGGACTGTTCCAAACATCTGACAGTTATGCTGAATCTCGTTTGATGGAGCAACAGTCACTCTATATCTCTAGCAATGAATGCAAAATTGGAATTTTAAATGTTATTCCAAACATCAAAAGACAACATTATGTCATCTGCTCCATCAAAGCTTTAAAAGCTCTGCTGGAGAAATTAGGGAATACATCATATTTAATTTAATACCTCCTATGATCACACAGCTGTGTGATATGATAGCACCAAAACCACATCTCAAGCAATGAAAACACTCCACCATGTTAGAACTCAGCAGAAATAAATGTTAATGATTCAACTTGCTACATATGTTGGATATTACAGCAACATAGAGCACAGCTCCACATAGTGTCAGAAAAAGAGGATACATGACAAAAATGCAATTTGTAGTTCTCTAAACAGTTCTGATTAACTTTTTTTAAAAGGTGAGAAAGCTACATTTGACAGTATACTTGTGCTCTATTTAATGCTAAAATTTCTCTCTGGTAAGACCTCTCTAGATCTTTTTTCAGATCATGATTCAGGCTATAATAAACCTGATCGCTATTATAAATCAAATAAATAGTTTGGAGGGTACACTTCATTTAGCCACCATAATCTGTCCCCTTTCATCTTTCTCTGTTACATCAGGTACTAGCCACTAGTGCAAGTGTAATACAGGTCCTTAGACTCAATGTACCATAAAAGATCCTTTGTTTAGGATTATCCCTCAAAACAGATCTGAGCAACCAAATAATACAACTGCATTCTTGTCACAGAACATATGCTTACCAACAGTTAGGGATGCCTCCCTGGCATCATCCTCCTGCATTTAGGAAGTGTGTTGCTAGATTTGTCTTTAAATGAAACAGAGGTGTCAGGCAAGTATAAAGAATTAGTGTAAACAAAACATGGGATTGATGATTGAGTGCCAGCTGAACCATCTGAAGGAGAATATTTTCCTTACATTAAGGTGATTACGTGTTTATAAGCTATTAGGTATCAAAGCATAAGCAAGCTCTGTTTTCCATCTGAAAGAATGTGGTTATGTCTACTTATGTCAAATAGCATATTTCCTAAAGCCTTTTTATCACTGTTTCTGGAGTTAAGAGTTAAAATCAGAGGTGGTTAAATTCAGGCCAGGTGGTGAACAAAAAAAAAGGCAATGAAAAATAAGAGTTTAAGAGGTCAGATATCTAACTTAGTGTTTTATAAATATATTAATGGCAAAGGGCAGACCAGAAAAAAACATTGGCCTCTTTACTTGATGGTCATCTCACAAACCGGAACACAGAGCAGAGATATCAAATTCTTTATCTGCCTCAGTCATCAGCACTGATGACAGGCTCAGGGGGTCCTCAAGCAGCAGGACCATGACTGCAAGAATGATAAACACCTAGTGGACACTGAACTTGTGGGATTTGCTGCTCCAGCTGGATCTCTGTGAGTTTATGGGGCCTGACTGGATTCATGCCAGGGTACTCAAAGACCTTTTTGAGTCATTGCAAGATCTCTGTCAATGATTTTTGAATGGTTTTGGGAATCTGAAAAGGTCCCTGTTGGCTGGAAGCTGGAAAACATTGTCAGAAATTTCAAGAAGGGCAAATAAATTGAGCTGGTAACTGCAGGCCTGTCAGTCTCACTTCAGTGTCATGTAAAATCATAGAGAAGATTATTCTGAGAGGTATCGAAAAACACCTGGAAAACAACAGAGTCATTGGTCAAAATCAGCACACAGTGTGATTCTTGAGGCTGTCTTGTGCAAGGACAAAATGTGGACCTGATGATCCTTGTGGGTCCCTTCTGACTCAGGATATTCCATGATTCATCAGATAAAACTATAACCAGAATGGGAGTGTTGCCTAAGTACCTAATGCTCTGCAGATCTCTGTATATATCTGGATAAATGAGGATAGACATTTTTTAGAACTGATATGAAATATACACAGATTTAGACATGCTGATATTTTTATATCCTCCTATAAACCTAGGGAATGTGTTGCTCTGCTGCTGAAATAAGAAAAATAGGTTAAATATAAAAAACTGTTTTCTACTGAATGAAAGAAGATGTGTCTATAATCTGGATATGCATTTGTAATGGATTGTCTTAATAAAGATTATGCATGTTATGCAAAATGGATTATGCATAATATAGATAATATGTAACTATTTATTACATATTTTGCATAATATAGAGTATGCATGTTCTGCTTTGTTACTGAAGGCTGAATGTAGAACACTCAGGTAATATGTTACAGCCAATTAAGCAAGAAATCACTTGACAGTAGCTTTAAATTATGCATATATTTTCAATCCTAATTTCTGGGGAATAAATGTTATATTTCCAGATTTCTATTTAAAAACTTCAAACAATTTGGTTTTTTCTTAACGGATATTTCAATCTTTTTATATTTTTAACTGTGAGATATGACAAACATGGCATATGACAAACTAATTGTTCTCATTGCCACAGAAAACACACAGGACTGTATATTTAAAACCACTTCTCCTGTTCAATCTATACCCCAGAAGCATTAAGTTTTATGTGAACACAGAATTTTAGTAACTCATGTCCAACTATGGTAGTACAGAAGATAATTTTTCTGGATGGGAAAAGTTCAATCTCAGTGGACGGTCAGGGTTTCAGCCCTTTACCAAAAACACAGTAAAACCAGCCAGCCGTCACAATAAACATCCCAATAAGCATCTGGAAACCTCTCTGCAAGATATGAGACTGAGGAAAACAAAACTGACCATGCATATACCACCAAATGTTACCAATATGAAGAAACATAGCCACAAAAGAATATGGGCACCTAAGAGTTACTCACTATAGCATATAATGTTCAGGCTCACAATTAATACAGTGGGGTTTGCAGGCTATATTATATGAAGCCTAGGTCAACACATGATACCCAATGGCGAGCTGGTGCCTCACCCAGGGATTTTATACAGACATCATGCAGAGCAAATCGTCATCTGGATGCAAGAAATCTACAGGTTATAGGAAATACAGATTTTGCAACCACTCTAGCATATACTAATGTTCAACAACAGTGCTGGAAGATTGTGTCTGCTTGTTTAACAGTAAGTAAACATAGCTGAAGTATGGGATTTTGATAGGGAAAACCTGGCCAGTATTCAGTCTAGTTCCACCAAACTCCCAACACCCAGCACTCTGAGGGCACATCGCTGCCTATGGTTCTACAGAACCAGCAACTTTGGTATCACCTCCTGGTGTTGCAACTGCCAGTTTTGAGCTTAGCATGCCACAAGCACAAATTATTTTTTCTTTAGAAGCACTTCACTTTAACAGAGTAATCTATATTGATGACTGTGTGCCTTTTTTTCCCCTCACTTAGGCCTGTGAGGTCTTTCTGGAGCTGCCTGCCTTTAGTACAGAATTTAACTACCCAAAGGAGCCAAAAGGCTCATTAACTGGAAAATAAGTTTTAGGCAGCATAAGAGAAAAATGTTGATGCTTAGTAGTTAGGACACGTACTAGGGTAAGACCTGGTTTCTGTCTGGAATTTGTTTAAAGTCCTTTGGTATCTGGCTGAATGCAGCCTGTTTCAATTTCAACAGAATTTGTAATAAAAATGTAGACCCATAATCAGTGCACCGAGTCATTTACTTACTTACTTCCACACACAAGTCAGATGCATGGCAAATCAGTTTAGAGATCATTTAATCACTCATGAGTGCACCTTGGGCAATATATCCTAATTCTTATTAAAACTTATCTACGGTTTCTAATGTTTATTCAGAAGAGAAACATTTCAGAAGGTCAGAAAGGGCCATTGATCAGAGGCTTAGAAATTGCTCCTCTGTCACTTTTATATACAGTAAAGAAATACATAGAATTTTCAGACTTGCATCAGGTTTTATTATTTTTCTGATAATTTTTTTCCACAGAAAGAATGAATTCTCCTTTTAAGGATTTGTGATCTAGTATTTTCTTTCATATTTAATCTAGCACCAAACATCATTTAATGCAATCATCCTAAAACTGTGAGTATTTTTTTACTCAGAATTTGATTGCTTTTGCATGATTACATTTTATTGCAGTGTACATAATGTGCCTCCCCCAAAACACAAGAAAGAAAAATAAGCCACATAAAATTTTGGACACTCATGATGTAATCACACGATTACCCTGAATATAAAGCTGATTTAATTTTTCAGCATTTTACTACAGAAAATTTAGAATGGTTCTATTCACAGGGATAGAGATGTTTCCTTATGAACAAGAAAAGTGAGGTAGATCTCTTTGCCTTGCCTCTCCATCCAGGTATGCCACGTGGGAAGGAAAGCCATGTTCTTACACAGTGTGTTGGGGAGCAGCCACACGACTTGGGGCCCATTGACACAGGGCATCCAGTCAACAGCAAAGGTAGATGAGGAGCAGCACTGCAGCCACAGGAACACCCTTGAAATCCTGCCCCTCTGTGACCTCCTCCTTCTCCTCCCACTTCCCTGCTACAGCTCTGCAAAGCCCCGGGGAACACATGAAGGTCCCTGTCAGACAGAGAAGAGAAAGGGGGAGAGGTAGGAGCCGTGGCTGCCCCAGTATGGTCTGCAGGATAAAATTAGACTCTGCTACAGCTTATCCCTTACAGAGGAAAGGTCTGCCCAAAGGCTTCCTTCGTATAACTGGTAGGCATCGATTTAAACGTCATGACTTACTTATTATGTCTCTCTCTATAACTAAAAGATGCAATAATAATGATTGCAGTCCATTCAGCAGCCAAATTCAGAGCTGTGGTGTCCTAAAAGACTGTCACAGACACAGAGTCTTTGGCTTGGAACATGTTCCCATCTCCCAGGAAACATTTATGACCTGTTTAATGCGCGCTAGTGAAAATGTCTTTCCAAAGTCAGAATTATAGATATAGATAGGGTATAACTTGCTATATCTCTACTTTCCTACAAACAGATTGAAAAATGACTGTGGTTAAAATCTTCCTTGCTTAGTTAAAAAAAAAAATATTCTGAAACCCAAGATAAAAATGAATGTGAGCATTAACTACGCAGATTCCTGGCATTTCAGTAGCTGAGAACTGAAAAAAACAAAAGGGGGGTGGGATATGAACTCCTGACAATAAAAAAGTATTTGGAAAAGGGACAATGAAGATGAATAAAAATTGAAATGGGAGCACCAAAACCAGGACAGAAGCCATCGTGGCTCTTCCCAACCACAGCACTAACAACTATGAGGACAACCTGAATATCTGCATAGCTCCATAATTCTGTGCTATGTGAAAAGCCTGTGAAAGCTCCAAGAAGTGGTCTGCTCTATGGATTGCTTGTCAGTGCTGATCATATTGCTGAGTGTATATCTGCAGGTGCCAGGGACATCAAATGACCTGAACCTAAGAGCATTGGGCTCTAATTGGCAGATAAATTTAAAGACCCCAATTCCCTGCTGACTTAAAAGAGGATTCAAGAATCTCTCCAGCTTTAAACATTCACTAGTAATTCCTCAAGGTAGAGGAATTAGGGAATATTCCTTGCAGTAAGCACAAGCTCATTGTAACCTTCTATCAGTCAGAAGATCCTGGGTAGCCTTAAACACCCTGCAGAAATAGACAGCTTTGTGGTACAATGGCATTTGCATTTGAATAAAACACACTTAAGCAGCTAGACCCCAGCATGTCAGTTTCTGATTTCTTCTTTTCTTCAAATCACCCTAATAATATAGATACTATTTTCAAGGGTAAAAAAAATAGAAAGTTGCCCTGTAGAAAGAGCTTCCCCATTTTTCCATATTCTTTCTTGTTGGGGAGGATGTGGCAGGAAAGCCTTAGTTACTGAATTACCATGAAACAATAAAATAGCCCGTGAAGATAATCCCCTCTTGATTAAACGATGCCCTCGGTCAGAGAGTAACTCCAAAGGGCACAAAAAGACTAGCCAGCACCCAAAGATTAGATCTTAGAGTTTAAAATGTAACACACTATGCTAATATCATGATTCCGATAGGCTATATGTAAATGCTATAGAATTTGTAACTTGTAGTACATTGATTAATGGAAATTAGAATATTCATCATGGAAGTAGATTTATTGTATTACAAACGGGAAATTGCTCTCTTCTTTCTCTCTCCCTTGCTCCTCTCTCTTCTTACTCCCCTTACTTCTCCTTTCTCTCTCTCCTTCCCCCTTTGTTCCCTTTAACTCCTAATACCTCTCCTCTCCTCTCCTCTCCTCTCCTCTCCTCTCCTCTCCTCTCCTCTCCTCCTCTCCTCTCCTCTCCCTCTCCTCTCCTCTCCTCTCCTCTCCTCTCCTCTCCTCTCCTCTCCCTCTCCTCTCCTCTCCTCTCTCCTCTCCTCTCCTCTCTCTCCTCTCCTCTCCTCTCCTCTCCTCTCCTCTCCTCTCTCTCCTCCTCTCCTCCTCTCTCCTCTCCTCTCCTCTCCTCTCCTCTCCTCTCCTCTCCTCTCCTCTCCTCTCCTCTCCTCTCCTCTCCTCTCTCTCCTCTCCTCTCCTCTCCTCTCCTCTCCTCTCCTCTCCTCTCCTCTCCTCTCTCCTCTCCTCTCCTCCCTCTCTTCTCCTCCTCCCTCCTCTTCCCCTTCCCTTCCCTTCCCTTCCTCCCTTCCCTTCCCTTCCCTTCCTTCCCTTCCCTTCCCTTCCCTTCTCTTCTCTTCTCTTCTCTTCTCTTCTCTTCTCTTCTCTTCTCTTCTCTTCTCTTCTCTTCTCTTCTCTTCTCTTCTCTTCTCTTCTCTTCTCTTCATCTCCTTCTTGCTCTCTTCTCTCTCTCTCACTCTCTCTCCTTTTATCTCTCTTGTCCTGCTTTGGGGCTGCGCCGGGCAGCCCCTAGCAGGCTCTTTTATAATAAACTGCAACTGTAACATTTAGCCTACACAGAGCGTTTGAGTTTTGTCCCGCGACTGTCCATCCTGATACAAAGATTCGCGCAGACTCCCGCGTTTTCTCCTTTCTCTAGACTCAAATTCTTTATAATCTCTACTAATGCAGTTTGAATAGCTTTCCATAAAAGTAAGGACTGTACTCCAAGCCTTTGATCTTGTCTTTTTTTTGACTGATTAAAAACAAATAGAGCATGAGCTACAAAGGAAGTACTTTTCTTCTTCAGCTAACAGAAGGCAAGTTACTCTCAAACTCCCAAATACGAACCTACTGGTTTATAAATAACTTCCAGACAGTCAGTCATCTAAGCCTCTCTAAAAAAGAATGGGGGAGAAGAGACATGTTTGGACCGAATTCCTGTTCTGAATCACTTAATCATTAAATTAAGCCAGGAAAACAGTTATTAGGCTACACCGTATAGAAATACTTGGGCAATATATTTTCTATCAGAACACTGGACACAATTACCCTTCTTGCATTTCTTTAATCACAGAATTGCTTCCATTAGAAGGGACCTTAAAGAAGATCATCTAGTTCCACCCCCCACACCTTCACCTGGGACACCAAACACTACATCAGGTTGCTCAGGGTCCCATCCAACCTGATCTTGAACATTTCCAGGGATGGGGCATCCCTTGGCATTGCCTCCAGTTAGCCTAGGCTGAAAATACTTTTAGTATTTTACTTGCACACTCCCAGTGCCTTTACTATCAAACAAGCCGTGTTACAGGTAGGAAGGTGTGAGGAACATAGTGCCCTTGTAGGGTGACATCACATATTCACCTGCGCTGCACTGAGAATTGAGACTTGCATTAATTTAGTTTCCTGCTGCTTTAACATAGAAAATGCAAGGACTAACAGTGATACTCAAAGAGGTACATGTTATTTCATGCCAGGCATGGGACCAGTGACCTTACCAGCCTGTAACTGTGCTCAGCAGGAGAGTGATGGCAGGGAAGATGATAACAAAGTCAAGAACAACAAGAATATAGCTGACTGAAGATGCCGGCAGAGACTATCAGAAAATTTACTTGAACTGCTCTAAATTAAAAGCATGACTTAAATCAACACCTTAAACATCAGAAAGGAATGTGCTAAGGTGTACTGAGCCTTACAGTTTTTTGCCACTGAGTAACTCCAACAATATATAGGACAGGAGGGAGAGGGGTACCTCAAAAAGTGTGGATTCACAGTTTGGATCCTCATGCCTACACAGCATCACTTCTAATCTTGCTTCCACACCAAAGTGTGTTTACGTGCAGGAGCCACACAGCGGAAGATGCCCCATACAATTATGACTAACGTGATTACTCATTTAAAGATCAGTGTGCAGCTTCCAAGTCGCTTTGAAGAGCTGAAGGAAAATGGAAAGCAAAGGTGCTGGCTTGCACAGGGCTCTGCTGAGGCCTCTTCCCTGATGTAGCCAGAACTTACCCCTCAATATGAAGGTCCATTTTAGAACTGAGATCCAGGGCACATGTCCAGTGAAGATCTTGAGGCTTCCCATTTCATCATAGGATACCCCTGTTTTGTAAGGTACCCACTGGAGTAAAAAAAAAAAAATCACTTTAAAAGAGGACTCTGTTTCTTGGGCCATGTTTTACAAAATTCTTTACATGGATGCACATAACTTCCTCTCACTATGAAAATTTTTTAACCTTTCTGATATCAAAGATTTTGATTAAACAATACTTCGGTGAGTGAGAATCTATTTTCAAGTGGCACTGCCAGTTTCTAGAGTGCCATGTTGTAGTTTAACAGTGCCAAGTACTAACTTGAATTTTAAAGCAGGCTTTTAGCAGTTTGAACTGCATTTTCCACAAGACTGCTTCACTACGAATGCTCTGAGTTTGCTCTTAAACTTGAAGAGCCATGCTTTTGAGAACATTTAAACATCACAATCAAATCTTGACTGATATCATTACAGTTGCTGTACCATGTCTAGCAAAAACAGATTATGGAATGTCATGCAATTACAAAATAATCTTACAATAATAGTGTTTCTGGAGAGCAGACATAAACATTCAGAGCCACTATCTACAGCTCCTCCAGCAAGTATAAGCAAGCCAAATTTTCCACAAGATTTTTTGTTCTTGAGTTGATAACTCCAACCAACCTTTTTTTAGCTGTGTTTAGTCCCTTTTCTGTCACCTGTTAATTACAGTAATGTTTTTGTCTTAGGTTTTTCTTCATGCTTTTGTTTAGGTGGCAGAATTCAGCTTTTCTCTTGCTTGCTCTGTATTTTCATTTAATTAAATCTTCCTTTGTTGCTACATATTTGTTTTTAAATTTTGTATTTTCATGGCAAGTACTCTCTCTGGCAAGGCCTACTGCAAGAGTTACTGCACCGTATTTTTTCCCAGCACTTGCCAGGTATTTACAATGGATTGTCTGTCCCTTTCCCATCTGTGTGTTTCCTTTTTTGAAATTTAGGAATTAGACTGAAAGTGCACTGAATAGAGTATAAATAATAACAACAACAATAATAATAATGATTATATTTATTCAGGGGGAATCTGAGTCTCATTGCCTTTCTGCAATAATATACAAACAATAAATTCCCATCAGGGAAACCTATGTAGAAATACAAGGCTGTTGCATATTACAATGGCCAAACATACAGCCCTAAATAAATGGCCTAACATACAGCTGGCAAAAGTGTCCAGAAGAAAAGAACACAGATGGAAGTGGATAGAAAGAACTTGTGCCACTCAATTGTTTTCACTGATACTGCCTATCCCACTCCTTAGCCTCTCCCATGCTTCCCTGGGCATTGTCCATTCAGATTTCCTCCTCTCCCAGTGTCTCCCAGATCAGGCAACATCCCAGAGGCAACTCAGGAGTGGTCAGAATCTGCACCACAAAACTTCAAGCATGAGGAGTGGAACTCAGGGTTAGAGTGCACCTGAAAATCCAGTTGAAAAGCTCCCATTATTCCTCAGTTCCCACAGCTGGGATACTGGTCAGGAAGCTGCCACAAGTTCCCCATCTTCTGAATTTTATTTCTAGTGTTATATATGTGATTTGTGCTAATTAAATTGTAACAATATTGGCAAAATTGTTGCATTATAATTAATCAAAAATTGTATTTAATTGCTATAAAGCAAAAAGAGATAAAGGAAATGGTTAAACAAAGCAGAAAAAACTCACCCTCCAGATGTTAGGTGGGAGGCAGGATAGGAAGGGTATAGGTCTAAGAACAAGTGTCTAGAAATAGGTTTTTGACCTTGAACTAGGCCAAATTGGGATGATTCCAAAGAGTTGGTCACTGGATTGAGGCCTCTTGTGGGAATATATATTTATTATTTAACTCTAAGCTCAGTGTGCCTGCGCTACCTGAGAGGTCACACAGCGAACACTGAGGAAGACCCAGAGCCTTCATCGGAAACAAGACCCCGAAAGGAGGAGAGACCCCCGACCACTGGTGATGCATGCGCAACCCAACATAGTGACGTAGGTTTTATGAACAGAAACGAAGAGGAGCTTTTTAGAACATTCTGCATTAATATGCATTAGTAAACAGTACATAAGTGAGATTTTTAGCTTGACTGATTTGGTACGGTGTGAGAGGAATGGCCCTACCGTACCCCCGGTCGGGATATCCCCCGGTTGGTTTTGCTTACGCTTTATTCAACCAAACAATCGGACCTCTATTATACTGAAATTGCTGCTAAATTTTGTATTTACTCAAATTTTTATAATTCATATATTTTGATTGCATTCATTGATATACAATTGCTATTATTAATAAATTACTGCAAAATTTAACTTTGTGGTTTGATTAATTGGACAAAATCGAACACATCCAATATCCATTTATAACCCTAGCAACACCCTCCTTCCCAAGTTCCGTCTCCTTGTTTACATATGTGAATCCTCCAGCTACAGTTGAGTTCACATGACCCCATAAAGCACATCTGGGTGATCTCCTCTATCTGTGCTGTTGCCAGACTGTGAGGGTCCCACGGGAGAGGCAGCAGGCAGAGCATGTGTGGGCTTGGCCTGAGGGATTCGCTGGGGTGATACTGAGCATCAGTGCCAGCTGGCTCACCAGGCCTTCTCAGCAGCACACTGAAGGCAGCTCCAGACCTCCCAAGTGTTGCTCTGTAAATCACGCATGGGCCTAGATTAAACCCCTCCCTCCCACTTAAAGAAGCACTTTCAACTAGCTTGGTGCTTGCTAGCATTTTAGCAAGGATACAGGGGACAGTAATACAAGAGATGAGTTATACCATACCACAAGCCTGCTAGGTTGCAGGAGTCAGCGCTTTGGACACACATATAAAATATTTTCAGTGCAGTAATAAAAGATCTGTCTCTAGTTTCTCTACTGTTTTTGGCAATTTTCTTTGCTGTAAGACTACAGAAATACCTATTTTTTCAACAAATCAATATAAAGCATGAATGAAGAAAAATAAGCAGTTTCTGATGCTCTACACAAACTTAGTGACAAATATATGTGTGCACTTGCGCTCAAGAGAGATTAGGTTTCCAAGGTCTACCTGTACCAAAGCTCCTTTGGTAAAAGATTCATGCAAACTTCTATGTGTTACTGCTGTCAACAAGAGCTGAACATAAGTGAGCAGGGTGTCCCTGTGGGATCATGCTGGTAAAAGGAGACCCTCAGAGCAAAGGGCAATTCTCTGCTCCCCAGGTGCAGATGAGGCTGAGTGGGAGCCCTCCTGGCTGCTCTAGAGGGGTGTGGTAATGCACTGTGTCCTGTTGCTGCTACTGCCATTTAATGCAACCTCCTTCATTAGCTGGCAAATGAATCTCAGCTGAAAATCAGCTTCCCTGCAGCATTTATCCCAGGCTGTAAAGCAGCAAAAATAACACATTTCCAAAGCTTTCTCACTTAGAAAACTAAATTAAGCTATTTTGAGATTTTCAATCAAAACAGACGTTCTCTACCCATACTTGAATTTGAGATTTGGGTTTACTGAGCTGCCCAAAGTGCTTTGTTCCTCACTGTCAGAGCACCAGCTGGCAGCAGCACTTAGTCCTGTTTGAGCAGTCGCCTGGGAGAGCTGCTGGCCCTATCTGCCCTGCCAGCCCCTGTCCCTGGTCACGCAAGGTTTTGTGTAATGGACTGCATGTCATACACCTGAAATATTCATCATAATCATATTTACAAAAGGCTTGGCATCCAGGAGGGACTGAAGGCCTGAATACCATACCAGAAGTGAAATAACATGTAGTGTAGTTTGTTGGGGCTTTTGTTTTCAATTGCATTCCAAAAAATTTGGAGCCAGATAAAAAACCTTTTTGTTTGGGTCAGTGGCCACAAGAAATACTCGAACATGTCTGATAGGAGTCATTAAAAAATGTAACTGTGCAGAAGTAATGCTTATCAGCAGAAAGTGTCTCTGCTGGCAGAAGGCTCCACTAAGCCCTGTGCCACCTCTCCCTGCTGCAATATTGTTTGCTCTATCCCCATCCATCCCAGAGGTACAGCCACACCAGCAGCTGCAGCAGGCCAGAGTTATAAATGTGTAACGAATGCTTTTAAGGCTCCCCAGCAGGTGTGCATCTTCCGAGTCCATGCTGTGATCTTATGTGGGTAGTAGGCTATGGGAGAGACAAAAGAGCTATGGAGAGTGAGAGTGGGGAGTTGTAGGGAGCAGGGCCAGGCAGGCAGGAACACAGCTGTGGAAGGGCACCCAGCAGCTTGAACTCCAAAAGCAGGCAGATGAAAGTTCTGGAACTTAAAGGCTATGGAAAAGGTGAAAAGGTAATGTTTTTTGCTAAAGCTTTTGCCCATGTGCAGCACTGGGGGCGGATCAGGTTCTGATCACAGGAAGATGTCCACCCTACAATTGTGGTAAGGGATTGCTTGTTGTCTTCGTGAATCACTGTCTGTAAAATGTGGTGTGTTCTCGTGATTAGATGGAGGGGAACTTCAGGCTATGACTTCATGGTTGCCTCTTCCCCTAAAACACTTTAATACATACTTTACTCAAACACAGAGTCAGATGGTGCAACAGTCTCCTCTACCCATGTCCAGGTACTTTCTCAACTTTTCCCTCAAGTCTCAGTGTGTGTCTGTCTAGCCAGTCACACTGGCAACAATCCATTGCAATGAACAATTTTGGGGTTTCTGTACTTGCTCTGAGGTTTGTCTCTAACTTCTTTTCCATGAAAACTCCTATGAGCTGGTGTTGTGAGCCGCAGTAGAGCACAACACTATGTCACCTTCACCTGGTGGATCTGCAACACACTAGGTGCTAATGTTCAGGCACTGAATTTTCTCCTAAACGTGGGTGATAGAGGCTACTGGCAACACCACCAGAATTTGGGACTTAGGGCATCTTTTAAGGTGCACTGGGATAGTTGCTGAGCTTTGTTCAATGCCTATACGTAGCTCTTCAAAGTATTGCACTATAATTATCTAGAATATAAGTTCCCATTACCCTCAACAACCAAAGAGTATATGTGATGGACGGAGTGGGGGGGTGACACAGTCCAATGTAGCAGAAGCTGAAGCCTTTATGAGGACCTTTGCACAGCTAAAACTTTATATGAAAAGCAGCAATATCTGCAGGAGACAATACAGATCTGGGAGTTAAGAATGTGTGTTTTCTGGCCCGTGATTTGGTCATGAGTCAGGGTTGAGAAGCCACATTTGTCTAACATGGGGGATCAAGTCATACCTCTTCCCAAGACACTGGGAGCATCTCTTTAATGATTACCCTGCCACACTAGCTGCGTGCTCTAATTTATTCCAGCTATGGCTGGACCTGAACGCAAGTGAAATCTCTGGGAAGTTTAAATGTTTAACACCTGAAAATCTTAATTTGCTTTAAAGAAGTAGAGTTCAGGATTTGTGTGGCAAAATAGATCTGTTCTACTGCTACTACGATTTTTAAGTGAGGCCAAAACAGCAACCCTTACTTCTTCCCTTAAATATTCTTTGTTTTCCAGTGCAATCTAGGCCTCATACAAAAGCCACAAATATGTGTGTGCTTATACTTACTGCCAATTTTGCTAAAGATGAGTAAGACTCACTTATTGGCCATTGAGTATTTTATTATGGCAACAGCCTATTAATTTTTAAAGGAATTATATATTTAAACTGATGAAAACAGAGCCTTGCCAGCCATGACTATAATACATCCTGCTTATTGTAAATCCTGCTCTGGCATGTATGGGCAGAAGCTTGTTCAGGGTATTTTCCCAAACATTGTCAGATCAGAACAGGGATGCTCAGCCTCTGTGAAAGACTGAAATCTGTACAAAACCCCACTGGCCAGTCTTGTCCTTGCTCTGTTTTACCCATCAGTGGTGAGACAATGCAAGAGCTTGGGATGTCATTGCAGCCCTGTGACATGGCCTCACAAACCTGATGGATTTTTGGCAGAAACCTGATATGCAGAAAATGGCAGATGGGAATGAGGTCCGGTGGCATCCAGTGCAGAGGCTCTGACTGCACTCTGGGCTGCAAGATTTTACTTCCTTCCCTCATGGCAGTACTTCTGAGTGCTACAGTCTCGCTAGTTCAATTTTATTAAGCAACTTATGTTTTGCATCCATTTCATAATTGTACTTCTACATCTACTACTGACTGGGAGCAAGAATTTTATATAGACAAAAAACCCTCTCCACTCTTTCTCTTATGAGTGCTCTAACTGGTGCACAGGATTATTTTAAAAAAATCTGTGTGACAAACTGTGAAAGTGAATTACAAAGAAAAGAGTGTAAAGGTTATTTGAGTTGCAAATCAGTAGAAAGTCTTTGTGAAACACTTAATGTGCAATTGCTATGCCGAGTCTTCAGCATAGTCTTCTTTAGTCTTCTTTAATCCTGTTTGTTTCCTCCTGTAATCGTCCTGATTTATTTGCACATAACCTCCCTGTCTAGTGATATTTCATGATCCAAACCCTTGAAAATTGGGGGTCATTATCAAGAGCCCCTGCTTTGGATAGGTTACAAATGCATAGCCATTTGTAAAGAATATTCGTCCAGTGCAGCATTTCTACATTTTATTGATTCACATGAGGAATAGAAACTTTAAAACAGAGTATCAGTTTTGTTGCAGTGAAATTTAACAGCTTGATGCACTACCATCTGTTTAAGGGAAAATAAGAATCAAGCTGATGTTAGGGTTTAATGCCATAAAAATTCTTTAAATTGTACAGCAATATGGACGGCAGATTCATCCTTTGAGCAGACTCGTCTCTTTTGGAGGTGCTCTATGACAGCAAGAATGGACAGATTATTTGGCCTCTTAAGCAGGAAAAACAGGAAATTTGGTACATGAGAAGAAAGCAAGCCAGAGAGAGAATGCTTAACCACATAGTCAGCAGAAGAGTCAAGGGGAAAATTAGCACATTGGCTTTCCTGCTGAAGGCAAGAGAGCAGTTGGGGGTTGAGTGTTTTTCTATTACTGTGTCAATTTAAAGAATTTTTCCCATTATCATGCCAATGGAGGTGGCCGGGTCACACCCAGGACCTTTGACTACTCTGGACAAAAGGGGTAGGTGGGAGCTGGGCTGGCGGAGGGGCTGTGGTGCTTCCGGAGGGGGGACTCGTGTTTCCGGGGAGCTCGGAGGAGGACCCCCCCGGCTCCAGCCACGCGGCCGAAGGCAGGAGAGCCAGACCCTCTGCGATCACCTGCCCTGCATCTGCCCTGCTACAGCCTCCTGTCTCTGCGGACACAGCTGATCACCCGGGCACAGACGGTGAGCGAGGAGCTGCCGCTCCAGCCGCTCCCACCCGAGACCGGCGTGGCCGCTGCCGCCCCCGCCCGCCTGCGCTCCCGCCTCTCTGCTGCTGTCGGTCTTTGTTTCGCCTGGAGTACCGGACCGAGAGAGAGTGTGCCTGCAGCTAAAGAAAGGAACTGGGACCGAGTTACCTGTTCTGTTTTGTTGGTGATTTTAACAACTGCTGTTTCTGCTTGTACGGTTAGTAAAAGAGCTGTTATTCCCACTCCCTTATCTCTGCCTCAGAGTCTTTGATTCAAACATTTATAATACTTGGGGGGAGTGGAATTAAGGTCTCTACTTCAAAGGAAAACTTCTGCCTTTATCGGCAGATACCTGTCCTTCAAACCAGGACAGCAAGCAAGGACAGTAGCTGGTGGACTGTGAAACCAAACTGCCAGGAGCTGTTGATACAATCATACCACAGCTGCTGTTCAGCAAGTGATGCTGCCTTTCTCATTCTCCTTGTGCTTTTGACTAAATCTCTTCGCATATTTTCTGGGATAGGGAGACTTCTGCAGCAAATCATCTTTACATTTTGCTTGTGCATCATCCAACATCAAGTCCATAACCACCAATGTTTCTACAAATGATAAATTTAATAATGAGAGTACCATTTGCTTTTATTTTCTCACTGCTCTTCGTTTTGCCTCCTGATCTTCTGCAACATAAATCTTTCTGGCTTCCATTTCAACCAAGAACATAGTCCAGCAGTTACGCTCAGTACTAAATCACCTCTGCATATCTCATTATACTTCAGTATTAGAAGTGCTAAGAAGCATAGAAAAATTCAGGGTAACTAAGAAAGTTTTTTCCCAAAGTGTCATTTATTTGCAATGATTCTCCAGATGCTTCTCCAAGAAAGTGAAATAGATAGGGAACAGCTAAAATATTTTCCCTTATTCTAAATTTTTTCCTGTTGTTTTTCTCTCATTTTGTTTGGCTAGAAATCAGGATATGGGAATGGGTACTCAATGTATTAGAGTATGTTAAAAGATGCAAAGAAAAATAAAACCAGGACCAGGGTATGGCTAATATAGTGGTCCACCTGGGCATTATAACAGTTAAATGCTGAAAGTTACTGATAATATCCTTCTATCATTTGCTGTCATCGAGGACCAGACAAGCCAGTTTATAATTAATGAACATTAATACATATTAATTTAGTATTTCTATTAATGAAAAATTATTTACAATGGGAGTTATTGATACTTCCTTAATTGAAAAATTACATGAAAAAAACTTTGAATTGTTCTAGTCTGAAGCTATTCAGAAATAAAAGCATCACAGAGAAAGAGAATTCATAAAGAAAATAGTAGTAAAAGAGAAAAGTACCTTGCAGTACTAAAGACTTTCACTAGAACTTTTCCTCTGAGTGTAGGTGTTAAAATTATGTGCTATGTTGAAAATAGCTCATCATCCTGAATGCAATCTGCTAATAAGAGCAGACTTCTCCATGCCCCAGGTTGAAATAATCAGGTAAGAATTTTGCAATTACTTTATTACCCATTAGGGGAAAATCTAACTAATAAATTTTGTTAAAATATCAGAAATTGTTCTTTAAAAGCCAACAGGTAAGTAGAAATCTGAAGGTGGAAGTGCTGATGCCCTAAGAGGTGCTTGGGACTTGACCTTAGCTAATGGATGGTTACAGGGATGAACTAGTCTGGGTTGTGAAAGCTGATGACCTCCTGGCTGCCCTAAGTCTGAGAATGTGAAACTTACAATCATGTAAGAAGCAGTAAAGGAAACAGAACCACAACCTCGGCTTGAGGAGGCGATATGGATGGCTTTTTTAGGGATCTGTTTTGCAGGATCTCACAGGAGGCTACCCTGGGAAGCAAAGAGACTCGGGAGTGTTAGTTGATCTCCACTGACATCCCCATCAAAGAACAAGAAAAGTCCATTCTGACATGTGTGTAGTCAAGCAAGTGGGGCAGGCAGCCAGTGTGCAGAACAGGCTCTCCTGCTGTAGTTCAGAGAGTGGCAAGCACAGAGATGGTGGAGAGTACTTGCACGATGGAGCAAAATAGAGACATTACTCTACATCCACTAAAACATGGAAGCATTTACTAAAGCCAAAGCTCAGCAAGACTGAAAGCTCAAATGGGACTCAAACGGCAACAAAAGGTGCTTCTGGAAGTACATGGGCAGAAAGAAACATGGGGTCCTGCTCCTCAGGGTGCCAGGTGACTTAGTGATAGAGGACACGGAAAAAGCTGCTTAATGTCCTTTTTGCTTTTTGCCCTTTCAGAACAGGAGAACACTTCATTTACTTGGACACAACTAAATCCATGGAGCCAAGCAGGGTATTGCCAAGTAGGGTATTTCACAGGAAGTTGGAGAAGGGGATGGTGGGAATATTTATGGTCAACAAAGGCAAAGTAAATCCTGCATCTGGGGCCAGATTATCTCATGCCAACAGTATAGCCTAAGTCCCAGCAGTCAAAAAGCAGCTTTGCAGTAAAGTACCCAGGAGTACCAAAGGAGAAGCAGCAGAGCATAAGCCAGCCTTGGACTCTCACAGCAGAAAATTCCAATGGCATTGTGGCATTGTGGGCTGTATTAGTAAGACTGTGCTCAGCAGGTTGATGGAAGGGATTGTTCTGTTTAGCATGTGTGACACTGTAGCTAGGAGTGAGACAGCATCTGGAGCATCATGTTCAGTTTTGGGCTCATGTCTTAGATTGCAATACAGGATGTAACCAAAAAATACGTATTCTATCACCATCTGTTAAAACCAGATAGTCCAGTGTTCCTTATCTCTTCCATGACCCATCCTTTGTCCAGAGAGATATCTTCTGCTAATGGGGCATTAAGTTGCACTGCATGACTGATAAAATTACATCACCCCAGTGTGAGATGCTCCACCCAGGGGGAGGAGCCAAGCATCTCCTACCTAGATCTGAAATTTAGAACATCAGAGCAGCCTTTTCCCATTAGATTCCCAGTGGAAGACCAGGCCCATCACCATTAGACCTTGAAAGGAAAACTACACCCTTCTATAGAATCATTGCTTCAACAGAACCACATCTGTCACTCCAGAAGGACTGCAGCCACCATTTAATCGGACTGCTACCAACACACTGACTGTCGGGGTGTCAGGGTGTATTCTGACTCTGTCACTGCTTTGGGGTTTTTTTTGTATTACTGTATTTTTTTTTCTCTAGTAAAGAACTGTTATTCCTATTCCCATATCTTTGCCTAAAAGCCTCTTAATTTCAAAACTACAGTAATTCAGAGGGAGGGGGTTTACATTTTCCATTTCAAAAGAGGCTCCTGCCTTCCTTGGCAAACACCTGTCTTTTTAAACCAAGACAGCTGCCCAGCGCAAGAAAGATAAGGACAAACTGGAGCAAGTCCAAGTCTCGATGTGCAGCTAAGGCTGCCATCAGTGTTCCCAGAAAAGTTTATCCCTTTCAGTTTGCGTCAAGTAACTCAGTTAAAGATATAATTAACCAAGTGAAACACAGCCGTCCATGACATACAGACCTGGTAAGATGATCTCATTTTTTTGTGAATATAAAAGAAAAAAAAGATACAATGGAAAACAGCATACAATTTTTCTTACCCAGAATGAGAGACTTGAAACAGAAAATAATTTATCATCAGCCTGTGCCTTTAGTGCACCAATGGAGCAACTTAATGCCTAATCTAAATACTTTAAAGAAAAAATCAGATACTAACCATTTTCTAGGTTACTGTTTAGAAACGATGTTCCTTAAATGAATGTCTGCACTGGTGTGTCAGCAAGTTCAGGGAGCTGGAGGAAACAGCTGGAATGCTGTAGAAGCTGGCCTTCAGTGGGATACAGTTCCCTATCTACTAGCCATGTTAACCATGATGAAAGAATAGCTTGTGCTTAGAGACACTGCCTAGTTAATTTCTATGTATTAAAGCTTTAAATAAAGATTTGTATCGTAAAATCCAATTAAAACATTGATGCTATTATACAAAAATATCCTTTATTAAATATGAAGTATTTTCCCTCTGTCATCAATAAACAGATATATGTATATATATCTGTACAGATATATGTATATTCTTATACATTAATGTACATGTTTATATTGTTCTAATTCTTCTGACATTTGTGTTATGCTGTAACATGTCCTAATTTTTACGATATAGCATTAAATAAAGCTCCCCGAATTTTATTCTAAAAGTTAAACATATCAGCTCTTTCCCCTTGTCCACAGACTTCAGCATCTTTTCCTATTTGAGAAGTTATGAATTTGTGAGCTACTCCTCATTCCTCTGAAAGATGTCACCAACATCTTCTGTCTTCTGTCAAAACCTTCTATCCAGTTATAGAAAGGCTTAAAGTCAGTAAGGATGCAGCATTCAGTTCAGGAAAACACCTGACAAGCTCTTTTTGATATCTGCCATTAATTATACCACACTTTTATCTCCCCTTTCTCAAGCACAACCTGTCAGCATAAGGACCTTCCTTGCCTTCTCTAGATGGACACTGCTAAAAAAAAGATCCATATAACACCTTTCTCACAGGTCTGCCTTGCCTCAGACTCTCCAGGTCTGTTGTACAATAAACTCTGGAGCCTGCTGTGCATTTCATCCTCCTGTGATACTACAGTTGGAGTTTCTAAACAGACTAAACCCAAATTCAAGACTCCATGTGCTAAAAGCCCAGAGCACCAATGATGCACACCACCACCTCAACCTGAAGGCCTGAAGTAATTTAGTGTTTTCTCATAAAAACTGGACCTGCCACTTTCCAATTGGCAATTCTGTTGCATTCTGCTGTGGCTGCAGTCCCTCTCCTGCTGCTAGCTGTAAGTTTACCTCTTAAGTGGGCCTCTGAAGCTGCTCCCTCTGGGCATCTTTTCAGCTTCTTGCAAGTTTCTGCTGGCAGTAGATTCTTTCTCTTTTCTCCACTGCTGTTGGAAAAAATGCCTGGCCTGCCATGAGCCAGACTTGGAGCTTATGAAAGCCCTATATTCACCTACCTGCAATACATATATTTGCTCTGTATCTTGTATATTAATGTATGAAAATGACATTATGCTTCCATGCTCCTTTACCTTTTGCTATCTACCACCACAAGACAGCCAACATCTCCTCACCGATTATCCTTACCCCACAGCCTCCTCATATCATTTCTTCAAGAATTAACTCCTCAAGAGTGTGGTCTAATAACTTAAAAATAACCATTCTGCTAATTAGTGGGTGAAAAAGGAAGCCAGAGTCAGCTTTATACATCCTGGATATAAATTTTTGCCAAAAATGTAGGACATAACATGGAAATTAGCAAAACTAATTTATATGTGGAATTTGAAGAATTAATACATTTTCTAAAGCAATGCAAATAAGTAACAGGTTTATTAAAACTGCAGAGATCACATAAGCTAAAAAGAAAAAATGTACATCAGCTGATGACAAGAGTCACTGGCTATCTACAGAACTTTGGTAGACTATCTGTTCAGGAAGACAATAAACTACTCAGTAACTACTAGAGTATGTGACTTTGCCAGGTGGCCTCCAGGGAGGACTCATTTCATTCCTATGGACAGCCTGTAACTTCTTTTGGTTCTTCTCAAGCTGTTTTCTCCCAATTTTGTTTTCCTGAGAATAAAAAGATGTGTGAAAAGAAGCCCAAACCAAAACTACCCCTTGCCCCCCAACAACAATTCTACTAACAGAAAAGATGTTATTACAATTATTGTTATGTCTTTCTTGTGTAAAATGAGAAGTAAAAATTTAAGGGAAAATTGCCTTTTTGCAGCTTGGCACATCACTTTTAGAGGTTCAGTCCCAGACATTGCATAATGCAACAAGAAAGGCTGCACATTGAGTGTCATTTACAAATACAGTGACTGTCTCAAGGATGGGCTGGGTTTGTCCACTATCTGAACAAAAAAACCCATCAGAAGGCCCACTAGATTAGGAACTGCATTGGTCTTATATGTAATTAGTCTCGTATTAATTACTTCTTGTCTTTAAGAGGATACCTAAATCATAATGCAAAGCATGTTGTTCTCATATAATGATAATGTTAATGCATCATTATAACTTTCTGTACTTATTAAATCACACTTGTCATGTACTAGAACAAACTGGTAATTAAACAATTTCATTTTAAACAAAGTTCTATCTAACTTACGGTATATGCACTGCAAGGTTCTAATTCTGTTTTCTATTGTTTCAAACAGCAATGGGGCAATTAGGATGATGAGGGATAAGCAAGATACTTGCAACACTTTTTGTGTCTCATTAACTAATGATTTTCAAGAGACCTGTCATTCAGAAATTAAGTTGCAATTATTTATAATTATTTTTGAATTTCTAATCAGTTCTATTCTACATAAAACATTCTTCTTTGCAAAGATGACTGCCATTGCACCCCCAAGAGGACCAGCATCTAAAGGTACATCTACATTAGCAGTTTAGTATACTGGTGAGCTCTCTATGGGTGCAAGTTTTCCTTGCAGGTTTGTGGTTCATAGAGGTGAATACTTCTTACTGATTTAAAAGTAGTTTTTCTCTTGGTGGAACCAATTGACCATATAGACCAGAGCACAATTTACAGTGCCCTCTGTGATGGGTGAGTAAGAGGTCCTTGAGTAGCTGGCTTTCTCACACATGAACAGTACATTCATTCCTAAGATCAACAACTGGCAGACATAAAGTAGTAAAGATGCAATGTGGATATGCCCACTTAAAAACATCACCAGCTGTGCCACATCCAGCCTTGGTTCTTTCATCATTTGCAGCCCATCAGTCACTATTTTGAAGCACCCAAAGAAGTTCTGTGTTTTCACATGCATGAAATGCACTGCAGATAGCCGGTACTTTCATATAACCCATGATCCTTGTCCTCTGGACACCATATATCCACAAATTTCCAAGATGCTGGCAGTGTTTGCCTGTTACTCATATGTGAGGAGTGAAATAGTGAGGTAACTGGCTGAGGGAGTAGAGTGGAAAATGGGTGTGGAAGCATTACTGTAAAAAAGGGAGCTTGAGTGAAGCTTTCTCCTGTTTTACACATATATAGCAGTCAAACTACTAATGTGTTCAAAAAATTGTAAAAAGCAAAGCAACACACTGAAGTATCAGCCCTATCATTATGATTTTGAATCTGTTCCCTTCAGCTCTTTGTCAACATAAATCTGAAGATCCAATCCAGTTAGGAGCATCTGGTCTGGCTAAACAAACACACAATAATTTCATGCCATTACTAGTAAGACTGATTAAAAGCAAGGCAGAGTTTGCACAGAAAAGGAATGCCCTTTGCTAAAATAAGCAATACAAAAGCCCATCACAGTCTAATAAAAATATTATCTTTCTGTACAAACTGCATCTTTCTGGATCACATTGAGTAACTGAGGAAAACTGGGCTTGCAGCACTGTGACATTCTGACTCTTCTCATCCTTCACTTTTGCCTTCTTTCTCCCTCCGTAGAGGTTTTGTCAGATGAACACAACTAGTGGCTTTTGGTCCTTAGAAAAAATTCAATATACTCTAAAATTCTTGAAGGGAACTGTTTAGTTCCCTAAGAGAAAAATCAGTCTGCATTATCAGTGATATTTTTCAAAAGAGACATCAAGATATGTCAAGCAGTACAGATGAGCTTGAGAAGAATATGTTCTAATGGAATACATATATGATATATGTTTATCAAGCACTCTCTACTACTTGCTTACTACATACATACGTATGAAAAACCACAACCAAAAATAAAGCAGACACACACCAAGGAAAGGAATGAAAATTGCTTTGGATTTTTTTAAACTGTGCTTCAGTTTTGAATGTTTAGGTTTGAAGATTCAATTTTCATTAATAAATCCCAGTGGCAAGGAAAGAGTCTTGAGTTAATTTAACTGTTTATCAAAAGATTAAATTCAAAGTGAAGATCTACTGGCCTTCTACCTGTCTTCAACACACACTAAGTTTTTATGTTCTTCTTGTAACTACAGGGCAAATTCTCACAAAACATAACTGATATAAATATTCCATAGAGTAATAAAGAGTATGTTACTTGCACTAATTGAAGAAGTGAAAGATTAAATCAATAACTGTAACTTGTCTTACACAAGATCAACTCAACTCTATGGCTTGATTTCTGTGGAAGTTTCCTACTTAATAGCCTAGCAAGGTTAATACATTTTTCACTTATCAAATTCTGGGAAGAGCACATTGTTTAGCAGTATGGCTGGCTGGCACAAAGAAATTGAATTTTAGATATTACAGAAGACTGACAACATTCAAGAGGAGTAACAACAGCAGCCTTATTTCTAACCTACTGCAATGACAGGCCATGAAAATTGCAATATAGAAAGTATTTTCAGGGAGAACCTATCAAACTACATGAAATTAATAACCCACTTCAGCTATTTCTAACCCAGAAAAGCAATAAATCCATGGAACTTATCCAGTACATCCTTTCTTGATGTTTTAAAACAGCTTTACAATGCCATAAAATAGACATTGCACATGCTCAAATTCAAGGTAAATATCAGACTTCTTCTAAGGCTTTCAACATTACTATCCTGGTCTTCGAGAACTATTTGAGATCAGCTTTACTTCTCAGCGGCTCATGGTAGGTTGATGTTTATCACAGAAAACAGACTACAGAACTAGAGATGATACTCACTTCTATCCACAGTAAAGAGATATCAAGATTAGTATCTCAGAAATAATGGAAATTAAACTGATCGGTCATTATAAACTTTCCATGTGATTCTTGTCCTCAGAATAGGTTCATGTCAATGACAAGTGTCAGACACCGGCATCATGCAGCAAGTAAAAAACGATCATTTATCAAAGCTAGATTGGCTTTGAAGAGTTCTTGGTGAGTAGCAAGAAGCAAATGACAGGAAAGAAACAAAATAATCAGAAGCTTGAATTTCCAGGCAATAGTAAAGCATCTCATCTCAAGATTATCCTTTTTATGTCTGTATTTTACAAGTGTTAATAGCCTTTTCCAGGCCATTTATTTCCAGGCTTAAAAAGTAATCTTCTCTATGTACTTACACTATCAAACATTCACACAATGACCTCTAAAAGCAGAAGTAACAGAATTTCCATTAAAATAAAAGTAGAATGGTTCTTCTAGTTTAGAAGAACTATGATGAGATCTTTACGTCTGTTTTATCCATGCGTTATGGTCAACACCTGTTTTAGGAAAGCTGAGGATGAATTTACACATTTATTTCTGTTGAATGTTAATGAAAATATATTAGGATATTTCGCACTGTATCATTACTATTTTATTTTCCTTAAAAAAATTATGTTAGCTAAAAGAATACTCTTAAAAGGCTTCCAAATGCTGCCCTCAGATCTGATGCCTATCTACCTGCAGGCAGATGTCATCTAGTTTCCTTGGTAATAAAATGGTAACAGGGTTAAGTTCTCTCCTGCAGTTCACTAGCAGTCTGTATTTTTTCTGTAACTGCACAAAGTGAGACAATATTCTGTGTTAAATACCAAAAATGATGACAGAGCCATTTCCCAATATGGTTTCTCAAATAAAGGTGTGTAAGTTGCAAAAAGACAGCACAAATTCTGAAAGTAAAAATGTGAAGACTAGGCATGAGACACATTAGTCAACATCTGCACACAGACACTGAAAATAGGATCATTTTAGAGGTACCTCTGCCAACCAGTTCATTACCTCTGCCAGGAAGTTCAGTACTCCCCCATCCTACACTTGCTTATTTCTTGTGTAGGCACATTTATATCCAAATAGTCATTCCTCCACCCATTAAAATTTTTATTAGCAATTCTACTGAAGTGATGACCTCAGGAATTTACAGACAATTTCATCAGTGGAGCCTGTCAGTAGCATCTTTCACTCCCAAAAAAAGAGGTAATTTTTTTACCTTCATACAGAGTCCAAGACAGCAAGGAAGTCAAATGTACTATGAGAACTAACATTCTTGCTTTGGTACAACTGAGCTAATTAGGACACTCTCAGTAAGCACAGCATACCAGGGCAGTGCATTAGTTACTGCTCAAAGCACAGTACTCCCCACCATGGCAGTTGGCAATATTGACCTAGCAAGAAATAACCTAAGATCAGACATTAATCATCTGCGAAATTGAGCTGAAAATCTCTTGACAATGGCGACCAGAAAAAAAACTTCTTATCATTGACTACAGAAATGAGAGGTATTTCAACCAGGAACCAGGTCAAAAATCTTACAAGACCTAAACCTAAAACTAAACAAGTTCAGAAACAGAGAGAAGGAAAAACATGCAGGCTCCTGCCGTTTTGTGCAACTGCTCTCTAAACCTGTCCCACACCTGTACAGCTGCCTGACTCTGCCTCTCCCTCCTGAAAAAAAAATTTAAAAAAAATTAAGCTGTTGACAGTATAGAGGAAATACTGTAAACACCTTAATTCAGCCGAGTTGCAAGGTCCCATTCTTAAAAACGGCAACAGAGACCATATGTACAAGACATGCCAGAAATCACATGAAAGAGACAACAGAAGAAAACACTAACTAAAAACCTTGACAGTCAGTATGAAAAAAGACTGTGTCACAGGGTAGGGAATTAGAACAGGCTCTTTTTTAACTGGCAAGTCACATACCTTTAAGAAAACAACATGCTAAGAACATTAATGATCTCTCTTCCAGCTTGTCTTTCTGCAGCAAGGAAAAAAACCTGCTTTATTCTTGGGACTAGAGTACTGGATTAATTTAGTGCTTTACAACTGGGACATTGCTGTAGGAAAAAATGTAAATTGGGAACATCAGAGTTCCACCCATTCTCACAAATGGAAATCATCTTGAACGTCATTACAAGTGTTTTTATCAGTTGTGAGGTATCCAAATCTCCATTTTCAGCACTTCCTTGAATGTACACGCACTGACTTTTGGAGCTGGTGACCTGGCTCTGCAGGTTTTGCTCTCTGGCTATCTGGTCCCTCAGAGGTAGTTGCTCCTGATATGGAATGGCAAAAAAATAAAGACTAACGGAAATGGAAAATTCTATGACATGGAGGTAGGGAGAATATATTTTCCATGTATGCCAGATATCAACTGCACCATGCATTTTGCTCACAAATTATGGGGGACAAGTAATGTAATGCTGCCACCGTCTGGCCTCTCTCATAATAGCGCAACACTCCACGAGTATTACAACACTCAAGTGCTCACACTCAAACCTCTTGGTTTTGACTAAACGCAAAAAAACCCAAGAAACTCAACCAAACATACCAGCCATCTTTCATATTCCTCCATAGCCTTTTCACTTCTTTCTTCCTTCTTTGCCTGTTGCATTTCTCGCTTTCTTTTCTCTATGATTTTTTCTACTTTCTTCTTCTTTATATATTCTTCCTTCTTTTCATTCCTGGATAGTGAGATGGAAGAGCAAGAGGTCGTCATGTACAGACTAAAAGCTGCATCTGTGACCAATTAAGTAAACTGATCAAAATATGTATTTTATACTTTTAATAAAAGATTGAGAAAATTTTTTTAAAATCTTCCATGCTGATTTTTATACATCACCAAGGTATAAATTAATCTACTATTCTATCATCTATTATGGCATCACTTTTCTGTACTTTGTTCTCCTTTATTTAAAAAAAAAAATAAATCTGAACTTCTGTAGGTAACTATAAGTTGCATATTGTCTGTGAAAACTCTTGGCTTGTAAAACTAATATAGAATATCTCCAGCAGACACATCTCTTCTCTTCCTACATCAGCATTCCTAAATTGTATACCGCAAAACTTTAAAGATTTACATTCCTTCCTATGGCTTAGTAATGAAGCATGAAAATAACCAAACAAGACACAATACTACTTAATGAATTGTCTCATTTGCAGTATCTCTGCCTGGACTTAGTTTTCATCCTCTTGGGGAGGAAAGCAACCAAATTAATAAACTGAAGGGAGCTGCACAGCTTGTTTTCACTGTTAGGTCCATTGGGAATGAAGAGTCTATCCCAAGCATTCCATTGTCTTCCAATTACAAGTACATCAAGCATTCACAGAAGACCTATTACATTTATAAGCAAGGATTTTGGAATCTATGCTATAGCAAACACAGTGGAGAAGTACCATTTTTTAACTGCCGATACACTGACTCTCCTCTTCTCTGCAACTAGGTCCTCTTCTATCTTCTTCCTCACTCTTTCAGATTGTTTTTCCTTCCGGCTTTGCTCTCTTAAATATTCCACTTTTCTTTCTTTCCATTTTTTGAATGCCTAAAGATAACCACAGATCCATGAAAAATCTTCTCTCTCACCTTTTTGTCAATACTCCACTAGTCTGTTCTGCATCATTTTTTGTAATTTCTACACATTCTAATTTTAGAATATTTGCTTGTAGAATTGCTCAGAAGTGGGTATCACTATACCTAAAAAGAATCTTATTTTTCCAGTAGGTAATAGTTAATTGCTAATGTATTTGTATGAAGTTTATTTTATGCTCAGTTAATAGATTCCGAATATAAAAGCCTGTTTGTCTGCAAGTGTAAACATTACATATTTCTGGCAGAACCAAATCTAATACAAGCTTCCTTCAAAAACTAAGCACACCTAGATTTAAGATTCTAGTTAACTGCCACCTCTTTCTGGATTAATCAAAATTTTTTTTTATCATCTCCTGAACCACATTCAAATACACATTTATGTATATATTTCACATCACCGCTTGTGCTGCTTCTGCTTTTTCCTTCTTCTGTTCTGCTGGTTTGTTTTCCTTAAGTTCCTCAAGCTTTTTTTTTTCACTTAACTTCTTTGCTTCCTTCTCTTTCTTTTTTTTCCAGGCTTCATAACATGCAACTGGTTCTTCTCTTTTAAGTGCTTCCTTCTAGATTGAAAATAAAAGTCTCCATTTAAAACAATTTCAGTATAAAATTGTAAGTGAAATAGCATGCTTTAAACTTATTTCTAAATGACTTTGATTTGCTGACAACATTGCAAGTATTACAAATAAATTTTAAACATATACAGGTTTTTTTTTCTGTGTCTATTTTTAATTTAATTTGAATGAGACTAACTGCTCCCGCAAAATATGTGTAGAAGCATATGAAATGCATGTTAAATGGTTAGGTGTGAAACATATTAAATACTTAAAAACCAAACCAAAGAATGCACACGATACTATCCAAGATAGAGTCCTCTCTAGGTAAGCATCTCTTGAGGCACGGTGTGAACACCTCACGTTCTCATGCGCAAAACAAAACTTAGCACCTTAAGAGTTGAGCATCCCAAGGTCTAACTAACTTCAAAATTAATCTATGAAGCATATTTTTAACACACCTTATCTAAATGTGTAGGGAAGCCTTGGAAAGACACTGTTTACCACAACCTTAACAAGTAGGACATGCCATTTATTGTTTCACATCACCTTGTGCTATTTGGAGAAAACCAGATACCTTACAACAGCAGGGCGATGCACTTAGGCAGGAAGCACACTTCAAAGAATCATAGTTTGTCAACTTATTTTTAAACAACAATACAAACAAACCTTTTCAGTATTGTTTCTTAGGATTTCAGCTTTCTCCTTTTCACTTCTCTTTAATTCCAGTAGAAGGAGCTTTTTCTTTTCCAACCAGTTCTGTAAGAATCATTAAAACATTTTTAAACTACTTTTATGGTATAAGTAAAGAACAGCACCAATATTATGACAACCAAAATTACTCTTAGTTCTTTCATGTGCTAGTTAAATAAGCGTCCCATGTGGAAAACTAAGCTGCCATCACACGAACATTGTGATAAAAAAAAACTAAGGTTCTAAAATCACAGCTACAAAATCTAAAAAAGTTTTAAGACGTTTTAAAAAGCATCTCCCTAGAAACACCCACGAAAATATAAGCATTAATCCAAATTAAACAGAAGAATGGAATAAAGATTCTTATAATTTGGTATATAGAAATATTATTTACATTTGTTGTCTCTCTTAAAAATACCTGTAATTAAAGAAAATAAAATCCTACTGAGAAAAGTGACACTTCAGGCATCCATAAAAGGTTATGAGCCATCTGCAGAATCAGGCATAAATTTTCAAGAATTAACTGTATATTTGGTATGCAGGTCAAAGATAAAAGCATCCTAAGTGAAGACTATTCTATCTTCAAAAACTGTGGAGACAAAACAAATATGGATTTGAGGGTCTAAAATTTGTTTTAGGACTATAACTAGTATTATAAACACATACCAATATGAAAAGTGCCTGTTAATGAGAGTTGTTCTCAAATAGATTAGCAAAAATCTGTTGAAACCCCGAAAGCAATTGTTGCAAAATTCTTCAAAGAATTTACATAATTATTCTCTGCAAAGAGTACAGAATTTTTTATCTCTTTTCCTGAATGTCATTTGAATAGAACATATCAGAAAAAAAAACCAAATGGTACGTACACACTTATGCTAAGGATGAAGTAGAAATAACAGAAAATATGTGCCTAAAAATAGTCTGGCACAATAAATGATGAACCACATAAAAATACTATGTCTCTTTCATTGAGCTTTTTGTTCATAATAGGAGGAAAAGGCACAGCCAACAGAATAAAAGGATTAATATACCCGTAAGCCAATGAAAGGAATATAGTAAAAAATACTGATTTCAAGAAAATATGAGGTGTTGACCCCTGTATCAGGACGTTTATATGCACAATTTTGTTTGTTGGCTTGCTCATTTTAAAATCTACCTGAAAAACAGCTGCCCTTAAATTATCTGCTTTGCTGAATTCTGGACTTTTCTGCTGTATGCATTTATCCTCCAACACCTTTAATGATCCCAGATACTGAGATGAAACAGGTGAAGTTGATGGAACAGCTTTCCCCTTTCTCTTTAAATGGACAAAAGTTGTAGACCTAGGAAAATACCAGGACAAAAACACATTAATGATCTTTCAATTTATTGTAGATCATACCAAGTAGTGTTTCTCTCATCTCAGTGCATATCAAAAGTTACTGTGATTCTCTTTTTTACATGCACTTGAACAGGGACTGGGGAAAGGAAAGGGAGAAAGAACTTACCTCTTCTAAGTTTACAAATTACTTACACTTTCATCTAAAAAACAGCTCAGAATCTGTAAAGACTCCAGTAACACACTCATCACAGACACTGGCAAAAGATTTGGAAGTCTGATCTCACATAAACCTGAGTAAGGGTCGTAACAACATGCCACATGCACTAAACTGTTTTGCACAGATGGTCAGAGATTGTCAGCAGCAAGCATAATGCTGACAGAAAATGAGAGGGGAGCAGCATTGATGGGGTGCTTATAGGCAACTTAAATGGCTCAGACCAATACTTGGCATTCTTCTCTTACCTGTCAGATAAAGAAGCCTTTGGGTTTCGTAGAACTCTCTCCTTTGTTTCACTTAGTTTCTAAGAAACACAGAGGTTAAAGTAAAGTTATAAAGCCTCTTAAGCAACAGATCAGGATGAAGTTAGTTTTTACAAGCTTACAAGGACACTGAGAATTGGACAGCCCTTATGAGTCCCTTCCAAGTCTAGATATTCCATGGTCTCATGATGTTATAAAAACAGGCAAAAAGGACACCTTAATAAAGAGAGGGTATAGTACAGGGTAAGAAAGTAAGAGAAAAAAAAAACGAAACAAAAAAAGCCCCCAAACCAATCAACCAACCAACCAAACCTTCAGAATAATTTTGGAATGGCAGCTAGGAATGGTCACTTGTATTATGTAAAAATACAGTCAATAGTTTAGAAAATAACAAAAAGTAAAAAGAATAGAGTTGGTTTATTCTATAAACACTGTTAAGTCTTTTGAAAACTTAGCTTTAATAATTACATGTATCTACATATTTTCTATTTAGGATAGAACATAGAGTGCTTTGCACCTTTTCCATTATTCATGTCACACATGGATTCCATCCTCTGCCAACACTCAGTGCTCACTGCTATTCAGCTATCCTCACAACAGAGATTTGACATTTTCACTTTGAGAAGGGTACTTTCTTAAGGCTGGAAAACACATTTCACTACCTTTATCTGACTTAAATAATTTGTGGAAAAGGTATTCCTTACATCTTTCATCAAGCTATACAGAATTTATAAGAGCCTTGGCTCTAGAAACCAGATATAAATTGTCAGCTTTCCAGTGCTCTACACACTTAAGATACGAACAGGAACTTTACAAAACTCTCCATTGTGCTTCTAGGACATTGTTCCAAACAATGGTAAACTGTATATGGGTAATACCTTGACAGAATTCTTGGATGTGTTCTTTGCCTCCCCATGCTCAGATGGATCATTCACTGACAGCTCCTGCATTGTATCAGTTATTGTTTGCCCTTCTGTTATTTTCATCATTCCATCTGAACTGTCAACAGAAAGGGACTTCCTACCATTCTCCTCCAGTTTCAAATCACTAGTGCTCACAGTCTTCTGATCTGGATCTAAAGGGAGAAAAAAGATTGAGAGGACACATTAACAAGAACTTCATTGTTTTCTGAGTATTGCTTTTTCTGTACAAAATGTATTTCTAGAAAAGCCATCAGTCTATGAAAGTTGTTACTAAATTTTATACAGTATAAGGTATTTTCTGCATGCCTCCGTCTAAGTATACACTAATAAGAACAGTATTCACTTGTATTTTCATGTAAGACTGGAGTAGCAACTGAAGCTTGAACTAATGTTAGAGAATGTGAGAGCAAGACAAAGGCAAAATTTTCCATCTGCTTGACGTGGCTCTAGTGCAGAAACCAAAAGCAAGAGCCACTGTGGTCACAGCAAGAGCTCTTCTGACATCTTGCAAACTTTTAATGAAGTATGCAAGTTAACACTGCACAACAAATACTGCGTTCATTGTGTGGTGCTCTTCAGAGGTGTGGGACACACGAGTGAAAAACTAAAAAATTCCACAGTGAGGATTTAAAGGAAACATCATCTCAATCTGAATGCATGCCTAAGTGGAGAAATTTTTATTTATGAAACACATTATTAGTAAGACTTAAAAAACATTTTAATCAGATTTCAACTGCCAGTAACGCAGAGATCTGAATTTGTAAAACAATTCAGACAGAAGCCAATAAATGCCCAAGTAAAACCAAATTAGATCTACAAATTTTAGATGGAATTCTTTAGAAAAACAGAATTTTTGGATCACAAATTAACTCCAAATTACCTGAAGAAAGAAACATTAATGCCCACAATCTAAGAATTTTACCCTGAATTTACAGTGATGAAAGAAAGTTCAAGGTGATAAGAATGCTGAAATTACTGAATTTTAACCAATATTGCAGTGTGTCACTGCATTACTTTGATTCGCAGGAAAAAAATAAGCAGTTCAACTTCCTTTCTGCCAGTCAAACTACACAGGCACACTAGCCAGAAAGAGAGGCGTCTGTACACTCAAAGCTGCATTTTGGTGCCATCATGTGGAAAGGAAAAACCAAACTGATACCATTAACCATGCTCTACCAATTGCAAAGCTGTAATCTTCCATCACAGCTAATGACTAGTCATAAACTTAACATCAAACAGGACAAATTCCTCTCATATTAGGAATTAGATAAAAAATAGGAAGCCTTTTGGCACATATAGTCAATTAGCAGAATTCCAAACTCTGCTTTGTGTATTAAAAATAAATTAGCTATTCCTGTACTGAAACATTCAAGTTTGGGGGGGTTATGTATTAGACTATACATCCAAAGTGTGTCAGTATCTTCAAAGTAAAAGATCATTTGAAGTCTAACTTGGAAATAAAGAGATGCCTACCATTCATAAATGTTTTGGGTACAGCTCGTTTTCTGACATTCTGTTACATTACAGCTTCACCTCGTCACAGAAAAGGAGTTTCATGATCTTTCCATTAAAGGGTGCATGGATGCTGTGGACACTGTGAAAACAGCTTTCTGCGCCATGCACACAGAGAACACATCTTGGCAGCCCTCTCATGCCTTCCATGTACATGCACTGACGGAAAGCTGGACTTTAAGGACCTAAACAGCTGTTTTTCATCTTCTGAAAGGAAAAGGCAAACAGGAACCTCTTGCTCTTGGCCCATGCTAGTTCAGCTTACCCCCTGACATACAGAGGTTGTGTATCTTTAGAAGCTTTATCTGCAAGCCAAAGCAGATGATGGTTAACACAGAAAATAACCCAAATTAAAACACTTCAAAATACTGTAACATGGCTAAACAGCAACAACATTAAAATACTTTCTTTTCACCTGATGCTGAAGCATTTCCTTTTTTCTGCATCTGAGGCTTTGGTTGGTTTTCTTCTTGATTTCTTTCTTGATTTCTTCTTGATTTTCTTTTTTCTTCTTCATTAATAGGCAAGCCATCACTTTCCCTATTATGATGCAGTACTTCCCCACTATTTTTTCTGTCCTTATCCTCATTTTGACCTTCAAAACATCCTTCTTCATCATCTTTTCTGTCATTCTCTGTGTTTTCACCTTCTAAAACCATTATTTGCTGAAGTGTCTTTTCATGAAAGGATAAATTCATGTCATCGGCAGCTTCATTTTCCAAATCTACTGCTTTATGTAAAGCATCATCATTCAAGAGAGGACTCCCAGCAACAGATCTCTCAGTGCTTGCAGAATCTGAATTACTTTCAGTAAGTTCTTTCCTGATATCTGCAAAGAGTACATTACCAACTTGAATTTGATACAAGTGGAAAAAAAAATGCAACGTGTATCTTCTATAACGTAACACTATTTTTCTTGCAACACCCTCCAGACTAACTTCTAAACATTTCCCTTTCTGTGCCTCTGATCTCTGAAAAGCCACCAAACTACAGCCTTTTTCTACTCCCTTTGCCGTCATCTATTTTCATGGACCCAATCCAAATAAAAATATTCCCTCATTAATTCTTTTCTGCCACACAATTTAAAGTCCTTCTAAAAATCAATGTGTCAATGCCATAAGAAGTGGAGCTAGTCATCAAACAACAAAGCTAGGCATGTTTGGTATTAGAACCCATCCTTCCTTCCCTTCACTTCTGTCCCATTTAAAGTCTACTAGAAGATATTCCAGTAGAAGATACTTCAAAGGAAGTATCTTCTACAATGCTAAGATTCATATGTTTAATAAAAATATTTTTCTTCCTCTAGCCTGTTTTTGCTAATTGACCTAATTTCAGAGTTCAAATGCTTGAGCAAGGTGACAAAAGAATGTCATGATAGCAGCGTAATGCATTTTCTGCTGGAGAGCTTTTTCTCCTAAATCTTTTCAGCAAAGGGAATCAAAGCATCTCACAAACAGTTAAAATATGTTTCAGGAGAGAATGAAAAACAGGCCACAAAGGAAGTCCTTTTAAAAATACATGATCATATTTAACATTCCTATTTTCCTTAACATTTAGTGCCATAACAACAGGAAGAAGAGTCATTTGGCCAATCTTGTTAGACTAAGCATAAACATTAGCGAACATTAAATGCATCCTGCTCCGAGAAAAACAGCCAGATGAAACTCATTTCTGGTTTACATACTCTGCTAGGGAAGTGTGTCCTGCAGCCCTTAATCACTGATTTTCCAGACTGGGAAACCAGTAAGAAAAAAACATTGCCTTTCTCTCTGCCTATATCCACTTTCATTTACAGTACTGTGCATTAATGTCAAGTAAACAAGATGGCTAAGGAGGAGGACTGGGCACCACAATGGTAGGAACCAGTACAGACTGTATGTGGTTTAGCAGGCTGGCACCTCCACTGATTTCATTGGGAATTCTGCTGCTAACATGGCAGAGGAGGACTCAGTGCTTTAGAAGTCGTTAAAATATGAAATCCTGGAACACTAAATTATATCAACACATAAAGATTGTCTACAATCTAGTAATAAGTTAAGAAAGGAAGAGCACAAGGAAAAACATTTAACTTTGTTTTACCATTTAACACACCATCTTCATCACTTTCAAAGTCGTCTGAATATTCCCCTCTTTCCTTGCTTATTGCATAATCAGAAATTGCTTCCTGCAGCTCATCCTGAAATGGCTTCACAAATAACTTCTACGAAAAAGAGAGATTCACTTGTTAAAGTTCAGCACAAATTCTCCCCTCCCGCATATATATAAGTAAAACTGAGCAACACAGATAAGCCCATTTATCTGACAATTATTCTGAAGCATAGTGCATCCATTCTATCTCCATTCCCCTAACATATCTGCATCAAAAAAAGTCCCCAAATCTCCATGTATTTATTTATATTTCTTCTTCATAAGAAAAGAAATGTATCTTGCAAATCCCTTTTTAATTTCTGGGCACTTAGGATGTATCATCACGTGACACTTCTCTTTTTTATGTTTTGATCGGTAGGAACACAAGAGGAGGGTCTGTGAGAGCAGGTGAGCAAGGACGAGCTTTTCACTGCAGCAGGACAGGTGCCTGAAGCAGGTGGCAGGTCCAAATCAGTGACGAATTTCACATAATTTGGACTCTCTGCAGCAGAATATCATGGACACAATATATTTACGCGATTCTGAAGGGCACTGGCTTTAATTATAGATCGTAAATCCATGAAGAAATGCACCAGTATCTCCAGATTCCAAACCCTGGCCCACAAACCACGAGGAACAGCGGCTCGTCACGGGCCTTGGGCGCCTCCCGAGGCACCTGCCGGCGGCCGGGCTGCTCCTTCAGCTCGCCCATCAGGGACGGGGCCGCCGGGCTGCTCCCAGCCTGTGTACGGGGAGCCGCTCCTGGTGTCCTCACCAATGGCAGCCTGCTTGCTTGCTTCCACTTCGAAAGCAACGCGGGATTTTGTGGGTGTGCTGCCTGTAACAGCGAATTAACGTATTCCCAATGGCAGAAACCTGCTCGCAGGCCGCGCTCCCCAGCGTCGGCTTTACCCTGCACCTGCCCTGGCCGCCGCCGCTCACCTGCAAGCCGCAGTCGGCGGTGCCTCCCCCCGACATGGCGGAGGTGGCTCGCTGCCCGCGGCCGCCGCCGAGTCCTCCGAGAGCCCCGGCAAAGACCCTCGGGAAAAATCCGCGGCGGAGAGCCCCGGGAAAGAGCCCCGGGCCGGGCCCGGCCGCGCCACACCCCTCGATCCCGCCCGTCGCCCGGCAACGGCCGCGCCGGCGATCGCCTTCATTAGTCGGGAATGGCCTCGCGTCGCCGCAGCGCCACTTCCTCAGCTGGGCCATAGCCGCGCTGCCAGGATTTATTATCGATACCCGTGCCCTGCCAGTATTTATTACCGATGTCCCTATCCTGCAAATAACCCCTGTTCTCACAAGGAGCACATCCGTACATCTATGACATTCGTAGCAGGACTGACACACGTTTGTCGACCCCACTCTTTCAGTCAGGTAATTGTTCAAAACCTTCCTACTTGGGATGTGAGCACTTTCTGTAAGAACCATACCCATTTTAGTGCTTTCTGGAACACAGATCTCATAGCACCTGTGTGTTAGTTTAAATCAGATTTTAGGCATGGAGAACTTAGAGTGGCATAGAAGTAAATTGCCTGGTGCTTGCACCTCCTGATACTCCAGTTTTTATTTCCCCAAAGAGTGGTTGTGCGATCCATCGGGCAAGCCAGACACTTTGCCAAGGAGTGCACGTCCCTGCAGAACTGGTGTCCTAGAGGTCATCTGTCCACTATATGGGCCACGATGAAGGCATCTGAATCCCAGGGTGCTCTGAGAATACCAGTCTCGTGCATCATAGGAAAGCTATCCACTTCGGGACCATTTACAGGTACAGACGTTTCTAATCTTCCTCCAGTTTAAATGCTCGTTTTCTAAAATAAGACTAGTGCTCCAGTTGTCTTAGTGATAACAAAGAACTTCTGACATGTTCTCTCTACTGGTGTTATATTTATATATTTTAACGTTCCCCAAAATGCACTGCATTTTTGTCAGTTGTGCAGAAGAAAATCTCTCTGACAGAAACAGTGAGACAATATGTGGGACAGAGCCCAGAGCCTTAGGATTTGTTTTCCTCTTGTTTATTTATGTAGAGTTGTATTTTTGAAGCAGTGCAATTATGCAAAAGCCACAACACACCTGGGGGGAAAGAGGCCCTGAGCTCTAACCAGTAACCTTGGAGATTTAAACTAACAATTAAATAATTAATTGATATTTAGGTATCATCTGTAAGCAGCTCCTTTCTTTGTTTACCTATATTTATTTATGGCCAAATAGTGCTTGATCTGCTGACTAATCATGGCATTTGTTGAGAATTATGCTTGATGCACACATTTTTTCCTATATTTTCTTCACATGTAAACCCTTAAATTTGAATCTGTGCTATTCCATCTCTCTGTGAAAGTGAAAGGTGAAGCTTGACATAATTGTTAAGAATTCAAAAAGGAAGAAAGAAGAAATGCATATATTCTTCCTCTAATAATGTTAGGGATTGCTGTTGAGGGCTAAATTATCTCTCTGTTACAAGCCACTGAGATGCACATTTTATTAAATTCCAAAAGGTGGCAGCAAAATACTCTAAAATTGAAAAATTTATTCTTTTTTCCAAATATCCACTTTATTCTAGCTTCTTTTATATTACTGCCAACGTTTATGGGATTTTTTGAGACACTGTATTCATTTAGTTTTGTGTACAATGCAGAGAAGGAAGGTTTAGTTTAAATTATTGTGTTATTTACATGAGCCAGACAACGGGTCCTCATATCACCTGTATTATTAAATATTCAATGCACTGAGCTGGTTGGATGCAGGAAATAAAAATCAGTACTGTCAGCACTGAAGAACTCAAAATGTGTGAAGATGTCTTTGTCAAAATACATGAACATCAGGTCTGCATCTCTAGTCTTACCTGACGCAAAAGTCCCATTGAGACCCACTGAGGTGGATGGGACTTAAGCCTAAATATGAATCTAGTGCTTTGGGTGTAAGAGACTTGAAAAAACCCCATGCACAACAACAAAAACAATAAAAACCCACTAACAAACAAAACACAAGCCTCAACCAACCAAAAAACCCTAAAAAATCCAAAACCCCAAACATGAAGGTTTATGGAAGACAAATACCCAGAAGATTTTATGATACGAAAATGAGCATTAACATCTGCTTTTTAATTAGTAACTGAGTAATATATTATAAGTGTAAACTGTACAACTTTTTCTCTTGAGTAGACATGGAGCATTAAGAATAAGGCTCTAAATGATCCTAGCAATTATATTAATTTGGATAAAATAAACTTAGAGGTAACATTTTTATTCTGCTGACCAAATGTGTGTGAGTCTTCGCCATGCCCAGAGCCATAAAAAAAGCACTTTTTAAAACAAGCATCGCAATGCAGTGTGATTACCATCTGCAGGAATGATGTTACATTCAGAATGCAGTCAAGTATGATGAGATTTTTGGATGGCAAGCTTATATGCATATAAACAACTTCCATATGTGGTTTATTTTATCAATGTGTCTAGAGAGTTTGTAAGACAGGTTTTGGGATTCCTTCTGAGCACATAGATTAAAAATTCTAAAATCATATATAATAAGTCACCTCAAGTCAAAATATATGAAACCCCTTACTGGAGGGAAATTTCTGCTTACTTTTCCTTCCCAAAGTTACACTTGAAAGGAAATATAATGCCATGACAAAATCTCTGAGTTGGTGTTCATTCCTGTAGAAAGTGATTTTTGTGTTGGTTGCCAGGGTCTTGGCTCATGAACGACTATTCCTGTTCTTGACATCAGTGGGAATTAGGCACCGTTTACAAGTGCATCTGCCTCTTGGACCTTGCACATGTATTTGTTTAGCAGATTAACAAGTAGCTTCAATTCTAGACAACAAAAAGCTCTTCAATCTAGAGGTCACCATCACAGACATTCTTAAGCACAAACATTAAAAATTATTATTCTCACATTTTCCTCCCAGTTAATATGAAATAGGCTATTACAATGTGCCATGTTTTGCAGGGTTATACATGTCCTGCCAAAATATACTGTTCTCCTTATGCTTATCTTAAAATAAAACCAGAAATATAATCAACTTTGGGCATCAGATGGAAATCCCCATTGTCATCAAATTCAGCCTCTTTCACTTTTACATCTTGACCTGATTTGTAAGTAGTTAGATGCTGTCAGGGTAAGAGAGTATGCAACCTTGACTTAGTAGATTGTTGTTGTCAGCCATTCAACCAAGGAAACTTTAATTGGATAAGAGTAATACATACAAAAATATAGATACTGAAGGAACAGACTGCAAAAATGGAGCAAAAGAAAGAAGAAACTAGGATGAATAAATTCACAACTACATCACTTACGTGGCAGTTTATGAATACATGTGCTCTTTAATTTATTCCTGAGGATTAGACTTAGAAGTAGCAGATGGACATAGATATCCCAAAACAAAAAAAAATGTATCCTTGACTTTCAAAAGTTATTTTAGGCTTTATTTTTCTAAGCTGTCTATTTTTGTAAATAGTACTTGATGTGATTTTAAGGAACAGCATTGGAACACAGAGGAATGAGACAGCTGTCTCAGTGTTATGCTTGGTCATAGTAACAAGGCAATGAACTTTTCAAACAGACAAAGCTTGTTTGTGTTGGTGGCAGCAGATTAGACTTCCTGTAAGGGGAGTCAGAAAATGCAAACCTTTTCACGTGGAGTCATTTTGTGTGCAAATTACTCAAGCTACTGCTGTCGCTTGTATATGGATACATTCTTTTTAAGTCTTGCAGCTGTGAGCTCCAGTTAAATAAACATCTTTGAGAGAAACCTCGCAGACCTGCAATTGCTTAAAAACATCTCTCACTCTTGAAATATCTCTATGTCTAATGTTATATTAATGCTATCAGGAGAAGCCAACAGCTGTTAAGTGCTGAGTAGTAACTCACCTCAATGCTATGGCACATAGAGAGAGAAACCACAATTGTCTTATTATTACCTGTGCATTTGAGAAGTGTCAGACCTCCAAGCTGATGGCACCTGAACGATCACCAGAGAGCCAGACATAGGACCTTGGGTTAAAGACTTGAATAATGGCCTGCAGACTTCCAGCCGCAAGGGATGCGAAGTCTGACATCATAAAAATTAATCAGAGAAAATGGATGCAGTAAAAGGCCAAGTTAAATTGCTTTGTGGTTAGAAAGAGTGGCTGGCTAATTCTCACTGACAATAAAAATGTCTTCTTCTGCTCTTTATATCTATATTCCTCCCTTGTCTCCTTTTAATTTTTGGTGCTGTTCTATGGCAGGAAGATTTAAAGGAGAATAAAGCTGGCAGATCTGATTTTTCTACCATTATCCTAATGAAGACAGAGCTTTACAGTGCAAGTAGCTTCACCAAGTAAAGATGAATGATTACCTTTCTCCAGTGTAGCAAAACAAAAGCCCATTGGAAACACACTGAATGTATTACTTAATCTTTTTAGATTTATAGCTGACCATATAAGATACTATTTTGTTATATCTTTTGAATGTATTGATTTTTCTGTCTATTACATCTGTAAGAACCTTCCATATCCAAGCACTCCCCAGTCTTGAAGGGAGTTACCAGCTTTCCCTGATAGACTCCTGAGACAATGACTAATCCCATTTTGTATATGCAGAGAGAGGACTCAGAAGCTGTGCTAGTGACACAAAGGCATGCAAAAATTCTATAGTGGTGTAACTGAGGGCTTCTCTCATGCATGTTTTGCACTAACTTATACCATTAAGCAGTGAAGAAAATTCAGACGTCACATGGTAACTTGTACCACTGGAGGCAGTGATGCAGAAGAAGCAGAAGAATCTCAAAAACATCTGTGGTATTTCAGTGCTTGATAAAAGGTTTAAGCATTTACTAACAGATGCCCTTTGTGGTTCTCTTTTTTTAGAAAAAGAACTGTTGGAGAGCAATTTCTTTTCAATTTACACTAGAGACAAGGCATGATTCTAAGATAACATAGCAGAAAAAGCTATAACATCAAACCAACAGCTGAACAAATATATAGACAAGTGTAGCATCTAGTTGGGCATTTTCTATTTTTTCTTTAGCTCATAAATGGGTAGGTCACTATTATATCGTGTAGTGGAGCCCTGGTTTTCATAGCTTCAGATGCACTGCACTCAGTGCTCCTTTAAAGAGAGTGGTGTTAAGAGGAGCACACTGACATACCTTTTTCCCCTCTCTAGGCCATCCAACATGTCCACTGCTCAGGGCCAGGGCTGCAGGTTGAGCTCTACGCAGGTAACACCAGAGAAACCTGCAAAATAGAAGCTCCAGATTTTGTGGAGTTCCTATGGTGACCATTTGGATATTTTTATTGTGCATTAAAGACTATATTCACTTTCCCATTATTAGTATTTCTGTGTACTCTTATGTCATCTCTTGAAGGGCTATGGAAAGAACATTTCATTCAGAATTGTGAATGGAAAGCATTGATTAATCCCAGCAGTTGGAAACAAATAATCCAAGTTATAATCTGGAACATTAAATCAGACCCTGTATTTGCAAAGGAAGCTTAAGAGCTCATCTTTTCTTATTCTCCATGTTTCCTTCCTTCCGTCTTGTGACTAAGTTTATAGCCCTTGCAACTGATTTGAAATTTTGCAGCTGCTGAGATGACTTGGCTTCAGTTTAACAGCAAATGTCATCAGCCCAAATCTGGGCTTTGTGTGATCTTTCTTTCCATTTCCTATTTCTTTTCGAATTGCTGGTTTAGGGGATTATCTAAAGCTACCCTAAGACTGGTTCTCTGTGCCAAGGCTCTTTAGCCTGTTTTGTCGGAGGAAAAGCCTGAATAAAAACTAATGGGCATGCCAGAAACATGTGAAGGGTGGGAGAGGGCCTGAGTGTCAAAACTCTCTCAAGAGGGTCTTTTGTGTCGTCCAGCAGGGAGTCAGAGAGAAAGAGGGATCATCCTAGCTCAGAAAGCAGCTGGGCTGGACATGGTGAGGAGGAGTGCAGAGGGGTGAGAAGGGATAACCGAGCTTTTGTGTCAGAGTATTTTTGACTGTGTACTCTTCAGGAATGGTGCCTCCGCTAAGCACATTTTGTGCACACATAGCATGAAATGGTGTTTTCAGTTACATAGGTCTGCCCAGGCTGTTTAAGGAAGTGGGAAGGAGAGCTGTTTGGCTTCAGGACTGTAGGACCATGCTAACAGCTGTGTTGTTTCCACTCCTGAACTAAACTCAGCCATAGTGCTGGTATCCCGTGCCACCAATATCTCATGTCATTGAGATATGTTCTAAATGTCTGAGACATTTAGAAGCATGCAAACATTTCTAGGTACAAACCTAACACACTGAAGCACTGTAGAAAAAAGATTAATACTTGAAAATGTTATTTAAAAACTGATTCTGGAAGATCATTTGTAATGTGAACTTTCATCACCTATTTAATTGTTTTTCTTCATTCCAGTCTGGAAACTTTAAAGGGACAGTGGCTGATGCTGAATCACAGAATCCCAGAATGGTTTGGATTAGAAGAGTCGTGAAAGATCATCTGGTTCTAACTCCCCGTCTCTGGGCAGGGACATGTTCCATTAAACCAGGCAACTCAAAGCCCCGTCCAACCCAGCCTTGAACACTTCTGGACATGGGGTTTCCACAGCTTCTCCGGGTAACCCTTTCCTAAAGTTAAAACTTACTATTTAAATCAAGGTGTTTAAAAATTATTTGCAACCTCACAAGCAGACCATACATATGTGCACATATGTTTATGCTACAAAATCTACCTGAGCACCTGTCATCTTAGTCTTGGACTGTCTAGTTTGAAAACAGGAATACTTCATGAGAGGAACCAGCATGATCCTTTTAATCTATTGCCTATGAATTACCCATAGCACAGCAACTGCACTTCCCATCAATGGCATTTTCTGAAGCTTTAGATGCAAAATTAACAGTCAGCATCAACAAAGCAAAATGTATTTACCCAGCTGCTGAGAATCTTTTCCTGTTAATAGAGCTGTGAGCTATGAAAGCCATTTCATGACAAAATACAGCTGGGAACTGCATTTTGTCTTGTATCAAAACATTTTTTATGTGTAGATGCATAATGGAAAGCAGATAAGAGAGTGATCACATGCTGATATTTTTATGCAGTTGTGAGAAACAACATCCACTTTTGAAAATTTCAAAGGTTTATTAAAGCTTTACAAAATACAACAGAAGAATGAATAATGAAAAATTACAGCGCTGGAAGTTTTTGTGACTGGCAGCCACATGCTCAAACACAAAATGGCTGCTCCCCATTTTATATCCCTGGCATTGCATCAGTCGACTTCTTCGCCATCCATTGGTGGAGACTACTTTCTTGCAACTTGATTGGAGGTCAGGTGCTGCCATGCTGTGCCTCTTAGTAACAAGCCTGCCCTCCTCCCAAATGCCCCCGACTACCAAGGCTGTCCAGTGGCAACAATACACGGAGAAGGAGAAAGAGGATTCTGGGGACAGCAAATCACAATGACATAACTATACATCAAGAAAACTTATCTTAACATACACCTAATATTTATCCCTTAATTGCGAGAGCCAACCATTGCATTACCCATCTATAGCACAGTGTTTCAAAGTTGAAATATTTCATAAAATCTCTTTTTGTTAATGATGTGCGAGACCCATTTACACTACAGCAAATTGATAAATGGATTGTGCAGTGCGTTTCTTAGGCATTATTGTTGCCTCCTTTTGTCTCCTTCTGTTTGGTTGGGGTTTCTTGCAAACACATGGTTATTTGCTTCATAATTTGTGTAAAATATGTCAACTGTATATCCAGATCATCTAGGGAACACCATGAACTCATCCACTGTTAATAAGCACAGTTTACACTGACAGATGCTGATGGCTTACTGCACAGAAATACCTGGTATAGATCTAGTAGGATTTTCTCTAGGGTTATGTACTTAGTTTTGTTTCTCATTTCCTTAAAATCACGAAGAGATCCTTGGGAATCAGTGGGAATCTGCCAAAACCAATCTATATTCTTCTTGTTCTAATTTGTGTGACCTGCTCCTGGAAGAATGCCCTTATAGAAGTCCTGGGTTTTTTTCAGCTTTTTAGTGCAATCCAGTCAGTGTTCAGCTCACTGGAGACGGGGAAAAAAAAAAAAAAAAAAGGAAAAATCTCCAACAGTACAGTGTCCATTATGAATGCTTAAGCAAACTGGATTCAGTGCCATAGCAGGCAGCGACTTTAATATATGCTAATCCATGCTTTCAAGATATTCAGTGGATATTCACAGTGTGATATTCACTCCAGATGTTCAATAGTGGCCTAATTCTGCACCACTCGTATTAGCAGCAGAACTATAATGATCCTTGAAGGAGCAATGCTGAGGGTTTTTCTAATTCTTTACTGCTGCATTATCTCAGTGAGAACACTCTTCAGGTACTGAGCTCCTGTATTTTATCTGTGTCTTAGTGCTGTGTAATGAATGGCTTTAGCCAGGTTTGGATTCAGCACAGCAAAGTTTTTAAGTGAGCACAGAAAGGTGCTAAGTGAGCCTCCACAGAGGAGTCAAAGAGTGCCCTTGCACTATTCAGCTCCTCCTCTTTATGCTATCAAAGCTGGCTTTAATCTTACCTAATACGGATAAAAACCCTGATGGAATCTGGGCTTCAGAGACTTCCCTGTGTGTTGTACTAATCCTGTTGATAACAATGCATATGCATATGCATTTTCAGCTGACCTCTGCTAAATTAGAAGCTGGCAGTCTAGAGAAAGCTATTCTCTGCTGCAGTCAAATGAAACATGTAGAAAAAAAATCCAGAAATGTACTTAAACCTCTAAATCAATGGAGTATAGCACCTGAATATGATTGCAAGTGGGAGAATGGGTGGTTGTGTTTTGTTCCTTTGAACTTAGGCTAAATAAAGCTGGGGTAATCCTACAATGCCTTGTAATGAGAATCCTCCCTCAAAGTTATGATGCCACCCTACTTACCCTGGAGAAATAATAGCCAAGTTGAGAGAAACAAAGCTGAACAACAAAATAGAGTTACAATTAGATGTGAGTTCCCAGTCTTCAAAGTGGGAAAAGAAAAGCTGGTTGGTCCTGATTTTATTTTCAGGTGGTCCCTTTCTCCCCTCATAATAATAGTGCTGGTGTCATTATAGGCGATTTCACTCGTTCAGAGTATTGCCGTTAATGAGTGATTCTTAAAACCCCCCAAGTGAATTAACAACAAGTAAATAGTACCTAGCTTTTAAGTAAGGGTATATGAAACTTGCAGCAGAGTCCTGTGATGAACATTTAAAAATAAACTGTCTAGTACAGTATTTACCCTCAGAAATACTCTCCACACTGATTGATGTTTCTTTGTTGTAGTGCTTCTTTTCATTTCTGCCTGAACATGCTTAATGCTAGCCAACAGAAAAAAATTCGGTGTGACACCCATTTTTCCAAGTGGATGAACCATACAAGCTAGTGATCACTGTGATTGTTGAAATTAATCTTTCAGTGTGAATGTTCAATCAGCCTGGCTTGCACATATGGAAGTGACTGAACCACTTCTATGCTATAGGTTCTTGGGTGTGCATTGGGTGTATAGGCTTTTGTCATAGCTTCTGTTCATGGAAATTTTAGTGTTACCTCCAGGAGAAATTTCTCTTTGAAAGATTATTTGCATGTTTTTCTCTCTGTCTTTGTTTGTCTCTCTCATACACTCAAACACACATATACATAATCACGTGTATACATATATGCTATATATTATTTTTTGTAAGATTCCTGTGTCTATAGGTTACCAAATGCCCATTATAATAAACATATAAGATAGAGGATACAATGCATACACCAGCCTCTGTAATAGAAATTATACTTGCAGCACTGCTATGCTGCTATATACGCTGGTTTTGAAATATAAGTGAGTGGGTTTTTGCAGTACTACAAATTGAGCTAATGCTCTCATTCTAATACACACTTCTGTGGGTGGTGATTTAGTCCCATGGCTATGAATTTTTGTGAAATGGACTTCTTTAAATTACACCTTTTTATCCTAAGATAAACAGCTATTACATTTGGTATCATTTTGTTGTAACAGAAGAGCCTACACTAACAGACCCATAGCTGTTAATTTGCAGATGTGAGAATTCAGCAGTGCAAAGCTTGATTTATTTGCTCACCCACTGCTATGTTCTATAACTACTTTTGTCTTCCTTTCACATGGAACAAAAAACATAACATGTTCCATGGGGAATCATCCAAGTGTGTCAGATTAAATACTTAAGTCTCTTTCAATTTAATTAAATTTTTGTCCTACATCCTCTATTACTTAGCATCTCTCACTTACTTAGAAAGATTTGCTAATGTAGAATATATTTTTGAAAGGTAGATGTGTGTATAAGAAACCAAATTTCAGATATCCAGATATCTGATTCAAATATCCAGATATTCAGATTCTTTCTGTCTTTTCATGGAGTGAGAAAAGAGAGAATGGTGTGCTAACAGTTCTTGTGATGTCCAAGTCTTTAAAGTTATATGGAGAAGATGACGAAATACACAGCCTATTGAGGAGGACTGGTGGAACATACATGCAGTTCAAAGGCTGCAAGTTTTGGCAGATATAAGTGCTGTCTTGGGCTGAGGATGATCAAACCTAAATTATGTAGACCCTGCTGTGCTTAATTTTTAGCAAATGCCTAGGTAAACATTCTGTCAGAATCTGGGATGAAGTCTTTGAACAAAGTGTAATACTTCTCTAGGTTAGAGGTGGTAATCAGATTAAGAAAGGAACTAAATTGTAAAATCGTAGTCCTGCACATGAAAGGAACTACTCAGGTTTACACAATTGCTATAAAAGCATAGCCAGCATCTGAGCAAACGTTCCTTTCTTCATTAGCCATGGCAACAGAGTGTCTCCCAATTTATCTCCAAAAAGCAGAGATCCCAGTTACTAGAGGAAGCCTCTAAGTAAATTTTCTGAGAGATTTAGAAAAGGTTTGCTTTTAAAAAAACAAACATTTTGGAGCTGGTTAGCACTTAAAATGGATGGGTAATTTAATCAATTTCTCAAATAACCTGTAATTAAAGAAATATTCTGACAAGTACATTTTCACTGCTGACTATCACATTACTGGTAATTGGCTGTGGTTCTCAGAGAAACCAAGTTTATGCAAGTCATAATTGCTTCAGTGTTTTTTGTTCTGAAGTGAAATGATGGACCAGAACTGCTTTTCCTCCAGATGACAAGGTGCAGTTAATGCACCAGAACTTTACCTGTATTAAATAACACTGTTTTTTACTAATCAGCAAAGTCCAAAAAGTCCAAATTTGTTGGTCTTACTGCCTTTTCTCAAATTTAGGTATCTGCTCCTACACCATGGGATGTCAGAGTGTTTTATTGAGATAATGTGAACCTAAGAACAGATCCCTTACCATTACAGACAGATATTTCGACTGTTGCCTTCATGCAGGGTTTTAGGTCTTTCAATCAGCCATGTCCTTCCTTTTTTTCATATTAAGCTTGGCTTTTCTCCCAGGAACTGAACTTCAGAGGCATTAAAGAAGTTATGCCTTTTTAGAATTAATCAGACACATTTGATTAGATGCTGCTGCCTTTCCAAATTCTTGACAAGTTTTAAACTTGTATTTTGTTTTAAAAATCAAATTCCTCAACACACTTTACAACTCTTTCATTAATGAAACATATGCACACATACACATTAACACTTCTCAAATCTTACGAATTTTTTGTTAATTGGCTTTCTGTCCACCTGTCACGCAAGATTGCTGTGCAGTGTATTCATAACTTGTATTTCTTTGCAGAATGGCCTTATTTAGAAATACATGCAGGGACTTGAAGGAAGGAATACATCCTTCTTTAAAAACATCCTCAGAGTAAAATTGTCTTTCTGGATTTAGAGTTTGAGGAAGGGAACCACTTATTCTATCTCTAACAATAAATGTTTTGTTTAATTCCATCCTATTTATACTGGCAAAAATTAATATTGGATCTTGGATCTGATTTTCCATTTTGGTCTTTATTGTTGACTTATGTGGGTAGCAAAGGACTACAGACAAGTTGTGATCCAGGTACTCCTGTGAATTTTAATATTTCAGTAGTTGAACACTTTTTACTACTGTCCATGTCATTTACTACAGTTGAGGTAATAAAATTTTATGATTATCCATTTCTGTATTAGACGTTTATCTACTTCAACATCCCACGTCAGCACCAAAAGAATATGGCAAGCCTATAGTGGTGTTTCCATGGGCAGTTTTCTCATCCTGTAGCTGTGTGTTGCTTAGGTTCCTGAGTTATGAGTAACAGCTTATTTATATTTAGTTATATTTAATAGCCCTCAGTGGATTCTTGTGCTAATGATTTGTGCATGGAGTGACTCTTGGCCTGCAACTCCACACTGATCTTTTGGATGTTGATGTATACGCTGAGTCCACTTACACTAGGAAGGGAGCAAGTTGCTGTGAAAGTTTAGAAGGACAGAAGCATTTCTTGCTGACTCCCCACAGAGAACTAGAGAAAGTTTATCCCTTAAAATTATTATTAAATATACTGTGATTTAAGCACATTTCCCATTAATTCTGTGCTACCTCTGGAAGTTCATTTTACTATTTCAATTTTAAAAATACATACTTAGTTGAATTTCAGCAACTATCTAGCAAAGTGGCTGCAAACAGAAGGAAAAGATCCCAAACAGGACTGAAAACTCAGGACACAAAAGTCAATACCTTTTTTTTTTTCAAATAATTTTGAAATTTTTCCTATAAAGGGTTTTTATTTCAATGTGACCACAAACAATCGAAATGGAAGACACATATGAGCATGAGAAACATGATGAAACAGAAATGATTTTTCAGACAAAAATTCCTCTACTTACTCCAGATATAGACAGTATTTATCTTCCTCTTTTGTGATCTATCTTTACACATTTTGCTTTAATCCAAGAATTATAGCCTCTAAACCTTCTCATATGGAATGCAGTGAGACAAAGCTCCAATGGCAATGAGATCCTTACTGAGCATTTCTGATCCCTGCTCAGATGCAAATCACTAAACCACACTAGTGACAAATGTTGGTATATTATTTTTGGCCACTGGAAACTCTTGCAGTTTTAGTTTATGGGGTTTATGTTGGTTTGTTTTGGTTTTTGGTTTTTTGGTGGTTTGGTTTTTTGTGGGGTTTTTTGTTTGTGGTTTTTTTTATTTGTGGGGTTTTTGCTCATTGTAAACATGCAAACAGTTTGTCTGCTCTGAACAATAAAGAGTTAAAGATGCATGACCCAGCTTTGCTGTCTCATTCATTCTGGTGAAACAACCTTTGAAACTTCAGATGAAGGAAAAGCTTGTCCTCCTACCCTAAGTCCTCTTCTAAGAGCTAAATGCTGTCACTTAAAAGCACCAGTCACCCAGACTGCTTTTCATCAATTTTCAATTAAGCAACAGCAATCAGTAAGGTGTTGCTGTCCCAGCCTGAGAGCAGCTAGCGAAGACTATTCCTGCCTTCCAGCTGCTTCAGGAAAGGTCACCTGCTGCACTGTAATTCTCCCAGGAGTTATCACTCTACCTCGGAGGTACTGCATGGAGGAAAATGCTATGTTGCACTCAGTCGCAAACTGTGTCACCTCCCTCCTGTCCATCTGTGCTGGGGACCTGCAGCAAACGTGCAGTGCCCTTTCCCTGAATGTGCAGAAAATAATTGCATAAATGTATGATAAGGTAGGAATCCCTTTGTGGCCTAATCTGTTAATTAGAATCATTAATTGTAGTGCTCCTGATTAATTAATTGGTAGTGATCTGGCACAGCAGAATTCAGTCTCCAGCTAAGATTTTATGACAAAGATTCTGATTGATGAAATCAGAATAATTTATCTTACGACTCACAAAGCATCAGTTCTCTCAGTTAATAAAATACATGTAAACTGAAAATATCACTTCAAATATAAAGTATTGTCTGTATTATCACTGCAAATATAAAGTTCCCTAATAAGAAAGTTCCATAAGCAATACACAAAATACAGCTCAAATCTATACCAGTATCAGGCTGCTATTATCATGCTCATTTGCACAGGAAATATCTCCATTTGCTTTTATTTTCATCCTTCTCCCAGATTTTAGTTACATTTTACTCCTGAAATTCTGGCAAGAAGCCAAGTCTCTAGGGTTTTTCAAGAACATGGAGCCTGAAAGTCCAGTGCTAAGGGTCCTAGACATTGCCCTTGTATTTATACAAAGCTTTTAAGCCTGGTCTTGTATTAGTCAATGTTTTTGTTAAGCTGTTTGACCTTATCCATACTGAACCTCTTGAACACATTCAGCAGTCAGACTTTGGGGGTTTTTAAGTGCTAACAGTTGGGGGACTAATATTAAATATGATCTCTATGAGAAGGGACAATGGTTAATTGATCTTAAAAGTGATAAAAGCTAGCTGAAAAATTTTAAATTGTTCAAGTAAACTCTCTTGTGTGTTTTAAAAGGTATTTGGAAGAGTGTTTATGTCTCGGTTTGATTTGGGTTTGCCAATTCTAATATATTAAATTTCTTTTAGAGATAGGATTTAGGACCAAAGACAAGGCAGGCCTGAAACTTAAAAGGATATGTAGAAAAAATTTATTAATAATAGAAAAAATTAAGAAATTTGGAATAAGTTTTCCAGATCGTTCCCTCATCCCCCCCCCCCACCTTCCATATTTCTTAACCACAACATACAGACAACACTTCAGTCAATTTTCCACTTAAATAATTATTTCAGTTCACTTAGAGAGAAAAGTTCCTTTTTTTGGTTTAGGCATAGGGGGTGTCTTCACTTTCACAATTTGCATCCGCCCGGGGAAAATCTCCAAATCATGGAACTTCTTCCCATCTTAACAGTCTTTTCAGAGCTGTGTTATGGGTTATGCCACACACACATGGGGTATTACTTTTAAGGCCAAGCTGTTCAAAGCTCTTCATCTCTTCTTCCATCAAATGTCTTTGTCCATCTTTCCAGTCTCCAGAAAAAAGAGCCCCATTCCCTCGGGACAAAGGATCTTTTTTCTCAAGCACTTCAACCCACCCAAGTAGTTTTCCACAATTAAAAGGAATTTCAGTGTAGTCCAGTCCCTCCATAGCCTACAAAAAACGTTTTTCAGCCAACTTATCCGTGGCATCTTTTCTGTCTCTTCCCATCTGGAAACTTAGCTCCCACTTCACTGACTTCAGTATACTCCCTGCTTTATTCCTCTCATTCAGGGGAGCTCAGGAGATCTGCAGTCTTACTCGAGCATTAGAAGGGTTAAAATTGCACCCAGAAGGTGAAGGGAGCCGTGCCAGGATTTTTCAGGCCACTCAGGCTGCGTAAGGGAGACTCGGCTGGGCTCTGTTCCAGCTGCGTTTCTCCCAAGCTGCGTGGACAGCTGGGGGGCTTTTCTTCTTTCTGGCTGTTTTTAAGATGTCGGCAGGGTCCCGGCTGAGCTGTGGCCACACTGGGGAAACTAAGATCTTAGCAAAGGTTTCCATTTCCCATGGCCATCAAGGCCCTTAGCTGAAAAAGAGGGGAGGCCCTAGTGGCTCCCCCACCCCTGCCCAGCCAGACCGCATGGGGAGGGGGGCCTGCTTCCTCGATGGAAGTGAAAAGAGATAGATTAACTTTACCAATGCGATTCATGATAGTGAAATAACTTTTTAATTGGTTACCCAGGCTGTCAATTATGAAGTCAGCTTTCCGATTGGTCCCTCACAGAGGAAGTTCTCATAGAGGAAACAGCCTCTCCGGTTTTTTTGTGCTTTGTGCTCCTCTCACGTGACTTTTCATGCACAACCAGCGCAGTTTAGTAACTGATATAACTTTAAAGTATCAAAGGACAATCACGATTGTGATTAATTTTCTGTTTCAATCTGATTTAACATCAGCCCAGCCTGGCTTGGATGCTGGATCATTTTTTGAGCAGCTGTTTGGACTATATAGTTTGTGGGAGTCCCTTCTCGTCTTCATTATTGCTTTATATTACCCATTTTAATTTTTCATGAATATGATAGTATTAATTGTATTAAGCCTATTTGTGATGCAGAGTAGTCTGAGCTCAAAGTTGAGGACAAGGAATTATTATTTTTACAACAAAATAGGACACCTTTTGCTCCAAAAATCTTTTGTTCTGCTAAAAAATAGGGCCATTTTTATGATCTGTTCACTTTGAAGGTTATCCCATGAATGTGACCAGAAAATCTGTGGAAGAAATGAGCACTGTCATGAACAAGGATGACAGGGCAATGTGTCCTGACTGATTTTTGCAATTGCAGTTCTTTTTTTACGGATAAGTATGTGCAAACCAATTCTCTTTTCTACATATGTGACCATTATTTATAAGTATTTGATCTGAAAAAATCAGACTGTAGATGGTCAGCAAAAGATTCATATTGAATACTCACTGTTTATAACGTGAGAGTAGTCAGTCAAATAAGAAGGGGCAGATTCTGCTCCCCAGAAGAAAGTATCTCTATTTTCTCTGTGCTGAGATTACTGGTTACTTTTTGTTCTATTTAACCAGATCTTTAGACATTCTTAAAAGCATTTTCAAGAAAATACCATCAACATTTCTTTTTATATTTAGGCTCAGGCCTATGAGCTCAACATCTGCAGCTCTTAGCAATAAAAGTCTTTAATACCATTGTCCTCCAGAAAGATACACAATTAAAGATACACAATTTATGTCATGACTGCAATGGGTGTCTGTACTTTAATCTTCTTGTTTGGTTTATGGTTCACATAGAATAAGTAACAGACAAATACAAGCATGTCAGACATGAACACTTTATGAGAAACACAAAACGCTTAACAACATTGCATTCATTGGAGAGAACATCATAAAAGAAAAAAAAATCTAGTACATAGATTACTGTTAATAGAATTGCAAACAGAAATGTTTAAAGCACATTTAAGTGCCAGTTTCCAAGATCTGTTTATATCAACATTAACTGTGCCTTTTTATGTCTGGTATTTTACTTGATTCTTCTTTAGAGATTTTGCTACATGCTGTAGATTACACTAAGAAGGCACTGAGAGTCAAAGTCCAAAAACTTCCTCAGTTGCTTTTCTCTTCCCCTAACATTTTGCATGTAATATGATTGGGAAGTTTGATGCTGTCTTCGTGCTTTAACTGAGAAACCACATGAATTTTCCCAAGGCCCTTATTTTCAGAGCCCTGCTACAGTTTTATTTCTTTTCTTTTCTTTTTTTTTTTCCCAGGGTGCTATTTATGATTCTCCTTTTAATGGAGAAAATGCAAGAGTAAAGAGGTGACTTTCTGAGTACAGAAGTAATATGGAATCGCTCCTTCAAAGGTTAAGGATGAGTCAAATTCACGAACTGTGAGTGATTCTATGTGCCTTTGTAGGTTTTGGAGGGGAAGAGGAGAATTTCAGGGTGGGGACCAGGGCTGGCAATAGACATTTTTCTCATGACAAAATAAGAGTGCAGAAAGGATACATGCTCAGTAGTAAAAGCGTAGAAATGCTCTTTGCTCCCACACTCTATGTGTGAAAGAAACCTAATGAAAGCTCAGATCTGCACCTCAATGGACAAATCACATGCTGTGATATTTACTTTTTGAATGCTCAGCTACTGATGGATATGCTTGTTAGTATTTTTGAGAGTGTATCTAATGTGTGTAGAATACAATCCAAGGAGACATAAAATGATTTTTGGCATAGCTCATTGTGGTCTGATGTACGCACAGAATGATAAATCTTATTTACTTGTATTAATAAATGGACTATGTGATTGATTCTTAGAAGTTACATGATAAATGAAATAGCATTATCTAATTTGGAATAGCTCCTGATCTGTGGCAGGTGGCATAAGTGTACAGGTGCATGGGCTTTTTTTTATATTGGTTTTTTGTCCTGAAAGGTTTCTACTGACATTTTGGAGAAAAAAATTGAGACTAGTAGAGAAGAAAAATTGATTAATTTTTAAGAAAAAATTGGGAGCACAGGTGAGTAATCAGTGGTTTAATGGCAAAAATATCTGTTTCAGAACATCTGTATCAACTTAAGTGAAAATGGATCAGCTGGAAAAAATTAAAACAACATGAATCATACATCCAAAAGGTCACTGATCTAAAAAATACATAATAAGAAAAATATTAGAAAGTGTGTATGCAATCTAAAATTGTCAAGTAAAAATTAAAATCCCTCTAAACATTCTAAACTTAGGACATTAATTAATTTGAAAGTAATTTGGGAAGAGTCAGACACCTACCCTGTGATGTCACTTTCATTATATGGAACATAGCTAAGGAGATACAAGAAGATCATGCAGAGCCCAGGAGAAGGTTAAGCCTTTATCTCTCTGTAGGAGGGGGTAAAGCATAAATTCAGGTCATATTTCCTGTTCAGGGAAGATGCAGGAACTCCAAATGACTGAGTTTTAATGTGCATTTCTGTCACTGAAGTGCACGTAAGCATATGTTGGGGGTTGAGTGTTTTTCTATTACTGTGTCAATTTAAAGAATTTTTCCCATTATCACCCCAGTGGAGCTGGCCGGGTTACACCCAGGACCTTTGATGACTCTAGACAAAAGGGGTAGGTGGGAGCGGCTTCCGAAGGGGGACTCGTGTTTCCGGGGAGCTCGGAGGAGGACGCCCCGTCTGCAGCCACACGGCCGAAGGCAGGAGAGCCAGACCCTCTGCGATCACCTGCCCTGCATCTGCCCCGCTCCAGCCTCCTGCCTCTGCGGGACACAGCTGATCACCCGGACACAGACGGTGAGCGAGGAGCTGCCGCTCCAGCCGCTCCCACCCGAGACCGGCGTGGCCGCTGCCGCGCTTCCCGCCCGCGCTCCCGCCTCTCTACGGCTGCTGGGCTTTGTTTGTCTGGAGCACCGGGACCGAGGGCAGAGAGAGGGTGTCCCACAGCTAAAGAAAGGACTGGGACCGAGTTATCTGTTCGGTGTTGTTGGTAGTTTTAACAACTGCTGTTGTTTCTGCTTATACGGTTAGATATATTAGTAAAAGAGCTGTTATTCCTACCCCCTTATCTCTTCTTCAGAGTCTTGGATTCAAACATTTATAATACTTGAGGGGAGTGGAATTAAGGCCTCTACTTCAAAGGAAGACTTCTGCCTTTGTTGGCAGACACCTGTCCTTCAAACCAGGACAACATAATAGGAGATGCACACATGTGCCAAGGATCATTAAGGCACCCCAGTCAGTCAAAATTAGAAAGCTAGTAAGTAAAACCAAGTCCCTCTTCTTAATAAAGTTCCAAATATAAATTTTGGAAGGAGGAGGAACAAAAAAAAGTTCTGTTAGATGCTGTACCTCCTTCCCACAGCTTAACAACAAGGTAAAAATAAAGTATAGGTAGGAAAGAATATTCTGTGCAGGTACTTTTGAAGTCAAAGCCTTATTAGCAAAGCCTAGAGATGTTCCAAAAACAGGTTGTACAGCATTTTGTCAAAAGTGGCTTGTATGTATGTGCATACTAGAAATTTTGAAAGGACACTAATTTACATTTCTTTTTCCTGTGGTAAAATCTTATGACAACATCAAGCACTGGCAGAAGCAAAGACTGAGGTGCCATTTTCTGGCCGAACAAAGATTGGACACAGAGCTCACAGAGAAATGACACATGCATTGTCCCATATAACTTTTCCTAGAAAATATAGCTCTTAGTTTAATTTTATGAGTAAACATCCCCTTATTTTCTTAGCCATCCAATTACAGCAAAAGGGGCAGATGGGCTCACACTAAGCTTTTGTCAGTAATATGCCATTAAATTCAAGGGAATGTGACTGATTTGCACTAATACATTTAGCAGGCCCAAAATATTTACAGAAAGGTTTGAAAATTTTTCTCCTCTATGCCTGTTGCCTTGGGTCTGTTAAAATCTCATGTACATGCATCTCCCTCTCTCTATTGCTCCTTTCTTTGCATCACATTGTGGGGGGCACCTTCTGTATAATACCATGTCTTGGTTTGAAAGACAGGTGTTTGTTAAGAAAGGCAGAAGCCTCTCTTGAAATGGACAATGTAAACCCCCTCCCTCCAAACTATAATTTTGAAATTAAGGAGTTCTCAGGCAAAGATATGGGAATACGAATAACAGTTCTTTACTAAGAAAAATTTAAATAAAAATACAGTAATGCAAAAAAAAAAAAAAAACCCAAAAAGCAACAAACCAAACCCAAGACACTGACAGAGTCAGAATACACCCTGACACCCCATCAGTCAGGATGTTGGTAACAGTCCGATTAAATGGTGACTGCAGTCCTCCTGGAGTGACAGATGTGGTTGTGTTGAAGCAGTGGTCCTGTAGAAGGATGCAGTATTCCTCCGAAGGTCCAGTGATGATGTAGAAAGGTTTGGTTTTCCTCTGGAATCCAGTGGAAAAAGGCTGCCTTGGTGTTCCAAATCTCAGATTTTATTTAGGTGGGAAATGCTTGGCTCCTCTCGCTGGATGAGGCATCACACAGTGGGATGATGTAATTTTATCAGTCATACAATGGGACTCAATGGCCCATTATCAGAAGATACCTTCTTCGAGGAAGGATGGATCATGGAAAAGATAAAGAACACTGCCCCACATGGTTTTAAAGGATGGCCCATTAGCTGAGGATACCTCCCACAGAGATAAGGGTCACTTCCCCAGTTGGTTTTAACAGATGGTGATAGAATACATACTTTTGGTCACATCCTGTATTGCAACCCAAGATATACCATGTCTTTAATTGCAAAAGTCCTTAATGAGTATAATGAGTTTCTCTTATTTCTTTGAGTGTCCATTTCTGCTTTGATGTTGGGGGTATCGTTCTTCTTCTGGTGAGTTTATTGAATTAATTGTTTTGCTTGTATTTTTTTTTGTTTGTTTGTTTTTTTCAAATAGAGGTAGGAGGGCACATAGAAGGAGGAACTATTACTATAAAAACTCTTTGGGGTGATAGAGATTAAGGGACTTTGCACCACTTTCTAAAGATGGACAAATTCCAAGTTTATTTAATTTCCCCTGACGGTCTTTTTCACTGCCTCATCTCCTTGACTGTGAACTATCAACGCAGTCATAAATCCGAGATTAGACTGGGTGGTGAATCACTGCACCAGCAAGCGGGAAGCAAAATAGCAGCAGAAGGCCAAGCAGAGGCAGTTGCTTTACAGAGAGGGAGGATGGTGATGGAGCACACCAGAAAACTGAATGGATGGGCTATAGAAGGAAAGCTGAATAACATTATTTTGAGATTATCAAAGGCTCAATTTAGCAGCTCCTTCAGTGAGGTTGTGGTAGACATTTACATACTTGGTGAAGACAAAGAAGATACATTCAGATTAATAAAGGTCAAGTAATAATTATATTTAATTGATGTTTGCCCTGTCAATTAATACATAAGAATGAAACAGTGGTTTAAGAAATAAAGCATATTATCCAAATTATGTACAAGTATATGTTTTACGTTTTCTGTTTGTCAATACAGCTGTCATTGGCAGGATTCCTCCCTCAAGTGACATTCTGAATGACATTTTGTTGTGGTCATTAACATGTAAAACAAATAAAACATAGATTTCTTAATTGTTTTGATTTGCATGGCTTCTAAAGCATGGCAGACCAGTGAGAGGTGATTGTTTTTCTATTATTTCTAATTTTCCCAAAAATAAACACTTAAATTATTTTGTGTTATGTCTTCATAATACAAAATGTCTTTCCAATATAAAGCAGAGCATTAGTTTGGTTTCACTCTGACAGTCCTTTCTCTTCTCACAAGCACCTCTCCCAGAGACTCTCATGAGTGCCTTCATGTTTGTGATGTCTGAAATTGTGGAACAGCCCCAAAGCAAATATAATACTTTTCAAACTTTCACCAAGATAATTTTATTTTTCCTCCCTTGATATATTATTCAAAGTGCATATTTGCCGTTTTCAAAGTCAGTGTCCCCTACTAATAGACGTTGATTAGAAAATCAGAAGAAGCAGGGTAGTTTACATCCCCTGTGTTCTCAAGTATAATTAGTGGAAGGTGAGGGTGCATGAAATGATGTGTGAGAGTGTTTGAGTCCAAGAAGAAGCACAAAGGATTAATGCACAACATGGCTGAAAAAAAGCAGAAAGTACAAGACAAATATTAGAATGTCAGAAGCTGTAGAAGGTCTCTGAAGTGTGTAACAGGCCTTTCATGAATAAGACAAATAACTAGAAGGAAGCATACGCTGGCCTGTGGGACAAAATAGAGGCTGTGTCAGAAAACATTTCACACATGCATTGGTGTTAATCTGAAGTATTAATATTCAAGTTCATGAGCTCTGAAGGGTACTGCTGCTTGCACATTGTTTATCAAAATTTAACTTCACTTTCAAATCATGAATGACCTAATGAGTATCACATTCCTATTTATATAGATATGCAGGCTCTTACCATCTACTCTGTTCATAATAGGCATTTAAGAGTTACAAAAAATCCAAAGCCAAGTCAATTATACAAATAGCTGCTCAAAGAAATGGTGAAATCATCATTTGGAAGTGTTCAAAAGGCCTGTGGATGGGGACAAGTGATTATGGTGGTCCTGGATTAATGGTTGGCCCTAATGATCTTAGAGGTCTTTTACAACCTAAACAATTCTATGATTCTATGATTCTAAGTCAATGAGGTCTCACATGGTCATGAAACTAGAAATACTGAGCAATTTCTTGCTATTTCCTTTGGTATAAAATACGATGAGCAGCAGATTGAATTATTTAACTCTTCAAAGTAAACTCATTAATTTAGTTCCTTGGAAACTTCCCAAAAATGTGTAAAATTCCTTAACAAAACTTGTGGATACTAAAATTTTACAGAGTTTCAAAAAACAGCAGCACAAATTACTGGAAAAGCAATTAATCAAAGACAATTAAATACAATGTGAAACCCTCTGACTTAGGAAGTCCTGAGGCTGGGAGGATGTTCAGGATAAGTGCCACCACTTGCCTACTCTACTTTTGTACTATTCTCTCAGCATCTATTGCTGACCACTGTCAGAAAAGTACGAGTCTAGTTAGACCTTTTGTCTGGGCCAGCATAGCTGTTCTTCTGTCCCTGTGTGCTTAGAGGCACAATGTGGTGAGCTGGGCTGGGTTTATGCAACACACTTTTGTGTCTTCCAAAATTATTTCAAGTCTCCCTGTTGTTCCTGTTGCCACAGTCCTGACTGACTGCCACAGTCTGGTCAGGCACACCTGACTGACAATCTGTTCCCATGCTGGGCTTATCCACCCCACTATCAGCCTTAGGTAACTGTCTTCAACAGACAGCCAAAGTTTAGATATGAAAGAAGAGGGAGGTTGTGCCTCCATATGGCTGTGAGGATACTGTGCTGTACCAGAGCAGATTGAGCCCATGTAGCAGTGCTGTGGGAAGATTATATTCACTGTACCCTTCCTGGCCTTTCTTGTCCCAAATTAATCAACATCTGGGCTGAGGGCTGCAAAATGAACAACCTGCATTTGCTATCACCAGTGTCTCTATGCCAGAGGACATTTCAACTTTCATGAAATTTGGGATCACTGCTGATTTTCCTGGGTTTGTAGGGCAGTATAACATGGCACGTTCTTTAGCACTAACTTCCTGCTGTTTTGTTGAGCCGTGCTGAGCATCAAATGTCTAGAAAATCTTGTCCTTTTCATGCAGGGCCATCATCAACTACTGCACCTTGTGTCCAGCACAGCTCCACTGGCTACCTTGGGAGCAGAGCCTGTGGGAGGTTTCATATGAGAGCAGGCTCTGTTATGGAGTTTAGGTCTCTGGGGCCCTATTTCTGGTTGAATGACTGAACAGATACATGTAAAGGTATCACAGGAATCTGCAACAGAAATGTGGATGTGAAAGAATGGGAAAAAACATGGTGGGCTAGAAAAAAGGGAATTGTGAGAATTTGAACCTGATCTCCTTGTGGACATGTCAGAACATGCTTCAGGATGTCCCTGAGGAACTCAGCTCACCAGAGTGGTTAGGGTAAATAGAAAGTGTGTATATCTCATGTTTTTTTCCAAAATGGACCTTTAAATGGAGGATATTTAGCACTGGCAAAGGCAGTTCAGCAAGTATGCATCTCTCCTTCCAGTGCAATGTCAAGTTGTAATCAGGTCAGAATTCTGCCAGACGAACTTTCTGTTTTAGACATGACCTCAGTCGTTTACAGCAGGAAGCACAGGCTAATATTTGTGCAACAGAACTATGTGTGCAAAAATCTCTCCTGCAACCATACAAGCATGTGAGACTAAATAACCAGTTAGATGTGATCTGACTGTTCATACAATCCCAAGAACTGTGCATGTACAGAAATCATAATCTACTTTGAAAAGTTATGATCATGTTTTCTTGCATGTAATATTATGACATTTTTGGAGGAAGCTACATTTGCATTTTTATTTCTATCTTACTTTCCTCCTCAAGAAAGGGGTAGTTTTTCTCTGTCTTTAGTAACACTGACCATTTATTAGAAAGGTATCACATGTTCATGCTGCTTTTACTATTTATGATAAATATATGATACTATTTCATTATGTAGTTTATTACAAAGCTTTCTGGTTTTCAAACATGACTTCTTCCAGTATTCTGCATTCTGTTAAGTTTACTATGAGTTATAGGTACTGCCTCATGTACATGGCACAAAAAAAAATCAATCTTTTTATCTGATTAATCAACATGTTTTCTCAACATGAGTACTAAATTTAGATAGAGGAAGTACTTTTTGATCAGAAAAGAATCATGTCCCTCCCTCCTGTGTGTGTCATGTGTGACATGTCTTTGCCACTAGCTGACTTGTGTGTATCATTTGTGTTGCCAGCAGCAATAGTTTCCTGTGCTGTTTCTGAGTTGCGACATGTATTGTTAATTATTCTGACATGAATTTTTCTCGTGGACGGACATTGTACATAGCATTAATAAAGTACCAGCCAAATACTTTACTGTATTACTGTTTTGAAAGAAATTTGTTCCACAGAAAATATATTGAAAAGCAGCTCCACGATAGGAATGCTGTTTCAGGTCTATATTAGGATGAGCATGTCCTCATAATTATTTTGGTGTAACTTGGGAATATGCAATAGGGTAATATACACGGAAATGACACATTGAAAATCTATTTATGAAAACAGAGGACTGGTATCAGAGTGATATAAATACATACCAGACAAATGACTTTGTTTTTTACTTCACAAAGCTACAGATGAAGATAAAATAATGAAGACATTAATTTGAGAAAGTGAGGGAGCAGTTTAAGCAGGCAGTGGGAGGTCTTCAGTCTGCTGGTGTAGGATCAAACAACTTTAATCAGCAGCCCATCTCCTTTGGCATGTAGAACTGAAATCCCACTGAAAAAACTCAAACAAACAACAAAATTTTGAAAAAAACACCATCACCAAAGGTTATTTAGGGAATTCAATGTAAAATGATATTTTTTTATTTTCTTACTGAAAGGAACATATTGTGTCTTAAGATCGTGTTGAGTCTCACTTTCTTACTACAATCTTTTAGAGTGGTGCTGGGAACTGGTTTTCCTGACTAGAGTAATTTTCTCTTGAAAGTCAGAAGCAACTGCTTTTATCATGCTTTCAGTATTCTTGCTCTATACCATACAAAATATTGCTGCCCTGGATAGCTAAAGGGAGAATGGAAGGCGAGAACATTGTCCTTTTATGTAATCTGTAACATCTCCTTTTATGTAATCTGTAACATCAGGGAATACCCTCTCCAACATAATCCTGTAGCCTTGTGGGTAGGCAGTGTATGTCTGGAGAAAAAGAGAAGAATTCAATAGAAATCAAACTGTAGTCTTTTTTAAAAACACATACTCTCTGCTTTGTTTCTGTAAACTTAGAAATAATTGATATGAATTTCAGTCTTGGGTTACATGTGAAGGAACAGAAGATTAGTCTGGCTTTACCCAACCACTATTTTTAGTGTAATTGCTGCTTGTTTTAACAGTTGCTCCGTGTTGATTTCTGCACTTTAAAGGATTTCTTTTGCAGTCCTGTGCAATAACATGAAATTACAGATTCATCGAAAATGTTTAGTAAGGAAAGATGCTATAACTATAAATCCCAAAATTAGATTTCTGCACACATGCATATTTAGCTTTGCATGTCTGCTTTAGACCCAAGATTAGCCCTTCCCTGAGATGCTATTCATGTCAAACAGAGTTAATACATAAATAATAGATTCAAAAGAAAAGTATAAATAACTCTCCTCCCTGAGCAGACATAAAAATAAACACAAACTCTAGCTGGAATATGCCTAATGAAAATCTGTTTTCTAAATCCTTTCAGAAATCTGTTAAATACATCAGTAATTTGCAAGACTTGCTTTTCTTAGGGATTCATGAGTTTGTAAGTCAACTGTTGGTATCAGATGGAAACAGAGGTACTCCTTTCTTTCTTCTTATTTGCGTACTGCAGTTCATAATCTTTAAAAGAAACAGAATGAATACTTTCAATAGGGAAATTAACATGACACAACTAATCCCAGCAATTCAGGAACATCCCGTTGCTCCCTGTTATAGTTATTGCTGGTTTTATTCTCTCTTAAACATTTTAATAAGTGAAAACACTAGCTTATATTTAATCTATGAGTTTGCTCATGGTATTCAAGCTGCAGTTGGATCATTTAGAAAATATCAATTTGATAATGGAATTTTTTTTTTTTTTTTTTTTAAGTTTTGGGTCCAACTCCCTTTGGAGGCCATGGAGGAAGATGGGAGAGCCCCAAAGCCATGTCACCAAGGGATGAGTAGGGTGGTCAGCAGAAAAATGAAACAGTGTCAAACTGCTCCTCTGCCTGATACAAATAAATAATTGGAACTTAATAGAGGTTCATAGGAGCATGAACTAGAGCTAAGGACTAGAATATGCTCTTGTCAAAATTTGAACCTGGAAGTGGATTCACTGTTCGACTGAATTTTTTTATCTGACCAATAGATTTCTGTAAAATGCTCTGAGATGGCTGGAACAGGAATTTTAACACAGATTTTTTTCTAGGTTAATTTCTTTCTTTGGTTTGGTATGGGTTGTGTTGGGTTTGATTTTGCTTTGTTTTGTTTGTCTGCTTTTAAAGAAAGTCTTTAGCTTAAATAATATCTCTTTGCTTGACTTTTGTTTTTGTTGCTTTTAGGTTTTTAGCATTAGAGCAAGTGATCAGATTATTTCTCACAGCTCTGTACCTCTTGATACAGTGTTTAGCTATTAAAAATGTTGGAAAGAAGATACAAGTGGCATTGTGAGCTATTGATTTGTTTCTAATGTATCATAGTGGCCTCCAGTGCTTTAATTTCCTTAATAGCCTATTTTTAGGTCTGCTATCAAGGTCGGAAAGGGTGTTTCCATATCATTCCTGAGTTTCTCTGTCCCTAACTTCTGCCTACATTTCAACACCTGACAAAGTATTTTTATCTTTGGACTTGGGCTTTCTGTATTCGGGAGTATTTAGTTGGTCTGTAGCCCTTTTTACTTCATCTCTTGTGCTTCAAATAATTTAGCACCATATCAGCTATGTTGTTATCCAGTAAACACGTACTGTGGAGAGATGAGATGCCGAAAATAATGTAAAAATTAAATATTCATTGACTTGAAGGTTAATTCGACGAGGAGTGCATGAGTGTAGGAGGAGTATGGTTTCAAGCTCTATAGTAAGTAGGTTTTCAAATTATATAAGTGACAGCCTGATTTCAGAGCTATCATTTCATCTGACCAAGAATGGAAATGGAAATGAATATATGAAAAGAAAAAGAGAGTTCTTGTGAAGATACTGTCTCATTTATGCTAATAGAGAAAATCTGTACAATCCATGGAGCACATCCACAGAAATGGGGTTAATCCATATTAATATGTTATAACTGGGCTCAGGGTGAGGGTTCTACTGATTTGGCCCCTAACACCTACATTTGGTATTTCTAAATACCTGGGATGAAATGTTGAATTTTTTGGTTGTTTAGCTTCCATGGTAAAGCTGAGAGTGCTGGCAGTTAGAAAGCATCCAAAAATTACTCATATTGCCTCCCATTTGAAATTTGCTCTGTCAGGTAGAAAGGTGCTTCTGTGGGAAATGTAGAACAATATTCTGAACATGAATTAAAAATGAAAAATTTTTGAGAGTTTTGCAATACACGGAGACTCCAGACACAGGAATGGGAGTGAAAAACAAAAAAGAAATAATCAAGACACAGTACCATGGGCTGGCAGATGGATAAAAAGAGTGGCCTCCAAGGCAAAAAAAAAATCTGAAAGCCCAGAGATCTGAAAAGACTAAGTAAACCTTTAAATTTTGGTCTTAGTTCTGCTGGAGACACTAGCAACTTAGAAATTAGGATACAGTTAGCAGCTTTCCCAGCCTGTTCCTGGGGGCAATTAATACTTGTTTTTAATTACATCACTGTTGTTGTTCCAAAGAATTTGGAATTTTTTCCATTCCTCTGCACTAGCTTTTAGTGTATTTATAAAATGTGGTCAGAAAGAAGATTAAAAATAGATCTTCTAATACTGAAATGTACTTGCTGCTTTCAGTTTGGAGCTCCCACTTTTGTTTAGCATTCTGTCTAGGAGAGGATTTGATTTGTTTTAAAAAAGCATTGCATTTTACAGGCTATGAGATCTTGTGTTCATCTCACAGGCTTGTCTTTTCACCACTGACACATCTGACACATAGATTCACTCATTATCGGAAAAATTGCTTACTTTAAAGTACTGTTTTGTGCAGTATGTGTAGGGTGTCGGCTCCATTTCTTCCCAGAGATTACCTAAGGCTGCTGAATTCCTTCTCTGTGCATTTCCCAGTTTTGTGATGCTTGGGTTAATTAATGGCTGATGTTCTTTCACTAGATAGTTCTCCCATATTTTCCATGTTGAGTGCTCCTGTGCATGCATGTGGGGTGCCCTGTAAATTAAAAATACTAGCAAAAATTCAGCCACTTAAAAATTATTTCTGATATTCTTATATATACTCATCATATAATGTTCGTCTTTGTATTATGTTCCCTCTAAAATAAATATTTGAGTTGAGCTTAATAAAATCTGGTCTTAACTTTCTGCCAAACTGTTAATGGTGAAGTTTACTTCTGCCTTCCTCTCAGTGTCTGAATCTGTTTTTTTGTATGCAGACACAGGCATGAGCCTTTATCTCTGTATAATGATTAAGCATGCAGGGCATCCTTTCTTTTTTACTAGCGACTCTTAAACAAGAATTTAGGAAGTTTAAAGGAATTAAAATTACAATTAACCTAGAGAATTTAAGTTAAAATTAACATGAAAGAGCCAATAAACATCACTTGAACTGGAGAAGGACTCTGCATGCTTTTTTTGGCCTCGGTGCTGTTGCTGTCAGGATAAAGTACAATGATATGACTTACCCATTCCTTTTAACACTTGTTTTCCTATTTAGTGCAGGTAGGCCCAGTGTTTGTTTCAGGACTTAATGTTCCTAGTCTGGAAAAAACATGAAGAAAGCTGAGTGTAACCGAGAAATTAAGATTGTTCTGAAGGGCAAAAGTCAAGACAATAATCAGTTTTTAAGGAAGTCAGTAATAGACACAAACTACAGGGTTACAAGACATGTAATGATAGGCCAGGGGGTAATGGGTTTAAATGGAAAGACAGTAGGTGTAGATCAGATTTAAGGAAGAAATTCTTTGCTGTGAGGGTGGTGAGGCAATGGACTAGGTTACCTGGAGAAGCTATGGATGCCCCACAAGAAGTGAGGCTGCTGGCACCTGCACCAAGCTCCATTGCAAGGATTGCATGTGCACCAACAATTGCACATTGTTTGGAGTGTCCTGGCACAGCCAGAGGACAGTTAGTTCTCACTCCAGGGGAAGTCCAAGGTATGTCTAGAATGAATACACAAATCTGATGGAATACTAACACATGTATCACTTGCACTTTGAGTTCATACTCACCCTAAGTACAGAATATTATGTGATGCTCTTTTAAAAGGGCAAAGGTAATGGGTAAAGGTTTTGCTGCTTTTGGACAGAGGTACAGCAATGTACTGTGAAGAAAGGTTAAAACTGTCACAAATCAGGGCAACATAAATAAAAAACTTCTGTATAGCCCAATGCCTGTTTTGCTTAGAAGGAGTATAAATAAGTGAAATGCAGAGATTAAATGGTGCCCAAGCAAACAAGACGTCTACAGATCATGCTTTAATGTTGGAAAACAGTGAAGGGAAAATGACAGATTCTTAAGTTTTCAGCATCTGGTACTTCTGTGTTCTACTTCAATTTTCTAATCACTTTCTCCAGCATCAGAAAACACTATGTATCTGCTTCTTTTTTAGTTTGAATCTCTAAACCAAACTATTTTAAATGGTAAATTACTTTTATCTATTATTGTGCTTTATTGTTACAGAACCAGTCCATGATAAATCCTCCTGCATTGCTGCAGTATCTGCAGTCAAATAGTCTATTATCTATGTTCCTCTGAATGCAGAGGTTAAAAGAAAAAAGTTAGCCTTCCAAAAAATGTCTTCCACTGCCAATTATTTCAATATCAATCTAAACCAGACTTTTATGTCTCCATTGTAAAACATTGTTCCAGAGAAGAACATTGGTAATGTATTGAAAGCTTACAGGGTTGTTTTGGTTTTTTTTTAAGTGATCAGATAGAAGAGAGGAATGATCATTATCCCTGAGGTGGAGATTAGAGACTTAATAGTTCTGTTTCCCAGATATACTGACAAGCAGGTAAATATATCTGGAGAGACTTTCTTCCTAAATGGTGAACAGTTAATGCTTTGCAAAACCTTTGACATGCATTCAGCACTTTTCCTCATTAATTTTTGTTGCATGCACTTTTTCTCTTATGGTTTTAGTCAAAGCTGCCTGGTTTATGACCATGGTATAGTGTATGGAACTGAACAAGAAAAAAATTTCCTTTCTCATAGAAAGGTAATAGTTTAGAATATAGGCTGTGTTGTGCATTTGCTTTGATATGACACCAGATATGTATATTTTCAAAGGTAGAAAGATGAACTTTCAAAGAAAGTGTAACCCCTAAAAAGAGAGATAGCTAGAGTTGCCAGTGAGCATACAGTAGAAATGGATGGAAAGGGTGTCAGTGAGGAGGAAAAAAAGAGGGGTTTTTTTGTTTGGTTGCTTTTGGGATTTTTTCTTGGGTGGTGTTTGAGTTTTTTCCCTTTTTTTTTCCCTCTCTCTCTCTTTTTGGTTTTTTTTTGTTTTTGTTATTGTTGTTGTTTGTTTGTTTGTTTGTTTGTTTGTTTTTTATGACTGTGAGAGAAATTCTGTGCTGGGGAGAAGAAGGAAAAATACAGCAGAGATTTTTTCCTGGCAAACTTATAGTCTGGAGAAAAAAATATGCCTTCTAAGAAGTAATTAATATCTTTTATTAACATCATGTCTCAGAACGAAACACTAATTTTGTTTGAAATTCTCTGCCAGTAGCTAAATTTGCATGATTGAACTGAGAGAGGTGAAAGCCATAATTTTAATGCTTTATTCAGATAATCATTTTAATTATAGAAAAGTGATAGAGGAGAGACTCGCATTTTTCTCTGTCACAGAATGATCATGTGTCAGAAAAGTATGCAAAACTTGAAAAGAAATGTATATGAATCAACAATTTGGAGTTCTTTCCCTGAGGATAAAAAGCACTAGATATAATCTGCAGGCTACTACACACACAGATAAATAAATACAGGCAAAAGGTGGTAAAAATTCCAATCCTTGCCATCTTTTTTCTTTTCAATGATGAAATTATTTTTAAAAGCCTTTCTAAGTTAAAGTGCATAAAGGAACTTTCAAAGTATCTAAGCAAGGGGAAATTTACAAGCTCTATGTTTATTTAAGAATTATTAATTTCTATTTCAGTAAACTGGAAATGAAATTGTATGTAGAATGCTGAAGTTTATGGCTTGCTATATTCTGTTAGACTGATATATTTATTTTACTTTTGCTTTGCAGAAATGCTCTTTTAAAATATTTTTTAAGTCCTTAGAAAAAGAGAATTCAAATGAATACTGAAATGGCAAATAAAACCAGGAATATGTATGGATGGCAAATTCAAGAAATGTTATTGCTGAGGTTTTACAGAGTTGAATTAGTCTGGTTTAGATATAGAATTTTTCTGTACAAATTTGTATCATACATGAAATGAGTGAGACTTTAGATAAAGTTTTAAACCCCCGAAGAATTTCGTAGAGCTGTACGTCTTGTGGATTTTTTTAAACATTAATGTTTTCTCTTCTCTTGCATTATATAAATAAACCCCCTCAAACACCTGCAAGAATAAATGCAGTGAGTTTCCTTTGGTTAAGTTACTTGTTTGAGGCTGTGTTAAAAATGCAAGTTTAAAGTAGATTGAGCAATATGGTGAAATTGTCCTAGTTTTATTTGCTCCTCATAGGCAGTGTTACAATTTTACCCCTGCCACCACACACAAGAAATCAATTTTGCAACCAAGTTAGGGAAGGACAGGACTGTTAAATCTTTGCTAATCCCTGAAGGGGTGTAGCATGACATGGGTTTAACATTATCCTAACATTGTTTTACATAGATAATAATTTCACAGTTTTTAGAGCAGTGTTCAGAGAAAGCTTTTGCTATTCAGAGCACTGTAGGTGGTCAGTAAGAAGCAAAACTCATTCCTTTACTGATACAGTGGGAGAGAGTAAAGGACCATGAGAAAAAGATGTGTGGTGATGGGGCTGAATCACACTTTATATCCCTAGAAGACTATCCCATTTTCTTGTGGAAAAAAAAGAACAGGTTTTTAGGAGAAGCTACATCATCAACCCCAACTAATAATAAGTCTTTCATATAGAAAATAGGAGGCAGAAGATATAACCACAATAAAAACGTAATGATTTTGAGCTTACCTAGCAGCAGTTGCTGTTGTTTCATGGCCCTTATTCAGTAGGGAGGTCAATTATGGTTGTTTCATGTCCCTTATTCAGTAGGGAGGACAATGCACTAGGAATCTGATAAGCATACATAAAAGGATATTGCTTGCAAGTAATGGACTACGGACTCTGATCCACTTTAATGATATATGCCATTACATAGGGTAAGATAAATTATGTAATCAAAACAATGATAGAGAGAAGGAAAGAGAGGACATTTCTTATTTTTCTGATTCTGGGATTTATTAATGCTGAAATACGAAAAACATACCAGACATCACAGGTAGACTTTTTTAATATAAGATGCTTTTTTTACTTCGAGTTATGAATTTTTCAAAACCAATTTTTTTTTACTGAAACCATATGGAATTTTCTACTCACAGCAACATCTAATCCTGTGACTAGGGTATTCCATAGTTTACTGTCCCATATATGCCTACTGTTTAGTTGGCAGTGGAATTTTTGGATTTCCATTTGTCATAAGACTGGACAGTTCTCAGTTTCCTGTTTATACAGATCAATGAAAAGCTTTGAGTTCCATGTCTCAAGTTTCAAATATGTTTTCAAAAGCTTCTTCATTATCTCCTAGGCCTAGGCCTTGCCCCAGTGAAGCGAACACCATGGACGTTTTTCCAACTGCTTCTAGGTGCCAATTTAAAATCAGGGAAAACAGTAAAAAAATAGTTCAAATTTGTAATCCTATGCACTGCTTGAGTGTTGCATCATGGTTGCTGGATTACTTGACTTTAAATTATTTATTTAAAAGTACTTTAAAATATTATATGGAAGAATAATATTAAATAGAGAGATAAGCTTCATTCTCTCATGTTTTTTAATGCATTCAGTCTTTGGTATAGCAAAAAATCCATGCTGATTCAATAATTTAAAAATGTAAGTACTGTCTCTAAATGCCAAATCCACTGAAAATATGTATAAGAATCCAAGCAAGATGGACCTGGCAAAGTTTGCAGTCCAGGAATCTGAAGAATTCACTGGGTGTTTATGTTTCATTCTCCAATTCAGACAAATAAGTATCTCCTAATCACAAAATACGATTCAAATCTTCAGATGATGTTAACTGGAATAAGTCTGGCCTTTAAACAAGGCTGAAGATTTATCTTAGGGATGCCAGGCTGTGTCATGCAGAACTGTTCATCTTGGGAAGCAGCAGTCACACTGCTGGGACTTTTTGCTCCTGCTAACACTACTTGCAATTCAGCAGAGCTGGTTGGCTCAGATGCTATTCTAACCTTCCAGGGATCAATCTTTTTGGATGGCACTGCAGGATGTTCTATAAACATAATCAGCATTTTCATGATTTTCTGTCCTGGAAAACAAAATTTTTAGAGCTATATAACACCACTTCTGCCAAGTCCTTGGCATTACCTGGGGTTCCTTGATTAAAGGTACATAATTTAAGCTGTGATAGAATATTTTTCTGCTTATCTGTCTGTGAAGTAGAAGATGTGGGGCAGATCTTTCATGCAGGACTTTAATTCGCTTGACTGAACTGCATATAACCAGCCAGCCAGATAGCAGAGGTTATATTTTTAATTTGAATGAGTGTCCTTTTATATTTCAGCTTTTCATCCCATCTGTCAGAATGTTTTTCAAATTGTTTAAGTTAACTAGAATGGCATGAAAACAATTCAATGTACAGGTATTTTTTTAATTAGGCAGAACCGCAGGTTTTCAGTATGGAAAAATATCTGGTCTAATCTTTTTCCAAAAATTCTATGTCAAACGAAAAGAGATGGAAACTAATATCAAGTTAACTCCTCCAACAAGGTTTTTGGGTGATGTTTCTTTAAAAAAAAAAACCAACAGTGGGAAATATTATCTAACCCTGGAACAGAAACAAAAAGAATGCAGGAATAATCAGTAACTGTATATATATATATGTATTGAATATGCATATACGTGTGTGTGTGTGCGCGCGGGCGTATGTGTGTGTGTCTGTATGTGTCTGTGTCTGTGTGTGTGTGTATACATCCAGAATTTTTTTCTTTAAATAATTTTTGCATTTCACTGGAAAAATGCTGTCAAGATGATCCATGGTAGTTTTGTCAGAGTGAGTCAACTTGGGGATTAGCACTGTCAAATACAGAGAGGATATCAGTCGCACTTCCTTTCTACAGAAAATGAAGATGCCAGTTTGATGAAAGGCAGAGCATGTTTTATCAACTTACCCCTTTTAACCATCTCAGAATCAGAGCACCTAACATGGCCAACAGCTTCATCAGTGGGTTCATTGTTCCTCATACTGCTGCTGCAGGCTCTGCTGGAATTAACTGGGCAGGCCACAGCGCACAGATTTACCTCGATTTCAACTGCAGTAATTATGCTACTAATGCAGGGAATACAGCAAGTGTGGGCTTTGAAGAGAGCCCACCAGACGCCCCGTGGGCTTGTTCACGTAGCTAAACTGGGTTATGTGGGCTATGCGAATGCCAATGCAGAACAAGCCGAGCCTATATGCTGGGCCCAAGGGCAGGTGTCACAACACAGCTCAAGTCTACACAGCCATATTCTCTTTGTTTCCCAAAATAGAGAGGCCTGGACTTTAGTGCCGACTGGGAGCCATCATTGGCTTTTGCTGCCCCCAGCCTATTCCCTGGGAGGGCATTAATTGGCACTGGTTACAAGAGGGCTGCGAGGCTGACCACAGCAGGCTACCACATGCCAGGGCTGGGGTCCATGGACTCATCTTCATCAAGTGATGTCTGTACACAGGGCCATGCATGACAATGCCCAAACAAGCTGAACTAAAGTTGCCCTAAATGTGCCTCACTCAGCCTCTCCTCAGAGGCTGAATGTAGGCATCACGTGAGCAAGAAGCTAGCTGAGGTTAAAATAGGATCTTGGCTTTAAATAATATACCACTTTTTTCACCTCTCCATTCTTCTATGTTTGTTATACAGGAAAGGAAAGTCTAAATAATTTCTCTGTGTTTATGAATTCCCAATGTGCATTAATATTCAGTGCAATAAACTGGGAATTGCCAAGTATTATTTTAAAGCTTCTTTTTTTCAGAAACATGGGGCTTATATTTGGTCCTTTTCCTTGCGGGCACTATAGTCTCAAAAATCATAATGAAGACTACAAGTTCAATAGTATATTTAATTTTGAATAATTTTGCAGGCTTTTGCAAATAGATTTCTATAATCCTACTACATATCTCAGCTTTTTGCTTTAAAGTAGAAGAAAATGTCTTTCTATTAAGAAAATGTTTTCTCTAGGTTTATTTTTTTTCCTACAAGTTAATGGTAATGTTCAATGTTTTTATTTTCTTGAAGCTGTAGATAATCAAAACTTTTTATTTATGAAGATCTATAAAATTACTGATTCATTCCCCAGAAATCAATGATTCGATATAAGTAGTAGAATGTTCTTTACCTGCATCACTGAGAATCATTGCACCACTTATATGGGAAGAAATCAGAGTTTGTGCAAAAAAATCTCCCACAATCTGGGAATAAGCAGAAATTTCTATGTGGTGACCAGTAACATGAGAACAGTGAGCAGACACTGAGTGGGAAAAATGTCGAAGGAGGGAAGTTGAATGCCATCAATTCCTTGAAGCTGAGAAGCTGATAAAAACTCCTGTCACATTTATCCTTAGGATCTCTTTGGATGCAAATTTCCAGAGAAGTGGAACAAATTGACAGCTGCAGCTGAACACAGATCACGTTGTATCATGGCATCAAGGTGCCAGTGGGCTCTGGTTTTCCATAAACAATATTAGAACTCCAGTGGGATGGAATGAACTAGTGTCCAAAGCATTGGGCTGGAGTGGATTTGCACACCTCTCCTTATCCCCTGTTACCTAAGCTATATGCTATCCTGTTTGCTAGTTCCTTTTTATGTCCATTCTGCCATATTGTCCTGCCATGGTTACACCCACCTGAGAACAGTTAGTGCAGTTAATGCAGTTTCTCAGGCTTGACAGCAGGGTAACTGAGCCAGTCTGAATTATCTCAAAAATAACGTGACAGAGTCAAGAAAAAGCAAAAGCTCAGAAATGCTGCTGCTGTTTACTAGAAGAAGCTGATGGAAAAATTGAGGGAGAGGTAGAAAGAATTTGTGGTTCTTCCAATAACTTTCTTTTTTGGGATAACTTTCTCCACAAGTCCTCTGCTGTCTTTAATTCTGTATTAGTCAAAGAGCCAAGAACTGGGATAGAAACAAACAGTGAATTTTAATACTCTCACCCAATGTGGGTTTTGTCTCATCAGTATGCCTTAAAAAGCACTGAAAAGTTTTAATTTCTGTATATTAGCAAGTGCTTTGCAGAATCTGAAGCCTTACACACAGAGGCACCTATATATATGAAGCACCACTCCTGAGCTGAATGACTTTTCTCTTTCAAGTTATTGGGAAGGATTACATCTCAAGAGCGTGAATAGTTGAGAACTGCAAAGCATTAGAGCAATTTTGCGTGGTTTCTGCTAATGGCACAATACCCACTAAAGTGGGAGAGAGAAGTGGGAGAAGAGATGCTCAGGGCCAAGCCATAGAAATGAACATATCATAGTCTGATTGATGATGTTTAGCAAAAGCATTCATTTTCCACATTAGCAACACTGACTAACCAGTAGGCAAGGCCCAGAGAACCATTTACATTACATCAACCACAGTTGATAAAAACCTTTGGAAATGTACTGCATCACTTTTCCTTAATGTCAGTAAATCCTTCAGAGTAAAGGACCCAGATATTCAAATATAATTTGAATGTGTCACTTGCATACTAGTCCACACTAGTATGCCAGAAGCCAAACACCTCCAAAGATTTTCAGTTTAAAGACACTAAATGTACTCAATGTAAACATTGCCTAAACTCCTCTGAAATGGAAAAAGATGAACTTCCTATGAATAAAGGATAGAATTATCTAAAGGACCCATATCAATGTAAACTTTAACTTAGAGTTATAATGCTGATTGCTTGCCGTAATAGGGCAGCTATGCCAAGAAAACTACTGGTAGAGGATCAAATCTGATATGTGCAATAGCCACTTAGAAAAGTGTATATGAAGTGACAAGAATTTATGTTTAGTAACAAAATTATCCTTGTGAAATTTGCAGGCTGTCCAAGCACACTGTTCTCCATAAGCATATGAACAGTGAATAATTCAAAGGAAAAAAGAAATCATCCATAGTCTGAGGCAGAAAAAATATTACTTTTTACCATTTTTCTCAGTCAGAGACACAGCTATGTAAAATGCCCTTTCATTTAAAAAAAAAATAAAAAGAGAGGTAAAATACCTCAGACATATAAAATGTATCTTTTTCAAAATCTTTGCCAAGCCTATCAGCAGAACTGCCTGTAGATATCATCAATGAAGACTGAGGCAGATATCCCTACTGTAGGAAATTTCTATAAAAGGGTTATGAGGCTAAGTATAGGGTATGTATAGGTGTTCAAGCATTTTAGTTGACCACTTCACTATGAGTCCTGCTTCAGGCACTTCCAAACTGCAAAAATATTACAATATAATATTGGAAACTTTTTTTTTTAATGAACCAGCTGGCTTTCTTGAAACCAAACCGAATCCTTGTATGCTTATATCTTCTCTTAATATATTTATCCCCAATTATTTCTGTGATGGTTGACAACTGAGTGGTCACATTATTATAGACACTGAACTGAAAAAAGTAACGCTGCAAAATGCAGTAGTTATGTCTGTGAACACCAGGAACAGCACATAGAGGGTCTGGGTTTAGTGCTGTGAGACTGGGATGCGACCAAGCCATGAGACAGACTCTACATGCTCCCAGTTTTGAAATTCTTGCCTTCTCACAGCTACTGAGCTTTGACATCATAATTTGAAATAAGTTTATTCCTACTTCCACTGATGACCCAGTAAGAATGGCTTGAAAAGATATGTACTTGGACCAAACAGTTTTCTGAAGAGATGAATGCCTGTGTGGGAATTATTTCTATTGAAAAAGAAACATTTTACTGCCAGACCTAAGTAGATCAGCAAGCCTTTCTAAATTCTGGGCGACTGAAATTTTATCCAGCTCTCTTAATTGGGTGTTTGTTATGAAATGGCATATTTTTGCTCAAGGAAATTATTGTACATTGGTACATTCAGCAAACCCACTAAGAATGGTTTGTACATTTTCAAAGAGGGCCACTGATTTTTAGTACCACATAAATACTTTTTGAAATATAAGAGAATACAGACAACAAGGGGAGATCAGAGATAACCATTTTCTTTCAGACTGTACCTCAACTTCTCTGTAAGGGCAGAAACAGAGGAATTTCAAATGCACTGAAAGGACTTTGAAGCATGAGTTCCATCAATATTTTTATTATCTTGTGTGAAAATGTCACCTCATCCTTAGAAGACTTATCTTTACTCTGTCAGCTTGAATGTTTCTACAGAGCAGGCACCATTCAGGTCTGTAGGGAACTTGAGGCAAAAGTCATTGTCCAAGTATTTGTGCCCCTGTGATAGACCTTAGGAGCCATTTCACAGCGCACTGTGACACTGTGTGATAGGATAGGACCAGATTAAGTGCAGAACACTTCATCCATCACTCATCAAGTGACTGCAGCCATTGTTTAAAATGTCTACAAACCAGTGAAAGCAATATGATTTATAGATTGTGCCAAAGTGACTTCAATTCTGTATACTGTCTGGATTGTAGCTGACAGAATTCAGTAAGAGTCTGTTTCAAGAATATGTTTGAATCCTACATTAATTGTCAATGTACTTTTCTTATCCATCATAAAGGAAATAGGAAGCTTTAGCAAGTATTGAAAACTAAAATAATTCCTAGAAAATCAGTAGAAACTAAGATTTTTTTACAGATGGAGTTTCAATAATTATCAGTGGAGCTGTTCTGTGAAACACTTAATAGGATAAACCACTGTCAAAAGATTACACAGTACTCTCAGCACTGGGAAACATAGACGGTATTTGGAGGCAGCTAGTTAGTGTGGAAGAGCAAATGAGCAATTAACCACAGAAGACAACCAGTTCATCTGCAAAAATACAAGATAAATGGCCTTTCCAGGAGAAGGTCACTTGTGAGTCTTTATAGTGTGGCATGTTAAGCATGATTTGCTGTCATCGATAAAAAAATGTTTTCCACAGCAGTGGTAACTATTGTAAGCTGTTCTCATTTGCAGTTGAAACTAAATAAATAACAATGACATTTCAGGCTCCTTTCCCTTTCTTTCTCATGCTGCTCCTTTTAGAATCAGTTTCACCATTTATTCAGGTTTTCTTTCAGGTTTTTAGTTAGCTGAAAGTGATTTTAATTTTGAAAATGCTGAGGACCACCAGGGGGAAGTTTAAAAAATAACTGCAGTTTTCAGGCTACTAATTATTTTAAAAATATTGGCTTTTTTACTCTGAGTTTTGAAGCGTTCCTACAGTTTCCACTACAAAGAAACCATGTGCCTGAAACTCAGCTCCTGACTAGAGTCAGCATGTGATAAAAAGTCTCTATGACAGTGGTGGGTCGGCCCAGTTATCACACCTGAGCACCCACACAGCTTTTACTCACTTTCCCTGTCCAGCAGGATGAAAGAGAAAGGGCAGAGAAAACTGGGGTGAGAAAACTCAAGGGTCAGAACAAAGACAGGCAGCTCACTAACCAAGTAGTGCTGTGTGAAAACCAGTCTGGATTTGAAGAACTTAATGTTTAATTATCATTTTTGGTAATGGGAAACAAACAAAAGATAAACATCTAAAACACCTATTCTTCCTCTTTTGCTCAGCTTCAGACTGTGCTTCTCATCCCTCGTCAGCCCTCCAGTCATGCTCAGTCCCTTCAGAGAGGCAATGAGAAGCGTGGGGGAAGGTGGTCACAGATGCAGCTGTTTCTGCAGCTCCTGCCTTTTTATGCTTTTCCTGTGCTCCAGAGTGGATCCTCAGCAGACTTTAGTCCCTTTGGTGGTGTGCCTCCCCTGCCATGGAGCACCTCCTTCCCCTCTAACTGTGGTGTTCTTTTTGTCATTCATCATTATTTTTGTTCATTCCTCCTTTTGCCCTCATTCCCTCCTCTGATGCCTCCCCCATCTGTATTTTCTGGTCTTAAGCATGTTTTTACAGAAGTGCCACCAGTTTGGTTGAAGAGCTCTACTATATCCTATTGTGCGGCTGCTGCAGAGCCATCTGGAACTGGCTATGTCCAGCACAGGGCAGTCCTGACCTCCTTTCACAGAAGGAAGCTCCTCTTCTAACAAAACCTTGCCACCTACATCCAGTGCAGTCAGGAACTTTAATTCAATGCCAAGGTACAGGGAATAATATAATTCTCTTCCTCTCAATGACATGTTCCCTAACCAACCATTCTGTAGCTGCCACCACAGCTCAAAACTGTAAAACTTTTGAGGAAATTTTGCTGTGTATTCCTAGTGGGATTACCAGGCACTTCTGGCCTGTAAACTGCAGAAGTAAAACATGCAGTTGTGGGTGGAGTTACACCCAGGTCCGGACAGGTGGCTTTCATTGCAGCAAAGCTCCAGGAAGTGAAATAGGTCACAGATAAAAAGTGGTAAATGCTGTGCTCAAGAATGGATACAATGCAATGCACATTCCTCTTATCCAAAAGCGAATAACTTATGCAATGCAGGGAACCTACATTTTATACTGGCCCTGATTTGATGAAGGTGTTTCAAGCTCACTCTTTTTACTGTGTGGCACCAGTCAGGTTAGCTAACTTTGAACTGAAGAGTTGTAAATCTGTTTTCTGGGACAAAAATATGGTAGAAGTCCAGGAAATTTGGTAATGCACAAGGGACACTAGCCAAATTTGGGAGAAAAAAAGAATTGGGGAAACAGGGGCACAACTCCCACACAATACTTATCCTTCACTGATCGATTTGAATTGGCCTCCCTTCTGTTTTAGGGGAGCACAGAATTAATTCAGGAGAATGGAAGAGGCTTCTACAGTTATCAATAATCTTTTAAAAATATGTTGGCTTAGGAGAATGAAAATACCAACAGAAATCTCAACAGCCTTGTTATGTCCAACTACTGCTAAAAGTTACAGATCTATTGTGTTATAAGAAGCTAGAATTGCTTTTGCATGTAAACCATTTGCAGTGCATAACTAAAGAGATGAAAATTTTAATACTAATAATGTAATTGCCCTTTGAGCAATTATGCATATTGTATTAAATTCAAAAGCTTTGACTTTGACTTACAGCAGCATCAGAAAATGTTTTGATTCTACAAAGCACAGTTTAAGACTTACATCAAGCTACAGCCTACAGCCTTCAGACACATAGGTCTCTTTCCAAAAATAGTTTAACTCCTTCTACCAAATGGAGAACATCTAAATCAAAACTCTTCAGTGTATATGTCTGCTATGTATTTTGTGTAGCACAGAGAGTACTGCCATTAGTCATCCCTTCCCAGTGGTAATTACTGGAAAAAATTTAGACTTCAGGAACAGTGTCTCTCTTTTCAAAACCTATCAATCACTTTTTAAATTTGCGGATTATACAAAGCATTTTGTATGCTCCCAGTCTGTTAAATCTTGTTGGCACATCTAGCCTGAGGACCTCAGTTCACTGGCATTTTAGCAATGCAGTGGGATTAAAAATTTATATGAGAAGTTGCTAACTTTATTAACAGCTATAGTCTTCTTATGTTTTTCTGTTTCCTTTATTTCAGAAGCTGAACATCAGAGTTAACAGTATGCCTGTTAAGTAATATTTGATACGGCAGACTTCCCCAGGCAAACATTTCAATTTTAAGCTCATTATTTTATACAGCTCTAAATCTTTAAATAAGTAATTTTTACTGAAGAGATATTACATTGAGAGCTAGACCAGTCAATAAGCTTGAAAGGTTTTATTTCTGAACACATAAACACTTTTGCTGGTGTTCTGCTACTATTAAGGTATTCACGTTTGCTTTTGAACAGAACAAAATACTGCTTACCCTCTCAAAGCATAGAAACTCATAAATTAGAGTGTGGGGTAATCATGATAGCAAAGGTAGCACTAGCTTCTGGTGATTGCTGTGAATTGGAAAGGATGTGGTGGCAAAACACCCAAAGGTTGTTTTAGCCTTGATGACAGGAGTGGGAAAAATTGGAGGTTTAATGCCTCTGTGAGGGTGTGGTCCAAAGCAGGAGGAAAGCAAGTTGTTAATATGAAAGTTTCAACCTCTAACAATCCATTAATTTACTCTAAGAATATAGAAAAAAGGTGCCTGGAAAGAAACAGCCTGAAAACCTCTTTGTTTCTATTTATCTGGGAAATTGAAAGAGCTAGTTAATGAACAGAAAACAAACTTGTTACTTATTGATCACAGTAGTAGCAATCTGTGTGCATGATGACAAAAACAATATGCACCATAGTGCAAGATGAAAAAGGGAATTTTTAAAAGAAAGTAATAATTAACATCATGTTAACATAGTACTGTTAACAATGTACTGGGTTTGGAAAAAGCCCCCATGTATAATGATCAAGGATTACACATAATATAACACATGTGTGCCACATGAATCATTAGTACAGAATGATGTTGATACCACCGAGATTAGCTAGCAGATGTAACAGTATATGCTTCAATTGTTCTCAGTCATGGGATTTCAGTCTAGAAAGATCTAGTTTAGGATATTCCAGTAACAGGACACCGTCTCAATTCCCTTCAATTTCCACAACCATGGCCAGTATTCTGCAGCTTTATTAGATGCACTTTGTGGATGCTGTGAGGCAGGGAAGGGGAGGCCTGTACTGCACAGGATCACTGACAACATAAACTAATCATCCTGTTACTTTGTGTCACTTTGAAACAGGTATATAAAAGAAAGTGCAATAAATCAGTAATTTTTATGTGAGCTCATTGAATGAACCACAGGATCCATGATCACAGGAAGCAGCAGAGCATCATACTACACTTTCTTGGTTAGCAGAACTTGTTGCTAGGCTTTGTCCTATCCTTTACAGGCATCCTTCTGTACACTAACTTATTGTAATGAAGATCTGCACAGAAAATTGTACCATAACCCTGGCAAGGAGAAATCCTCAATAGTCATAAACCCTTGTCTTTGCAGGAAGTCTTTCTCATTGCATTCAAAATAGAATCAGACAATATGATTCCAGAGAGGCAGATATGTGCACCTTTCTATCAGGAGGCAGGTTTTAAATATGGCGATGACATTTCCAGCATTTTGCTATAAAAAGCAATATGCTAGAGTGGAAATGTTTCAAACCATTCAGCAACTTGCAATAGACTAGAATACTGTGATTTTTTATCTTTTACTAGCGTATTATTTCCATTCTTACTGTAGCTATTGTTGCTATGGTTCTCTATGTTGGAATGCATGTTTATTTGCACATTCCCTTTTGCTGAGGTTACCTCATATGACTGTGAAATGAAAGGAGACACGTGCTTGAAATCTTCATCCTCCAGAATCAAAAAGTCTATGGTCTGCTGATGTAAAGTATTTTAAAATAATGACCTCAACACACTATGAGGTAGTTTGAAAGTTTGATGTAGTTTGAAAGAGGGATGTAGGATGAATCTTAGTTTTGTAATGGAATGTCTTGTACGTGCATTGGCTCATCTCTGAACAAGCTGGTTTATTTTTATAGCACAGAAAGTGCATCTCTGTAATAAGATCTAGTGCTAGACAAAGACTTTTCAGCTCAATCCCAGCCAGCTAGCACAGATTTCAGAAGCAGCATTGTCTCCTGTTCTGCTTGGGCAGTCTCTTTGTCCTGACTCAAAGTAGTTCAGTGCTCCAGTGCATTCTGAGATGCTGGCTTGCATCCCGAAACTTGCAGAATTGTGTCAGCATGACTCTGCTGTACCACCAGTAACCTCAGCCCATGCTGCTACAATTGCTTTTCTGCCTTCAGCAGACAAACCAGTTTGTATGGAGACCATTGGACAGCTTCATAGTAATCCTTGGAGCAGTACTGAATGTGTTCATTGACTACAAGCATGGTCACTGACAAGAGCAAAACAGAACCTGCATTAGGACAGTCCTTTAATTAAGAAGAAAGCTGTAAAGAACACAACATCAGTCAGGGTTCAGGATCCACTCCTCAGTGAATACTTTCCCAGCAAAGTACAAGGTTGCTTCTCTCACCTGTGTTCTACATGCTCTAAGAAGAGATGTACTTGGTATGGAGATACAATTGCATGTGGGTCCCATGGATGCTATCCCTGAGGCAAACAGCTCTCCTGAAACAGGCTAGAGTGGCCATGAATGCACTTCAGCTGAGCCAAGTTCACTTACAAATTTCAAAACAAAACAAAACTAAACTAAACAAAACAAGGGAATGGAAAAAGCAAAAAGAAAAAAGTATTTGTTTAGTTTTCAGTGTCTCCCCTCCACAGTGGCTCAGTTGTACTACTCACTGCTGAGTGAGGCAGGAGGAAGGTGTCTCTCACAGATCTCATCAAGAACTGACCTTAAAGTTTACTTTGTTATTCCCATGGTGAATACTGCATAAATCCCCAGCAAAGCACAAAGAATGCAATAAACCCAACGGAAGAGTATTTTTTGTACTCCTCCTGCCCCCTATGGTCAAGTAAAAGCCAGCCAAAAATTCTCTCTCCTGACTTTTGTGATATGGGAGAATTTTCAATCCAATCCCTTACTCTTCCTTTTTCATGCAACACTGACCAAAGCATGCTCAGTGCAACAGAGTCACACAGAGCAAGCAATGTTTTGTTGGGGCAGAATTCAGCCATGTTTATTTATATAGCTAGACTTATCACTGCAACCTTCTGATGGTCACCATGTGTCTGGCAAGCTTCAGATGCGGTGTTCTGGGAAGCTACAGCCTTGCTTTCTCCCATGCATTCTCCTATGCAGCCCTGAAGGAGAGAGGGAGCACTGAGAGACAATGAAAACCCAGCTTCTATATCTAAATATTAGACCAGCTGAACTTTTGGTCCCTCCTTACTCTTCCTGTCCACATCCTGCAAATCCAGCAACTGCTTGAGGCTGTTCTTTATATAGAATACATTCTGAGGTGAAACATTCGTAAGAGCTAGTGCTGCATGCATTTTCACATGAACTATTGCACTTAGAAACAAATGCTATTTAAAGTGGTTTGTCCCAGGAGTCTCTCTCAGTCAGCACAATGCACTTTCCCAGAAGGGGTTCAATTCCAGGTCTTGAACTTGTCCCACGCTCCCAGACCTCATGGGCCAAAGAGAGTGGCAGAGTCGTTAAGCCCAAACCCTAGCTGAGACCTGGTACTCTGATAGTTCAATTCCGAGCCATTCAAAAATGATGTTTGTATATTCAAAGGGGGACTCAAACTTGGATTTTGTCAATCAGAAGCCCTGCTATCTCAAGGAAAGGAAGTGGTGCTCTAACCACTCCTGGAAAAGAAAACAGCTGTCCACTGCACTTTTTCCCTTCCCAAAGAAAACCCTCAAGAAAAAATCTGTCATTATGAGCAGGGGAAAATTTGAAAGAGCAAATTGAAAACTGCAAAAAGTTTTGCTATTTTTACTAATTTTTGCTGTAAAGCTATCTAGAAACCTGAAGGACTTCAACAGGGACGTGATTTATTTTTTTGTGGTGCTAAACATCTGCCTTTTATGAAGAGTGTCCAGTTTGGAATCATATAGGCATTGAAGTTGATAGGGAATACAGGGTATGTATAGGAAAGGATGTCTTGGAATAGAAGACCCTTTGTTTTTGATATTTTCCTCTCTCCTCCGGTATTCTAAAATTATCTGGCAAACAATGATGATTTACAGCTGTCTGTTTCCTTTCAAATCAGCGATGCTGCACTGATTGGCACCTCTGGGGAAACCCATGAAGGTAGTGACAATCTAATAACTGTAATCATCTGCTTCAAGTTCGCGGAAAGTTCTTATCAAAGGTTTTCAGTCTGGCTTTAGAAAATATTGTTATGATTTTCCTTTGTTCAGAAATGAGGGTTGAGAAACAAGAGCTCAAATTTGGTATTATTATTTGTATTTAACACGCAAGATAGAAAGTCATGGGTTCTCAGGAAACACTGCTGTTAATGTTCTGAGGTAAGAGGACAAAATCACTCTCATCGCCCTTTCCGTGTTTATGTGGCACTGAGTTTCCCAAACATCCATTAAAAGAATAGAAGCTGGAATTTTGCCTGCTGTCTGGGAATTCTGGAATATGGACCAGAACAAAACTTGATATCATGAGGCTTCCATGCATTCAAAGATAGTTGATAAACGAAAAGGCTATTACCATGCATCCCCGGTAGAATTTCTGTTTCATCTGTTCTGTTGTTCATGTATGCACAAGTACCTGTCTGCAGAATGAAAAGACTTATTTTTAAGTCTTTAAATTAAGACTTGGACACAGCCAGGTTCTTGCAAAATCAATTTTGAGATTAGAAGGAACCTTAATAATCTCATACTTACTCTTCTGCCTGCAAGTGATAGGGTTGGTTGACAGCAGATCTGTGTATTTTCTGCTTCTAGCAGATATTCAAGGTTAGTACCTTGAAGTATTTCAAGAAAATGAGAATCATTAAGAAAGAACTTTTGACAGATAAATTGAATGGCCATGTTGCAGTCTCTTTAACAGCTGCCGATGTTTTTGGCTCTCTGTTGCATCAATGATTAACTGCAGTCAGTTCATGTATTGGTACTCATAGACTGGCAATTAATTTGAGCAAAGCACTGATCCTTATCCTAGTGTTTCAGTAACCAGTAATCTACTTTTGATAAACTATGGAGGAATTTGTGACTAAATGATTTTTTTTTTTTAAATTTCATAGCAATGCTCCCTAACTATACACTCATCCCTTAATTCCAAGATTTTTATACAGTATGAGAGTTTGCAATGTCTTGTTAAAAATTTTGGACCTGAAGTCCAGGATCTGTTGCTGCATGGAAGGCCTTGTGTATCTCCTCTGATAATGGAGAATGGTCAAGAGATCCTTGCCCTGATACTGAGAGCAGTAGAATTGTCCCAGTGCGATGACCCAGCTGGGCTGTTTAACTTTAATGATACAGAGGGTAAAACTGATGTGCTTCAAGCTCAAGCATTATATTGCTTCAGGGCATTTCTTTGCAGGGGGAACAGTCATGAGTAAACACATTTAATACTTAATCAATGATCTTTTCATTTTCACACCTCCCCACTTCCTAAAGTAGACAGCCCTCAGGGCATAGGGAATGAAATGGAGTCATTGAACTATGGTTTAAAACCTTTCAGCAAATTAAAAATAGTTTTCCAATATTAACAACTAATTTAATCTCTGCCTAGAGAGGTTTTCTGGGCTAGCACTCGGACAAAACCTCTATTGGTATGAGAAGATAAGAGGACATACGAGAAAGATTGTTCGTGCTAAGCATTTTGAAAGATTAGCAGTATCAACAGTGCAATTTCCATTTGCAGACTTTTCTTTAACCTCTTCAAATCTTTGGTATAACACTAGAGGTCCTTATGAACCTGATAGAGTGGATTTTTACAATATGGAACTAGATAGGAGTTAAACTGGGCTCTATGTACAAATAATCTGTTCTTTATTATTTTCATTTCAGTGAGACATGAATTTCAGGAGAAACATTTCAGAGTATATATTCCAGGATTTAATTCATCCCCTGGGTCTCAATAATGTTCTTATTTACATTCCACATAATCCCCTATTTCAGTTCTCCTACTCATTCCCTATCTCTAGCTACAAGTTAATGTTGTGCTTACTCTTTTATCATGACTCTTCCTCAAGGCTGTGTAAACCCTCTTGTTAATCAGAATAGATGTTCCTGATGGGCAGAAATATGGAAGAAATTAATACCAATCCTGACACCAAGACTTTACCTACAGTGTGTGGCCCCATTATTACACACAGCTGCTGACAGTGTGTGGAATGTGCTGAAGAGCATGGCACAACTCTCACTACACAAAAGCAAGCAGGACAGTTTTTGTGTAGCAATTATGCTTTCCACTGTCATCTCCCTTGTGATCTCTCCCTTTCTAAAATATCCATGTAAAACATTCTGTGAATGTTTGTTCACTTTCCCTCAGAGAAGTAACACCATACCTGCATTTTGATGTCTGAAAGAATCATCCCGCCATTTTAGTGAAGCAGAGGGATTAAAAAGGCAAGCAAACCACTTCTGCTGAAGTAATTTTTCTTCTTCTGTGTCACTAAGAGACACAGCAAAAAGTGAATGGTGTTTCTTCTGTTTCAGAAAATCATTGATTTGTGTCCATGTATTTAAGCAAAAATAAAACTGCTTGGTATATGTGCTAGCATGTGTCTCTATTACTTGCTATGGGGTCATGAAAAATTCATGCAGTATATATTGGTTAAGAATGTCTTTCTTTCCTGAGACCCAAAAGACAGTACTTCACTGAAACATTGATTCAAAATAGAAATACCACAGAGAACCAGCATGGTACATTGCACAGCCATTTAAAATGAAGAAAGGAAGAAAGGTCACATTAAAGGAAAAGCAAGCTGCATTTAATTCGGTTAAACAGGCAAACTCTCTAGGATGGGAACTGTCTCCTTACATGTCAATGTAGTGCCTTACACAGCAAAGGTATTACCCAGTGGAGCCTTCAGACCCTTGAACAACACCACCACTCAGGATTCTGGGAATTAAGGGAAAGGCTGAGGCTCTTAATTGAGTTTCATTGGCATATCATTTTTCCTTTGACATTTATTCATATCCTTTGCATCTCAATGTACTTAAAATACAAGCAGACCCTACTGCAAGTTACATTGGAGAGACTATGCTATTAAGGAATATCATATTCCAGTACTTGTTAGGAGAATTGTTGTGGCACACAGGCCTTTCAGTTGTGTCCGTGGAGAAATGTAAGAGACCATCAGGGAAATAGCAAAATAATTGCGTGTGATATTTTAATTTAAAAAATCTCCAAAGAGGCCCAGTTTGCAATAGAATTTGAACTACTGAATTTCAAAATAGAAAATTACCTGCCTAATAAAAATATCACTGCTTTCAGTTCTTATATCAGTACCCATTTACTGCCTTTTATTCTATTAACAATATCTGCAGCAAAGGATATGTATCTCTGTAATACAGCTAAAATATTAATTTCAAAATTATAACATTTGTGGTCTTTAATCAGTGGTTTCATGCAAAACAAAAGCAAAGACTGCAAAGGATTTGTGCAGTTGCCTGTACTGCCCAGCGAAGTGGAAGTCTTTCTGCACATCGCTCCTGCTGTGATACGGTGTGGGAATAGAGTGGCTTTGATATATAGATGCAGTAAAGGGGGAGGAATTGGCAAGATTTGGGGACAGAACTAAAATCTTTAGATGAGCTAACAGAGATGAAAAGGAGCAAAAATTCTTTCTGGCAGAAAACCACTTCTACGTGTTTTACAGCTCTTCACTCTAAGAGTCCATCTATTTTTTTCCCAGTGCATTACCTGAGTCTGCTGAGTGACCCACTTGTGAGCTTACCATCTAAATCTTGCCCTCTTTCATATTCAATTCTTTTCTTACACACTTCTTTAACCAGCCAGTCATAAACATGCAGTAGTAACCCTCCTTACCCATTTCAGCTACTGCTTCCCTGCTGTGGGTATTTAGGCTTTGGAACAGATGAATGTTAAATTTATCGTATTTCCTAGTAAATTTTCTACAATTGCTTAGTTTTCCCTCTTCCACAAACTGAATATATGCTTAAATACATCCTGACTGCCATCCTCTGACTGTTTTATTCTATTTTAATGAGGGACAAGCTGTGCACTAAATAGCAGAGGGTTAATCTCAGGACCTTTTTATGGCTCAAGTGATTTCATCTTAAAAGTACATGAGTTATAAAAGTTAATAATTAAACATTAAACAGCTATGAATGTAGAAGCTGGTGCTCTTGTATAAAAAGAGTACAGAATTAGTTTGATACCTCTTATCTTGTGTATTTGCATTATTTTCTGAGATAATAAGATTGCCTGTCCAATGAGAAAGCTTATCCATATTCTAGTAATTTGTTTCGCATTACCTTGGCATTTAAATAGTCACTTGATAAATCCTAAATTGTGCACTTACATGGCAATGTTCTCATTTTATTGTTCTGCTAAATTTGCATTCCAGACAATAAGTATCTTTTAGTACTGCCTAAGTTAGCCTCAGACAAGTGATCTTTTTCTAGCAGGAATGGCACCTTTGCATTTGACAGTTGTCACTGTCATCTTTTTCATTATTGGATCAAACCTAATTAAATCACATAGATTGCATCTGTCAGGGTTTTTTTAGAATTGAATAGCTTACTATTTGTCACCCATTATGAGCATATTAGGGACACCATGGAACTCTTTTCAATTTAAAGAAATAATTTCATTTTACACAGCATCCACAAGAGCCTGTCTTGTCCTTTTCTATAGAAAAGTTACCTGAATCATTTGGGAATACTATTTTTCTGCATTTGAGGTATAAACACTTGCCTGAATATTGAATTTGGTTAATCTTCAGTAAAGAACCTGAACAGGAAATATTTCAATCAGAAAGTTTTCTAAAAGCTACAAAAGAAGCTTTCTTACTGACTGTGATGTCCTGTGTGATCAGATTTGTGATAGGTCTAAATGGGTATTACACAGTAAATCCTTTTGAACTGCTCTTCACAGGGAGAAATAATTTGACTGGAAGTGATTATTAAATCCATCCTACAACACGCTTGTTTTGAAGTTCCTCTGTTTGAGGATGAAGTATTAAAACAGGTTCAGGTTTATACTTGCTACAATTTAAACTTGGTGATGGTTATGGTGAGCCTTTCTTTCCAATTAAAATTTCTGTCCTGTGCTACCCAAAAATGCAGTCTCTTTCCCTTTCTCACTCTAAAATCTCGATACTGAGACTTCGTGATATGAGGGCTTTTCACTAAATAAGATCAGAGCTTTCCAACTTTTAGAGACAAGTCTGCCATCCTTTCAGGCTATATGGAAGAGTTTGACTTACATGGATGTGAATGATCAAACATGAACATCAGGTTCTTGTTGGATTGACTGTTATTTTGGGTTAGTAATTTAATATTAACAAACACAGCTTTTTCTAATTTCAGAATTTGTATCCATCAGTTCCCTTCCTTAAGCTGTGGGAAGGTCTCTGCCGGTTGAAGATCTGGAGGAACCCACTTATATGGGGCAATAGACAAGAGTCTGGGACTAAAATGACAGCGCAAAAACAGTGGTCTGGCAACAGTTATATTGAGTAGTGTTGCCAGTACCTGTCAGACTATGTGGAACTCTTCAGCTCAAAAATGTTAGCAATTCCAACAACTGGTGGTGGGGTTTTTTTGCTTAACAGAGAAAGAAAAAACCCAAATTTATAGGAAAAAATCTTAAATCAGTTTTCACCTGTCTTTCTCATCTCACTATTAAAAGTTCAGAGACAAAGAAAGCCTCAGAAAATACTTTGTATTTCCTTGTCCAAATTTCACGACACAGTGGATTAATATTTGACTCTTCACAACAGTTTGCCTACTCTTTTGTTGTTCAGAATTAATGTGAAAAGAACAAAGAAATACACAGATAACATTAGTTTGTTAATATTAACTTCTCTCACAGAGCAGTAATTCAGGATTTGTTTAATTGATATGGGTCTCACCAGTAAAGACTTCATGTTAATGAGATAAGAAAATGACCAATCTATCCAAATACTCTTACTTTAATAGGCTGTGTAAGGTATGCAATGCAAAATTCCCTGCAGAATCCTTATGTGATTATATGTACAGAACCAGTGATATACTAGAGGTTTTATCCTTACATAAGCATGATTTCAGATGTGTTTCTTTCTGACAAACTTTGAACAGATTTGGTCACAACAGTGAGAAATGTGAAAGACCTGTGAGACTTGTGTCAATAAAGGGTTTGGTTACCAAACATGCTAGTTATTTTTCTGTGCTTCTGCCAGAACAGTTCAATGGTTTGCAATGTAATTCAGCTTTCCCTTTAAAACCAAACACAAAGATTGCTTGCAATTCTTGTCAAACCCATGTAAATACTGCTTTGCCCTTCTGCTGTGCCTCCCAGATCAAAAGCATCTGCAAGTATCTAATAAATATTTTTCCAGCCCCCTTGGAGGCTAGCTAATTAAATTGCATGACTTTGGAGATATATGCAGAAACAGGCTCTAAAGTTGAATAATGTGCCAGAGAAAAGGGCAGAAGTCTGCATCTTAGTTAAGAACAGAAGCCAAACCATGCAGCTACTAGCCATCCATTTTAAGTTATGTGACTGCCTCTCATCTTCTTTTAATTAGAGATACTTTTTTCGACCATATACACATGATAGTATAGTGAAACCTGATGGTTTATCTTCCTCAATGTGCATCATTTGTTAATGTTTCTTCCTTTATGCCTACATTAGTGCATTTTCCTGTTATGGTTCCTTGGTGAAATGATTTTGACACTCACTGTTCTAACTGCTCCCTGGATGCAATCCCTAAAGGTTGCTTTGAAGGAAAAAGCAGCTTACTTCTTTTAGAAAACATGATCTCCCAACTGAGCTCCTATGATTGAATTGATTTATAATTGAGGCAATTCTGATTTTACACCAGAGTTCCAGATCTACACCAGCTTTGCAAGTTTGCTGTCTTACAGGAGGGTACTTCACACTTAGATAGGAATTAATTTAGTGCAGTTAAGTCCTTTCCTGGCAGGCACACAGGACTAGCAGTAGCAGTGTTGAAGTGTTGGCTTTCCTGTGAGCAGGGAGCAGCTCCAGCTGCCTGGGGTGCTTTCTCTAGGACCTTGTTGGGGTGCACAGTTCTGCACCACTGGGGATACTGAGCGGAGGAGGTCTCTCATAATCCCATTGCAGGGAAGTTTGGATTACTTTTGGCTTTTGCTAGCTCACTCACAGCCCTGAGAGAGCAGCTGCTACAGCTTTCATCGCTGTATCTGGCAGGACTTGTGCTCCAGTGATGGAGCCAGGACACTGGTAACAAAATATTCTTTGCCAGATTTGCTCCACAAGGAAGGAAGCAGATTCATCCTGCTAAGAGATAGAAACCCAGCATTTTATGTGGCAACCAGAGCTATTCTAAGCACAGAGGCTGTCAGATTGCAAATATTTAGATGAGGCATCACAAGAAATATAATGTGAAAGAATCCTACTGCTTTCTTGTTAACACAGTATTCATCATCATCTGAACTCTAGCATAAGCTCAGGCAGCAGTTGGCCATTGTGTTAATCATTTTTATGTCTCAGCTCCAGTCACAGAGAAAAAGGAATTAAATAACTCTGTTTACAGCTGCTAAAAATAAACTTGCGGACTTGCTGGATTCCTCCACATTAAAATGTAAACAACTGTCAGCTCTTCTGGAAAAGCTAGTTTTGCCCTGCTAGTAACTTCCCCAGGAGAATTTCTGTGTTTTTTAAAGTTTTATGCTGAAGATTTGTTTCCATAATTGGGGCTGGCCAGTTTTCTCTCAGAAAAATGAAAACTGAACTCTTTCCAGTTAAAACAATTGCTACTAGAACTTTGGCATGCAGTGCATGTGTGCCAAACGGTGTGAGCTGCTTCAGTGAGGATTGCAGCCCATCATTTTCAAATTTGGGTGCCTTAAGAGAGGCAGTTTAATCCATATTTAGACACCTATAGTGGAAGTGTCTGGTCTGGCTTCACTGCCAGCACCCACATATCCTATGAGTGTCTTCCACTGTCTGTCAAATCCAGGATATTGGAAAGCAATTCTTTATCTTTTAAGGGTCTAAATTAAGAAACACTTTTTTGGCATTTAGAAAAAATATATCAGGCCAAAATTTTAAATGCTTTGATTAAAATGTTCTTATGATGTGAACTGCTTTTTAAAAGTGCATGGCACTACCTGAGATGGACTGATGGGGAAATGGAAGTCCTGGAATAGATAGAATATAATTGATACACTGCAGTTTGATTGATATACTGCATTTAGTTTTCAGCTGAGGATCTTTGCATGGAAATACTTGGACCATATTATCAAAGTACGTTTAAGTCATTGTGTAAATAATACAACAGTTCACCAGTCAAAACATTCATCTGACTACCATATACATCCCTACTATTTAAATTGGTTTGGAGGATCCCTTTTTTGCATGGTTTAGACATCTGTCAGTCATGGACAGCTGTTATCTTACAGAATGTCCACACCTCACACATACTTCTTTGGATCTGGGAAGTAGTGGGTTATATTGATAACCACAGAAAATTGGCAAATGGGTTAATATCTTAAATAAATGCATTAAAGAATAGTCAGAAAAAGCCAAAGTAAAAGGAGAAATAATATTTCTTCTCTTACTTTGAGGAGAGGAAAATAGCAACAGAACAGATGAAAGATTAGAATATCCCTCAATAAGCAATGTAGACAATCCTTCTATCAGTGTATAATCACCCAATAGTCTTCAGTGAAAGCCTTCCAATGGTAGAGGCTCTACTGGGTCTTCAGGGTATCTCTTCCAGTGCTTCCCTATCATGAAAAATCTATTTCTGCTATTAATTAGTTCGCAGACTGAAACCTATTCCTTTTTGTCCTTGGAGGACATGGATAACAGTCCCTTAGCTCTATGCAATAGCCTTTTAGGTACTTGAAAACTTACATCCTCCTTCAGTGCTCTGCTCTTTATTTAAAATACATGAATTAAATCTTTTGGTGTAAATCTTTTTCTCCTAGCCCCCAGTCTTTTTTTTTTTTTTTTTTTTTTTTGTTCTCACATGAGATTTTTCCAATTAAGAAACAAAAATCTTCCCAGGTAGAAAAAAAGTCAAATCTGGACCAAAAAAAAAAAAAAAAAACAAAAAAACCAACCCAAAATGCACCCAGCGTTATCAGCTTTATGATAAAAGGCTTCATAACTAAAGTAATGATTTAATGATTGTTTGGAAAAAATTTCTTTTGAATCTGACACAAATTAGTAGTAACTTTCAATATTTTCTGTAATGTGCTCTTTTAAGCACAGTGTTATGGTAGTTGCCTCTTTTCCAGGCAGGGTAGTGCTGATCTACTTAATCTTTCATCATGCTGAAACTGTTGTAAAACTTAGGTCTTTTTCTGTGCTTCTGTATTGTTCTCTGGATCTCTTTTTAAAAAGTCTTCTTGCCCTTACCATTGCCACCTTATACCTAGGTGGCTTTGGTGAAAATTTATGTAGTCTGGTTATGAATTTATATAGTTCAGCTATTTCACATTTGCATTCCATTAGAACTTGGGCAGGTGCCATCGAGTTCTGGTGGTTTGAGTATTCTGTCAATTTGCTCTATAATCTGTTTCACTAACACTTCAGTTTGTGACAGATTCTCTAACACCTCCTCTAAAAAGAAGAGTTTCAGCATGGAAATTTCCCTAAGTTTGTAAATGGCAAATGCTTTTATGCCTTACTTATCTATTGGCTCTCACACTTTTCTGGCAAGCTTTCTGCTCCTGATGTGTTGGAAAAAGAATTTATTATTACTCTTTATGTCTTTGCAAGTGTGGTTTTTTTTTCTCAAAGCCTAGTTTGGCATACACTTGCATTTAACCTTCCAGTGCTTGTGGCCTTATCTGAGACCCTCAGTTGGACAGAATCTCATCTTCATGAAGGCAGGCTTTTTATTCTTAAGACCTTCCCTACCCATTCAACTGAGGCCAGGTTGGAGGGGTCTTTGAGTCTACTGGACTCTTCCACCTGGTCTACTAGGAAGGTGTTTCTGACTACTATAGGGAGGTTGGAACTAAAAGATCTTTAAGGTCCTTTCCAACATAGGCCATTTTTTGTTTATTACTATGATTCAGTTTAGCTACCCTAATTTTATTCTTCTAGAGCAAGAGGCATAGATCTGATGAGAGTTTCTGATACAGCATCTTCAAATACACTCTACGCCACCTGCAAAAATGTCATACTCTGGACCAATCAGTTTACCAAAATTTTGATTTAATTCCTAGAGAGTCCATAATCTCAAGTGGTGGCTTCTTTCATGTTTGATGTTTTTCTTCCATTCTTCTTTCTTTATTCCCCTCTAAAAATGCCCTCTGTAGCATTTTTATACAAAGCATTAGCAGCTGGTTTCCACTTTGGTTTAGATGAAGTGTTTATTCCTTTCTTGTATAGATGCACTTTGGTTCTAAGTTATTTTGGTTTGGATTTTGTTTTCTTCGTTATTGTTATTGGTTTTGTTTAGTGGGCTTTTTAGGTTTGGTTTGGTTTGCTGCTTGATTTTTTCTTGGTGTTGGCTTTTTTTTCCCTCTTGTTTCCAGTAAATCAGACCCTATCTCATTTTCTCAGCCATGCATTGCAGATTTTCTTTTCTAACTACATTTGGCCCTCAGCATGGCAGGAGGATTTCAGAGACTGTGAATTTTGCACATCCTGGTTTTCATTATTTAACTTCTGCTTCAGAACCTCTCTCTTACCCCACTGCTGGTTTGAAAATGCTAAGAGGTTAAATCTTCTACTTTGCATTCAGTCTTAGTCATCTGCTTTCAGGATATATGTGGTGAGGAGATTACGGATATATGCTTGTAGATCACTTCAATTATTTTTATTTATTAACAGATTTTGATTTTAAAAATTTGCTCCTGCCCAGAAGAATTAGCTAAGGAATGCATCTCTCCTCTTTAATCAGAACAGCATGTTTTATGAATTACACTATTTATGTATATTTGTGCTGAAATCAGCACAAATGTAAGATAAATAAATTAAGAGATAATAGTGGAATAACATTGAATAGGGAATCCATCAAGGCAAACAGTCTACTGAATCAAGAATTTTCTTATACCAGGAGACTTAAATATATTGCATATTGCACAATTTGACTGTTGACCTTCCAATGCCCTTAGTAAATACTTCAATTTAAATTATTTTTCAGTTATTACATCTATTTTTATTCTTTTGTGTGTGTGCGTGTTCTAGTTGTCAATAGTGTTTGTTATGTGAGTGCAGTTAAATTATTTGGGTTTTTTATTTTATTGTTTCTCTTTTCCAAAAGTTTTAAATTTTCTTCCTTCTGTTTAATACTCTCTAATTTCATTTCTGAAAATTAGGTCAAAAGTGAAAGTGCCACAGCTTTGTAAATTCAGCTTTGCAAACCAAGCTTGATGTAAAAAGTAAAAGTTGGGGTTTTTTAAGTGAGAAATTATGTGTTCAAGTATACTTTCCCTATACACAAAACAGTTCGCAAGAAAATTGGCACACAAGCATATATTTTAAAATCTAAAATAATAGATTGATTTCAATGTATTAAGGTAGGACAATGTACTGGGTATGAGTATTCCAGAAATCTCCAATGATTTTGCTTTACTATCCTATCAGTGGAAGGCAACCTTTTCCATTTTGAACTTCTATTTTGTATACATTTCATGCTCTTTCAAATTTTGAATGAGATTGTTAATTTTATGGTTCACAGGCTTTGCAAAAATAAAAGTAAAATAAAATAAAAGTAAAATAAAATGAAAATAGCTGTGTCTTGTTGAAGAGAAAAGGAATACTGAGAGTCACTGAACAATTACATATTTTCTGTCAAAACTCTCCCAGTAAGCCATGGAATAAACTCTCTTAAACACATTAAAAAATTTATAATTTTTAATATGCTTTGGTTCAGTTCATCAGCAAAAAACTCATTTCGCAAAATGAAGAGCCATTGAAATTACAAATTTTTACTGGAAATCACCTTTGATGGTTTTGGTAATGTGCAGCTCTCTATTTGGCTGCAAATTAAGCATCTTTCTTCTAGAGAGGATGAACTGGAGCAAAGGGAAGGGAAAAACACTTTGTTGTCTTGCTTCTGAGTTGTCCAAGGAGTGGGACAAAGCTTTAATGTAGTGAAACTAGGCACAGTGTGTTTCCTCAAAATTGCAGATCCTGGTAAACTTAAAAAAATAGCATCATATTCACAAAAGTCATAGAGCATCCCACCACTTAAGTGCTCTTTCCTCCTGTCACAGCTGGGTCAGAATTTTATACCAGAGGCAACTCCCACTTGTTCACAGGAATTTGTTAAAAGGAGGGATCAATGGAGGAGAAAACACAGTAATTCTTCCTTCTCTAGAGGATAGTTCATATTGTCCTACTTTGTTCATTACAAAAGGTTATGTTAATATCCACTGAATGACAATAAAAAGTTCATCATTAAATTGCACATATAGATGTGCTTTATTTTTTAAAAGAAGCATCTCCCATGTGAACAAGATACTATGATAGTAAATCACCATGTCAGCTCTGATGAAAATTTTCATGTTGTCATAAGCAGCAGTTTCACCTAAGCATAATTTTATCAAGAGATAGAAGACTTTTTCTGGCAACAGCAAACACTCTTTGAGGTTCATGAAGTGTTGGAGCCAGCAAGTCAGGGGTGTCTGAATTCTTCAAAGAGAAATCAGAGTGCAGGGATTGAATTAAAGCCTTTGAAGTATATTAAGTATATGAGGTATATACTGAGGTACATTAAGCCACTCACACATAAAGCAGAGGTGCAAGTTTAAGTTTTAGGATAAGTATGTAGGTTCTAGAATGACTTTTGAATGTTTTTAGTGAGTAAAAGGTCAAAGGTCTCAGATGCCAGAGTAGCAGTGGGAGTTCTAGTGAAGGTTGAAAAACATAGTCTTAGATACTACTGTTTTCCAGAGGCTCCAGGAATGTAGTTTTAGACATAATAGAGCTATAGTAAGAGTATTGCTTACATTTTTCAGATAGAACAAGATAGACCATATACGTAGTTTATACGTAATCTGGCATGTTAAAACACTAGAATTCTAATAGGTTAAGGAGTGGTGGTCCGAGTTTGAGTCTTAGCTTGTTGGGAAGGTTCTGTATAATAGCAAATACTGGGGAGAGCTGGTGTTTTTGCCATCGATTTTTGCCATTGCTTTTGCCATTTTGCTTTTGCTATTTTGCTTTTGCTTTGCTTTGCTCACCACCATCATCAACACCCAAGAAGAAGATAGAAGCTGCCACAGCAACATCAGCTTCCTGGGACCTTGACAGAAGCAGCTTCCACTTCTGTTTGGAACTCTATACCAAAACTTAGCATGGACTTTAATGTCTGTGACTTTGCTTTCAAGGCTGATGTGCCTTTGTAATAAACAGCTTTATAGCAACTATTAGCTGCTTGCTCGTTTAAGAAGATAACCTGATGAAGTTGGTGCCTACAGCATCCGAGAGTTAACCCCACAATGAGGTTTTTCTTGTCAATGAGAGTTGACACACTGCACACTGGATACACACCAACCACAAACAGCCATCTGTGCTTTTAAATGAGGTTTTCCAGGTTGAAATCCTCATCAACACAAATAATTGTGCTCACTGAAGAAATCAGCTTGAAAGTCATCTGAATACACCTGACAGAGTGTTTGTACAATAAACTCCAGGATTGAATCTCCACTTATACTTTTTTCATCTCGTGTTCTCTGTATTCACAAAAGAAGTTTACCTTAATATTTTGCAATCATTTTTATGAGAATTATTTCCTTTTAATTGTTTAAGAAAAAAATATTTCCAGATGCTCCAATGCCTTGATATGCTGCATGTACTGAGTCTCCTGTGTGCTGCAAAATTTGATTGTTCAATGGAGAAAAATCATCAAAGGTTTTTCTTGAGGAAAAATTGTTTGTGAACTAGCCTTTCAATGCATTGTTTCTTTCATGCAACTCCCACAGGTGATCTTTATTATGTAATTAAAAAAAAATAAATTCAAAATTAAATCAAAAACTCTTAACATGTCAAGCTTTTTGAACTCATTAAAAACAAAACAGTCTTAACAGAAACCATTGAGACAAATAGAGAATAGCCCAGAGGACAATAAGTCTCCAGCTGGCTGGACTTCTCTGCAAAGAGAAAAAGGAAAGGCAATTTGTCTTTCTGAAATGTACAGCCAGAACAGACCTCCTAGATGTAAGAATAGGAATTAGAGATTTTGACAGGTTGCTCTGAAACACTTTATTATGCTCGTATAGTTGAGAACAGTGTCATGATTTCTGCAGAGCAGGCTGCTTCTGCCACTCTACTTGAGATTTTTCCACCCAAACGTGGCAAAGATAATATGAGTAAAATAGAGTAATTACTCATGTAGGTAGCTTAGTAATACAGTAATATAGGCCACAGAAAACATGAAAAGAATATGTAACACTGGAACTAATCAGGTCAGAGGTTCATAATGAAACGCCATTTCTGGACAAACAATGATCAGCTCATTTAGAATTAGCATTAACCAGGAATGCACTGACCAGGCTTGAGAGAAAATTAAATCCAAAGAAGAATAAAACAATTTCAAACCTTCAGTCTACTCAAATCTCAGTGATACTAGAGTTTTGCTCTCAGTGCTTGGAATGCAACTGCTTTTAGCATTAGAAACAAGAGTAAGTTCAAATGGCTTCCTCTTGAATACTCAGTTTGTATGAAGCCAGTCAGCCAGTGATGCAGCAGACACTGATGCATTTGTTTGGCGTCATTTCAAACACTATCAATTTGATATGATGTGGCTACTGTTCTTCTAAGGGCTTGCTTAAGTTTCACACCATGGTTGCAAACACATGCTTGATCTTAGAAAGAACAGAACTAAGGGTATTTAGTCCAAAGGGCTGAGGTATGCATTTGGTGCAGAAAGTTTTCCTTGGTTGTGAAGCCATGTTGTAGAACAGAGGATCACTGAAAGTGTCCTGGCCTCACTCATGCTCTCTCCCCTGGGAAGGTTCTAAACATGCATTTAACAATGAAATTTAATTGTAATGAGATAAAATTCCCTTTAAACCATCTATTCATTTGTGCCTGCTTGTCTTCTATTTATTCCCAAATGTGGAGATTAGGTAACAGATTGCATTACCCTGTGAAACTGAAAATGCAAATAATCTGCATTTTTTAACACTTTTGCATGAAAGTTCCACCAAAACGAGAGCATGAATTGTACTTTACGTTTGCATTGAAACAAGTGAGATCCTGCTTTGGGAAAAGCAAAAAATAATTCTCTAAAATTCCTCCTGCAAATTGTACATAAATGTTAAACTAATGTGATAATATTTTAATCTATTCTGCATAAACACTCTCACTTTATGTTTGTGTCTAGATAAAAAGTACGTCTATTTTGGCTCATGAAGTTGCAGTTGAAATATAAAAGAATTTCAGGTACCTAGTTTGAGCAAGACAGTGTCTGCGGTTAGTGAAGCTATTAATGTCTACTAAATAATCAGACAGAGAAAGCTCTATATGCAAGCTAAATATAATAAAATTTCACAATTATCTGATGAGATAAATGAGGCACATTTAGAACAGAACATAACTTTCCTGTCATCTTCAATTGCAGTTTGGGGAATATATTTTTTTAAATACTGAAGTGTAACATCCACTTAATGGTCTTTGTGATGTGTCCAGAAATGTGCAAATATAGGTTATCATTAAGTTTTTATCTATTTGAAATTAATTCTGTTAATGACAATGAAAAATTGATAAAATGAAAAAAACTTATTTTTATCTTAACCATCAGTTAGTTTGTATCACTGTGGCCATCTGTATGTGTTCAAGATTTTGACACATATGATGGTAATATTTTTGCTGAATGCATAATGAAAGCATGTATCATCTGCAAGCAACAGTCATTTCTGAAAATGTGCCAAGAGGATGCTGCCCATGAAAAAGAGCAAGAAAAACTTTGCTGCTTTTTCCTTCGAGGATAATTTTTTTTTCATAAGTAGACAATTCATTGGAATGACTGTCCCACAAGGAGACCAAACAGCAGCGGAGGAGAATTGGAGTGCAATTGGAGTGCTATGACAATTCAGCATACACCATAGGATCAGCCACGATTGCTGGGAAATGAAGTAGCTCTCGTTGTAAACTTGACTTTTTGCACAGCTTCTAGCAGCCTTAAGACAAACTGATGAGCAAGGCAAGTGTGAGGCAATTTTTCCCCTTAATACAGCAAATGTAAAAGCCTTATACACAGTTAAAAGATGGACTTGTTTTGAGAGCAGATGATCTTTTCTGAGAAGCTGAAAAGCGAGTTACTTTTTGGTTTGTGACTTTGAATAACCTTTTTCCCTTAAATTAAACTTGTACCTAGAAAGTCACTATGTATTTAACCTTCCTAATAACACCATATGTAGGAGTGTATACTTACTTGATATAAAAAAAATTCTCCTCCTCTACTACCCACACAAAGAGTTACTGATGATCATTTCAATCTTACTGCTATAGAAGTAAGGAGGAAAAAAAGTTTCACAACGGATTAACCTTCACATCTTGTCTGAAGTAGGAGTCCTGTAGAAATGAGTAAGTGGCAGCTTCTGGCTCTATCAGATTCATGAAAACTCCCCACATTTCATTGATTCAAAAATCCTGCTTATTTGATGCAAACTAATACTCACATTTCTTCCAACAAAGTCCATTTGCCACTAAGGTAGGAAAGTAAACTCAAAGTATAGCTATGTTTTCTTGCATCTCTATGTCAGGAAGACTAATATGGCTAAAATGCTCTGAGAATCATACAAAGCCAATGAACTAAAATGACAAAGAGACAGACATCAGAGAACACAAGCAATATGGAGAATGTTTTTACATTCCACTCTATGCTAGCTTTCTAAAGCTGAAAGCATTCACCTACATTTTATATTAGACACTTTTTCAGTGGGCAGTGTTGGTTTTAAACCAAAATGAAAAAGGCTCAAATGCAGGAAGTGAATTTTCAGTTAGTTCCATCGGGACACAGTTAACACATATGTTTGGTGTTGTCCATATTAGCCAGTATGTACAAGCAGTTCTTTCCTCATACCAGAGGCAAGATTTCAGCTCCTACTTTTCACTGAGCTTGACAACACTGAGATTTTTCTGGGTTTCAGACTGAGCAAAAATTGATTTCTCTTTCCAGTCATACCAGAAGGGAAATAAGCCAGCTTCATCTTGCTGCTCTAAAAGCATCAATGAGCTATATCTGTATTTTAAAGCATGTATGAAAAGGAGAGCAGAGAATTTGAAGTGGCCCTTTGACACATCAATAAATCCCATCTAAACAACATAGTTAATTTTTCGTTTTACTCCAATTCAGTGAAAAAAGCCAGAATGATCTTTGCAGCTGCTACTTTTCAACACAGATACTAAGAGATAAACATCCAACAATATGTCCTGGAAAATTTAAAATGTTCTGAAGTGTTGTAAAGAAATAAATCACATAGCAATACATCCATGATACATTATTTGGAGACAAGGTCTGTGAATATACACTGTTATTTAGAGGAATTGAGAAGTCCTGAAAACACTTTCTATTACCCCTTGTCATTCCTACACTTTTTAAATTAGTATTGTCTGCAAGTAGAATATGCTTTTTTATCTTTTTGGAGCTTTGCATCTATCTTGGGTTACATTAGGATATGCAAAAAAAAAGTTCTCCTTTGCCATCATCTGCAAAGGAATATAAATATAAATAGGATATAAATAGGCTTACAGCAATTTTGAGAAAAATATTCAGATATCTTACAGCTAATTATAACAAATAAATAGTTATCCAGTTGTATACTTTCAACCAGAAAATGCAAGTCTTTGACATTTCCTACTGCATGAGGTCTCACATAAGTAAATATAAAATCTAAAAAAAAAAAAAAAAAAAAAAACCAAACCACAAAAAAAACCTGACCACCAAAAAAACTCCCGAAACAAAACAACTCCATAAATTTAATTTTAAACCAACAGAATTTTTTACATAATAATGCTACTGCCATTGACTCCTTGACACAGCAAGGAATTGCATCACAGGCAATGTCTTCAAGTGTCATGAGTAACAAACACCAAGTGTGATCTTGAACAAGTCATATATTCTTTATGCCCTGGTTCTCTCTGTGCACTACTGGAATAGTAACACTTTCTTCTCTCATAGAGGGGCTATTAAGCCAAGCATCATAAGAGCCGTGAATGATTTCCAGGTAGACCATTGTAATTATCTGACTAGGTATGAAACTTAGTAATATATATGCCTCTACGATAGGGAAATTTATTTATTCCTATGAAGGAAAACCAAGTGTGGGTTTTGTTTTCAATGTTTCTTATTCTGCCATCCTTTTCATTGAATATTTTACTTAAGCTCTTCCATAACAGTTGCTGCAGTGATAAATTACCACCTCCCAAGGGCAGTCTGACCTGCATCCTTCACCTTCAGCCAGAGGTGTAGTCTTCTCTGTTTTGGTAGTTTGGGTGGGAAGGTTAATATAAACTCATGAGCCTCACATTTACTGTGCTCATGTAAGGAACAGTTCCAGGCTGAAATCCCATTTCTGAACATTCCAGTTCTACACTTCACATAAATGGATTCTGTGACAAGCCACTATCATGGCTGACCTCAAGGTGAAGTTTGTCACATCAATTTGGGAAGCATTTTGAAGGCAATTACTTACAGCAGATCTGCCCAACTATCACACAGAGACAGGGAAAGGAGAAAGCACTTTCAAGGTCTGCTTGTGTAAAGACACGTACATCATGCTGTCATTGGTTTAACTAACTGTATGAATGGCCTAAAGTATAATCTCCCCCTCTGATTTTTTTTAAAGGAGAAGAATGAGAAATGAATCAGCACAGAATCACAGTTAAAATCTGCAAGTCACTGCAGCTAGATGCTATATATAGACAGCATTTCCTTCAGGAATGAGTGAGGAAATGTCATTATTTCAGCTGCGACTGTGTGAGCAGGCAGAAACAATTGAGAAGTGCTGAAGCAGAGACCTTTAAATGGTCTAGAAAGAAGTACTATGTGAGTAGGCTATTATTTAGATGTTCAATTGTCTACATCATTGGTGCTCCAGAAGAACATTTCTTTTGCAGTTGTGCTTCAATCTTTGTTCAGTTTCTGAAATCAGAATAATACTAGCACAGCTAGGAGATAGTACCGTTTATGTTATGATACAGCAGTGAGAGCTTTCCTCTAAGTATCATGTTTTGTGCAATGTTTCTCAGTCTCTCTTGTGGCCTCATTACCAAAAGGCCAAGTTAGCTTGTGGGAAGGGATCCTTCTGCTGTGGATAAGAGTTTGTAAACTCTAAGCTTTTTCGCTATATTGGATGCAGAAGGGCTAAAATAGCAAAAGAGTTGGTGAAACTGTATCTCATTTCAGCTTGCTCTTCTCTAATAGGCCCTGATGCTTGTGTTAGTTCTACTTCCAGGCTACATACTGCGAAATAGCAAGAAAGAAATCATCTATGAGTCAGTCTGTCTACTCCTTTCAGCTGGCCAGCTGGGGCAACAGAGGTGTAGTTCTTTGATATTTAGCTGGGTTTTAGCCTGATCTTAAACAGCCGAAATAGAAGAGAGAGAAGTTTGTGACATTGTTCATCATTCTCTGTATGTAGGACAGATCAAATTCCCCCATCTGTAAAACCAGTGTGCAAATACACAGCTCAGTAGCATCTATACTTGGGATAGACACACGATAGTATTTCCCTGTCAGACACACTAGCTTGCCCAGTTCAAACTGGATGAGAGATGTGCTGAAAATAGAATATGAATTAATGAAGATAGAGTTTTGTGAAAAAATTACTTCCTGACCATAAACTCACTAGTTACTATTTCCCCGAAGCAGCAAGTAAAGGTGCACAGTTCGTTATTCTGCTGGCATCTGTCATGATAAATACTAAAGAAGAATAATAGTTGTTCTCAAAGCTAGAAAATGAGAAAGAAGTAAGAGGAATTATTTACTTACAAATGGAATTGAAACTCGAGATCTAAATTCTGGCCACACTCTGGTTAGTAGAAACAGGAAATGAGTGGCAAAGATCATGAGTTATGTAATTTTATTGGAAAACACTGGGCCTCTTATCTTTAACACATTTACCAGCAAAATAGAAAGGACTATATTCCATGTAAAGAAACAGAATAAGTCCATCACTTTTTAGAAACCAGATTCTAAAATTATTAAAAGAATGGAAATATGCATATTTTTCGTTTCTGAGCCCTTCTAATGTCCATACATATGAGACTAACATTTTTTTCTATAGATTTAGTGTGAAACTTCTGCCAGACAAAGTATATTCTTTGTTGACTCTGCAATAGTCAATTTAGAAACAACATAAACCAGAGGGGAGACCTGTATGGCATAGCCAGTGATTTAAGTATATAAGAGTTTTGACTAAAGCAAACATTTTAAGGTTAGGCAACAGATCAAATATCACAGGTCAAACAGGTCAATATCACAGAATATAAAGGTCAAATATCACAGAAGAAAGCAAATATATTATTTAAATGTCTGGTGAGTCAGTTAGAAATTAAACTTAGAGATGGGTTGCTAAACAACACCCCTCCCCCCAAAAAATAAAAGATGGGAAGCAGTTTTCTATTTGATTAGTGAATAAAGAATAACCCCTCATACTGCAGTAGTAATTGTTACTTCTATCATATTTGCTGAAGAGATATTAAAAGTGACAGAAAATTCTATACTCAATTCTGCTGGTGTGAAACAGATAAGAGTAGAAGCAGAACCTCCACACAATATTCTGGAGCAGTTTATCTTTCATGGAGTGTGCAGTGTCAGGATGACCTGTTGATTATTTGGTAGACATTGTCAAGGGTAAGTAGTGGCTCCACTTTCTTGATTAAATATTAGCTAGTGGGAGGTCTAGAAATTCCTATTAAACAATGTAATTGGTTTAATAAATTCTATGGAGAGTGAAGAGCTTAACCAGCAGGCTATGTTGCAATCAGAGAAAATGGGCTCAAATATATACGAGTGTAAATAGGAGAGAAAATCCAGTTTGACTAATTTTTGGTAGTTGTTACCAAACTGCAAAGCCATACCCTAAAAGACATGATATAATAACACTGCAATAAGAATTATATCCATTAAAAAAGTAGTATGTCTGGGAAATTTGTTTCAGTGGAGTTGAACTGATGAAGATACCACTTCTGATCATATATATAGCAAAATTAGACCACTCCACTAAGGAGCTGAGCTCTAAAGCTTTGATTTTCAGGCACAAACCTGTCTTCAGCAGTTTTTGTTACCTGGCTATTGACCATTGTATAATAAACTGCATTGATAAATAAAATTATCACAAATTGCAGCAAGCTGAATGCCAATTAGTAATAACAAAAAATATTCTCTCACAGTGAGAGTGGGTAGACTCTGAAACTGTTGCCCATCCCTAGGGATGTTATAACTAATTGGAATTTTGCCCACTTGTACAGCAAAATTGTCTCAGATGGTATATAATGTATCTGAGTTCCAAAAACAGAGCAAGGTTTTTGCTTACCTGGATGGTCAGGAGGAGAATTAAGCTTCTCAACAGATGACTGTAAGCAGTTAATAGAGGTTTACCAACAGTAAATTATGCTTTACAGAACTGTTTGCCTTCTACGATAAAATGGCTAGATGTGTGGCTGCTCAAACAACCGTTGTCTATGATGTCACGGTGTGACTTGGGTTTGCCAACCTTAATATATTTAATTTCTTTTTGAGACAGGACTCAGGAGTAGAGACAAGGCAGGCTCAAAATTTTAAAGGTACAAGAAGAAATTTATTAATAATACAAAAAAAAAAAAAATTAGAATTCAGGATAAAATTCCTAGATTGTTCCCTCCTCCCCTTCATTCCACATTTCTTGCCAACCAACATACAGAGAGAACACTTCAGTCAGTTATACACTCAAATAATCAGTTCAGTTTTCTTCAGAGAGAAAAGTCCCTTTTCTGGTTATGGCTTAGGGGGTGTCTTCACCTTCACAGTCTGCGTCCGCCCGAAAACCACAGGACTATGAGTTTTCCTCCCATTTACACAGTCCTTCCAGAGCCGTGTTATGGATTACGATGCACACATGGGGTACCACCTCTAAAGGCAGGCTGCTAAAAAACAGAATTCTCTTCATCTGCTTCTCTATCAAATATATCTGTTCATATTCCAGTTCCAGAACAAAGACCCCCATTCCCTCGGGGCAAAGGATTCTTTTCTCAAATATTTCAAATTCCCATGTATTTTCCACTGTTTAAAGGAACTTTAGTGAAGTCACAATCCCCACAAGCCCACAAAAAAGGTTTTCAGCTACTTGCATCTTTTCAATCTCCTCCCACCAGGAACTTTGTCTTCATCCCGCTGACTTTTGTAGTCTTCATGCTTTATTTCTTCTCATTAAGGGGAACTTAGGAGATTCAGGATTCCATCCAGGCATAAAGAAGTTACAATTGTATCCAGATTGCGAAGAAACAAACGTGGGCAGCTGGAGTCCTTCTCTGCCACGTGGAAAGGCGAGCCGAGCCCAGCCGGCAGGGCCGGGGCCATGTGGCCGGTGCTGGGGCCATGAGGAGCCCGGGGGCCCCCCAAGCCAGGGGCTCCCCGCAGAGCCGGTGCCAGGCCCCCCCGCCGAGCCCAGAGCCGGGCCGCAGCCCCTCAGCCAAGGACCCCCACACCTCCGGAGACCGGAAACCGAAAGAGACAGTTAGCTCGATGCAATTGTGATTTGTGAAAGCGAAATAACTTTTTCATTGGTTTCCCGAGCTGTCCATCACCAAATCAGCTCTCTGATTGGTGCCAGCAGCTCACAGGGGAAGCTCCCAGAGACGGGAGAGTGCCTCCCACTCCCCACCTCATGGAGCCATCCCTGAGGTGAATCCACCCCTCCCCCTTACCACGTGAAACCAACACAGATGTCTATCTTGGCTTCAGCAGGGCCATTTTACATTTTTACCATCTTCCATGAAACTTCATTTTCTGGGTTGATGCTTGATTAGATTTATGAAAAGCTGTCTGGGTCACAAGGCAGTGAGCAATGGTCTCTCCTGGAAATTCTACTTAAAATGGATTTCCTCAAGGGTCGATCCTGTGAACTCTTCTGCTTTGTAGCTTCACCAAAACCATGGATGAAACAAGATGGATGAAGCAAAGAACAGGACAGGCATTCAGAGGGACTTAGACTAACTACAAAACTGGGCAGGCACAATCCACAGAACGCAAAAAGGTCAAAGGCAGAGTCTGTTCCTGACATGAACCAACTCTCTGCATTGTTAAAGGCTGGACACTGCCCATCTGATTGGCAGTTTTTCAGAAAAGGAACTGGAAATCCTGGTAGGCAGCAACCTAAAAACACATCAGCTGTGCTGCCTTGGCAGCAGCAAAACCTAACAGCTAGTTGAACTTACTAAGCAGAACATAGACAGAGGATCAAGGAAGGTGACTGTTCCCCCTCACTCAGTATTTGTTAGATCACACCTGGAATACTACATTGAGTTTGGAACTCTTGCTGTACAAAAAAAGGCAGTGATAAACTGCAACAAGCTAAGTGTCACCAAAATCCTCAGGGGCTGGAGCACAAGGCACAAGGGGAGGCTGAGAGAACTGGGTGTGTAGGTCTTGGAAAAGCTGTTTTGCTACTAAGAAATTTTCAGTACTTATGAAATACTATATAAAAAAATGGAACCAAGCTCTTTACAATAGTGCATGAAGGGAGGACAAGAAAGAATGGTCAAAAATTAGGAGAGAAGACTCTGACCAAACACTGGGAGAACTTTTTTCCAAGAAGGATGTGCAAGCACCAGGGCAGGTTTCCTTCTTTGTAAGGCTGTGGCAATTCTCTCCTCAGAGATCTTGGAACCAAGCTGGACAAAGCCCTGAGCAGCTGGGGCTGAATTCAGAATTATTTGGTTTTGAGCAAGTGACTGAATACTTGAGCAAGGGGGCCAGTGGTTCAATAGCCTAATGGTTACTGTGCTTTGTCTTTCTGATTGTACGAAAAACTTCAATATAGAAACACCCATTGTAAATAGATGAGAACTTGAAATCTGGTTTTCTAGCAAGCTGATATTTTCTTCTTTAATTGCTCTAGAATATTACTCATTTAACAGGGTCTTCTCAATGCCACTGTATCAAAATCTGTATCAGTCTTCTCAATGCCACTCACGCCCCATACCTTCTACAGCTTCTCTGATTGTGAACAAAGATTCCAGCATGATGCTCCCACTGCTGCACAGTACACTGAAATCTGGCCAGGTTTTTAATCTTATTCTCCTGTAAAAGACTTCCTTTGAAGACAGTTATCAGCAACATTACCCTATCTCTCACTGTATCAGAATGCACATTAAAGTCACATGCAGGGGAGGAAGTTGCATTATATATATAATATATATATATATATATGAGCATGGGTTTTATTGTTCACTGCTCTCTATCTCCTCAAAAAATCTGCTCCCTGTCCTAAATGTTCATTGTAATAGCTAAGAAATGGAGACTGAATTGCTTTCCAGCTTTAATAATGAATCTACAAGTGAGGTTTTTGTCTGTACTTTCTGGATTTTTTTAATAGCAAAAATTGCTTCGCGTAATTCATTTATGTAAATATTCCCATGAAGTGACTGCGTCAAACTCTTTGACAACTTAAAACTGCTATGTTTGTGTTACTGCAAAGCTTCCTAATGCCTGATGGCTTTGGCAGAAATCTAGTAAACAGACATAACTCAATTACAGGAGTTTTAATACAAAATTGAATTATTTTTTTCATATCACTGCTGTTCGGAATGTTTATTAAACTGTCCTGCTTTCCTTATGTGTTGATTAAATGGAAGTCAAACTCAAAAAAATAATGTGATGGTATTATGCTGAGTTTTCTGCTGATCTAAATTGGCACAGTGCCAGATTTTTCTAGTAGTTTCAGTAGAACAGCAGAAATTTAACAATCATGCTTTATAGACTAGGCAACTTAAAGCAATTAAGCTCAAACTTGAGTAACTAATAAGCAGATTGAAGAACCCAAATGTCTCTGGTCTGTTTCCTTTGTTTAGTTTTGTTGCCTCTTTTTAAAAAGTTCTGTTTATTTCTAAAAATAAATGTTTTTGTAAAAGCACCTCTAAAAAGAAAATGAGTGGAAACATTCTGTGGTGCTTCTGTGCTTCTTCTGTGCTTTGGGAATCTCTGATATGAACAAGATGGTAATTAAGGTAATCTCAGACAATACAGGCATTTTCAACAAGAGTAGGCAATAAGATCTAGGTTAGAATCAAGTGAGGTGTTTACAAGAAAGCTTGTAAAATTTTTAAAGTTTTGTTGCTTGGTAAGTTTGAAATCTAATAAGACTTTTTTGAAAACAATTTGATTTCAGCAATTTTCAAACCTATATCTAACACAACTTTTGATAATTTTTTGTTATTTGATTGTATTATTGTGTACAATAAAACTTTAAAGAAAGAAACCAAGCAAGATGTTTCATGGTTCATGCACAGTCTTCTGACACAGAGCTGAATAAACTGATTTCCTAGCACCTACTTGCTTGTTCGAGTCAAATTCCTAAGTCCTTCCGAAGTACAGGAAGAAAAAGGAAACAAGGGAAAAGAAATTGAACAGTCTTAGGTCCCAGGACTGATGCTGGAAATGCACAACAAGTGGTGGAATTGAAGATCTTTCTGTTGCAGTGGGTTTCTATACCAAAAGGAAGGGCGAAAGGTAACGCAATTCCTAAGACTGAAAAGCTCTAAATTTATGTGGTTCCTTTCTATAGTTCATCAGCTTCATGGATTACTGCAGATATTTTCTTCTGCCTCTCATACATAAATGAAATATTTAGGCAGCGTGTTTTGAAGCAAGTCAGGCAAAGTGAAGTGAGTCCACAGAAGAGTTTGACTGACCTAACATCAAAGAACTAACTTTGTAATTCTGCCCCTTCTCTGATGGGTGGTTGATGCACAGGACATCATGCTTCAAAACAAGGTTCCTAGGAAGGAAGTTAATCCATGGGCTACACTGGGCATGGTAACTCTGTGATGTATCCCAGAGCCTTTACCTTTATTTGTCTGCACAGGCAGCAGGCTGACAGGCACTGTTGCATCCTTTCAGTCTGCACACCCCTTTGCCACAGAAAACAAGGCCTACAGAATGGGGAAGGAAAGGATGGCTCCCCATACCAGAATGTCACCTTCAATACAATTTAGAAACACAGATGTATTGTACACTGGGGAAAAAAAAGGAAGTCCTCCAGGTCTTATGATTTTGGTACAACTGTAGAAGACTTCATATTTTTCTTTGATAAACAGTCAGGTTTATCAAACCAAAATAAATGGCCCTGTTCAGACTGAAGATCATGGGTAGCCTTGAAGGAGATAAAAGGGATCTAAGGAAGAAAGTTATGCGGTGTCTCAATTAGGATCCACAAATGGAATATTGTACATGTCCATATGCCAAGAAAATGACACTTTCCTGGTACTGTTGTTGGGAGATCCCAGAGATTTTGTTAAAAGCTGTCAAAAATAGTTTTAATTGAAATTGAGAGGGAATAGTTGAATGGAGTACTACCTAGGATCCTACTGAACATTCCAGGCTTCTGAAATCAGAAAAAAAAAACCAGTTATGGGTGCTGGCTCATAAAGTTCAGAAATTTCACAAAATCAAAATGCAACTTATATTGAGCTTTTTAGCTTTAATTGTTCATAGTGACCTAAACTTGTTTAAATTTGTCCTTATGAAGAAAAAGTTCCATCCTGAGCAGAGAAACAAATGAGAGTAAGACATTCTGTTTTTTTCCTGAAGGGCAAGCAAAATGAAACATAGTTTGTATAATACAGAAAAAAACCAAGCAAAAAGCTAGAAGATCAAACGATTTGCAGATGAGCATAGAACACATAAAACACACATATCTGTAGTAGGGAAATAGGAAAGAAAGGAAAGCAAACTAAAGGAGGGAGGAAGGTGACATACTATTTCACCAGCTGTCTTTTGATGAATACTAAAACATCCCATTCAATGAGAAGGTCAAACTTTGAGCAAGTGGTAGTGACAGGGAAAGCAGCGAGTCTGTCACAGGCAACTATTAACCTTGAGACCTAATACTGCTTTGCACAAATAACGGACATGGAAAGCAAGCATAAAGAAAGTCTAATTGTTTATGGATTTCTCTGAAAATGCTCTGAAATTATGAAATTATGAAAGCACAGTAGATCTGAATGTAAGCATTAGGGCATCAGTTAACATGTTTATGTTTCATTCAGTTGATATATATTTAGTTGGATTTGAATTTGATTATGTTTTCATCCACTTTGAACATCAGCATGATTCTAAGGTTGTTCCAAAGACAGATTTACCAGTGATCTAAAACGGAATTGTCTTGCAGTGGTAAAGAGAAAGAACTGTCTCGGAATTGTATTTGTAAGATCAGCCTTCAATGTAATTTCTAGCATTGACTCCCAAGTCTTCTCTTCAATTTACTGTAAAAGATCAGACTAATGGACATGATGATCTAATAAATTTTTGTTTTCTGTTGGTTCATAATTTTGTTGAATACACAGTTATATGCAATAGATTGTATCCTGAATTTTTAAGTTTTTCTCATTCATAACCAAGACTCATATGCTTAAGGAACCTAGACAGAAAAATGTTATTGGTAATATATTTTCTGTTACTACTAATAGGAATGTAAAAGCACTTGCACAGAATACGAGCAACTCCAAGAATTAGAATATACATAGCCTAGATATCACTGGGAATCGGATTCAGAACTATGGCAAAGCAGCAGTAATCCTGCCTTCACAGCCCAAATGGAAACATAATAATTCTGTTGCTGAATGTTTGAAACACAATGACTCTATCATTTGCTTGGAATAAACATCTTTGGCTTAGGTGACATAATTCTCTTCATCTCAGTCTTCACACAAATCAGATCTACCCTGGCCTCACAGATTTTTAGAGGCTTTGAACAATGAGTGATATTGACATATTCCTAAATATTGCTCTCAGATTTGCTAAATTATTGATGTCTGTCAACTCAGTGATTATTTGAAAGAGGGATATTGACATAATGTAATTAAACTCTAAAGCAGATTTTTTGAAATCTGTATCAAAATACAAGCAACAAAAAAAATCAAGAGAAACATAATGGGCTTTTAAGAGTGGTCTGGACTGCAGCCTGAACAATGAGACTGATCAATTTAGGATTAAAAAGGAAATTAGTATTTTCTGAATAGCCCACATTTGCTCTGAAGGCAGTTGATTGTCATCAACTTCTCTAACAATTAGATTATTTGGAGATAATTTCAGAATACATTTACAGGGATAATAACAGAAAACTCAATTTTTCCATTGGTGAAATAATACTTGTCTCACAGGACAATCTGACCATCATCATAGTTTTCTTTTATTTCTCAAGTGCATGTTAATATAGAACAGTGAAGAGAATTACTTTTACAATGAATCTTCATTTTCCTAAAATATCTGCCTAGGAACTTGTATACAGAGGAGCTGCAGTGATCTAATGAAGGATATAACACTAAGGCAGTTTATTTTAACTGGCGCAAGTTTGTCTGTAAACATATATTAGTTTTGTTACAAAAAAGATAACAAACTTCTCTTGCATCCCAGAGAGAAACAACATCCCACCAAGTACTTGCTGATTGTGTACAAGCACAAAAGATCCAACTACAAACAGACTGACTTCTGCAAACTCACAAAACACAGAACTTACTGGAATCTGTCACCACTCTCATAAACTACTTAAAAGTTGAACATTTAAGCTTAATATTTAAATACAGTCGTTTATTTTAGTGTTAGCTTGAAGCTCTCTTAGGGACAGTCTCCCTTGGAACTTGGAGCTAAATGAAGGCCCAAGGTTCTCCAGTACAGCACATGAGGCATTAGAAAGTGTCCCAAAAAGACACTTTTATTTACAGTCACATTCAGCACTTTCTGCTGGCTGGAAGGAGAGTCTGAGATTTCTCCATCCTAAGGACTGTGTGGGGACACAGCTCAGTTCACTTGGAGAGGGTAGTGCAGAACTCTCCCCTGGGTGTTGTTGCCTTTTGAAGGGCAGCATTAGAGCCTCAGCAGACAGTCTCATACCACAGAAGAAAGAGGATCTTCCTGTAATGTGCCAGAAGAACTCTTCAATCTATGATGTAGATTCTTCAAAGATTAAAGCCTACTTTCCTTTCTAAAGACTAATCTGTTGTCTTTAGATACGTTATTTATAAGTTTACAAATTTTAGGAAGAGATTACTGGTAGGAAAGATAACAGCCTTTTCCAGCCTCAGGCATTTAATGGGCAGGAAGTTCCAAAAATACTGACTGTAGCAGAATGGAGACATGGTCAGCCCACTCTTTTTCACAGCCCTTCAAAATTCATTTGAAAAAATCAAGATCTACAGGTCATCCAAACATTCTTTGTAAACAAGTACTCTGTGGCAGATTTTAAAATACATTTAGGTCCTGCACATGTAAAGAGATGCTTTGCACTTTTGTTAATGCCACGGGAGTTACAAATAAACCCAGATGCTCTACCAAACACCAAATGCAGAGCTCACATGCAAACCCTATGGTGCGCAGGGTGAAGTGAGACTGGGTTTATTCTGGTTTCCTTAACTTTGCCCTCCCTTATGTCTGTGTTTCCACATGAGAAAGACAGCAAGCCTTGAAAGGTGCACAAGGCCCAATCTACAATTAAAGTTCACCACATTCTGATAAAGTCTGGCATTACAATATTTTTTGGACATCTTTGCTTGTCTGCCTCTGAAAGGTGTAAAATACTTGGTAACAGGATTTTTCAATCCTGGCCACATAATATTAAATAGAAAACGAGGTTAATGTTGCTTAGAAAATGAAAACAAAAATCAAGCTTCTCCATTGATTTATATACATCTGCTCCCTGATTTGCTGTCTTGTTGCTCACTGCTTAAGTCAATTAATGCACCATGTGTGAAGTTTTAGATACATTTATGTATGTGTCCTGGTTTAGATCAAATTTGGGAGGAAACCTCCAAAGGGGTCCCTCTAGAAAACAGATTCATGTGGCCTATCCCCCAACTGGATCAGGAAAAGATTTCCTTGGAGAAAAGTGGTAAAAATTGTTTATTTAACAAGCAAAGTGTTCACAAGCACAAAAAATTATTAATATCAAACAATAAAACCTCTCATTGTTCTGAAGAGATGGCAAATTCAGAAAGTCCTTTTTGTGAGGTGTAGCTCAGTCCACTCAGTCTCTTATCAGTCCCTCCTTTGCTGGAAAATGCCACGTCCCAGCCCAGGTGGGCTTCAGGTGTGAGGTCCTGGTGTTTCTTTGGGTTTTCAGTCCAGAGCAGGTTTGAACAGTTCCAAGAAGAAGAAAAAAAACCCTCAGTCCAGGGTACTCCAGTGCCTCAGCTAGCTAAAAAAACATAACTAAAAGGCAAAGGAGAGCTCTGTCCTGTTGTCTGTCTGTGCTGCAGACAGCATAGTCTGTGAGAGAGGAAGCTGAAAACTCCTATCTTTATGTTTTGAAAACAACTGCCTCAGACATTCCACTACTTCTCCTTATTCCCCCCTTCACTCTCAAATCTAGTTTTAAGGGTACAAAAGTTATTTCTGGACTCAGAAGAGGAAGGAGAATACAATTCAGCATCATAAAGTCACTCCAGGACTCCAGTATGTTAATATTATATTGGACTAGCTTACCTAAAATCTCTGTTCCTGTTTTCTCCCTAAATGTTTGATTTTGTTCTTCATTTATGTGGAAAGTTTGGAGGCCAGAATATATATGTTCTGGGAACTATGGTGTCAATACATACTGTGTGGTATATAATTCAAGTAAGAAATAGTCCCACTTTCTATTGTTTTGCAATATTCAGTGCTCAAATTTACTGCATTTGTGTATATTCTCTTACATAGGATATCAGTCCATTTACACATTAAGTATATAAATTAAGCATATATTAAAGTATTCCCTCAGGAACAAATCTGAATTGAATTATAAATAACACACAATAAATTTACTATCACTCAAGCTATCTGTCTGGCCACACATGCTATATGCATCCTATATATGTTATATGAGCAATGCTACTTTTTCCACTGTCCTGGTTTCAGGGACAGGTGTCTGCTGATAAAGGCAGAAGTTTTTCTTTGAAATAGAGACTTTAATTCCACTCCCCCCAAGTATTATAATTGTTTGAATCAAGAACTCTGAGGCAGAGATAAGCGGGTAGGAATAACAGCTCTTTGACTAATATATCTAACCGTACAAGCAAATTACCAACAAAACAGAACAGATAACTCGGTTCCAGTCCTTTCTCAAGCTGCAGGCACACTCTCTCTGCACTCGGTCCCGGTGCTCCAGACGGAACAAAGACCGACAGCTGCAGAGCAGCGGGAGTGGAGGCGCAAGGGGGCGGCAGCGGCCACGCCGGTCTCAGGTGGGAGCGGCTGGAGAGGGCAGCTCCTTGCTCACCATTTGGGTTCTGGTTATCAGCTGTGTCCACAGAGGCAGGAGGCTGGAACGGGGGAGATGCAGGACAGGTGATCGCAGTGTCTGGCTCTCCTGCGTTCGGCCGCGTGGCTGGAGACGGGGGGTCCTCCTCCGAGCTCCCCAGAAACACGAGTAACCCATCTGGAAACACGAGTAGCCCCTCCAGAAGCATGACAGGCCCCTCCGGAAGCCGCTCCCACCTACCCCTTTGCTGAGAGTCGTCAATGGTCCTGGGTGTAACGCGGCCAGCTCCATTGGCATAATAATGGGAAAAATTCTTTAAATTGACACAGTAATAGAAAACCACTCAACGCCCAAAATCCACTTTTATCTGTGGAATACTGGTGAAAGCCAGGGAAAAAGCAGCTTGGATTTTCTCAGTCTGCTCAAAGGAAAACATAAGATAAAAAATTAATAATAAAGATTATGCACCTGCAGAGTGCGTGAGAGACGTGACAAGGGGAGTTACCTTCCTTGCACCAATGAAACCAAGTCTATCCTCAGTTGCATGATCTAGTATATAAAAGTGTTGTTGCTTCTTTAATATTAAACACTTTTGCTTTTGCTTATTTTCTGCCTCAGAAGAAAGCCATGTTGCTGTATTTTTTTTGCCATATCCTAGCTTGATAGCAACATTTACCCATGTCCATGATCAACACTCGTGCAGCAATGCACCTTCAATAGTGATTAATAGTTACTATTGTAAGGATTGTCTCACACTGGAGCAGTTATGGAGAACTGTCTGCTGTGGCAGGGACCCCATGCTGGAGGAGAGGAAGGACTCCTCTCCCTGACCAGTTGCAGAAACAAACTTCATCAAGTGATGAACTGACCATAACCTCGATCCCTGCCTCCTTGAGGCACTGTGGGGGAGGAGGTAGAGCTGGGAAGAAGGAAGTAGTGAGGGGTTTTAAGATTTTCTCTACTTCTCATTATGCTGCTCTGATTTTGATTGGTAATAAGGTCAATTAATTTCCCCAAGTCAAACCTGCTTTGCCCATTATGATAATTGACAAGTGGTCTCCGGCTGTCCTCATCTCAACTCATAAGACTTTTGTTTTATTTTCTCTCCTCTGTCCAGGTGTAGAGGGAAGTGATAGAGTTGGTTTACTTGGTCCATGACATTCAGCCAGGATCAACCCAACACACACCTCTACCTTTTGCTCTCTTCCTGAATATTAGTTTGTTGCTAATATTGATGATCAGGCACTAGTATTTTCTACAACTTTCATCTTGACATTTAGATTCAGAACTTTTCAACTCATCAATAAGACAGCCGAAACAGAAACTGAGAAGTTGGTGCTTTAGCCTGATAATATTCAGCCTTTTCATCAGTTATTCTAGAAAGTATTTTCTCTGCCAGCCTGTACTTTATAGCTTCCCTTTGGATTTCTGTATTTATCCTGAGCTGTAGCAAAAGTATGTATGAAATATGGGAATATAGTCCATGGGCATTAATGTAGTTAACTAATTAAAGAGAAGAGCCAAGCCATAGCTGCTTTTCACAGTGCTCTGTTCAAATTTCCAAGCTAGCTGCAGTATCAAGAGTCAAGGCTTTCATATTTAACTCTACTTTTTATAGACTTTGAATACCATCCATCCTGTCAAAGACAGCAACTTGTATTTTTTCACTGAATTTCATTATTCTGAATATATAATTTGATAAAATGCCAGTATTCTGCTCAAGTTTGGCTGCCATAGAGTGCAATTACTTTTGTAAAGAATTACACACTGAATGAAATAAATGGGGCAGGAGACCTACTCCTTTTTAAGGCTTTTATTAGAGATCAGCTCTGGGCTACACACACCGCTGTTGCTCCCGAAAGGCAACACGGAGGAGGAGAAATTGTTCAGTTCTGTCTTCACAGGCAGAGCTGGGTCTTTCGTCCTCACGGGTCCCTAGAAAGACTGCCATGGCTCGTTATTGTAAGGGGAGGTCCTGATGGTAGTGTGCGATTGTCTCGGGTTAGTGTAATGTCTACTCCTCTCCCTGCCCCCCTCGCTGTCTGCATGGAGCTGCCTGCTGCCGTGGCCATTCCTCCCCCGCTTCCCGGCGGGCCCCCAGCTGCTGGGGGCTGCTGGTTTGCTGGGCTGCTTGGCTTGCCCGCTGCCGCTGCCGCTTCTGCTGTCCCCAGCTCCTGCTGTCCCCGGCTTGCTGCCCCGCTGGCTTTGCTGCTTTGCCGCTGCCCCGCTGGCTTTGCCGCTTGCTCCCCGGCTGCTGCCCCAGCTGCCCCCTCTTTCTCTCTCCCTTCTTCCCCTCATCCCGAAGATCAGCACCGGCTCCGGATGGGGGGATCTGAACATCAGAGACTGACTCTGGAAGCCTGCCAAAGAAGCTTTTTCACCCTTCCCAGCGGAGACCATCTGAGTTCATCCACTTTTGCTCTCTCCCTCTCGGTGAAAACGCTTGTTTTTGTCATCGGGGTCTGTACTGGGAAGTGTTTCCTCTTGTGTTTGTTAATAAAAAAGTTTTTTCCACTTTCCCCTGAGAAGAATTCTTTCCGAGCCCAGTGAAGGAAGGAATTGTGGCGGGGGGGGGAAGTATACTCTCTGGGGGGGGCTCCTTTGGAGGTCTTTCCCCAAATTTGTCCTAAACTTGGAAAGCGATTCAGGTCACAGTGCAGTTCCGGATGGTGACCTTGCCTTCTCCATTATTTTTCCCAACTGTGGAATACCGTTTTCAGTCTTAGATGTTATTTGGGCTTGTTATTTTAGGGGTTTCAGCTCTGAATGGTGTCCCAGCATTCTCTGCATCTTTAATTTGCATGTACTCCACTGATGTCACTCCTCCTCCTCTGTCACAGGCGCCATTTTAGGGAGGCATACTTTTTCTCTCAACCAATACAATAGAGTTCTATTTTTACTTGGTGGAAGGATAGAAAAGATACTTTCTTGCCATCTTTTATCTTTAAAACTCACACAATTCAACAGTAAAGTTTGCTGATGGTCAACTTTTTAGAATGTATATCCCCTAAGTTGGTAAAAGAAAGTAATTTTTTAAAATCTGTTTCCAATTATATTCTCCAACATTGATACTTTGTTTACTTTTTTTTTTCTCTCACTCGCTTATTTTTTTTTTTTAGTGAAACTAATAACATAATCTGAATCGTAATATGTTAAGTAGAGACTAATGGAGTGACACAAAATCTGAAGACTTTTATGAAGTGGCAGGACTACCTGACTGTCATGCAGGCAGCCTGAGTGTTGAATTTCAGAGTGAAATTCAACAACATAGGTCTCAAGTGTGCTGCTTTTACTCCTAAAAAGCATTTACTTCTGCCAAGTTAAAATTCTGCTTGCTATACAGAATGATAAAACCCTGGATGTTTTATTTATACTCATATTTGGCAGTGAATACGAAAGGCTATTATGCATACACTTGAGCTTGAGCTGATGTTCTATATGTGCCTCAGTTTCCTTATGAGCCTGAGCACAACAGTTTGTGGATGGTTGCATAATCAGCAAATTTAGCATATGATGGATGTGACAACAAGCTTGTGAAATAGCAGAGATATGCAAGGAACCAACTGCTTAATGTACCAAGATTAAAAAACATTTTTGAGACTGATAGAGTTTTAGTTAAAATATGTATGCAAGCTTGGTGTTAGAATTAGTAATGGGGTGGGGTAGAATGTCCAGAGAGGCATATATTAGACTGGTTTACTTAACTTTGCACAACTGAATGCTCTTTTTAGGCATACTCCCTGATGTGTCTTATATAACACCATGGAAGCAAAGAACTACACAAGTTATATGAGAATTATATTAACAGCAGAGGAAAATTTAAAAAGCCAAAACTTGCTCTGCATAACCTCAGGCTCAGCCTAACTTCAGGAAATCAGAGGAAAGCTTTTTACCATTTCTAGTAGCAAAGGAATGGGACACTCCTTCAATCGGACTTCTGCTAGGAAAGAAAAACTACCTTAATTGGTTTAAAAACTCATAAATTGATCAGCTTAAGAGGAATGACAAAAGTGCATATCTTACAATAGCCTGGTTTCAGCCTCCTGCCCATGCTACAGTTTTGGACTCCTTTGGGAGTATATTAGCAAGGATTAGAAGCATTCACAATGCCTTTGTGGTGCAAGTGGCCAAACTTTCCCCAGGAGAATCAGAGAGGGCTGGCATATATCTTCTCATATTTGATTGCCTGCCTCAGAAACCTCAGAATAAAAAGTGGCAGCTTTGAGCCCAGTTCTGTTTGTTTTCAGAGTAGTTATTGCTGTTGGCAACTCGGACAGGAGAAGGAATGACTCAGAGTGAATCAATATATCCACCAGCAAAAGCAGAATGTTCACAGCCTAAACAGGACACAACCACAGTTGCACAGGCACAGCTAAACTACAGTCATAATTGAGCAGCCTATTTATTATTATACATTATACAAATCAGAGATCAAAATTTCCTGCCATTGATAGATCCAGTGCACACCGATCCGTAAACACTATTCTACTAAAAAGTTTAACAAATAACTACCTATTACTCTTGTTGGAGTAGATATAACCTACAAGCAATGTCAGCACAGTTTTGTACTGACACAGATCAGGGTTTGCAAATCCCAAAAATCAAAAAAACCACCCCAGGACCAGAAATAAAGTTCCATTAACCGTGGCCATGAGTTGTGAATATAATACAGGCCAGCAGAAATTATTTGCCCTTGCACTTGGAGCAGTCCACATTAATTTACTGCATAATGCAAACCAGCTTTCATCTTGGGACACTCTGATCCAATGGAGTTTCTTGCACTATGGCTCAGTTTAACCAGGGGAAAAACCATCTGTCTCCGAATAACAGAAGATATAGCTCGTGGGAAGAGTATTCCAATGCAAAGAGGAAAATTTGAATTGGAACTCCTCCATATTCAGGTTGATCTTACACTAGGTCGAATTTCTAGTCTGCCCCTTGGCTCTGAAAAAAAAGGGTTATCATCTCCTACAAGACACATGCAAGAAGTAGCTGGAGATGGCTGAAAACTCATAGATCTGGACTATTGTAGCATGATTGTGTCTGCAAAGACCTTAAATGGGCTTGAGGAACTGAGCAAGTTGTTGGAAAATAATAGTTAAAGACTTAAATAGAATTTATGTTTCTAGTTCCACTTCAGATCAACCCTCCTATCCCTGTGTTTTATTATCTAACTTTATTATGAGCCCTGTGGCACTCATTAAAAATATAAGATGTCTGGTCTGTCCAGAATTTGCTGCAGGTCTTTGTTAGCTGCTACATTCCAGAATGTTCTTTACCATCCTTGGCAAGATAAGTCTTAAGCAAGTCTGGGGTAGTAGAGCTATGTTTAAAATTGCTGTTAAGGTTATTTAGCCTTTTAGCCCATAGGAAGCAAAAGAAATTTACAGTAAGCTACTCTGTCTAAGATGACACACATCGTATATTTACTAAGTAAAGCACAATTTTAATGAAAGGCCATTTTCAGAGCTACTGCTTAACATGTAACATGCAGTGATTGGTGCAAATTAAAGGCTTAAATATCTTAATATTCTAATTCGTCATGCCTTTATCGAGAGGATAAGGATAATGCTTCTTTTTTGGTCTTTATTTGTTGGTTTGTTTTATCAAAAAAATTTGGAAAGACAAACTGCTTGCAGACAAGGACAAAGTCACATGCATATTGAATTAATGGTCACCAGGCAGTTGCTATAAAATCTCTACTGATAGGAAAGCTCACATTGCTGCAATTTTTTTTTTCAAAATCACAGATATTCAGTGCAGTAATTCAAAAATTTAAAAAAAATCTCACTTATGTAGTGCTAATACCTGCCTGAAACCTTGTGGTACCACTTTTCACACAGATTCCTTTTATGGACATGCTGTGAAAGACTGGAAAATAGTTCTGTCACCAATTGATTCCAAAGAATTTATAGCAGGTTCTTAACACATGAAGAATCCTTCATACTTTTTCTTTTTTTTTTCTTTTTTTTTCTTTTTTTTTCTCTTTTTTGTTTGTTTATTTGTTTGTTTGGGGGGTTTTGTTATTTTTTTTGTTTGGATTTTTGCTTTTGTTTTGCTTTGCCTTGCCTTGTTTGTTTGTTCATTGTGTTGAGTTTTTTGTTTGAGGAGCCCCAGTAATCTATGTACAGCATAAAAGAAGTCTCAGTACATAAATAAGGATATTTTTCCTTCTGCAGTGGACAAGCACCAAATTGAATTACAGAGCTACATGTTTTGACTCTAAAAATTTCTCAGCGCACACATACATGACCCTGAGACAGTAGAGGCATGCATTACCACACCACTGAAGAATTGATCCTGCTTCTCAGAGACTGCTCTGCCAAAGAGGCACATCCTACTGACGCCACTTTCTTCTTTCTACCAGCTCAGCATCACATTCAAGAGTGTAGATGCAGATTCCAACAGGGCTTTGGCCTTATCTGACTCAATGTGATAAAAAGACTCACCAAAAGGGGGAAAAACAAAGAACCTGGCTACAGTGGAGATGCTCACATCACATTGTTGAAATGCAATTGCAGACTGCTCTGCAGACATCTTCTTCCAAGTGTATTATTCATATCTGCTTTTTCAGTTCTTTGGAGTGGACCTGCATCATTGAATCACCACAACCCTGTGTCAAGAACTCCAGTCCCATGCAGTGACAGAAACACTCTATACATAGGCAGCCACAGCTGGAAGCAACTGATTGATAAAAGAACCTGGCCATACCCATCCACCCCAGAATATCACAAAGGCACCAGCTAAGGCGACGTCCTTCAGCCTCTCTCAACCAAACTGACACCTCTCTGCAATAATTGAAGAAGCAAATAGGAGACGGTTGTTTAAATATACAGCAGCCGCCTAACACTTCCTTGGTCAGTGTTGAGTCTGTATTCCTCATTGCAGAATATTTTCTACTTCAGTGTTGTGCCTTTATTACAATGCTACTGAACTTTGCTATATGGTGAACAACATATTCTGTAACTACACCATCAGCCTTTTTCACTTTCTCTGAACACCACCACTGAATCAAAACCTAGTACATCCCAAATGAAGAAAAATGTGTATTTTTTGAATCTCTTTTCTATATCAGATCAATGCTTCCCATCTGTTGTCTGTTGTCCTTACTGTACTTCTGCCAAGATCAGTGAACTGTCACTGTCTTGCTGGAAAGTCTGTTTCTTCCATGTAGAATATTACTGTTTTTAAACTTTGAATGATTTTAATGACTTCAGGGAAAAAAAAAAAAAAAAAAGAAAAAAAAAAGAAAAAAGAAAAAAAGAAAAAAGAAAATAAAAGAATCCCAGCTATATTTTGCACCTTCTTTTTACTTGTAACTCTGGCAATCTGGCACCAAAGTTATAGTAGGCACACTGAAAAAAATGCTGTGTTTTATCTTAATTTAAAAAGTACAAATATGAACCTTTTTTTCAAAAATGCAGTTTCCACAGTGACCATGCAATATCATCTGTTGTTTGTCATATGGTGGTGTAAGACACCCACTTTTGCTTGCTGATGTCAAAACAATAAATGAAAACTGAGAAATCCTGGCATGAATTGCTACATATTCTCAATATAGATAGAAAATAGATACCACTCACAGTTTTGTTTAGTATAATCATTTGATCCTCTGACAGAGAAATATCATTGATAAATATATATAGCCTGATCATCAAAGTTATTTTATATGCCTTCTGCTATGAGCTTCAATAAGGATATTTGCACAGGCAGTGGAAGCAGTACTAGCTATATTCCCCTTATCCTGTTTCCAAAGCTTATTCTCTGGAATATGATCACTGTAATGCTAGCAGTGCACAACAACCCCAGGCAGGTTCCACCCTGTACCAGTCACTGATGAGCTCCATTTTTCCAAGGCTACCAAATGCATTTCATTAAGTTTCTTTGTCTATCTAACCTCAAACTCATTTCTATAAATAAAATTCCTATATCTTGTGTGGAAAGGGAACATAGGGTGCTGCCTAATTTTTTCCACACAGGTTGGTAATATTTTATGTTCTTAGCCATTCCAAATTATTATGCGCCTCTCTCCTTTCTCACTGAAAGCTTTTACTTAGTCATTGCTTGTATGATGGTATGTAACCTTTGCTATCAGGTGAAGTTATCCAGGATTTGTGTTTTTGGAATGAAGCTCCAGCCAATATCAGAAATTTATACATTAAAAGTGAATGTGCTGTCCCTGAATAGTAGTTCTGCTAGACTGAAGATGTTGCATTTTAACTTAGTACGAAACATTAATTATTAGTAGGAAATACTGATTGGATTCATTCAAATTTCCAGATGTATTTGATCAAAACTGGAAGCAGAAAGTAAGTCTTCCATATTTGATCCTCATTTACAGGCAGCTCATTTCCACAGGAACAGTCAATGTCACTTTTACATGAAAGAGTTGAAAGCCCTTGCTGTGGGGCTGGATTTAGTCTCAACAGTCTTTGACCGGGTGCCTTGCATGGTTCTTTGAATAGTGCTCCAGGAATGAAGCAGTCTCACCAATTGCAGGTATAAACCAGCCGGTTTTGTATCCATGCCTTGGATGGGGCAAACTTCTTGCTTTTGGATCTGCCTATTATCTGCTGGGTTGGGGGGACACTTAAGTGCAAAAATAACTGTAGGGAAATTAAAATGTTATGTTGCTGTGCTGGCTAATTCTATCATTACATCTAATTATTGTGAAAACCTTTCCCCAGTTCTCACCAGTAATTTTTTTCACTGAAATAATGTGTCACAATAGTGGCCATCAAAGCTCTTTGGTTCAACTATACTTATTTTAAATTCCCTAAACCACACTTGGAACTTTCTTGAGACAAGTTTACAGTGACATATGCAAAGCACAACTCTGCAGAGACAAAGCAAAACCTGACTCCATGAGTCAATTTCTTTTTTTTTCCTGAAACTGATTATACTGACATGCTTTATACTGTAGATAGGGCAGGAAATTCAAGTTTTAGTGCTAGACTTAGATGTTAAAGCAGCAGAGGAATGGACTTGTGTGAAGGTGCAAATTTTTAATTGCTCTTGGTGTATTTTCTTGCATATTCCCCTCACTTCAGATACTAGCAGGTTTGTGGAAGTATTCAGCTGGTTGCTATCCACTTTTATTCATTTTTACTGAGACAACAGCCCTAGGAAGTAGGAGCTTAGCTTGAAAAAATCCAAGTTTCAGAAAGAAGCAGCAGAAAATTTCGGAAAATTTTCTATGAGATTTTCCAGAAAGATTGTGAAGAGTTACTTAAATATCTGATACTCTTCAGTGTGACCACCACACTGGAGTTTCTCCTATGATATGGTATGATATGATGTATCTTTATTATCCTAAATAGCTCAACAAGTCAATTCTATGTCTGGTACTTTGTTTTATTCTGAGCTCTTTTATGTATACTGATGATACTCTAAAATCACAGTTTCCCAGGATTTTACTCAATAGAATCCAATTGAATCAAGCCTTAATACTTTAATTAAGAGATGAATAGTCAAAAAGCAGCAAATGAGGCAGGTTACAAATCATGTCCAGAATACATGTTGAGGTTTTTTTCATTTGAAAATTGTCATTTTTTTATTCTGACTTATAAAAAATTAAATTAATGGACTATTTGTAACGTTTAAAAAGATAAAATCAGGTAATAATATATTGACTATATTGCAGTATACTGTTGCAGAAGGAGAAAGATTGTCCCAGCTTCACAGTGCTCCCAGGAAGGCAAAAAACTGTTGCATATGGCCCTTGTCTCTGCGTGCTGGTCATAGAGTCTTGCTCTCTGTCCTGGGGTGACTTTTTGATGCTTTTATCTCCAATTGTCTGTTCTGTTTATGCTGGATATTGAGTTCTGCACCTTTAAGACTGGTTCCAGGAGTGAAGCGGGGGAAAAAAGCGTGCAGTTTGTTTTCAGGAACCGCACTCACTGCTCTGCATTTCTTCTTCTGGACTGCATTTTCTGCAGCATGGACAGACAGCAGGACAGAGCTCTCCTTTGCTTTTTGTTAGTTTTTAGCTAGCTGAGGCAGAGAAGCTCCCCAGATTATGGGGTTTTTTTCTTTTCCTTGGAACTGTTCAAACCTGCTCTGGACTGAAAACCCAAAGAAACACCGGGACCTCACACCTGTAGCCCACCTGGGCTGGGACGTGGCATTTTCCAGCAAAGGAGGGACTGATAAGAGACTGAGTGGACTGAGCTACACCTCACAAAAACGACTTTCTAAATTTGCCATCTCTTCAGAACAATGAGAGGTTTTATTGTTTGATATTAATAATTTTTTGTGCTTGTGAACACTTTGCTTGTTAAATAAACAATTTTTACCACTTTTCTGTAAGGAGATCTTTTCCTGATCCAGTTGGGGGATAGGCCACTTGAATCTGCTTTTCTAGAGGGACCCCTTTGGGAGTTTCCTCCCAGATTTCCCCCAAACCAGAACACTCTCTTAGCTAGTCCTCAAGTTTTGGAATATAACAATCAATTAACTACAAAATATGCAGACCAAAGATGACAGCTGTGCTGTAGAATTAATAAAATTTATAGTCCCATAGCTGCTTTCCTGCCATGTGTCTAGCACCTGTTTAAGCCTATCACTTCAGAAAGAATCTAAAAGACAGTTCCTCTACCATGTTTTTATAATCAGTGGCATATTTTTATATTTTCTCATCTTATGTGACCAACAAGGCCCTATGTCGTCTCTCTGACTACGTATTGCTACATCAGCTGCAGTAAATTCTTTCCTTAATAGGCTCTACTGCACAATATCTTAAGAAGGCTTCTGGATAGTCTCACTTAGTCTGTCAAAAGGACTAATAAAGTTTACTTAGCACTTTGTCAGATTATGATTATTTTTGTGTGGGTTGAATGCTACTGCTCTTATATTTTAATCATGTCATGTTTGAAGAGCTACAAGTGAAAAATCCAGTTGTAATCAAGAAACAATTTTTGCAAATCTTGAATAAACCATTCATACAATTAAAACAAAAGTGGGAATCAACTCTGGCATTTTAGTTCCTTGCATGGTGATTTTTCTTTTTAAAAACAAATTATGGTTTCATAACTTTCCCTAATTCTGAATATGTGAAATGAAATTTACTTTTTAAATTATTTTCCGGTTTATTCCACTGCAGACATGAACAAAAGACCAAAACACTGACACTGGTTTTAGAGGATGGCAGTGCAGGTAGCCATGGCAACAGAGAGCTCTGTGTACTCCCTCCCAGGTATTTCCTGAATTTGATGGGTGATGTCAAAATGCACCAAATTACTGCTGCCATAGACACATTTTGTCAGTACCAAAGATGATGAGATGAGTAATGACTCAGCAACAGCCCCCTGAGCAGCCCAGGTGTACTAAAAGCAAAGTGTTTTCTTCTTCCAGGATTCACAGTCAGCTGTGCTGACTCTCCTGTGCACTATGATGTTCAGGCAGAGAGTAATCTCCCCTAGCTTTATTGAAGGCAATAGTTCAACCATGAATGCCAGTATAGAGGAGATAAACTAGACATTTTCTTCCATAACAGGGTACCTGTGGCACCATTGCAGACCTCTCCCTCATACCTGAAATTGAAGTGACAAATATTAAACATTTGGAGACAGTCAAGTGAAATACAGTACTCCAATTCAAGTCAAACAATATGAAAAAAATGCAGTCTTTTGATATTTCTGATGAGAAAGGGAAAAAATACAGAAAAAGTAGTCTTTCTGAGCACAGTTTCAATGATGTGTTCTCTGAGTTTCATTAAGAAGTATTACTTTTAACTGATTAATACTATTTTAGATTATTTTAAGTTGCATTGTTGTGTACCTGACTGAATGGAAATTTATGTGAACATAAATTTTTCTTTGCTTAGAAAAAGGTTTTCTTGCATTTTTGCCCTCATGCAAAGACTTTATTTTGCATTTGTCCCTTCTCAGTGAATCACAGAATGGGTGAGGTTGGAAAGGACTATGGAGATCATCTAGTCCAACCGTCCTGTTAAAGCAGGTTCACCAGGTTATGCAAGATTGCATCTAGATGGTGTTTGAGTATCTCCGTGGAAGAAGAGTCCACAGCCTCTCTAGGAAGCCTGTTCCAGTGCTGTCACCCTTAAAGGAAATAATTTTTCCCTCATTTTCAGATGGAACTTCTATGTTTCAGTTTGTGATCATCGCCCTTTATCCTGTCACTGGCCACTCCTGGAAGGAGTCTGACCCCAGTCTCTGAAATCTGCCCTTAAAGTATTTGTGTGCCTTGATAAGATCCCCTCTTCTTCAATCATCTCCGAACAGGCCCAGCTCCCTCAGCTTTTCCTCCTAAGAGATGTCCTCTAGTCCCCTCAACCTCTTTGTTATATGGTTAAACTCTCATGTTAAGACTCTTTAAGTGATCAGTCCGAGGGTGACTCCTTTCCCTTTCTGAGTTGTGTCCACTTGAAACAATTTTGAGAAGGGGCAGGGAAGAGAAGTGCTGCAAGATTGAACTGTTATGTTAATTCTTAAAACCATCCTGCACTCCAGTAAACTCTAACACTTAAATCCTAAAAATTTGACACGTAGGAGTGTTGTTTACCTGATACCAGGTGGTTTCCCAGGGGCGCTGTGGAGGAGTTCTCATATTAATGATCTTTGAATATAGATTTGAGGAAGATCTTCAGGTCAATCATAGCTGTCAGTGTCAAAAACCAATTCATTCCAAGGCCAGGGAGTATTCTGACATGAGCTGTGTACTGATAGAAAACCATATGATAGAAACAGAATACCAGGTTGGAAGATACCTGAAGGATAATTTGGTCCACCACTTCTTGGCAAATAAAGAATAAGACCTTAAAAACTGCCATTGAACTTGCAACCCTAAATGAACACTAGCAGATTCAGAATTCCTTGCCCAGACATATTTTCCTGCTTTAAATTTAGCATATAAGCAAATCAAAATATTCATAAAAATCCTATTTGTTAATGTTTGTGCATCTAATCCATTAGCAATATGACCAGGGGATCTGCCAATATATTTTTTTTCATTTTGCTCTCTCTGAGGCCCACTGTGCTATTAGTCAATGTAAACAAAAGCTACGAATCCCAAGACAAAATATTCAGAATGTACATAATTCAGTATGTCTCATTGCCACAAATTGCTGTAATGTTTCCCTTGCAGATTTTTAGCAAGCACCATGAAATTTTCTACAGATTTATTAAGTAGCTTGTCTCAGACAACTTGGTGTGTGTATTCCAGCTAATTGGGTGATACTCTATAATTGTTTTCAAATTCTGTTATTAGTATCCACTAAAGACACAGTAATAGCCTATAATAGATATTATATAGCTATTTAGCTATTATTAGCTAAGTATTTATTATATTTATTAGCTAATATATATTATTATATAGCTATTTAGCTATTATTAGCTATTTATATAGCTATAGGATCAGAAAACTACTTGGGGATATTAAGGTGTTCACAAATACATGTATATGACATGGAAGTAAGTATGCTGTTTTCTTAACCCAGTAACTTAAGGTAAGTTGTTGGGATTTTGTTTTATTTTCTTTTTAATCATATCATGGACAAGTTATTTATTTTAAACAGTGGTAAATATCTTAAGCTGTAGCAGAACTGCAAAAGTTAAAAAAAATATGGAAGTTTTAAGTTCGTTGCTATTTTTAGTTATTTGCAAACTGTATGAAGGATTTCAAAAGTTTGACCCTTTGGAGGCCTTTCCATATACACAAACTTCTAACCCAGTTTTTCAGTTCACAGAAAGCATTTTTCTCTTTTGTTTTACTTGGCTTGAATTTCAATTGGATCTTCTCTTTCCCACAGTGTACTCTCAAATGCCAGATGAGAGAGAGATCAAGCATATTCTGAATGGATGTTGGAGTCAGCAGCAAAGCCTGTGCCTTGCTAACTTAGAATAAGCACCCTCTTCTGTAGTGTATATACTAATTCATCACCATGCTCTTCAAATTTGAAAATACATTTATAATGTACCCTCAGAAAGCTTGCCCTGGCCAATATGCTGAAGGAGGAGAGTGCACAGCAGCCCTTACCCTTACTCTAGGATGTCCAGCCAGCCCTTGCAGGATAAGACAGAAAGGCACCCTGTCCTGCAGTAACTCACATAACCTATTTCTCATCAGCTACATGGATTTCAAAAACACCAGTAAAATATTCTAAATCTTTGCAGTGCAAGTTGGAAACACCTGACAAAAAAGCATGGTTCTTTCAACATCATTGTATGTGAAATTGAGGTTGGTTTATAAAAGAAACTGATGAAAAGTAATGATATGGTTCACTTTACAAACTTGTAATAAGAGCAGCAAGTAATATGACAAAGACATTATGGTACTTTAGTCCAAGGAGTCTGTTTTGGTCTGATACAAAGTTGTGCATCTTCTAAATAAAAGAAAAAACTGAGGAAAAACAAGTTACAGCTCTGTAAAAGCACCAAAAATCGTGGCTTGTATATATATTCCAGGAAAGAAGGATCTGACTGCATCTTCACTGAACAGCCGTCTTCACTCTTCAGCTGTGGGAGAGTATTGAACCACACAGTTTCTGCTTCAAGCATTGCTCTGGATAGCATGTATTTCTTGCAGTGCAGCTGCAACATTATTAAAATCAGACTTACTTTATTTTTCTCACTATAACTGTAAATTGGGATTGGGCTATTAGCTAGCTGTTAACCTGCAGGAAACACCCTCTGATTTGATCAGTGCTGTATGAATCTACAGTACAGACAATTGATCATGCTTGCACATCAGTATGAACTGTGGGTATGACCTCTTTCATATTCTTAGCATATAATAACAAAAACTCTTGACACATAACTCATATTTCCAAAGCTGCTTTCAGTCATTCTGCTAAGAGTAAAATTGTGGTTCAGTTGAAAAGTTGATGCTCATGCATAACACATAACGTAGAAATCCAGTCCTGCCAGGTGATGTGTGCTGTGCTCAGAGAGACATTTTAGTGTGTGTTTACCTTTGAATGCAAGTGCAACCTCATCATTTATGTGAGCTGATTTGGATGTTTAATATCATATATATGTTTACCAAGTTGGCAGAACTGAAGCCAGAATACTGTGCACTTTGCAAGGCAGAGCCCAAGGGGCCTTTTATCTCAAAAAACAAAGATTGCTGATCATACTGCAAAGTCAGCCACTCATTACTGTTACATGCTGAGTACCAGTAAGCTGCTGATACAAAATGCATCAAAAAGCAGGTAGAATAAATCTTTGCATTGAGATTATTTAATGGTTTTTTGAAAAATTCTGGGCAGAAGTGCTAAAAAGTTTGAACCAAATTGTAACATTATAAGTTTATAGACTTTCAATTACTTTATATATACTGACTCCAGTGTAGACACATGCTTCACTCTGAAAGTAGAATTTGGCTCTATGACAACTTAAAAAGCGAAAAGGCCTTCAAACAAGTTTGTGGATAAATACTTTGTATCAAAGACCTTTCAAAATAAATGAATTGTCTCACTTTCTGTTCAGACAATATTTTTTCAAATCAAGTCATCCTTCAGAAAACCAAAAACCACATATTTGTATTAAAACATGGGAGTTCTTTTAGGATAAGAATTCTAAATATTCATGACATACATACTATTTTCAGCTCTGGTGATACTTTACTAATTTTATTTTACTTTACTAATTCATCTTTACAATGGAATTGAGACATTATAGCAACTATTCAAATGCTTTCCATATAAAACATGCAGATGGGATGAACTCACCTAGATGATCCTATCTGGTTTTAAACTATATTATCTACTCTCATTAGCATGATTATGCACAAGGTAATAGCTAAAGGAGGAAATCAAACTACAGGGTTGACCAAAGGCTGATCAACTTTCTTAGTTTTAAACATTGCTAACATCCCTGGTATACTTTGGACCTGCTCCAGCCTTTTCCCAAATGGTTCAATTAACAGCACGAGCCAGGAACTTTCTCAGTGTTTAGTGTGCATATGATCACTTTCTGAGGGTAAAAGAGATGCGTGGATATGAATATGTATGTCTCAAGGCCAGGTAAAGTACCATAGTCCATTAAAAATCACAGACACATAGAATAATTTCAGTGTGAATGGGCTCATGGTGTTTACTGATCCAGACCCTTGCTCATGATAGGGCTAATTTCAGTTAGAGCATTGCCGAAGCCCCCCTCACTGGAATTTTCAAAATCTCCAAAGATGGAGACCCTGGTGCATCTCTGAACCACCTGCTGCAGTGTTTGACCACAGTCACTGTGAAGAATTTTTTCCTTTCACTATCCTGTGTTTGATGACCTTGATGAAGTTGTGTATGTTATCTTGACACTTTTTGCAGTCTGCACTGTGAAGATTCTGGCTCCATCTCCTGTATAGACTTCCATGGAATAATAAAGAAACCAGGACCCTCATGAACCTCCTCTTCTCCAGACTGAACAAATTTACGTCTATCAGCTTTTCACATATGTGCTCCAGCCTGCCAAATGTTCTGGTGGTTTTACACTCCAGTTTTTCAATATCTTTGGAAGCGCAAAAGTGTGCTTTTCACACTTACTCTTTTTTCTTGCAAGCAGGAAAGGCTAACAGTTCCCAGGAGATGGTGTCTTGGCAATTCCTCTGCAACATCCTCAGTCTGGGTTTGTGACAAGCAACAGACTTCTTCAGATTACAAGCATGTGAGTAAATTGACTCGTACATAACTGGAGTAGCACATACTCAAGATGATAATCTGTATTAATTTTGCCTACAAAATCAGGTTCAGCATATCCCAGCACAGTCTTGCCGGCACTAGATTGGAAACTAGAACCCTATGGCAACATTTCCATTGAAGATAATCCAATTGGAATTTTAATATACAAAACCTATCAAGAAAAGCAGTGTGCATTAATCCAAGCAGAAATCTTAACTGATGTGACTTTATTCCTCCCAGTATTCAAGGTTCTCCTTTTATACATCACTCTGGCAATTTTACACTGTACTGCAATATGCTGTAAAGACAGTCTTCAGCAGAGCCAACTGCATTCACTGTGACTAGAGTCTGAAAAGCTTCCTTGTCCTACCAGATGGCATAGTTTTTACTCCCAACACAGAAATGAACTTATAGCTGGTCTTTAGTACTTTAAAAGAAAAAGTATTCACCTCCCATTTTAAAATCTGTTTGTCTGTTTTTCAGTGCAGCTAGTACTTCTGACAGCCCACTTTATATTAATCCTGACACCTTTGATGGTCTGATGGTCTGTTTTTACATGAAGAAATGGCATTTTTCTGCTATGCTGGCATTTCACATCCCACTGAGTTCAGAACAAAGGTTTTGGTGTGTTGCTTGAATGTTAAGTTTAGAATAAGAGCTGACAATTTAAGACATGATTAACATGATTAATATGCAGACTCTGCATCAGATTCTAAAAAAAAAAAAAAAAGAAAAGAAAAAAATAAAAGTCCTGTCCTATTATTATTAAAATCCACAGTGTTTCCTTGGCTGGTGCATTAAAAGATAAATGTACTGCTATCAATAAAATTAACATTGCGTGCTAGATAACACTAATGTTAACTCTCTTGCAACAATTACAAGAATGGTTATAAGGATTCTTTCTACCTCATCCACATCTGAAGCATGTAATTTTGCTTCAAACAGACAAAATTCAATCTCAGGAGGCGGTAAATACAGGAAACTTGGAAGCTTTCTTTGTGCCCTCTTCTAAGTCGGCATGGTGTCTACATGATGGCATCAGAAGATTGTAGGATATGTCTACCTGTACTTATTTGGGATAGAGGACCAGGAGAGATCCAAAACCTGTTTTCTTGGTGTTACTCTAGCCAAGGACAATTTAACACTAGCAGAATTGCCAGTTTAAAGCTCATGCTTTAAAGCTTCTCTGCTCTACAATGTAATACAAAAGGAATATTATATTGTCTGCCTCACAGCATATCTCACTGAGCTGTTTTCTAATCCCTTTCCCACAGCTTTGCTGGAGTAGTCATAGGGATTTGGTAGGTTTAATTTTATTCCTTTGAAGTTATGCTTATTTGTTGATTTTTTTTTACTGTACTCAGCTAAGGCAGGTATAGGGATTCAACTGTAACTGTAATTATGGATCATTTAAATGATACTGAAGTATGATTAAACATCATGCAGCAAGTAGGATCAGCTTTATTCCGGAAACTTATTGCCTTTACCAAAGGCAGGAAGTCTAATAGTTTATGTTAAATGTATCATGTTCTTAAATGTTCCTAAATAGTATTAAAAATCATCCTCAATCAATTTTATGATATTAGTGCAAAATTTACACATGTAAAAAATCTGCATCTCAACAATTACAAACACTGGTGCATCAGTCTTGAAACTACAATTAATTTTTTTTCATCTATTGTCTTAATATTGTGTCACAGCATAAACAGTAAGTTCATCTTTAAGCTGTAAATGCAAATGGGATAATGCCAAATTCAAGCCTCTTATAAAAAATCTTGCATGTTCCGTTTCTTATTGTGCTGTCTCTTATCAATGACACATATCCACATACAGCACTTGCAAGCAGATCAGCTGAAAGTAACTATAAACAAAGCCGATTGGGCATGTTAATGCTCACTTTGTTGTGTAAATTCAATTTTGGTAGTTTTTTTTCTTTTTTTTAGCTTTTTCAAGATATTTTCTCATATTACAGGTTTACACCAAGCAGCAGACTGAAAGAGCTATATAAAGACTCCATAAAAAGACATCGATGCAAATTATTTTTGTAATCTTCTGAGTGGCACCTCTATACTGGTGGCCCAAAAATACATGGCAAGAGTACACCACCCACACTGCAGCACTTCTCATGCACCAGGGTGGGGAACAGAGGATTATCCTTTAGTCATTCTGCCCATTTTGAGCAACTGACATATACATATATGCATATACACATATTTATAAACTCTATACATAAATGCGAAAAAATTTTAATCTTCTGTGTGTCTTCCCTGTTTTGCAAGACCAAAGAATTTATGAAGCAACTAATTTACACAACACTGGGCCTGCAGCAAAAAGCAAGAGAAACAGTTCCTAAACTTGCGTGTTTATTTTGATTTACTAATGAGAAATACAGATGAGAAGAATTTTGCTTGCCTTCTGTTCTCTCATAAATCACTAGGCTAGTTTCCATAGAAAGTTAAATCTGATTTTGGGAATAAGTACCTTGGCAAAACACACACCCAATGGATTTGTATACATAGATTGTCACACTATGGATGAACAATAGCAAAACTGAATGTTGTCACTACAACAGATCCTTCCAGCAATGTTTACTGAATAATGATTTGAATGCACTGCAGCATAAAAAGGAATGCTGTATGTGTTCTCCTGCTGCACCCAAGAAGAGATATTAAGGCTCAGCTTTAATATGGTAAAGACAGGAGGCTGTGATAGAGCAATTTTTCATTCTGATTACAAAAATCATCATTCATAACCTGCCATTTTTCATTCCTGCCAGAAACTTTGTGGAAAGAAGAGATTTTCTGCTTAAAATCAAGATGCCTAAAATGCTCCACTCTATTGTTTGAGATGGAGATACTCAGTATTTCAGAGAGCCTAGCCTAAAGCTTCCCATATTCTGTAAAAGACTGCAGAAGGGTGAATTTCTTTCTATTCTATTTTGCTCAGTTATTTTGCTCTGCTTTTTTTTATGGGCCGAAAAAACATTCAGACAGACACATAAAAATCTAGCCATTCAAAATTAGGCCCTTATAAATGTATGTATAAACTCTATTTATAGATATATGTAATGATGCCCTGTTTCTGAATACTTGAAAAAAATGGAAACAGATATATGTGATATATATTTATGGAATGTGAAAATCTAAAAAACTAAGTTTTATCACATATGATGAAAAAAAATTTAAGTATCATATTCACAAAGCTTTTGATCAACTTGTGCATTGATAGTTACCAAGACTTATCTTCCAGATAGTTTCTGAAAAGAGTAAATGAAAAGGTTTCAAGAGCTGCAAAGCACTAAAGGAAGGGAAGAAAACCTCAAAAAGCCACCAAGAGAAACAAAGAGAACATAAAGAAAGACAGAAAAGGCTCAAATTCAGCTAGCAATTCATTAAATCTATATCTCAGTGGTGGGAAAATACTCAAATAAGAAATTCAGGCAGTTAATAAAGTTAAATAAGCTAAAAGGCTTAGTCCAATGTAATACAATCCAGAAATTTACCCTAATCTCTCTCTTATTTTGGAAAGTCTTTCCCCTTAAGTAAATTGCAGTATATATTTTGCAATAAATTTGTTTGTTTAAATTTTAAATGGTATGGAGAATTATTTTCTAAAACACATACATCTTGAGTGGAGATTCTATGGTATTTGTTGAAACTTCATGTACTTTATTTCCCAGCTCTCTGAACCTTGATAAAAGTCAGAAGGCCAAAAATAGGAATTTTTCATAAATTCTTCTATTTCAATTTTTATCATAAGTTTACTGTTCTGCAGTTTCTAGCCTTCCTCTCTTTTATGCAGCTTTATTCAACAAGCCTTGACTGGTACATATATTATACTTAGTTATAACAATTGCTTCCTATAATCAGAGCAAATTAATTTTGCTGTAATTTGTCTTTTGAATCCATACTTAACTGCTGAACTTTTGTGTGTTAATCCATATCAAGAAAGCCTGAACATTTCTGGCAGGTTTTAAGACTGAAGCAAATATGAACAAAGTAAGCACAACACAATATGTTCACAATTAATTAGTTTAACTAGGGCCCTTTAATTTCTCATAGACAGAAATTTGAATGAATACAAAGAAAAATAATATAATTATAAATATACTTGCAGTTGAGCATAATGGTGCCATCAATTTTTTAGCAGACTCCACATTACAGTCCATGGGGGATCTGTTAAAATATTGATAGCAGGATATGGCCTATTATGAGGACACACATTGTTCTATTTCAAACAGAGAATTAATAAAGATTTGTTTCAGGAGGATGTAAGAAGGATAAACAGTAAGACTTATTTCAGTATGTCAGTGGACCATAGAAGGAAATCTGACCTATTGCCTTTTATCAACAATTGAGAGAGTGATGGGCACTACTGATTTGTGATCAGAATCCAAACTTATTGTGAGCTATGTATACTTATATACCATTCTAGGAAGACTAGTAATTTTTTTACTACATTGATTGGGTTAAACATCACACAAACAAACTTATAAATTTTGCAGCATTTCTACTTGATTCAGTCTTCTTCCCTGTTGCCAGTCTTGATCCAATCTTCTTGCAATCTTCAAAGCTCTGTTTGTTCTTGCCAAGGCATCTTGGTTATCAAACTGCTTATGCTAATGAAATCCACAGTAGTCTCTGTCTTAGTTCCCATAGCCTTCCACTTTTTACTTTGCCTTGTAGCATGAATTTATTCATAGAAAAAAAACCAAAACAAACCAGCAAAAACCCCCCAGTGTGAACTAAAATATTTATGTTACCATATATTTTTTTCCACTCTATTATATAATAAAAACTAGAGTCCCCAGATGGACCCAAGCAATCAAGGAAGTAAAATTATTTTATTTTTTTCTTGCTTTTATCTCATACAGGTTTACTAGAATGGCAAAAGGTTTTTCCATTGTTCTGAGGGAAGGAAATAAAAGCCTCCAATTTTATCTCAACCTCCTTGAAGCCTTACAAAATACATAACAGATACTAACACAGTATTTCCTATCTTCTGTCTTTTTCTTTCTTTCTTCCTAAGAAATAAATACCTTTTATAAATACTCTCTAGTTAATACTTTGCAATGCTCAAAAGGGGAGGAGAATATAACACTGGTGGCAACTTACTCTTTTGAATTTTTATGTGATACTCTGTTCTTATTTTTCAATATGTTCCCACATAAAACATTCACTACTCCCCCTAATTTATTTCCTCTGCCTGGGAAAGGGAGAGAAACACAAGTGTAATGAGGAAGCAGAGGAAAACAGACTGTCAAGCTGGCATAGTTCTTAGGACCCAATGATTCAGACTGACAGGCTCCTTCTATTATTGTACACCGGGTTCATCTGCCATCTTGGAGCAGCCAAAAACAACCTTCTTGGGAGAAGAAGGAAATTTACTGCCTTCTAGACAGGGATCTTACAAACTTATGAACAAATGCTTCATCTTCAGGTTTCATAGTTTTAGTAAAGTGGAAGCTTACATGACTTACTGTTACTTATTTTAGCAAGCACAGCAATACAGGAAGATACAGAGACAGACAGTGGACAAGAACGACAATTTGGCCAAAGGAAGTTTTTGGCTTTCCCTCTTGGTAGGGCAGAGATATCTCTCAGAGCACTGATTAGGGGTCTTATAGCTCCCCTTACCCCCCAGAAGGGATAGAAATTTGTGCCAGTTGCCAAGCCTGATTTGAAGCTGGAAACAGCTTATGTCGGATCCCTTATGCAAAGGCAATTAGAATTGATAGGCCTTGGAAACACATGTGGCACCTGTACAAATGCCAAAACAGTTTGAAATTGGTGAAATTATGCTAAATAATTATTAAAATAATAGTGCTTGACTGAGCTATCAAAAAAAGGGAAAATATCTTGTTTTCCTTTTCTTCATCTTGCACCTGTGCTGTCCCAGTCTATACTAATACAGAGGTCTAATCCTGTTCTCACTGACATTTGTTTCAGCAGGGCAGGAGTTGCAACTTTGAGTTGTTCAAGCATGGCAAATGAATAAGCTCCAGTTGACTGCAGCTTTGTCCAGAACTGAAACCAGCAGTCTCAGGGTCATCAAGTGCCTGACAGACCTGCATTAACACTTGGTGCAAGCAGGATGTCCCCTCCTGTCACTAAATAGGTCAAGAAGTCAAGTTTTTGGGGGGTTTTTTCAATATAATATTATATAATTTAATATAATTATATATATATATAATATATATATATATATAATATAATATAATTTTTCAATATAATAAGATGTATGTATGGAAAGGTCTTCATATGAAGCTCTAGAGCTTAGCATCAGGCGATGTGATAGGGATATACTCCTTCAATGTCAGGTCATGTTTTTGGACATGTGGACAGCATGAAATGGGAATTTTAATAGTTCCAGAACTGAGACGGGGAATAAGAGATAAGACTACCTGAAGGAGAAAGGGTTAATCTCAGAAATACTTAACTTCAACTCCTAATAAGATCTATGGAAGTTGGAGACTAATATTTCTTTCTATACTCATCAACATTTTTACAGGCATAAGAATGCATGTCAGCCAACATAACAATAAATCAGTAAAAAAAAAAGAAATTTGGATGGCACAAATTTATTTTCACAAGTTTTCATATGGAGAATATATCAAATAGCCAAAACAATTGATTTTGAATTTTGCTTTGTAACAAAGCTAATTTCTCCAAGCATATGTAATTTTTTTCCCCCTAATATTTGAGGTAAAAAGCAAAAAACCAGCTATTGAATAAATAAATATTTATTATCTAAGAGATAATCTTTCTTGTGTACCACCTATCTATCCCAGGAGTAGCACTATTGAAGTGAATGAAGAATGGCATCCAGTAGACATCAAATAGTGAAAGTAGATCTTCAATTGTTACCTTACATCTTTCTTATCTGTGCATTCCATGATTGCCCTTGAAGCCAGCATGTCAGTAGTGTGAAGAGAGTTTTGCACCTCAGCTTTCTACACTTCTTGCTTTTGGATATAGTGATAATGGTAGCTGAGTGTGAAGCTAGACTACTAACATGAGCTTAGTCCATAAGTAGCAGCCTTTTTCATGTACCAGAAATTTCTTTTTCCCAAAAAGCCAATGGAAGTAGCAAGTGTTAGGTTATATACACTGTATTTCACATGCCTGCAATGCCCAGAACAGCAGCCTGAGAGAGATCAATGCAAATGAATGGTCAGTCTTTATTACTTTCAGTATGTAAAGTCATTACCTGAGCTGAGGCCAGAAAAATGGATGCAAAGTTTCTAAGTAAAGACCTAAAGCTGCAGAAATGAAACAACAGCCAAGGTGAGCTTTTAGAGCATTTAGTTGTGACATGGCTCATCCTGTGCTATAGCTCTCAATACCATCTCCTACACATCACATCAGAAATATTAAAACATTTTGTGTATACAATTCATTTAACAAAATACTGAACAGTATCAGCTATGTACTTCAAATATGTTTCAAGTAATTCCACTTCATATGATAAAAGCAAGGGTTTATCTACATTAAGAACTGCAGAAGTAAAAATATTTCCTTTGAAGTAACAAAATAAATTAATTGTTCTGATATCATCTAGGGGCAGGAGAGTTAAATTGCTTTAGACTATGCCTATCAAGCCATTGCATAAAATAAGCTACATTCAATCCCGTGAAATATTCCCTTACATAGAAAAAAAGACATTACAATGTGCATATTTATTCTCATGCATAAAGGAAATGTAAACATTGCTCTGAGTCTGTGCATATGAGAGTAAGACACAGTGAATCACCTTTTGGAAAATAGAATTCATATGGAAAAATTGCTTTACTTGGAACCTGAGACACAATGTGCTGCATGATATTGCAATACATTACACTGTTGTCGATGTATCCTACTTCTTTAGAGGAAACAAGGCAGAAGAACATTAGTCTTTCACCCCAATGAGAAAGAGATGTCTGTGAAGATGTGGATTGGAGGAGGAGAAAGTTCCTCTGGTATGTAGAAGCCCTGAGAGGTCTAAGGCAAGAGAGGGCTGGAGGGAAACAGGGCAGCTCGGGGATGAGGCAGTCACAATGAGATGATCAATCTGCTTCATTGTAAAAAAAGCAGAATTTGTCTCAAACACACAACTGCATTTCCTAAACTTCCATGACACAATTGAGTGTATTGCCCTAATCACGTTTAAAAAGTAGTTGCCTATGTGCCATTCCCTCAGGAGGTTAGAGATGGAGCTTTTCTAATATGTAAGAAGTTCAGTGACCATAAAACTGTATTAAGCAGACATTTAAAAATATATCTATCTATGTGTTAAACTACAGCAGGAAGCAAAAAATTACAATAAATTACTTTAACATTGTATCTATATTTAACACATGTTTGCTTTCTTCTTTCTGTGAAATACATGTACATATTTTTTCTGCTGGTGATATTTGACAGTCAATAGAGGAGATCAAAGACTAGAACTAAAAATAATCAGAATTATTTCTTCTCCTCTTTCTTTTTGGAAAAGGGAGAAATGGGAAAACTTCCCATTTTCTGTCAGTTCTGTTTAATTTCTACTTTTTCTGCTTCTAGTAAATCTATGTCCTTTTAAAGTCAGCCAAAGCTCTGACAGTTATACTTTTTTTTGTTCTGGTATAATAAAGATAATAAAAATTCTACTGGATAAAAATTTCTGTTACTTAACAGAAACCTAAGCTATGACTCACATATTAGGTAATCAATATTTTCCATAAAACCTAGTATTCTCAATAGGTAAGACAAAGGTTTTAAATTTCAGAGATCAGCAGGCACATGCCCTGTTGTAGAAGATGTTACTCCCCCCAAAGTATATCCCTGGGATGCCATCCCATGATACAAAGAAATTCCTTGAAACAAGACTCCCCCTCCCTTATCGAAAACCCTGTTATCTCTTAGGATTTCTATTGGCTCTTAAAGTCACAAGTTAATTGGTCCTTTTCTTACTTAGAGTTTTAAGATAATTGGTCAGTTTGTAATTTGCAGTTTTATTGGTTAGAAACTCAATCCTTTGGGAACCTATATAAACTCTTTGTTATCTGATGTAATTAGACCGTTATTAGCATTTCCCTTCGAAGACAATAAAGTTATCTTCGGAACTGTTGCAACACGGTCTCAAGCCTTTTACACTTCGCTAGTGAGTAGCTGCGGGTTCTGTAGCCAGGGTTCAGAGATATCTGGACTCAGGGCTGCAGACCCCGGAGTTGGAAAGCACCCAACTTAAAAACAGCTACACCCTATAAACAACATTTACTGCTAAACTTTCAGTGGTTTGTGATTTGATTGTTCTTCTTTCAGCCTGCAGTATGGGGAAGATGAATTGCCTGCCAAAGGGCCATATGAATAATTTCAGAAAATTTATCATGCTCTTTAAAATAAATTTCTTGTTGATTTAATATAATAATTATTTGAAATTCAAAGTTCTATTAATGCAGGGCATACTAAGAGATAACATATTTGATGGCTACAACAATTAGCTCTTCTAATCCTACAGAAGCTTCAATGAAGAGCTTTGCAGTAGTCTGGCTTGGTGAAAGACACTTGTATTGACTACCTTCAGTAACAAACTCTTGAAATGCTACATTAAACTCCATGTTTGTGAATAGACCTGGGAGGAATCCTTGGTATTACTGAGAATGAATAAGTCTGTGCCATCCTTGGACCCAGGACAGGAAGGTCCATTTGGATGCTTTGAGATTCCTCCTGAAGCAAATGAATAATTTCATCTGTTGCTTTACAGACCCTCAAAGAGAGGCTGGTACACAACTGCAACACTGCAGCCTACTCTAGTAACCTATTTCCATGGTTAAGAAGTCTCCCATGTATTTCTACAATAGGACACCAACACTTGTTTTACTGATAATAAGAAGAGGTTCTTTTGCATCATAAATGACAAAACCAGCTGTGGAGACAGCAGCAGTTTATGCATGAAGGCAATTCATAAAACTGAAATAGAATTAAAGGAGATGGAGGGAAGTTGACCCCTGCATAGAATTCCTATGTATATGAGTTGTCTAACCTTGAGATCTTTTTGTTATTGTCAGCTCTTTGACAACATTAACGATTAAAAGAAAGGGAAAAGGGAACAACATTTCAGTTTTGGCAATTCTAAAGCTGTGGCTGCTAGGAAAAAAGGATGACTATGGTAAATGTTCACATTTTCAGCTCATTCATGAATGCAGCAAGTAGATAATTTTTTTTACCCATGAACATTTAGAAGCTGTTATAAATAATGAATCTATTATGGACTTGTCCAGAAGCTAGATTGTCCAGTTGTGTAGATATGAGTAAAGGAACAAGAGCTTGGTGTATGCTATACAAACGGGAAGAACAGATTTTGTCAGGCTTTTTCTTAATGTAGGTAAGTACTGGAAATATACTATTTAAAGGATAATCTGACTGTAGACGTGTTTTCATCACATACAAGTTGGCTGGCTTGTAGGGTTGCCTAATTCAATTAGATGCTAACTATTCACAGAGTAGTTACAAAGAACTTAAAAATGCCGCCAAGGATTATAAATAAAGCACAGAATGCCTGGGTAAAAAAGAAGTGGAAAAAAATTCTTAAACTACTTTAGAACATCTTTGGTTCCAGCTATTTCAGTATACAATCTAAACCTACCAACACAAAAATCTCTTTTGCAACACAACCAGATCCAAACATTTCAGACCATTCAGAGCATAAGGTGTGGCCATTCTGTATACCAAAATAAGCAATTTTTTTTAAATCATAACAATCCCTTTTAGAAAGTCCAGAATTTTTTTTTATTATTTTTGACTAATAGCATTCAATACACAGGCATTTTTAGATTTCAATACAATGAAACATTTATGGCTTAATTCAATTTTCAATTCAATTACATATTAAAACCAGAAAAATTAAAAATTAAATCACTGATAAGGTCATGTTGCTGCAGCTATTCAGACAGATCATCTCCAGAACCTGTTAAGTTATGTTTCATTCTAAAGCTTACTAAATTAGCAATTTTTTATAGAAAGAAGGGCAGATAAGCAATCTTTTGAATCTTTTCTCCCTGGCCCTGAAAATTCTTCCTTATTTGGACACATGTTGGAAGGCTTATTAACAAGGTCTATTTTAGTCTTTTGACTGAAAAATCAAACTGATGGAGACCAGAACAGACAGACCAGGACCATAAAACAATCTTTATCTTTTTTGGTTTTGTTTTTGTTTTTCCCTTGGCTTTTGATCGTTTCTTTTGTGAGGTGTATTTATGGTTGTCTGGGGTCTATTTGTGGTTTTCTTAATCAGGGAAAATAATGAAATACACTTCTGAGGTTAGAAAAGCTTTTCTAAAGAGACAATCTTTAACATATTACCTACAAATCAAATGATACTAGTTAAGCTACCATGCATTTTCTTTCAAGGCAAATCCATGTACATGCTTTGTGGGTTTTTGGTTGCTAGTGTTAAGCACATATTTTGAAAATATTACAAATATATTAAAATGCACTTTAGACTCTGCTTTCTTAAAATCTTTCCACCTAAGGAGCTACCTCAATAAAATCATATTAAACCTAGTGATATCAAATAACTCCTAGAGGAAGTGATGAGGCTAACAGGTGCATGTGATCTCTACTGTTTGAGAAAGAATGCCTTTTACTCTGCTGGCTGAAGTATATTTCTCCTTCTGTTTTAAGGATGCATGATCCAGCTGTGCAAAACTCCTCTATCACAGTGCTCTAACTTTCAAGACCTTTTAAATAAACTAGTTATTATACAAATAGCAAAATCAAAAAACACTTTAGAAGCTTTTTAATTTCTCCACATCAACTTTATGAGTGTTAGTTTGGACGGAACAAGCCTAAGCAGTGCAGGTATTTACTATTGCCTACCTTGCAGCAAGAGCAGTGGCAGTTTGATGTAATCTAGCAGTGGAAATTTTCATAGAACAGCTAATATATACGGCCTTGGAAATTCGGGGGCAAAAGAATAAAATCACTCAGTGGTTTTGCTTTTTTATTAAATTCACTTTTTTTTTATTCTTACATATATTCTTATCTTTTAGCCAGGTTGCTTTTTTGCTGGCTTTTCAGAAATTGGCTTCTTATCTCTTTTTCTTATTCTGTTTCTAGTCATTGTATTAAGTTGATTTCAGATTCCATTCTTTTGTTGTCTTATTATTATATTTAGTTATTCAAAACTAAGAGCATGCTACTTTTTACTGATTTAATACAAATAATCTACTCATAGACTTATTCCAGGGAAAGGTCTACAGAACAAAAGGAGTGTCAGGCTCATTATAGGATAATACACTCTGCAAGGAACTAATTCTTTGTTATGAATACAAGCGAGAGGTGAAGGGATAATGACAAATGTTCACATTTACCATAAAATAGAAGGGTTCTGCCAAGATGTGGAAAAAAATTACTTTAGGAAGTTTTAGAATGAGGAAAAGACACCCATATATTTTGAGGAGAGGCAGTGAGAAATCAACATTTTATTTTTTAGGAAATTAATGCTGAGTATGCTCAATATGTCAAACTCAGGTGATAATACACTTTCATCTATAGTCAATTTTGAGCTAGTTAATATATGATTGTTCTTATACCATCTGTGCTCAGGTAACACAATGCATTGGGCATCACAAAGATTATTGGTCCTCTTTTCTGGTCTTATTTCATAAGAAGTACTCTACTTCTGCATGGACAGAAGCAGGAGGGGTAGTTCCTTTGTCAGTTCTCTGTAAGACAGTCCATTTCTGTCTCCACTCAATAAATGTTTTATTCCTTACCAGGGAAGGCAGAAGGAAATTGAGAAGCAATAAAAGAAGAGGAAAGCTACCTGACGGTAGCCTTCACTATTGCTGGGAAATACAAGGAAAAAAAACAAGAAAGAAAAAACAAACAAAAAAACCCAAACCCCAAACAAAACAGAAACAAAAACAACAAAAAAACAAAACCAAAACCAAAACAAAAAACCAAAAAAACAACAAAAAAAAAGTCAGATCTGACAGGCTGGAGGAATAAAAAAAATATAGGAACTTTCTTGAGTGTAGTTTGCATTTGTTTGAGTGCTCCCAGAGAAGAAAATAGAACTGCCTGCATATGTATAGTCCTGCAAGTCCTGTAAGAAAGTGGTTCCTTTTTTGGGTATGTTTCTATTTTTTTCCTTAAAAGCCCACAAACAAACAAAAACAAAAACAAAAACAAAAACCACAATCAAACAAAAAAATCAAAACAAAATCCCAACATGAAAAAGACTTAATTATTTTTTGCTCCCTAGGAATTTTCCCTGTGAACATATGAGCTAGGTTTTCATTATCTAGTCATGATTTTTCTGACTAGGTAACTTGAGATTAATGAGGTCACTGTGGCTTAGTACTTATTTGTGTTTACAAATATCAAACAACACAGTTTAATAGGGTGGTGGGAGGGGAGGGGTTGCAGGCTTTTTTGCAAACTCCAATCAGCTCTTAGCAGTATGATGAGCCTATTCAAAATTTGCAGAATTCAGTAGCAACTGCTGAGAGCCAGATTCTGATGATAATAATACCTTTGTTCTGTAAGTAGCCCATTATATTTTAACTCTGTGCAAACCATGATTAGAAGTTGCAAACCAAAATGATCCAGGAATAAAAACTGAAAAGAAGCAGCCCATGCCTACAGTAAAGTCAGTATGCATTTGCCATGGTAAGCAATTAGAATAGAGGAGAAAAATTTATCTATACAAACCAGCATTTGCAAAACAGAGGCAAAACCAATTTTTATTTGCAAATTATGTTCTTGCTTTTCCAGTGATGACAATTCAGTACTGTACTCCATTTTCTTTTGACACAATAGGACTTCCAGCATAGTGTTCCTTTAACTACTCAGAATAGTTCCCTACAAAATCAAGGGTAGATCCAGATGTTTGCATAACAATATCTAAAAGAGAAACTTCATGAACTTGTTCAAGAATATTTTCATGAGCAATTATTTCTGTAGAAAAATTGAGAAAGTTTATGTATAGGAACTAGGACATTAGCATATATTTGTCCTCTCGCAGCATCCAAACAAGTTAAAAATGGCTGGAATCCATCATAGTTAACACAATGCAAACAGAACCTTCTTAACAAAAAGCAAATGAGCAATTTTTATAATTACATATTTACAAAACTTCATCTAATTTAGAATATCAGAGACTGAAATATTGAATGAAAACTACTGTTATCCACAGGAATTATACTTGATCTTATTCTCCATATTGCTAAAACAGGATATAATTTTAATGCCTCAAATGAGATTTCCAATTTGTGCACCAGGTTGTTTTTTCTTCTCACATCATTTTAATGGCTGAATTAAGCTCATATTCAGAGACTGTGAAGAAAAGGTAGCAGAGCAAGTCCACAGCAGTGGACTACAGTATATAAATCAAACAGTTCCCAAAATTGACCTTATTTATGAAGAAATACCAAAACCTTTGCTAGATTTGAATTTTTATGCCTACACTAATCAATTCGCTAATGTGATCATAAAATGTGAAAAAGGCTAAAATGTGTTGCAGCATACATGCACTCCTAATTCCCTGAGCTTCATGCTCCCTTTTGAAGCACCCTGCAGCTGCTTTCGTGCTGTCAGCCCACCTTCCTGCCTGCCTAGACTTCCTTTAATGGAAATCAAGCCACAGTGGGAAAAAATCCATTTGCAGAGCTCATCCATGACAAAGTCAGGGTGTTGTCAGGCCATGTCATGCACCTGCAGTAGGGAAACTGAGAAGTTATTCAGGATCACAGATCATAAGCCAATGTTTAGTACAGCACAGGACAAAAATTTCATAACAACTCACTCAGGACAGGAAAGGATACCATAACAATTTAAATTAGAGGAGGATACAAAGATTTTTCAATTACCCAAGATGGAACTTGTATTTAAAGCTGATAGTTTCCTAAATATGACTTCAAAAGTGAAATAATTTTTATCATCTGGCCAAATATCATGCTTCCTTGTCTGAAAAGAGGTTTTAATATTTCATCAGTCTAAACAAGCATTACACCCATCTTTTAATTAAAAATAAGAATGTGGAGCAAGAAAGCAAATCCAGCTGGAAGATGTTTCCACAGGAAGTCTGACTGTCTCTATCTTCCAATGAAAACGAAAACTAAGAATCCTATTTATCTGTCACTGCTGTTACAACTTTTGTAACATCCCTGCGAATCTCCATGGTAATTTACTGTGAGAACTTCACAAAATTGTATTTCTGGAAACAAGATACAGACATAATGTTAGAGCACATATAGTAAATCTAATCAGCCCTCCAGGAAACAGCAGTTTACCAAGAAAACTCACAACAGAAACAAAAATTGTTTTAATCCTCAGAAAGCTTGTGATTCCCAAACAGCTTGCTTGCATGAAAAAAGAGGGAACCTTTTACTAATTGAAAAAGACCCTTCTTCAAGGCAGACTTGAAACTGTGCAAATCTTTCATTGTTGAAAATATAGACATTAATTCTGAAAAATACTCAGATCTAACTGATTATGGCTGAATAATTGTGAGAAAATGACAGGTACTATTTGAAAAGGGAGTCTTTCAGTGAAAAAGACTGAAGGTAAAACATCTAACATTGGTTAACTTTTGATATATTTTAAAACAGCATGAGACATATTCCTAAAGAAGGAATTTATGAGCCTTAAGTAAGACTGATTTCTAACTGAGAGGATTTAACATTGTCCAGAAAGGGACATATTCAGTTAGTTGTGGATAAATCTCTGAAACCTCTTCTGAATTTGATGTAATTTGGTAAGACGCCTTTAAACATATCAGTGGTAGTATGTCTTTCACAGTATGTATATATATATATATACATACAATATATATCTATAGCAAGAACAAGTGAATCAAAAAAAGAATACTAACCAGGTGGCAGAGGTATCAAACCCCCACAATTAATGTCAGTTCAGATGTTTTTTAAATAGTACAAGACTAAATTAACTCTTCAGCTGGCATCACACCTTTTGGTACCTAGATTGATCTTAGAAGGCACTTAAAAAGGCACAGTGGATCATAAAGATTTTTTTAAGTTTTTCAAATTTTCATCCATCTTCAAGCTTAATTCTCATTTCCTGTTCTGTAAATCTCAATTTGATTACTAGTGCCATGGATTAGGTGATTGTCACCTTTCTATGTTGTGTGCACCTCCTCTGAACTGGAATGGAAAGGTAATGTGTTTCTCATGGGAGACTCCAACAAATGTCATTTCAGGGCAATCTTGAAAATGCATCATTACACAGTGGGGTAGAAATTATAATTACAAACAAGCAGCATAATGCAAAAAGAAAAAAAGAAAATAAAAAAATTAAAGCTACAAAGCCAAGCATTATAGTTAAGACAAAAATTAAGTTTGTCCATGCCTTGTAAAAAGACGCATAGCACAGCCAAATCACCTCTGGGTTCAACAAAAAAAAAAAAATGAGCAGTACAGCCAAGCAGACTTCTACCTGGAGCACTGCACATTTGCAGGAATGCTATTTCTAGTGTTAGTGATACATGCAAGTAGGATCATTTTAGGCTGCTATAACATTATATGGTCTGCATTAGGGAGAGCGCAGCCAGCAGGTGGAGGGCGGTAATGCTTCCCCTCTACTCAGTACCGGTGAAGCACATCTGGACTTCTGGGTCTAAGCCTGGGTTCCCTGGTACGAGGGAGAGACATGGACTTACTGCAGCAAGTGCAGCAAAGGGTTGTTAAAATGGTTAAGGGACAGCAGCATCTGATGCACAATGACAGGAGGAGAGAGCTGTGATTGTTCAGAGTAAAGAAGAGGTGGCTCCTATAGACCTTATCCATATGTATAAATATCTAATGGCAGAGAAAAGAACAGGGAGTTGGACTCTTCCCAGTGGCATCCTTTGTAAAGACAGGAGGATGTGTATTTCACAAACTGAAATACAGGAAATTCCTTTTAAATATAGGAAAATAACTTTTATTTTTGCTGTGAAGGTTGTCAAACACTGCAACACGATGATTAAAGACATTGTGGAGTCTTCACCCTTGAAAACTCTGGAAATTTGGCTAGACACCATGCTGAACAATGTGTTCGAGCTGACTGCTGTGAGCAGCAGGGTTGGATTAGCTCAAGCCCAGAGATAACTTCCAACCTCATTCTTTCTGCCATTATGTTATCTGCCAGCATCTCCAGCCCCACAGTGCTAGTGCCAGAAGCCATCCAAGCTGAGCCATCAGCTGCTCAGCACCAGAGCTTGGGGATGCAGCTTTCTGTATTTTCTGTATTTTTCTGTATTTTCAGAAATTTCAGTTGCCATGGGGGAGATGAGACATTTGAGAGGTGCTTCTTTGAAGACATCTAATTTGAGAACTTGAATTAAATACAGCAGATGCCAGTAAATGGCAGTTTAGGAGTGCTAATTATGCTCTGAATTATGATGCCCTTATATTTGATTATACATATATCTTAGCACCATTACATATAATACAACCTTTCTATCTTATTGGTCAAAAAAATGAACTTCATTTTATAGAAGAAAATTAAGAAAATGTTGCCATTTTTAAGTGTGACATAAGTGTTCCTTAAAACGTGATATCTTTTTGGTATTTGTAGGATCTTACAGATCTTATGGAAGGAATTTATCTAATTTAATTATGTTTGGAGAACTAACTTTTCAATTACTAAAATTAATAATGCCTTGTATTAATACTTCAATTAACATAACTTGAAATATTATTTTCTTCTTTCAAATACTCACTGCAAAGATCCTATTCATAAACATGTTCTTTATTTGGTGCAAGTTTGCAAGTCATTACTAGTACACACATAACAATTGTTGTGACAGGGATGAATAGTGGCTTTCCAAGAACTATGGGAGACATTTGTGTGCTGATGATTCAGCTCCTCACCAAATGTCCAAATTCACCGTTCTTGTCCAGCGTTCGTTTGTCACCCTGGTCACAGCAGGTTTACACTGCTGTGATCATCATCTCTAAATCTGCATGGCACATCCTGGAATAGGAATTCTCTGTGCAACAGAAGCTCTTACTCCTTTTGGTACAGAAACCTGATAATGTAATTCACTTATATCAGTTGCTCCAAAGCTGTTTCTATTTTTTTTCCAGAAACGTCTAGTTCCCTGAGGCAAGAAAAAGTGAGACTGAAAAGTGAGAGTTAGGGTAGTTCGCAAATTAGGGCAAACATTAGCAGGGCCACACCTTGCCCTGAGACTAATTTTTGTTTTTGAAGGCAAGATACTGCGTCAATGCATTACCTATTAATACAGTAATTTTATGAGGTACGCCATTCCTATGCTATTTATCACTCAATTAAGTTTCATGCTGCTTGTCAATAACTTCAGAAATGGCAGCAAATTGGGCTTTGGCAGATTATTATCCTTCAGGCCGGCTGAAGGAATTAATCACTTCTTTAACTGACAAATTTCTTTTCTTTTAACATGGCAGGCAGGAAAGCATGGTGTGAAGCAGACAAATTTATTGAAGCCATCTTTCAGTTCTGACAGTCAGGGAGGCAATAAAACATTCACACCTTAAGTTTGATACCCTCTCTTTCGTAAAGTTTGTCTGTTCAAAACCACTTGGAGATGTGCTACTTTTGTTTTGATTGATTTTGACACTTGCTTCCACACAAGCTTATTAAGGTACAACAGTCAGTGAGCCACAAGAAATAATACCCCTCTTCTCTTGCTGTGTAGGTATGATGCTCCTCCAAACTAATAATTCAGCTAACAACAGCTGTTTTACCTAGTGAAAATTTCTATTTGTTTCCATGTGATTTGATAAGGCATCTGTTCCTACTGTTAACTAAGTCACTGTTAATTGTCCAATCCCGACAAAATTATTTATCATCCTGGGCTTCCAAAAACTATCTATTGGTTCCATCCAGTTAAAATACCATGAAAATGCTTTGGTAATGATTTAAAATTTGTTGACTTATCATTCTGGTGTCATGCAAGAATAAAGAGCAAGATTTCCTACCAAGACGACTCTATAAGGAGCGGTTTATGAATTTGTGTTCTAAATTGAAGTTGTCCATCTGATATGCTGCTGTTGTGTAAACGATTCTTTTTTTCTGTGCTTATCTGGAAAGGCGTTTCCCTTCTTTCATTTCTTAGGTAGTAGCTTAAATAATAGCACGCCAACGCTACAGTAAAAAATATATATATATGACATATTGCACGGAATATCACTACCAACAAGTAAATATAAGCCGTGGTAGAGAAAACGCGAGTAAAACAAATACGGCAGCACACGTTTTCAAACAGAAGGGTCTGTGGAAGGATATTGGAGTGGAAAAGACGTCAGTAACCACAGCGCCTTGCCCCCCCATGACACAGGTTCCTACCCGCGCGGAAGCCGCAGACAGCAGCGCCCGAGTGCGCTGGCATTTCTGGAAACCTACACCCGTGGGGCCGCAAGGCGAGGGGGCACTGGCGGGGCGCGGGAAGCGGGGAGCCCGTGCCCGGCTCGGAGACCCCGGCACTGCCCGCACAGCCGCCGCTCCGCTCCGCTCCGCACCGGCGGCGCCCGGCGAGACGGACACAGCGCTCTCCGGCCCGGCTCTGCCCGGCCTGGCCCAGCCCAGCCCGGCTGGGCCATCGTGCCGCCCCCGGCCGCCGCCCCCGCCCCGCCGCCGCCCTGATTGGGCCCGCGGGGAGGCCCCTCCCGCCGGGCCCCGCCGCCGCCGCGCCGCGCCCGCTGCCCAAATACACCTTGGCGGCGCCGGGGAGCGGTAGCGGCGCTTTCCCCGAGCCCCTCGGTGGGGCTGCGGCCGCGGGCACCCCGCGCCATGGTGAGTGACGGCGGCAGGGCGGGAGCGGGCAAGCGGCGCCCGGGGCGTGGAGAGGGGCGGCGGACACCCTGGACAGCGCTGGCGCGGGGCGCCCGGCCGTGACCTCGGGGCGCGGCCAGGGCCGGGGCTTTCTCCGGCCGGCCGGTGCTCGGTGCTGAGCCCCGGGAGCGGGCGGGGGGGCTCGGGGAGCCCTCTCCCCTCAGCGCGCCGAGCCCCGTGTGCGCTGTGCCCCCGGGCAGATACGGGCGTGAGCGAAACGGGCATCGAGTGGGGGCTGGAAGCGCCTGGGGAGCCCGCTGAGGGCTGCAGCCACGAGGGGTACTCCGGCGGCCTTTGTGCATTGCGAGGCTTTCTAAGAATTCGCGAGCTGCTGATGCTCGTCAGGCTAATTAGACCCATCCAGACTGGTGTTACTGCGTTATGCTTAGGTAAGGTTTCTTATCCAGTTTTCAGAGCAATTTATATCATTCCGCCTCATGAATTAGGCATAAACCTGATATTTCATCGCATGCTTGATTCTCAAACAATAACTTCGTCTCTGCATCTGCTATTCCAGTTACTTCTTTGTCCTAGAAAGAATAAATGAACCCCCAAATAGTGTTGCATTCATGATGATTAGCAGTTTTTCAGTCAATTTTCCCCTCTTCTTTCCATTTTTTCAAGACTTGTGGCTCGTAATCCCTTTTCTGAGTGAATAGGTTTGTTTCTGTGCTAAAGCCAGTGACTATTACTAGCCTATGTTTAGTATTCCCTTTATAAAATCATTGCTATCTATAATTATGAGACACTTGAGAAGTTTTTCTCTCATATAAAAAGGAGTGCTTTTATTCATCTTTTATACATCTCTTGTGCATTTTATGTCCTGTCTCAAGCTTGATCTAATGCTGCTTCTAAAATGGCTCTATTTTCAGAGCTGGTCACTTGCTCTGTGGATGTAGTAAGATGGCTTTCTAAGTTCGAAGGGCGATTTAAACAGGAAAAAGTCATAAGCAAGGATGCAGTGTGTCTGCAGTGCTGTATTTGGGCTTTTCACTTCCAGTGGACTACAGGTTATACTGTGCTGCTGTAGGTTGGTCTAAAGAGAGATGGGCAGACATTTGCAATTTAGAATAGTAGTAGGAAAGCCAAAAACTTTCTTCACTCAGATTTTCCATTATTAAGTCTGAGGCTACAGAAAAATATAGTAGAGGAGATTTTCATAACATGTGTAAGAGTTTAATTATATTTGTATGAATAGAACACGGTGTTTTACTTGTTGGTAAGTAGTCTAATACTAGAATTTTTCCTAAGACAAAACTCCCTATGGAGCCACTTCCATTTCTTGTAGTTAGATTAAGATGATTTGTTTCCAAACTACAAAAAATAGTCGTAAGGGAACATACACTTTAAATCATATAAATGGGTCTACTACTTTTCTAGGGTCAGGAACAAAAGGTAGTGACAGCCTGTACTGGGAAGAGGTTCCTGTAACAGACTATTTTACATAATTAATTAGAGAAGATAAGCAATTCAGGCATCCAGAAAATATGTGCAAATGTGTTACAAATGTTATCTTTGTAGGGAAGAGAATTGTAGAGAAGTTTCTTGCTTTGATTATGTTGCTCTGGGGTGCTACATATGGCCATACATTCTGATGACTGTTCTCTTTGCTTTGCCAGTAGCAAGAACCTTAAATGAACCAGCTGATTGTAAAGGAAGCATGAGGAGTACTGTAGCAGTGATATAAAAACTTTGTGCTCCCATTCTCAAAAAAAAAAAAAAAAAAAAAAGGCATTTGCTGAAATCATGCTGATCCAAAGCAGGCAGGAAAAGTATGGAAGGGGAGAGAAGAATAGCACATATTGAGATTTCCTGGTTGTACTTCGTTTTTCTATGGAAATATGTAGTTTGCTACTATATTGAGTCATGACAATGCAAGATCATGAGGCAAACATTGGAGGAGAAGGTAAGGAATTTAGTTCTACAGTGATTTTTTTACTGTTTTTGACATCAATAAAATTTCTGACCAGGGTCTCACTGTCCTTTCTTCCATTGGTTCACTAGCTGAGTACTCAAATTAATCAAATTTTTGATGAAAAGCTAAAAATGAGAAGTCAGGGTCCATAAAAGTAAGTACTCAAGTTGAGTATATTTGTCTTTTTCAGATTAATGCTATCTTTAAAAAAATCTGTCCTTAGCCTTCTATGACAGTCTGTTTCAAAACAGATCCCATAGTGAAATCAAAACATAAGTAAGAATTAATAAAAAAAACCTAATATGCCAAGTATCAGTAGCAGTCAAAACCTGGCTATGTCATACCATAAAAGATAAAATATCAGTGCTATTATGGATATGAATACCATCTGTTTAAAATTCTAAAAAAAACCCCAAGACTCAAGTAGTCCAAGAAACCAAGATAGAGTTTGTAGCAAACACAGCTATTTTCCTTTTTATTGGAACGAGTTGTTAACAAAAAAATACTGTAAATCCTATTGTACTTTAAAAAAATCTCCAAAAACTAAAAATCAAGCACCTCAGAAATCTAAGCAAGCATATGCTACACTCTAAATTATTGGCAAGGAAATATGCTTAAGGAGGTACTGGCTGTATTTCCTATCTACTTTGTAGATTAGCAGCATGTTTTAATTTTTCTTTATACAAGCTTAATCGCTTAAGAAAAGTTCTGTACAGGCAAAAAGAAATCTTATTTTTAAAAAAAATTGGAAACTATAGGACATGATTTAAAGTATTTTGTTGTAATGTTATTTGAAATTGCGACATTTCAGATTGCACATTTTATTAACATGAAATGAAATTTGGGCCATTGGAGAGCTGCCATTAGAATTTCTTTGCTGGGATTCCTTGCACATTTTGTACTATTTGCATTTTAGAGACCTTTACTGTCTATGTGTCTTTTAAAACATACTGCATTTATATAGACGTTTGCTATTTCAATTAAGATTTTTAGCATTAGAAATTAAATTAGGGCCAAATCTCATATTTGACATTACTTTGAATATTCTTTCTAGCATGTCTTCACCATTTGAGATATGGCTGTATGATGTTTGTATATTGTATGGCTGTATGTACGACGTATATGCAGCATGTCTTGCATGGATAGTTGTATGGCAAGTAGAGATTCAAGTTTATCATTAAACATACTATATTTTTAAGTCAGTTCAAGGACATCGGTTTTTGTTCAACAAAGCAAAACTGTTCAGGGCAGAATGTTAGTATCTATTTAATTTTAAAATTACAATAGGATTTAAGAATGTGCTTATATTGACTGGGGCTTCTAGCTGTGGTGTAAACAACAAATAAATTTTTTCTAATAAAGGCAGCAAAATTTGCCAGAAACAGCAGATTTTTGGTAAGGTTTTGTTTATAGATTCGCATGCTTTGAGACAATTGAAAAAAACATGTTAATGTCTGTAATTAAGTCTCTTACTTGTGCCATAGGTACTGAGTGCAGCTCATTTGGTAATATACTGTTCTTCCATTTTTTTTGGCTGTCCTACTCGGTTGATGGCAGTTGTAGGTCAGTGCTGGGAAGTGGCTCACCACACAGGATATTTGTTTTTGTAGATGTGGTGTTTAGAGCAAGCTGACATCTACTCCGTTTTTGTAGGAGTGCATGTTTTACTGCTCTCAGTTTTTCTGCTGCTTCATGACCTAAGCCAGAGCAAATATGAACTCTATGGATTAATTTTACCTCACCACTTAGAGGCCTCACCACGTACTGTTTATTGATTCAGACTCCAAGCACCTCTATGAGCTTCAGGGCCTCCACAGGCCTTCAATCTTAAGGAGAATCCCACCCTATCAGAGCATAGTATTTTGTGATATTCACTTCCACTTGTTTTTCATTCATGTTTCCTATTATATGAGTTTCATTAAGTGGAGTAGATGCCCTTGCATTAAGTGGAGTAGATGTCCTTGCTGAGACTATTACTGCTTTCAGATATAATTGAGATTTAGTTGTATTTTAATTGACATTCTCATTTGATTCAAATGCCCCCTTCCCCAGTTCAGACCTTCACTGCTACTTTTAAGCACTCTCCCTGCTACTTGAACTTGGCAGTATTGTGGTACACAATTTTTTTTTTATTTTACTGCTCTGACTCTTTAAATTAGTTCCTTTGTATTACTTAAAGTCAATTTGTGAATTGATTTTCTTCTTGCCTATCCACTATTCACACTCATAGTAGCTGTTCCAAGAGAATGGTGCACTGCTATAGCAGAAGCATTCAAATAAACCCCCTTGTGCAAGTCAGCCCCAGGAGGGTAATTCCTTACAAAGGGCGGCCCCAGGAGGGTAATTTCTTACAAAGGAGCACACTAAGCCCAGATGATAACCAAGCTGTGATGTGTTACTTCTGAGAGGGTATTTCTTTCATGAGATCCCTGTCCTTACTTCCTATGCATATCTGCCTGTGAACAGAATGCTGTGCTGTCCTTGGCTTGTGTGACAAGGCCACTTTTTCTCTGCCCTAAGGGAATGGCAGAAACACCGGGAGACTTACATTGCTGTGGGGAGCTGTGGGGCATGGAGCTGTCTGGAACCCTCCCTTGGGATGGTTTGGCTATGCCTTGCACTTCACGCATGGCTATGCCCATTGATTGTTTCAGCTAAGTCCATACAGAAAATAGGTCAGCCATGCAGTGACTCAGGAAGAGAGCTTTAATTGTGTGGTTGTAATCTAGAAACAAGATATGTATATCGTCTTGATGGAGACTGGAACCACTTCCAAAGATGTTATCAGGCATCATGAAATCGAGCCCTTTGACAGCTATTTGTATTAGGGAGCTGCAGGGAATGCCCTGTGTCAGTCATCCAATTGACTCCCTGTGAATAAAGTTTAAATTTCTTGTTAGAAGGCAGCATGCTAAAATTCTTTTATTATTTTCCCCTCCACAAATGGAAATGAAAAGAAACATACACTTATGAAGTGAATCTGTTCCTCAGCCCAGTTCTGAGTTATTCAGAACAAAAATATATCATGCTTTTGGGGAAAATGCGTTTTGTGGGAATCCTCCTGGTGCAATTCTAGAATGTCACTGTTTCCAGAGAGTGCAGTAAGACTTATGGTTTCCGTGATGCCACATACAGTAGTTGCTCCTAAACTCCACTTTTAATGAATAATAGCACAGAAGCAAGTTTCTCAATAGCATATTAGAAGTGTGTTGTACAGCGATGACTGCCTTTCTAATGCTGACTAAGGTAAATGTGTGTTTAATTTCGTTTTAACCTTGCATTTCACTTGGCACTTGATACAGATGCAGACTGACAAAAATTGTTCAGGGAAAGCTGATTACCCTCCTCGGTACAGAAATACAGAAACTCTTCACACACAAAAGAGCATTAGTAAAGCCTGAATAAAGCAGAGAACACCTCAGCAATATTTCTAGTTTGTTATTGGGAAAAATTGTGATTTTGTGTTTGCTCATAATGATTTCTATGATTTGAAAACACAAGACAATATACGCAGGTGCTGCCTTCTGGTTAATAGGGAGGCGTACCTGCTTACATGAATAGCTATGTTTTTCCCTAGCCCTGACTGCAGGTATCCAGGAGCCTAAAATACTCATTGCAGTTCCTGTTTTAAATAGAACTGCTAAAAATGGCAAAATTTCCATGTCTTCAGAGAAAGCATGTATCAATCTAACTTCACATTTCCTTTTTTGTTGTTTTTGCCCAAATTGTCTTCATAGTCGTCTTGTCTCTTTGCACTGGCAAGCTAAAAATGCAAAACTATTTGCCTTCACGATAAGAAATCTTTGGTGGACTGAAATTTTTGACATTTTAGTGAAAATAGAGCTGTTAGCCCATAGAGCTAACAAGGCATTTTTAAAGGTAGGATTTTAGAATTTCCTAGCGGGAAGAATGGTAGGAAGGGAGAGAGTCTTGTGGTTTAAGTAACTTAGCAAGGCTTTTGGTCAATGGGGAACTGATTTTTTTTCTCAAAAACTTCAGAAAATTATGACAGAAATAATTAATTATTTAATAACAATTAATTATAAATTGAACTAAATGCTTATTTTGATACAGTTAAAGATTCCCAAACAAGTTGCATTATATTAAAAACCAGCCAAGGGGAAATGCATTTCTGTTAAAGAATTATGAAACCTTCAGAAATAACAGAATGACATTAAACCTACTGTGCATTAGCCATGAAGCTTTAGTGTGAGAATACCTTCCTTGTTTTGCTTGTATATTTAGCACCTGCACCTTTTTATGAATCCTATCTGCAAAATCTATTAGAATTTTACTGTGTAAAGTGTTTTCATCCTGTTGTTGCTTTTCAAGTCTGGCTGCCAATTTTTATAATGTCAAACACAATTTTTCTAAATCACTCAGATTTGCTGAACTGCCCAACAAACTTGTGCAATCTCTTAACTTGTGCTAAGACATCTGGATTCACTTCTAAACTTGTCTGCAGTCTTTCCTTTGTGATCTCCAGCATACCTTATTTCCCCACTTATAAAGGAGGCATTGTTATGCTCCTTTCATATCCCATTTTTCTATCTTAGCCATTCGAAGAGCAAACCCTTCAGGTCAGACATAATCTTTTGCTGTATATTTCTGTATGGCCCTGCTCTTAATTGGACCCTTCAGGGTTAAAATAAGCAAGTAATAGGCCTACCAATCACAAGAGAGAGAGCAGAACCCACGGTATCAGTGGCACTATTTCTCTGCTAAGCAACCTGCCTAAGGATGAACTCACAGAAGATTGAATACCAATATTTAAGTGTAAACAAAACTTTTGTAAGAATTTTCACATGTGATCTTTCTGACTAAATAGTGAGACCTTCATGAATGTTAGAAGATAATGAAATATTTCCCTTTGCAGACAAAACATTTGATGGTGTGATGGCAATGAAATAACAGAGACCAGTCTTCATCTCAAGTTAGGCACAGTTTGCAAAACCTTTTGATGTGCTCATGAGGCAGAAACCACATTTGTAGTGTGACTCTGAAAATCTGCTGCTGATCTGAAAATTAGTATCAGCTTCGATCAGGTTCACACTTAGCCCTGTATGTCACATGCTCCAGATCTGTGGGAGAGGCAGCATGATTACCACCAACTGTATGTGGAAAAAGTCATTGACCATAACAGTAGTAAATTGTAGAACCAACAGAGGCATGGTTAAGTCACAGATTGAAGTGTGCAGCTGTAGCATGCATGAGATAGAGGTGAGCATCATGTCACTGACACTTCTCATAGCAGAATTGAGACCGGCACTCAGAAATACCAGTAAAAACTGGCTTTAATGGTTGCTTAATATATAAAATGTGATTTCATGATATCTTTCTTTGAGTTTCTCTTTGAAAATTATTTGCAGTTCTAAGTAGTAATAAGTCCTAAGCAAAAATTGGGTTAGATGATAGAGGGGAATTAAAAGGAAAAAGTATCTTTTCAAATAGGCTTTGAAGCGGTGAAGATCAAGGACTACTGATACTATACAGGGTTATGATTTACCCATAGCAAAAACTAAAACAGAATATCTGTCCTTGCCTGTGTTGTGGGCAGAATTTTATTAGCAGTGAATTGGTATATGGTGAAATAAGGTGATAAACTGAAATAAGAGAGTGGTAGTGGCAGAAAAGCATATAATGGGGTGAATGTGTTAAAAAAATAGATTTTATTGCCATTGTTGTAAGTTGCTATATGGTAAATGGCTGATCTATTTAATGCTGGAATAAATATGCCAAAAAAGCAGTTATATAACAAATACTCAGTGTTTTCTTTCCTGACTGTTACACTACAGTAATGGAAAAACACTCATAATCTTTAGTAACATATTAATAAATGCATTCTGATCTTTAGACTTAGGCTTGGCACTCTGTCTTTTAGCAAAGAAGCTGCATTACTTAGGAATGCAATCCCAATGTCAATTTGCCATAGTATGGGCATTGTGAGATTTAGATGCCTGTTATAAATAGAGTTGAAAACCCAGAGCAAAGGTTATCCTGCAAAGATACTTTTACTGTGAGAACTTAACTTCTCCATTGTCACAAGATGCTTGTAAAGTTAGTGCTTGTGTCTTGTTAAAGCTTGTCAGGTACAAGTATTTAAAATAAATCTTACGTATTTTCCACATCAACTAAAGTGTGCATAGAAATGTCAGTTATTTCTGACCCCGTATAAGGGAAGACTATACACAGTGCATCAGATTTTCATTCCTTTGTGTGTTATTTTTACCTGTTGAGAGTGCACTCTGCAAGATTCATGGTGCTTCAAAGTGCTCTGGAAAGCCAAACATGCTTAAAAAATGTTGTCTTCATCTTGGCAGGATATTCCTTGTGAAGGAGATACTACATTTCTTTATCCTTAAACTTAGGTCTGTGGTTTACATCCTTTAGGAACTCATGCATCTCATTCCTTCCCTCTGCCCCAGCTATTCACATGGCTTCTCAGCCTTGACTCCCTCAGAAAATGGGGAACTTGCTGTGTAGCATCCTCTTTCTGTGCATGTAAACAAGTACAGAGGTGGAACTTATTATTTATTACATGACTTCTTTTTTCAAGGGTCCAGTGAACAATTATTTTAACTGTCTAGTTGAAGGAGCATATGTCTTCAAGATAATATTCAAATAGCATTCAAAACCTATTTGAAGTACCTCTCTGAGTACATAAGCACTTGCTATGACCAGAATTTTATTTTGGTTCATTTTTAGGTTTTTTGCCACAGTTCACTGGCCAGTTGCTCTGCTCTTTCACCTCTGAAACAGCTGAACTGTGTTCTTTGCTGCATAGCAAGTTGCATAGCAAGTTGGAGACATCTTTTTATATGGCCCCTTTTTTGAAATGAATGTAATTTCTTAATATAATGAAAAAAACCAGGTGTTCAGGCATGGATTTCCATTTTGCAGATCTAAAAAACAGCAAATACAGAATGGTTATTTGTTAACATTTTGGTGGGAAGTTGTACTTGAAGAACCTTTGGTGTGGTGCAGCCCCTACACTAAAATTGAGCCTTAGGTCTCTGGGTTGCTGAAGTGTTGAGACAAAGATGTTTATTAATAACATTTGATTTTAGTTTGGATTCTCAGCAAAGTAAATCTGAGATGACTCTGTTGCTACTTTTCTTTGGCTGTTGCTCCTGTTTGGGAACTCCTCCAGACCAAGATTCTCAGCTGTTCTGTGCTCATTTTGCCTGAGGACTGAAGCCCAAAGCCTCCCAGCACTGAATCATAAATTGCCACACCGTGAACTTAGAACTGTATGCCTGTACAGTTCCTTACCTCCTGTGATGGCAGTGGGAGGAAGGTCTGCTTGTGGTTATTGGTGATTGCTGACACCAGTGCATTTCCCTGCTGCCTCAATGGAATGCAGGTCAGGGCCTTGAAGGAAGCCAGGTAAGTAATATTTCCATCCTGGGATCTCAGATACACGTATAGCACTAACTGGCATTTCAGAAGGCCTGATGGAGAGAGAAAAGAGGTTCCTTATAGACATATAAAACACAAATGAAATATCTTTAAAAAAAGAAAGTGTAAAATTATGGAATGAAACCTTAAATCAGTAACAATGGACTTTGTTACAAATCAATGCCATTTAAAACAAAATACTAGAAAATAACATAGGAAGTTTAGGAAGTTTTTACTTTTCTATTAACACAGAGCAGCCTCATTAAACAATGCTGCAAAATAAGGTATGTAACTCTGATCTTTCAGACTTTGTAAGAATACTACGTTGTTAACATTGTTGCCGCCAGTGCAGTTATACAGGTTGGGAAGTGAAGAAGTGTGGGTGATTCTAGGTTCCCTGCCTAGAATAACACCGGAAGATTACCCTGTGGTTCATGTAATGCACAATATTTATATTTACCTGATGAAAGACCCAAGGGTGTTGCACAAAAAAATCACAAAAAAGCCTGCAGAAGAATTATGGTTAAAATACATTTAATTTGCCTCAATAATTAAACCCTGAATTTGTACCTTTAATTAGAGGCTGGTGATTGATACATCTGATCAAAGTTTCTGCGCTGTTCTTTGTAACCTTTTCTTGGATTTCCATTCTTCGATATCTCTTAATCTGTTTAATCTCTATTTGTCTGAGACACCTGCCGCAGAAATTGGTGAATTTCAGTGGAATTTGTAAGCATTGCAAGCTAAGCATCTATTTCTGTGCTGGCCAAAACTGAAACAGAGTTTCACAAAGCTGGATGATATTATTTTTGTTCTATTGAATACTCAACTTTGATATTGTTACAAGAGGCTGCAATTCAACAGCTAATGTACTTGAATCTGTATAATGCATAGCTTGAAATACCTAAATCTTTCTAAATGTATCTGTTCTAACTGGAGGAGCAGCACTGACCAAGGGTTCTACTATTTGATATATTTTAGCTGTAAGGATGTATCTTTTTTTTTATTTATCACTAGTGAGTGTTTGGAAGTGTAACATTATAAATAATTTATTTTCCTTGGCATCATGATCAATACATCAATGATCCTCTGATTTTTACTGCATCTGTTATTAAAACAAAAAGCTACATTTTAATAACTTGAAAAGTTTTTTTATAAAAGGAGCTCACATTTCTATGTCTCAGTAGCCTGCTATGATTTAGATATGTCAAAGCTGAATCTCCCATAAATATTTTCAGCTTGCTTTTCCACAGGGCCACATTTTCCCCTCTTTACCTCAGACTGCAACCAGGGCCAAGGGGAAGTTATTACAGAATATGTGGTAAACGTGGCAGTTATCTCTGAGTTAATTTTGCATTCCTTCTCCCTGCTGCTCTCATTTGCATATGCTGACTTTCCCTGTGCAAAGTAATCTGAAAAACACTATGTGCAATTTGATTTCTTTCACATGCTTAAAAGAAAAGTTGAATAAATGGAACGGAAGGATTTGAAAGATCAGTAGCTGTGATAACTTCAGCAATTGCATTGGAGAAAATAACAAGCATCATAGATTGAACATTGAACAGGAAGTCAAAATCTGCTTCTGGATTTAATATTTAATTTTGTTACACGTGGTATACACTAACAACAGGCAAATGTTAGTCATTAAATGCTTATTTGTTGTGATTAGCAAGATTAATTTCTTTTGGTACCACATGTGCAAGCGCAGTGCTTCACAAAACCTCTCACCTTTACATAGCTTCATCATTTTAGTGAAAAAAGAAGCTTTAAATACATATCTGCTGTACTTTGCAGAAGAGTATTAGAAAGCATCTAAACAAGACATTGAAAGTGGTATTGTAGTGTATTCCTAGAGCATTCAGTCTTTCTCGATATGTTGATCGTCTCTTCAAAGGTAAGATGCACTGCTTTTGTGTACTCAAATATTTTTTAGAAGAGCAGATTTTGAAAGAGGTGGGCTATGAATAACTGTATGTGCCTGTACCATTGTGTGCAAAATGACAGGCCAATCAGCAAAATAAAAAAGGAAGGTGCTAATTTGTGCACATGTGCTATATCAGCAATTCCAGTTATTTTTACACATGTTTTGTAGGAGAACCATCTGTAGGCATTTGATCAAAAAGGAAGGTGCCTCTTGGTCCTGTTCTGCAAATACCATGGAAGAGAACAATTGAGAAAGTCACTTTCTCTGCTTCTTCAGAGCTGCTTTTTTTTTGCAGGGACCTACCCAAAGCAGAATCAGTATCTGTATGATGGCTATGAAAACACCCCTTCAGCATGTATTTGGGTGGATTATACATCTTCAGTCAATATGTTTTTTGTGAAAAGTACAAGGACATGACCTCAATGCTGCAGGACAAACCATTTTTTTGCTAATTAGAAGTTCCTGTTATCACCTTCCCATGCATAGTTTTTAACCTTTCTGTAGTCTCAAATGACCTCAGTTCTGTGATTATTGCATCTGCACACTTAGCTGCAAAAACCCAATGTTAAAAAGCCAAGGTCATATTTTGGTTCAAAAGCAAGAAAACATGCAAATCAGTATTTCAGTGACAGCAGTGACAGACCTTTTAGATTTAATCCTATTCCTGCTATATCCAGAAACCTGCTATTGACTTCAACAGGAATTGGCTTGAGTGCTTAGCTATGAATAAATATGAAAGGTAGTTGTCAGTGATTTTCAGTGTGAAAATGATTTTGTAGACATTGTAAACAGAAGTGACAGGTGGCAAATACCCAGTCAGAAAACTCTGCAACTGAAATCTGCTAATGAAACACTTCGCTTTCTACAGACCTAGTTTTCAGACACTTCTCTAAGATCTATGGAATTCATGGAAACTTCTAGTACTTTTATTTATAATACTTTTAGTACTTTTATTTATAAAACCTGCTGGTCGTTATAATTTAAAGCTGTGAATACAAAGTGGATATTTAACTATATGCGCTGTTATTAGACACTGCAATCAATGTTTTATATTGCTCTACCATGCTACAGTATATTTGTGAAAATAATATTTATGCAAACCTGCATGTCAGTTGCATAAACAGTTACATCAACTTCAGCAAGAATATGTGAAGGTACAAATCTCAGCAAGATAAGTGTCTTTCAAGAAGTAGGGGAAATTTTTTATCATCTCTGAAAGAAGCTTCACAGTTAATCCAGACCATGGTGCTCAAACGGGAAGTTACTTCATGCTTAAGAAATTTTGAGTTGTTAAACAGTTTGTTATTTCACTTATTAAAAGAGATGCAGCAATGCTGGCTAAGTCATAAATATTAGCTAAAGATTTCACTAATGTTATAGGATAAAAGGTTACTGGATTTCACTTTTATCACAAAGTAATAATTATTATTTTTAATTTATTTGCTCCTTAAAAGCATTTTTGATCTATTAAATAAATAAAAATCAGATTTTAAAGGTCAAGTTAAATGAGGGAAGTGCTATGCATTGCTAAATTTGAGAGATTGAGCTCTAAGTAGGTATTTGGAAGGAATCAGTAAGCACAACAATTAACAATGACTTCATGTTCCTTTTGTGGATTCTAATTAAATCCCATTGGCTTTGAGCTATTGGCTATGGCTTTGATCTTTACATTTAACTCTTGCTGACTGTCACGACCACTGCATGTCTTCAGGATGAGTTTTAATTCTTAAAAAGAAGACATAAATTTATTTTTCTTAGCTTTTCTCTTATAAGTTTTATGAAAGTATTGCACGTTCAGGGACTGCAAATGTAGATTATGCTATATTTAAAAACATATTCCTTTAAGTGTGAGAATAATTTCCAGATGCTTTAGATTGCTTGCCCACACTGCAGCAGCTCCTCTCCTTCAAATGCTTCCTCATCTGGGCACTTAGATCACTCAAGGTCTCATCAGTCAGTTCGGTGTCAGGATTTCTCAAAAAACCAAAATGCAAGCCTGAAACGTGAATAATTTGTCATGGTTACATACAGCAGGTTCCCAGTTTTTGTTGAGGTGTCTTTCTCTCTGCCTCAGTAAAAATGGCCATGAGCAGTGCAGCTCCAGCGCTCCTGTGCAGTGTAAGGAGGCCTTGGCTCTTGGGGGAGTATCTCCATCAGGAGTTGCTCAGCTGGGAGTCCAGCCATGCTATGGGCCGGGGGGACAGAGTGTGGATGTGCCGCAGTCGAGGCCTGCCATTTTATCCCGAGGATGTGACAGAGGGAGCAGAGGATCAGGTGCTGTGAGCCTGCCTGCTGGGCTTGCTGGGGATGGTTTTCACAGAGGTTTTCACTCACAGGAAGAGAATATTTTTCCCACGCTGTCTTCTCAGCATGCCTCCCTGTTATTTGGTCCTAGCATAGGAAAATATTTACCCTACAAAAATACTTATTGTGATACTTAAAATGGCAAATATGTATTTTATCAGCAGCATTTGGGAATTGGTCTTTCCTTTAGCTGCATGCCAAAACATGGGTGTAGAATTAAGGTTCCCCCTGTGCTTTTAATTGAAACCAGAGATGTAGCTGCAATATAACTTTCACATCTGGCGTCTGGACTTCTCCCAGGGGTATGTTCGGATCCAGGGACTTGCTTCAGACCATTACAGGGAAATGACTTAGTCACAAAACCAGTATAAGAAATTCAGTGATATTTTAATATGAGGGTTTTGCCCTGTCTTCAAGAACATTGGTTTCAATATTAAGAAATAGTGTTTGGTGTTATTATACAAATGCTAATATTTTAAAGCAGCAGAAATGTCTGTCTCATTACCATAAAATAAGACATATTAGTAGTTTTGAAGCTGACATGCATTTTTGTAACTTGTTTTCAAAATAGATGACAGGATAGAAAAGTAGATAATTTGTTTTTTTTCTCAAAACAGAGGTAATAATTTTCTTCATCTCCTGGCTTGGAAGCTGTCTAATGCTGCAAATCACAATCTATTCAATTTGGAGCACAGACGAAACACTTGATTGTGTTTCTCTGCTTCTTAAAGCAATTTATACAGAAAAAAAGAGGTAGAAAGGTGAGGAAATTTGACATTATATGGGGAGAAAGGTTTCTTGTAAGCAGGTCTAGATTTTTAGCTTGCCTTAAGCAGTCATATAGTTGGAGAATGAGAACACTGGAACTGGGCTTGCACAGCACACAATGGCAATTTTAGTGCTTTGGGAAAAAAATGGTAAAAGACTACTCTTAAAGGGCTCTGGGGTAAAGACAAATCAGAACCAGGATTAACTTGAAAGAAAGGACGGTGGAAATTCTGGGTAAACAAGCAGAAAAATTAATGCCTGACAAAGCATATTTCTTTTGGAGCTGGAGTAGAATTTGCGATTGCTCTTTCTTGGGCACCAGTAAATTATTGTGAAGTCCACTGTTCCATATAATGTCTTATCCTGATCTGTGGAGAGGGTAACAACCTTTTCCTCAGTTAGTGCTTTTCCTCAGATAGCAGAAATATCTACTGTGAAAAAACCTAGAATCTTTGGGGAAAGAAAAGTACTGGGTTTTTTGTTTGGTAAATTAAGTAAAGCTTGAGTCTATACAAGATGGTAATGATTTAGGATGGAATGGTTATGGGGGTTTCTAGACCTCAGCTCCTTGTCTTTGCAATATCCAAACAAATTAATGCTTTGAAGGTATATTTACCCAGGACATATTTAAACTAACAATGAAGTAAACAATGAAATATTAGCTTATTTGTATGGGCTTTATTAAGACTAATAAGTACTTGCTTTGACTTCTTAACATGAGCTTATATATTGATGTGGACTTGAGGTGTGTTCTCTTAGTATTTTAGAAACCTCGTTAAGATCCTTGGAAATGGACCAATCACCAGGGCTTTGATTTTGTTGCTACCCACAGCACTTGAAGTAGAAAAAATAACAGAAATGCAGATATTGTACTTCATATTACTAAGACAAAATTATAAGATTTAGTTATTTTAGTTGTGTTTGTCAGCTGATAGGCACAGCAGCTGAAACAGAAATGAGCTGCTACTGATCAGGTGGGTGCTGGATTCTTACCTGTCTTACTAGAAGCTGGTTGTGTTTTGCCTGTGCATAAAAAGAACAGTTCCTGCCTTGCTCTCTTCAGAGGCATTGTTTGGCAAGGGGCAAAAGGCAATGATTTCTGAAGCCCACAGATATTAGAGCTGAGTGGGAACAGAAAACCCCTTTCTTATATAAAAGCCGAAGTTAACAGATGCTTCTGTGGAGGCAAAGGTTTCCACACTACTCCTGCAAGTGCTGCAATCACTCTTGGGCTAGAGAAAGCTAGATTAAATCAGTGATATCTTTTGACTGCTGCAAAACAAATGAATTTTTAAAATTATTTTTCAACATGCAGCAGTTCATTTAACAAAGAGATATGTATGATTTTAAATAAAAAAATGACATACCATCATACCATATTCTTACTCTGAGTGAAGGACTCTGCTTGTCATAAGAGAAAAGAATTTAATGTTGCTTTTAGTTTTTGTGCCATGTCCATAAATTAAGATTATAAACTACCTTTAGTTACTGTTGACAAGTGATATTGTTTAATTCTTATAAATGGCTGTGTTAATGTTAAGGGTTTTACTGTATGATTGACTCATTGATCTGCATTACATGGCAATGTCAATAAATGTTGTAATGAAGAAAATATTTAGAAGCAGATAGTAAAAATAAACATACAGGAATGCATTTTGACTGTAAGACAAGTATAGATGAAAACTTAGAATTAAATGTTTGTATGGAGCATTTTGAGCACTGTTAAGTTATTCTGCAGCTATGACTATACTATGTAAAGTAATCTTCATTTTTCTGAGTGGCACAGTGCCATGTTATACTCAGTCAGACACTAAATAAATTGGTTGCTTGTAGTTTGATCTCACAGCAGATTATTTAATTTTAATTTTCAGTTTTTTTCCCAAGGTAACTATAACATCAATTAATGTGGCAGAGATGCAAGAAGAATTCACATTAGACACTGCTGCTCCCTTGGGATGAGCTCTCTCAAATCATATTTGGAGAAGAATCAAAACCAGAAACTTTTTTAATGTTTCTTTTTTTTCTTTTTCTTTTTTTTTTTTTTTTTGTTATGGTCAGAACATGTCTAATGACATGGTGAACAGTGGGAGGGCTGATGTTCCTCATTCCTGAAACACATCTGCAGATGTTTGACTTAGCCTGTAATGTGTGGTATCATCTTTCTTGTACCTTTTTAAGGTCCATTATACTGCTGAAATTCCTTCTGTATTCGCTATACTGAGGATTCATTATCTTTCTCCTGTCAGACCTTTAACAACACTGTCTAATTATATGAGTGAGACAGATTTTCATGTAATACAATAGACATTTTTTCTGAACATTACTTAAATTAAGTGCAAGATGCACCTAAGATACCAGAGGCAAACTTGATGTTTTACTAAAAGAAGAACTAGTCTATGTCTAGAGGATTTTTTCAGTATTTGAGTCCTCTGAAGTGTCATGGAATTAGGTTTTCCACTTTGTTTACTTAAAGATATGATTTAGGAGGTTTTGTCATTGCAGAGGTCAGGGACAGTTTTGAACTGACCACAACTTGAAAATTGTTATACCTGTTAAATTGATAATGGTTTTGAATTGGGATCTCTGTTATCAAAAAACCAGACAATTTGTTTTTGGAAAAACAAAAACTTCAGGATGCTTAGAAAATGGTTCTTCAGAAAACTTTCTTTAGGAACTGTGTCTTCATCATTTGGAGTTCTAAGATCTGATACTGCTTTTGTACAACAGTATTATTGCTAGAAACATCATAGATATCCACTTTCTTGCAAATCAATGATGATGTGTTCATAAATAGAAACAGATCGGAGTCTAACATCTGATCATATTCAGATCAAGGGCAAAGATTCCAGACACCACCAGGGCAGGAAGAGGCTGAATGCAGGTGTCCTGCAGCACAAAGGGTAGCATCACAAAAAGAAGCTGCAGACACAGTAGCTGCCTATCCAGGAGTTTTTTCAACTCGGGGTACTTCACATTAGTGCCCATTTTGGCCCTTAATAAATCTTGTCCCATGACCATCTTCTGGGACCTCCTCTTCCCATTTGGCAGCTTCTGGAGACTTTTCAGGTGTGAAACAATGGCATCACTTCCTTTACAGGACTGATTTTACCTGCCTGGATATTTTTCCTATCACAATAAATGTGATTTAGTTAAAATACAATATGCTAGCATAGAAGTGAATCGCAAATACTTCCAGATCATTGTTTTCAAAAAATGGAGAAATAATTTAATCAGCAGGACAAAAGCAACTAAAGAAACTGAAAACTAATCAAAACTATTGGTAATTGATGATCATTCACTTGCTTTGTTCTTAGGTTAGTGCATATGCAGTAAATATTTGTTGCTATCTAATTTAGCCATTAATTCCCTCTTATGTTCTTCACTAAGAAACTTTTCCTTACGTCTGTTTAAATAGCAGCATGTATATTTGCAGTGTTGAATTCCCTGGAAGATGTTTAAAATGTTTAATTCTACATTTTTTTTACAAAAACACATTTCAGAGGCCTTTTTTCCTTTCAAAGTGCTGATATATTTGACTTTAAAAATTTTAGTAGTTATTTTATAAATTCAAAATTTATCTTGAAACTTAAGGCTCAAATTCAGCAAAGCATGTGAGTATATATGTAAGATTCATGAGAGCCGTAATTTTTTTTAGCTTTGACTACTGTGCATGTATATATGTGTGTTTAACTTAAGTACACAGATCAGTCCAACTACATAAAAGATGGTTCTTTTCTGCTTTTCTTTCTTAGTATAGTAATATCAGGTATTAATGGCTTCTGGATTAAAATATCTATCTGTCTATCTATCTATCTGTAACAATGCTTTCAGTATAAAGTATTATGTTTATTATGTATTTGGAGTGTGATTCTTGCTTTAAATTTTACATGCCTTATTTGCTACCCATTGTTATTCAGCAATAAAAAATGAAGCATTGCTGATGTCCATGCAGCAGAAACAAATGATTTTCTGTGTAAAAACTGAAATCAGAAATATAAAATGTTATATAAACATTCTTCACCCTCTTGTTCTTAGTATTGTGTTTATTGATTCTTAAAATAAGATATTAATTTTGATAGATGTCCCATAGAACCTGGCCAGACACCATGAGTATTACAGCATACTTTAAAAGAGGCTTTTCTGCCAAATATTTTTTTCAGCAGCAGGTCCAATCAAAGTAGCTCCTGCCTGTTTCTCCTTTAATCCATGCCATTTGTGCTGTGTCTGCAGCACTCCTCTGTTGTGCCATTCATTACAGCTGTTTCAAAAGCAGCAGCTGATATCCTGTATCAGGGAATTAGTAATTTTTTACCTTGCTACAGTTTCTGTGTGTCCCCAAATGCCCTTAGGGTATCTCAGGGACAGAAATGAGTGTAGTGCACAGGCTTATTAAAGCCGTAGTGCCTTTGAGAGAAGTAGTTGTTGTATCTCCAGAGAGAAAAATGTAATACTTAGCTGCTTCCAGAGTCATCAGAAGCTCTCAAGGGTTTTTTTTTTAAAGAGTATTATATGAGGATGAGAGGATCTGATTCAATGAGATACAGTCAATAGAAAATGAAAAGAAGAGCCTTTTTCAGTCTAACTGAAATAAATCATCTTCACTAAACCATGTCCTTAAGTGCCACATCTGCACATCTTTTAAATACCTGCAAGGATGATGATTCTACTGCCTCCCTGGGCAGCCTGTTCCAATCTTTTAGCACCCTTTGTTTGAAGAAATATTTCTTAATATCCAGTTGAAACCTCCTTTGTTAAAACTGGAGGCTGGTTCTTCTCATTTTGACACTTCTTACCAGAGAGAAGACCCTCACCTTACTACAGCTTCCATTTAGAAGCCTCTAATTTGCTGAGCCTCCTTTTCTTCAGAATAAACACACCTAGCTTCACTAGCTGCTCCTCATAAAACTTGTACCTCAGACCCTTCACCAGCTCCGTTGCCCTTCTCTGGAAGTGCTCCAGCACCTCAATGTCCTTCCTGTAGTGAGGGGCCCAGAACTAGACACAGGGTTCAAGGTGTGATGTCACTAGTATTCAGTACACAGGGACAATCGCTGCCCTAGTCCTACTGGCCACACTATTGCTGATCCAGGCCAGGATGCTATCGTCCTTCTTGGCCACCTGCCTCACCCTGGCTCATGTTCAGCTGCTGTTGACCACCACCCCCAGCATCTGGTCCTTTTCTTTCAGGCAATTTTCCAGTCACTCTCCCTCTGCCTGTAGTGCTGCATGGGGCTGTTATGCCTCAAGGGCAGGAACAAGCACTTGGCCAAGTTGAACCTCTTATGATTGGCCTCAGTGCATAGATTCATCCTATCCAGATCCCTCTGCAGCAGATCAATATTCCCACCCAGTTTTGTGCTCCCTGTAAACTGACTGAGGGTGCACTCAATCCCCTTGTTCAGGCTATTGATAAAGATATTAATTAGGTCTGGCTCCAGTAATGAGCCCTGGGGAACCCCACTAATGATAGGCTGCCAACTGGTTTTATATCCAGTATTTACTCCATTCACCAACACTCTCTGGGCTTGGTCATCCAGTCAGTTCTTTGCTTGGCAAAGAGCATGCTTGTGAAAGCCATGAGCAGCCAGTTTCTCCAAAATGTTGTGAGAAATGGTGTCAGTGCTTTATTTGAGTCTGGATAGACTTTATATTTTTCCTTCATTGACTAACCTGTCAGGCATGACCTGCCTTTTCTAAACCCATGCTGGCTATGCCTGATCCCCTAGTTGTCCTGCATGTGTTGTGTGATGGCACTCAGGATGTATCTGTTCCATGACCTTCCCTGGCTGACTGAGCCTGACTGAAGTCAGGCTCTCTGGTTGTAACCTCCCTCTGACTTCTTGTGGATGGACATTATCTTAACTAATCTCCTGTCCACTGGGACTGCCCCAATTAGCCAAGACTGCTGGTAATCAATGGAAGATGATTTGGTGAGGTCTTCTGCCAGTTCCTGTTAGACCCTTGGGTGGATCCCACCTGGCCCCATGGACTTGTGTATCTTAAGTTGTGTTGCTGATCACTGACCATTTTCTCCTGGTTTATAGGGGCATCATTCTGCTGTCTTTCTCTGTATTCCAACACAGGGTCTTGGTATCCTGAGAGCAACTATTCTCACTATTAAAGACTGAGGCAAAGAAGGCACCAAGTACCTCAGCCTTTTCCTCATCCTTGGTGTTTCCTTCTGCATCCAGTAAATGATGGAGATTCTCCTTAGCCCTCCTCTTGTTGCTGATGTATTTGTAAAAACATTTTTGTGTTTTACAGCAATAGTCAGATTAAGTTCTACCTGGGCTTTGGCCCTGTAACAAATGGAACCTTTGTTAAAATTAAAAATGCAGCCCTTTTTTAATGTGTTGTTTGAAAAATACCACCTTCAAAAGCATAAAAATCCCTTCATGTTTCCAAGCAACTGCAGTTGTGTGATCAAATTCCCAAGATGAGAGTTGTTGCCAGTCAGTTGTTTTCACAAGAGACTCTATTGGTCTTGGATGGTTTACTGTTTAAGAGGTACACACACTAACTTAAGTCATATATTTCTCTATTACATAAAGGATACCTTGGACATCAAGTAAATTTAGATATAAGTATTCATAGCTAATCTGTTTCATTGTCCCATATGAGATAGTTTTTAATAGCTACTTGGAAAGAATCAAAAAGGTTTCCTCATTGGAATTCCACATTCTCAGAAACTTCATTTGTCAATGTGACCAAATATATGTCAGGTAAGACAAGTCCTCTGCCTTAATCACTTGAGTCCTAACTCATATGAAATTAAACCATGCACACAACTTGAGAGACCTGAAGCACTGAAGTCAGTACGTATTACATGCTTTAAATGGCACGGGAGTAAGTGCTTTTCTGAGCTAAGTCCTCAAAAAGCCATTATTTTAATGTACTTAAGATAAAACTGACATATCATGGGAATTTAAAAGAGAAAATAAATGTTTGTAATTCTTTTTTTCTTTATTGTTTTGTAGGGGCAGAGATTTTTTCCTGTGGTGATTTATAGCTACCAGTAACCTTCCACAGTGGTTGCCGTATCAACTTACTATTCTGACATCTGCTCTTGTTAATAAGCAGAAGAGAACTGTTAAACACAGAGCTAAGTACTGGTGATCTCAAGAGTGAGACTTCGTACAGTATGTTCTGTACAAAACTGAAAGACTTGAAGATCACAGGAGAATGTCCTTTCTCCTTACTGACTCAAGGTCACATTACTGAGGAACATGACAAGGACTGCACAGAAAACAGCTCTAGAGCAGCTTTGCCCATCTGCAAAGAAGTCCATGAGAAAGATGGTCAAGGAAACCTTCCACAAAGGAAAACAAGCAGAAGTAGAGTGTACCTGCACACACTAACTGAAAGCATCTGCAAACTAATCTTTCCTGAGGTAAACAGATATTAAATAATAAAACTTTAGTAGTATTTAACTATAAATGTTAAAAAAACATTCTATGCCTGTGTTTAGATGTAAGCCTTTAGAAAGTTGCTTTGACTTAAAAGTTTGTGTTCTTATGTAGTTCTCCGTAGTTTAAATCCATTTCCATTCCTTCTGGATATAGTTTTGCCAAAATCTGTGTTGTGCACACCATTCATTCCACTGTATTTCCCCTTTTATTTTTGCCTTGTATTTGCAACCTTCCACTGATCTTTTTGACTGTTCTATTTAAATCCATCTATTTTTGTACCATTTATTTACATAGAGATATAGTAACAGAAATTTTGTCTTGTTACCTAATTATGTAAATTATGTGGTCATCTCATCAGTTCATCTAACTGAATCCAAACTGCTAAGTGCATTAGTCATTATCACAAAAAATTTAAAATAGATGTTTCCATCTGCTGTGTTACTAACCTCCTGTCATACTATTTTTAAAACCATTACTGTTTGTGTTTACCAAAGATATTCTTATGTCTCTGCTCAACTTAAATGAAAATAGGCCCAGTGCAGGCTTGCTTGAGTGGAGATGAATACTTGGTTATCTCTGTAAAAAGAGCATGAAAAATGCTGCTCCATAACATCCAACTCTTGGCCTTTTCTCAAAGTCAGTGGGAAATTTGAAGGAACTAACTACATCGGGACTAAAAATAGCAGTTGGACAGTTCTGTAACTCATTTAATTACTATTCCATTACTTGGACATTTAGTGTACCTTACTTAAAGTCCTGGAGTGTTGTTAAATCTATTTGCAGATTGGTTATGTAGCTGTTCATCTATTATCCATTCACTAAACCTCTAGATTATTAAGTTTTGAAAAACTCCTTTTTACCTCGTCTGCATTTATATGGATGGAATGCATCCCTTTAAACTGATCTCTAAATTTATAAAGGAAAAGACTTGTAACCCAAAAATAAACTGGCAAAGTATCCTTTATAGGGTGTCATGATTGCTGTATTGCTTTTCTAGTATATAGTTGTTGGTGGGACTTTTAATAACTAGTATTTTTTTTCTCTTTAAAGAGTAGTATAAATGTATGCAGTTGCCTATTACATAATTATGATAGGCTAGTTCATCAGCTGGGACAAAGCTTGGCAAAGTGAAGATACTATGGCCATGTACCCTAGAAACCACTGAAGTTCAAGGTTATCATTGTTGCGATTTACAATTATTCAAGTCATATTCATTAGACCTGTGTCCAAGTCTGTTGTCATGCTGATGTGGGGTCAAGCCCTAAGCATCTTCCTAATCCTGTTTTTCCATAAAAGGGCTTTACTTGTTTAGAAACGTCTTTTTCATTGCTTAGGTAATTTACCTGACTTAAATGTTGTTGAGTAATATCATTTTCCTTCCAACTGGAAGCTCCAAAACGGGGCTGCATGATGGCCCCTATTGATTCATAAACTTCTCATGGAAAGAACAAGCTATGCATGGTAGTACAAGACAAAGTGTATCCACACAACTTTCTGAACAAATTTAAGATATAATGTAGTGCATGTGGTTTAATTTGCTTCTTTCTTTACAGAAATATGGAGAGCATTGCTCATTTATATGTAATGGATTGGATGGCATTCTACTTACTGTATCAGTTTCTATACGGATGTAATTTATTAGTTGTGTTCATTTACATGGTATATGGTATATACATAGATATGCATATATGTATCTAATTCACTTTAGATTTTTCCTTGGGAAACATTTCCAGAAGATACTGCCTTTCTTTCACATGATATTTTCTTTGGTTGTGCAAACTTTCTTCGTGGCATTACAAAAAGTAAAAGATGCAGTAAAAGCTGCTAGTTTCTTCAGGGAATAAGAACAATTTGAAATATGCATATTTGGAAGATCTTCCATATGCTTCAGTTAGGAACTGCAGAAGGGATATAGAATCATGGGATTGAAGTATTTTAAGGCAAATATTCATTATGCTCTAAGGGTCGTGGCATACACAGTGAAAATTATGCTTTTTCTTTAATTTTACATTCATGGTTCTTAGTAGTTTTTTGGGGGAGTGGGATTTCTAATAATAGAAAGCTGTGTTAGTTATAATTATTTCTTAGCAGTGCTGTCTTTATTGCCGTCTGAAAACTCAGAGGTAAAGAATATCACTGTATTTAAAATCCACAACCACTGGTGCACATGAACTGAGGGGCTTAATAATAGTGGTACTGGAGCTAAAGAGATGAACATAAAGTAAATACCCCATAACCACAGAAGTGACATGCTGTTTTTAACAACAATACTGTCTTGAAAAAAAAGTTGCTAGTCCCAAGGATGACAAAGTAATTCTGTGTATAGAAATGTTATCTCATTGTTAAATTTTCAGCAATGACATAGATACATATGACATACTTATTTTTTTCCCTAGTTTGAAAGGCTAAATCTTGCACTGCAGAGAACACTTGCAAAGCACAGAATAAAAGAAACCAGGTATGTAAGTGTAATGGGTTTATAACTAACTTCACTGCAAAAATATTTTTCAGACAGGAATCGGGTGGTGCCCGCAAATCAGGACCTCTGGAATTTATATTCAAATATCTTGTCAAATTGGTGTGTAACATTTCATGTAATGTAAGCTAGTAATGGTTTATTTTATATTAAAATATTCATAAATATTTACATCACTCACAAAGTTGACTTAATGGGCAAATTGTACAGGGAAACATGCAAGGATTTTTGAAGAGCTCAGAGATTGCTTGACATAGATGGAACAATAGATATGGTTGTATATGGATATAGCCCAGTGTTTCTAAGATCCCAGGGAAAGAGTTTTAAAATACAATTAGTATTATACGAAAGAATTTGGTTTCTGATACAGTGAACACTCATACACTACAGATACTGATTTGGATGTTTTTCTGAGCTCACTTGGCTTCTGGTTTCTGTTTCTGAGGAACTCAGCTCAATTTTCAGCACTTCTTAGTACTCATCCAATATTAATCATTTGTGCCTTGTAGGGAGTAAGAATTTCTTAGCATCTCATGATACATTGAGGATTCAGTTTATTGAATGCATCTGAAAAAATAAGCCCATCAGTTTAAATCTGTTTTCTGAAGTGAAGAAAAATAATGAAGTTTGAAACTATACTGTTGCTCACCATGATAATAATAGATAATTGCTGTGTATCTTTTAAGTTATACTTGGTATTTTTAAAGCACTTCACATACATTGACTGAACCAAAGATAGCAGATCAGATGTGCTTTGCAATTGCTGACTGGCTTATTGCTATGAATGTTTTCCCTTTCTTTAATTATGTGTTGCTTCCCTGGAGTATTAGTTGAAAAGAGAAAATTACTGTGATATTCTGAAGGAGGCAATAATGCAAATGTAAAACAAATCCAAATGTCTGTATTGCTTTTGCATATAAATATACCTATGATGTTCCAAGTGAAGAAATTCAGAAGGCATGTATCAAAAGTTTATTGCTTATAAGAAGGTTATTCTAAGTATGTTGTTCTTGTAACTTTGAGTCAAACATTCATTTGATATTTATTGTCCTCAGAGAACTCAGAGGGCTGCAGTTTTGTGTCAAATACCTGCATTACTATGAATGAAAAAGTAATTTTGAAGTTAATAGTTGTTATTTGTATTTCCTCTCAAAGCAGAAATACATTCTCACCTCTTTTGAATTAAATGCAGTGTAATTCCAAAAAAATGCTATAATATAATTCCAATTATTTATACAAGATGTTAGGAAATGTAGTTTTGGCTTCAAGAAAAAAGCACAAACCAAACAAAAAACCAAGACTGTTAACAATGACGGGCCATAGCATTTGACTGAAATCCATAATTTGAGCTCAGACCACCAAAATTTTAATTTATCAGAAATGCATGGGATAATCTAAGAGCCTACCAAGACCCTCTTTTGAATTAATTAAAATTTTCCTGTTTGACCAGCAGAACTGGGTCTATACGCTTTAAAGACAAGGCAGGCACCTTCTGTACTTATTATTTTTACCACATTTATCTTGATAATTTAGGGGATTTATTGATATTTTTATGATCTTTGCAGAAAAACTGGTGATAGAGAAGATTTTGAAAAAATAATCAGTGATCATGCTAATGCAGCAGGTAATGTAAGCTTGCTTAATAATATATATATAAATAAATATAATATTTATATATATATAATATTTTATACAAATTAGTCTTGTTATTAATATGTTCCTTCATATTCTGAAGACTGTTGTGTGTCAGAAGAGAACTCTATAATTTGTAGTATGTAACTCTGGCTACATCTATAATAGTAAATTAGCATTTCCTGGAACTGAAACGTGGTCTTCTGTACACTTAAACTGTTAAACTGGTCCAGGCACACAGTTGGTCTCTGAGAGAAAATACTTTTTCAAAGGATTCCCAGTAACAGTTGGAGAAATGGAACATTCCCAACAGTCAGTTTGCATGCAGCTATCTGGGAAAAAAAAAATTTGCTAGCAAAGCTGTGAGCCATTCAGTGCCAATTGGCCTCAGTGTTCCAGAATATTCCCAAGGTCATTTAATGTACTGGACTTATATTACTTATATAGCACTTATATCTACAGATCCTATTTTATTCTTATGTTAGTTTTAAAACTTATTTTACTCCTTTTTATCAGTCTAAGGGAGTTGAGTTAAATGCTGTGCCAAAACATGCATCTATTTTATCTAAATCTCTACAAAGAACACTGAATCTTGAATCTTTCTATACAATAGTCTCCCCATTTCCAGGCCTTGTTTCCAGAGCTCCTAAATTAGAATGCCCTCAGCTGTCAGTGCTGCATCAGGGAAAGATATTGATAGTTTGTTTTGGCCTAGGTTGAAAAACGTATGAAGGTTAGCCTGTGATTCAGGACGATGAGTGCAGTTCTGACTAAAATGTGGTTCTGTGCAGGTGTTCCCGTGGAATCTCTACGGGAATCTCTTGGTGAAGAGCTATTCAAAATATGCTATGAAGAGGATGAACACATATTAGGGGTTATTGGAGGCACCCTTAAGGACTTCTTGAATAGTTTCACTACTCTGCTGAAGCAGAGTGGCCACAGCCAAGAAGCAGGAAAAAAGGACAGACTTGAAGATGCCTCCATATTATGCCTGGAGAAAGATCAGGACTTCTTAAATGTTTATTATTTCTTTCCTAAGAAAATCACAAGTCTTATTCTACCTGGTATCATTAAAGCAGCAGCTCATATTTTGTATGAAACTGAGGTGGAAGTGATGCTCATGCCTCCTTGTTTCCATAATGACTGCACTGAGTTTGCTAATCAGCCTTATTTATTGTATTCTATACAAGTCAAAAGTGCAAAACCTTCCTTATCTCCATGTAAACCACAGTCTTCACTTGTGATTCCTGCCTCTGTGTTCTGTAAGACTTTCCCATTTCATTTTATGTTTGACAAGGATATGTCAGTTCTTCAAATTGGAAATGGGATAAGAAGACTTTTGACCAGGAGAGAATTTCAAGCTAAGCCCAATTTTGAAGAGTATTTCGAAATTCTTACCCCCAAAGTAAGCTGCACTTTTAGTGGAATAATGACAATGCTAAATATGCAGTTTACTGTACGAGTTAGAAGATGGGATAATACTGATATGAAACCATCCATGGTAAGAGACTTTCTATCACTATTACTTCTATAAGGAATTTGTTTTCTTCAGATGGAGTTAAAACAGCCACAAAACATGGTGCATTTTGCATTTTCTACATCTGAACATCTGATACAACTGTATAGTAATGATTTAATTAGGGTAGTCAAATGTAATTCAGATTCTGAAGCCGATGTTCAGTCAAAACTCTGTTTTAGGACCTCTACACAAGTAAAATCTGACTGCCAATTTTAACAATTTGAAATACTGAGACAAAGCCATATGCCATACTGCTGAGAGTAAGAGCATCTTCATCACAAAGACAGTGTTAGGAAAAGCTTTAATAAAGTGCCCCTGAATCATTTGGGACCAGCTCTAGATTTGGGGAAAATAAATGGATGTTTTCTGTGATCATTCAGCCTTTGGTGTTTTGGTATCTTTGATACTCTGATGTTTTCATTAGATGCAATCACCAAAGGTTCCACTTAATTTCAGCTGATGGGATTACAACTATCTTTGCTGGCAGTGGGTCTGTGACGAATGACCTGGGACAGTAAAAACATTGAGTATTCAATTACTGTTTTCATTGGTTCCTGATCCCAGCTGAATTCCAGCTAATATATACCTTCATACTCCAGAATGAATTACCAGCTCAGACCCAACACTTCAAAAACTTAAATGAAGAACAGTAAAAAAGTTTTACCCAGTTAATAATATAGCTACTATTAAAAGCTGTAGCTACTTCATCTCAGATCCATTTCTGGACTAGAATGATTACAAGGGGTAGTATAGTCGGCTTTGATTTTGCATGTACTTGCATATGCAAATGTCTACTAATAAGGAACAGATTTTATTTAAAAAAATTTCAAAGCTGTGTTAAGGTACGCTCTGCAGCACCTTTCATATTACACAACTGACTACAGAAGGGACATAAAAACACATTACACAAAATATTTTTCTTTTTTTGACTATTAAAATAGGATATTCCTGTCATTTTTGCCTTTAATTTTAAATTGCAGTGAGAACTGAACATCCTATGATTAAATTGAAGCAGATTTTATTTTATGGAGAAAGTGGTGCATGAACTGGTTATTAGTAGCAATTCAGAGGTCACTGTAGTAACAGATTTTATCAATTGCTGAAAATGCACAAAATTATTCTTTTTGGTTTTTTTTCTCCCTAAGATAAGCTGATACTCAAACATGATTAGGTGTTTATCCTTAAATTGGGGAGTACAAGTCCTCTTGTACCAGAGGACTGAAGAAAAATTAACTTGCTTGATGGGTCCTGTGATTCCACACCCCATGTTTTCCCTAAGCAACTAAATGAAAATGTAAGGCCTATGGACTAGTTTTGATTTGCTTACATTTTAGCAAAATGTATTTTCTGTAAAACTTCTTGCTTCTAGACCATTGCCATGCATGTTTTGCATGAATTCTTGTTTCCTTAACTGTTTCAGGTAATGGATCTTAAAGGCCAAATGATCTATATTTTTGAATCCAGTGCCATTCTGTTTTTGGGATCTCCCTGTGTGGACAGACTAGAAGATTTTACAGGACGTGGATTATACCTCTCTGATATTCCCATTCACAATGCTTTAAGAGATGTTGTTCTGATAGGAGAGCAGGCCAGAGCCCAGGATGGACTGAAGAAGAGGTTAGGAAAGCTAAAAGCAACCCTTGAGCAGGCCCATCAAGCACTTGAAGAAGAGAAGAAGAAGACTGTAGATCTTCTGTTTTCAATTTTTCCTGGAGAAGTTGCTCAGCAGCTGTGGCAGGGACAAGTTGTACAAGCCAAGAAATTTAATAATGTCACAATGCTTTTTTCTGACATTGTTGGATTCACTGCCATCTGTTCCCAATGCTCACCTATGCAGGTTATCACCATGCTTAATGAGCTTTATACTCGCTTTGATTACCAATGTGGAGAGCTAGATGTCTACAAGGTATACAATTCATTGCTTTTCTGTGGTATTCTGGGGCAGGAAAGGAAACTAAGACTAAGTGGGACAGAAGATAATAGAGGTCCAAAATTAATTTTGCCATAAACCATTTTCAAATGAAAGACAAAATAAATCACAAAACAAACAAACAAAGGTCAGCATAAACAGTTGTTCATTCAGCCAAGAAAGAAACCCATCAAAACTTAAGAATTATTTTTAAAAATTAATTTCAATTACAATGCCATGACTCTGGATAAACAGGTGTTTAATGTAGCCAGGGGTGCCTGACAGTAAATGAAAAAGGAAAAGTATTTTAGAATTATGCCCAGCAATAAATAAAAGTTGGGCAATTTTTTCTTTGAATGATACTACAGGATTTGTCCAGTACTTAAATAATTTTGCAGGAAAACTAAGGCTTGGTCAAGAATTGTATGTATTTATATGTATAATTCTTACTGAAGTTAGGCTGTTCTTTTATATTTGTCAAACAGTCTAAGAGTAAGAAATAAATATGCCTGTTTTAGGTTGAGACTATTGGAGATGCCTACTGTGTTGCTGGAGGCTTACACAAAGAAAGTGAAACACATGCTGTTCAAATAGCATTGATGGCCCTGAAGATGATGGAACTGTCAGACGAGGTGGTGTCTCCCCATGGAGAGCCTATCAAGGTCATATATTTTATTGTATTTTATTCGGTTAAAGTGAGCTTTTGTGTTTGTTTAGTTGCTTTCTGGGATTTTGTCTCAAGGAAATATCACATCATTGCATTAACTTAGAGTATTTGGGGAATCGGGTGACTGTGGCTGGAGAAGTTGTCGTCTTTAGATCTATGGATGAGAGTTTTGTGGAGAGGTAAAGGTGAAATAGAGATCTGAAAATTATCCCAAAAGACAAATGCAGTGAAGTCAATTGGTGCAATCTGGCACACTGCAGTTCTTGTCTCAGTAGCAATAAAACTGTCAGTGGCATGGAATATTCTAAGGAAATGACTAATCCTCTTTCCAAATTAGACTTTTGACGCAGAAGCTATGAATATGAATGCTCCAAGACGTCCTGATTGTAGTTATCCACACATCTTTAAAGGATTCCATTGCTGTTCTTGTTTCACAGTCAGATACTGAACCACCATAAGATAATGGTGTTAATGCTGTCAAAGCAACTGTTAAATTCAGTGGTAATTATATTTATGGCTTCCTTTCAGTGAGAACTTACACATGTACTGAAATTTTCATATTGGATTATCCTATATATACATCCTGTATAATTTCATATAGGATCTCTTACTAAGAAAGAAAAATAAAGGTCTGTGTGCATGAAAAATTATGTGGACCTTCAGCATAGTTCAAATGGCCTAGAGTGGCATCCTGTTATTTTTAATAGAGGTGCCTTCATTTGCTAATTTGTAACATTTATCTGTTCATTTGTTCCTCCAGAAAGCTTAATGCTTTTTTTTCCTTTTTTAATTTTAGATTAAGGAATACTTGTATTCCAAGACAAAGAAAATTGCTATTAAGAGGATTATGTGCTTCACATTTATCAGAGAACAGCAGTATTATATTATAAATAAATGTTCTTTTTGTATTTTGCAGTATCAAATCAAGTTACACTTAAAAAAATCTGGAAGCATCCTGGCAATGTTATAACAAGTTTATAATTTACATGCAAACACTACTACTACATTTTAAAAATTATTTTAAAATAAGGAGAAAAAAGTTGTATTGTGCAAGTACCTAACAGAAGGTTCTTAGAAGGAAACTATTTTTAATGAAATCATGCATCTATTTTAATTAAATGCTTCATGAAAACATTGGCTATTGTGCAAAGCAATAAATTTGTCACACAATCTACTGTCATTTTACATATCAATGGCCAAGAAAAAAAAGTGTGACTGCAAATGGCATACTTTGAATCAGACTTACATTTCGATGAACGTATTTCAGCCATCTTTACTATGTGGGTGAATTTTCCTTTTTTTGCAAGTTTTTCTGCTTTTAGAGTCAAAGTTAGAAACTGCAACTTCTTCATAATGGTATGATACTGTCTTTATATGTAAAAAGTAGTATGCAGAGTAGACATACAAGCTTTCTCACATCATGCCATTATTTAGTCAGAATGCTGTTCTGAAGAAAACACCTCTACACATGTATAATGCACATGAAAGAAAGAACACAGCTCAAAAAAAAATCCCACCAAAAAGAACCATAGAAAGCAGCAGCAGCAGCAGCTAAGTAAGAGTCAAAAATCTGAGTATGAGTGAAGTTCACAGCAGTTCACAGTCATATTTTGATATGGTAAGATTACTGACTAAAAATGCAGTGCAAAATAAACTTCAGGTAGTTCCCTCTCCATGAGCAGTAATGACCACAATACAGATATTTTAAGGAGACTCTGCTAACTCAGTTTATTCTAGTGGTTCGGTCTTTCTTTTTTTTTTTTTTTTTTTCAATGAAGAATAATTTATAAAATTGACTTTACCAATTCTATTTTACCTAATAATGCTGTTTTCTTTCTTTTGTTTAAAGATGCGTATTGGCCTTCATTCTGGATCCGTCTTTGCTGGAGTTGTTGGGGTTAAAATGCCTCGTTATTGCCTTTTTGGAAATAATGTAACCCTAGCCAATAAGTTTGAATCGTGCAGTATACCTAGAAAAATAAATGTCAGCCCAACAACCTACAGGTACAGTGCAGTACATAAAATGTCCACCTGCAGTAGTTACTGTAGTAATCTATTATATTCCTGTTGTTTTTGGCTGGTTTAAATAAGCAAAATTATAAATGATTTTTTGTCTTTTAAAGAAGCTGTGCTACCCTCACTACAGCCTAGACTGTAGTCTGTTGTTCCCACTCAGCTTGTATCCACCGCCACAAATCTGATAATGCCTTGTGGAAAGGTTCCATATCCAACATTAGACAGAGAATTTGTCACATGCTCCTTCCTGACATCCCCTGCAGCGTGCGTTATGTGACATAGAGGGTGCCAAGCTTTAGATGATCTTGGATAGGTGATTTAGAAAAAGTAGCACAGGTATTAAAGTACAGAGAAAGGAACTCTTTTGATCATGCACTCTGAAAACGCAAGAGAGCATTAGCATCACCAGTGCTTATGTATGTCAATATAAGCAGTGCTGGCCAAGAGTGATTGTTTTTCCATTCCACAGATATGGAAAATCATTTTGAATCATACCCCTATAAAATAGGCAGTTTGATTAATGGGTAAACTGTTGTCATTGTGGAGTTTCTATGTTTTTTCCTGAGTGAACAAGGTGTTAACCTCTTTTTTGTTTGATGTTTTTTAAATTTTGGTTCATTTACCAATTCTAAAGACATATTGATAACATTATGGCAGCTCGCACAACTCCTGTATACTGAAGTAATTGTTTGAAAGCTTTGGTACGAGTTATCAACATTTATCCCTACAGATAAGAAGTCTCTGTTTCAATCTGTGAAAAAGCAAATAATATTAGAATTGATAAGAGGGTCTGAATGGTTTAATTAATGAGGTTCACAGTATTTCATTCTTTGAATGTGTGGATGTGAGCTAGCTTTCAGCACTGAATAATTTTTGAAAATATTTACAATAAACATTGACAAGACTAAAAAAGAGGCAATACTTGGTTACTCGCACTGATGCAAAAGTTAATAGGTTATCAAAGTTACTAAGTAAACATTATTTTTATATTTCCAGTAAATAACTATAAAAATGGAATTTTATTCTCCCTGACCTATGTAATGAATTATTGACTATCTGCACTTATTAGTGATGGATTGATTTTTAATCAAGATGATTCATTTTTGTTTTAGGTTGTTGAAGGAATACCCAGGTTTTGTGTTCACACCACGCTCAAGAGAGGAGCTTCCTCCAAATTTTCCGAGTGATATCCCTGGAATTTGCTATTTTCTGGATGCTTATATTCAAGGAACAAACTCACAGACTTGGTTTCATAAGAGAGATTTGGGAGATGGCAATGCCAATTTTTTCGGTGAGGAAACAGGAGTAGACTAAATAGTACATTCACAAATGTATAGAATAAATTTATAAATATTTGGATTTTTTTTTTTAATAACTTGAAAATTTTTAAAACCATATGAAACCTGAAAGCACTTTAGATTGTTAACACCTGAAAGCCAGTATTAAAATTTCAGGAAGTATTTCACTGACTACTTTTTATTTTTCCTTTGCATAAGGAGCATAGTCGCAAAAATAATGTTGCAACATCACTGTTGGAAATGCTACTATAAACTGTATTTTCCCTGTGGTAATTTGTAAGTGCTATAGTTCTCTCTATACTGAGAATTCTAGATGTATTGTATATGCAGTTTGTCAGGAGATGTGATGTGCAAGTGATGCAGCCTCATGCAGTGTTGTGAGCTGGTGCTTATCAATGACTATGAAAATGTTTTTTCTTAGAGATTCCATAAGAAAATGTCCATTAAAATATTGTCCTTGCCATCACATACTCCTTCCAGTCCATCATTTGGGCCCCATCCTAGAAGACTGCTGACCATCTTCTCACACTGACTAGTCAAAGTATGATGGTGCTCAGCATTTTCTGGATCAGGCTGCTAATTGTAGCTAAAACACATGCGTAGCAGAGTTGCTGCTTACTGTTTCATGAACTTTATTTTGTATATAAAATGAATATAGATTAAAATACTGTATAATCACATACTAACATCTCTGTAATCATCAAACTATTTTAGTTCATAGGGTTTTAAAAGTTCTTAATAATATCCACTTGTTATTATGTATTACAGCAATAAATGTTTTCTTTTTGTTGTCATTTAAATTTGAAATGTTTTAACAGAGTGTAATAAAATATGCTTTGAAATGTTTGCTTAGAAATTAAATTCCATTCAGACTGTATGAAATGGAAGCACACCAGTTTAAAGCTCTGATCCTTATTCGAGGATTCAATGTGGGTGTGATGTGCTGTGGAAATGGGCATTGCATGCTCGCTCCAAAGTTGCCATGGGAATTTTCAGGTGAACAGAGATGCTTTTAAACATATGAACATATTTACAAAGATAATACTACTACAGTACAAGCTTTTCTGTTTTGGCTGTTGGAATATCTTCAGGCTGGAGAACTGCACAGCTTATACACTTACTACTACTACCAGTAGTACCAGGTATTGTTAGTTATTATTCTAGCCTCTTCACTTCCTCGGGTTTGGCTTATCAAGCCATAAAAGTCTCTTCAAATCACTTGCTACTGAATCACATTTTGCTGTCTTAATATTTACAGGGAGCAATTACATTAGACTAAGGTGCTATTTTGTTCATTTTCCGATCTTACATTCTGAAGCTCAATAAACCATTTTATCCTACTAGTTTTTGGTAGAAACTCATACATGTACCATTAGAACCTTGAGAAAAGATCTTAGAAGATACAAGAATTAAGAACATTTTAAACCCATATTTCAATTTAGATTTCTGTAGGGAGCAAAACTTGAACCATTGAATCCTTCTTAAATTCTACTATGTCCATCAGAGATGTTTATAAATAGTTCTGTGGCACAAAAATGAAACCAGAAAGTCTGTGTATTACAAAAATACACGTCTTGCACACACCAGATATATATATATATATATATATATATATATATATATATACCCACACATATATCCACATATATACAAGCACATGTATTTGTAACACTTTACACTGCAGTGTTTCAAGGAAACAAGAACTATCCAAATCTTGGAGACTGATCTTTCCAATATTTTATTCGTCAGACAATTCTATGGAGAGAAGTACCCAGAAGTTACTAGCAGTCCCATGTGGATAAACCTGGGTATAAAAATGGGGGAGTATTTGACTCCTCACAGTTCAGTAGGTTTATGTTATTAAACCAGGAATGACTGAAGTCAGTATGAATCTATCCGTCCCTGTTAAGAAATAAATAGGCTTTTTAATTTAAAAGGATTTTTTTTCTCAGATCTGCCAAATGGGCAAGTCTACCAAATGGGAAGTACATTTAGGAGGAAATTTCCTTTTGTCCCTAGACGACAACTATTGCTGGACTGGATGATGGCCATTCTCAAGGCCAAATTCCATGTAAATCTGTCATTAGATAGTATGTTACTCATGGCTGTTCTTGATACCTTCCCTAGTGGTGACAACCTTCCAGGAATAATTCTGATAAGGTGCTTTACTGTACACAGAAAGCAATATGCTTGAGTCTTTGTGAAGTAAATAGGATTTAGGCACATATTTATGACAATGATTCACTAAAGTGCTTTAAAACGTACTTGTGTTTGGACCTGTTCTACAAAAACCCCTATAAGTCCATTTAGTTTTAAACATAATTAAAGAATTTAGGTCTCACTGAAGCTGTTCCTCTGTTTAAATTCTTTTGCTGAATAAATATATATTTAATAAGGGACCAATATTTTAATTGATCTTTTCAATTAGATTTAAAATATTCCTTTCACCTTTTAACTAATCATTTCACTTAAATTGAAAAAAGGAATCAGAAAGCTAATAAGCAAATTGTTGACATAAACAGAAGGAAGGCAATTTAACTGATGCAATACTGGGATACTTTGGAAGAAAATAAAATAATTGGTTTTAAGTTGATCTTTTCTGTAGTATAGTGTATGATAATGTGGAAATTTTCAGGGACTATGCAATGCTATTTATACAAATATAAAAATACCTTACTATTGTGTCCAGAAACAGTTTTGTTATGTGTGAAATTTTATTAGTTCATGAAGATTCTGTGTGGCTGATTCCTGTTCACACTTAGAGTATGTGATGGAAGATACATTTTTATCACTTTCTTTGCCAAAGAAGCGTAAATGGCTCTTGAAATAACAATTGGGTCCTTTGAATCTTAACATTGACATAGCTAAAGTAAAAGCTATACCAAAAGAATTCAGTTAATTTTATTTCATTCCGGCATGACCTGATAGGATTTCAGGGGGTGTTGGAAAAAAATTGCATTACTGGTGTCAGAGGAAGTGCAATTAGTGTGGAGCTGATGCTTTCTTTCTCTCTGAATTACTATGCAAAACCAGAGCAAAGGGAGTCACAGAAACTGACAGAACAGTGAAGCGCACAGATTAATTGAGCCCTTGGGACAGATGTACTTCTTCCTGGGAAAACTTGTGAAGGCAGAATTCAGATCTCCCACAAACCCAGTTTGTTTCTCCATCATTTTCTTTTGAAATGTTTCCAGAAACAGCTACAATTAATAGTACAGGGGGAAAAATCAGTATTTCCAACTAAATGCCATCAGAATTAAGGGAATTACTCTTGAATCTTGGCAACGGGACCCTTTTCCAAACCCCACCCATCCTACAACCTAGAGGCCACTCCAGATGCTAACATTTTATTCATGCCTGCCCATTGTTCTGAAAAAGTGCTGGGAGATTTGCTTCCTGCAACAGCAATGACTTTTGTGGCTGTTTGCCATAGAGTGTACAAGGTACTGAGCTGCTTTCAAAACTCCACTCCAGTTTATCATAAGTCAGCTTGGCAGGAACCCAATTCAACTTTCTAAAATGAGAGCTAGGACTTGCATTTCTGCCTCTAAAGTCTAAAAGGTGTATGCTACAACAGTCTTTGCGACTTCTAAAACCACCTCTGATGGTGTGGCTGCTCACAACTGCATAGGAAGAAAATAATCTGATATAAGGTTTGTTTGGTTTTGTTATTTTAAATTTTCCGATCGTGTTTGGGTATGTTTATTGGCAGTCCTTTTATGCAGAGCATGATGGGAGAGTAAAAGCCACTGTCTTAGGTTACTGAGCATTGCTCTGATACTGAAACACAAATAAAAGAAGAAAGATAATCAGTGATTCTGGAACCTTTGCTACATCCAAATGCAACAGTTTAAAGATACATATTCTCCAGAGCACAAGAGTAGGATCTAAATGTTAAATATGCAGTTAGGGTGGAACATGAAGCTGCAAAACCAGTCAAAGAAGTAATAAACTGTGAAAGAATCTGAAATGAAGTAAACAACCTTATAAAGTTGTGTGTTTCATCTGCTTTGGCAGACTTTTGATGCTGAAAGCAAAGTCAAGCCAGTCGTTTCCTAATATACATGTAAATGAGCACACTGCTTTGCAGCCTCATTATAAGATGGCCTTTGAAGATCTGTGCTAAAATCGCTTCTCATTTTTTGAGCAGTACAAAATTACAAATTTTTGCACCACTACAGCAAATGCATATCCTGCACACACAGCAGCACGTAAACTGAGAGAATATATCCAGTAGCATCCCAAGGATATGTAAAGGGTTCTGACAGATAAACATTTCCACTCTTCTGATTTTTCAGCCCAACCAAAACCTGCCAAAGAAGTATTAAGGACAAAGGCATTCCCAGGGGCTTTGGACTACAGGCATGTGAAGATGAACAGGAGTCTTTCCATCAATTGCAGATGATGTTGGGGAAAATTTGTACATATGATTAGTTCACTCTACATGGCTAAGATTACATTCCTTTAACAGGAGGATGCAATAGAGCTCTCAGTTTCTCAAATGTACACATTACTGCATTACAGAATAGCATGGAAATATTGAGGGCTGATTCATCATAGCTTGTCAATATCAGGACTGAAAAATTATGTAATGGGATAGGAGAACACTATAGTGGTATAGTAGAAATAATGAATCTTGCTGAAGTGAACTTAAGAGGGTGTTTCTGCACCTGAGAACTATTACAACAATTCCAAATGTCAGGTCTCAGACCTTAACTAGAAAATATCTATAGTTTAGTCCATGTCATTAAAGTAACTCCATCTTCAGTAAGTGGAATCCAGCAATACTATATAAGGCAGTCTTTTTATTCAGGACTTCAGTAACAAAATTAACTGCAAAAGCAAAATCCATAGTAAAAAAATGCAACTAGTGCTTGTGCATTAACACAAACCATATGCATCTGAATGCACATGTTCTTGGCCAGCTAGTGGTTTCGCCAAAGTTAGTCTCAGCAACTGTCCTTTCACACAACATAAAAGGATCCTATGCTACTTTTTGCTTTCATGAATCTCACCAAGAGTTGCCAAAGGAAGTCAGCATCTCAAATTAGGAAGAAAGATGTTAAAATAAAAGATACATAACATGTACCTAGTGCATGAGGGTCCCCAAATACGATTGTGTGCCATGGTGGAATCAGCTGCAGGTTTTTTGGAAGTGCATCAGATACAGGCCAAATGTTTGTGTAATATGCATAATGCATGTGGCCTAACAGTTCTGATACTGACATGAGTGGGCCTTGGAAGCATAGCTCAGTATTAACAGCTTATTTTGACATTTGATATTTATCTTATTGACTTTGAGCCTCTCATCCAGATGAAAGCAAATCTTGCCTAAGGCTTCCAGACAGTCTTGATTGAGCAGGTATGTGGAACAGAGGCTTGTCCTTCTCAAGAAATCACTTGGTTGAATTCTTTAATTCAGCATCTTCCAAGCTTTTAAAAGGAGACCCCTGTTTTAGAAAACTTAATCTATCACTGCTTGCTTTTACTATGACCATGCTGTTTTCACTTCACATTTTACAAATCTCACCTTGACTAGAACTTCCATTTGTATTGTAATGGGTTAATCACAAGAACAGTCTGCTAATGCAACAATTTAATATTTATCTAATCAATTTTGACCCTTGTAGATACCAGCACTTTTGAAAAAGTGTCACTCAGGTACACAAAATCACCTTCTGAAAGCCACAACCAAAAATAATTCCATATAATGTCTTTAATACTTTGTGAGCATGAGGGCTTACCCCATACACAGAGTGGATTTCCTTGAAATCTGTGAAAAATGAGAAATTTTTTTTACACCTATTTTCAATAGTCAACTTGTTTCCTACCCAGGATGGGCTGCCTTGACATTTGTATCCTCAAAACTGTTTTACATGTGCTTGAAGGAGAAGACTAGCTCCACGGGAGGGCAAAAGTGCCAGGTGTTGTCTTTGCTCTACCAGTAGTAGCCACACAAAGATGTAACTTGTAGGTTAGGATATGTTTTCCCATTCCCAAATTTATTTCCTACCAAAAAGTAAAAAGTAGATTGTGACCTGATGTGTTCAAATCTTAGTTAATTGGTGACAAACTCTCTTTAGCCACAGGGAAGCACAGCCTTTGATCAGGTTCCAACAGTATAATTTATTACATTATCTCTGTTGTCAGTTTTCTGGAAATGGAAGAGATTTTTAGAAATTTGCATCTCTTCAGTTTTTGTTTGGTTTTCTACACAGAGATATTCAACCAGTAGTTCAGAGTAGTTTGGTTAATTTATCTAAATACTTTCTTTCCTCTCTTCAAAATTAGCATATTACTTGTATGATTTTAACTAGTTATACTGAAGCTTTTGTTCTTGGTCATTCTTTTAACAAACCTAAAATTGGTTTTCCCAGTAGATTTGGACTGTGTTAAGTAGAATTGATGACTATGCCTGCATGACCTAAAAGTAGGGTTTGCCTCTGCAGTTCTTGGAATGTCTGCTGAGATGATTTTGACAAATTTCTAATGCTTATCCACTTGTGTCCTCGCTTGCTAGAATTTTTAGAAGCTCTTAACATAGTTTCAAAAGTTCACCAGGCAGTAGTTGAAATTTCAAAAGATTTTACATGCCTCCATTTTTAAACTTATTTACATGGAATTTCCAACACCAATTATTTTTTTTCAAGAATTATGTGAACAGTTAAAATGTTAAACTTATTCTGCACTATTTTACTAAGGTCTGAACTTCTGTAATTTTACCTACACTTAGAATCCGTGTGGTCTGACTAGTGTTTATGGCATCACATAGCAAGGTTTCTGCCCAAAAGCTATGATGCTAGTAGTTCATTAGGTACTCATCCCCTTATCCACCTAGATTAAAACTAATTATCTTTTTAATATGTTTTGATTCTTGTTAAAAAAGTTTTAAAAAATCACTGGTCTCCCTAGAATTTTTATTTCATACACTGGGGCCAGGTCCTCTGATCGTACAAAGGGCTTTAACCTATACGGTGCTGTACTGTTTCTTTTTTATTCCTTGTGTATGGTAACATATGACAGAGTGCGTTACTTCCGAACTGGCCTTGGCATATTGTCTCTGCTCAAAACCTTCTGTTGTAAGCGTCATACTTTACTCACAGAATCCTCTAAGAAGCCATATTCAGTAGGTTAATAACACAACACAGTGTTTATTCACACTGATACCTGAGAAGGACTCATAAACACACAAAAAACCCATTACTGAAAGCACTCGTTATTATACTTTTAGCTTCACTGGCCTTTCAGAAATGAATACACAGGAGCAGAAATGTCTGCGATGACTTTGTCGCTCAGATTCTTCCCTTTTTCGGGGACATTTTTCTTCCTAAAAGCTAAGCGTTACAAGAAACAACCGAAGCATTCTTGCGAAGGCAACCTCTGCAGAGAGAACTGACTCCAGGGCAACCACGCGTCGCCCTACAGGTACCCACCCAAGCACTATGCGCACGATGGGTACGAGCAGGAGCGCTCGGACCCTGGGATCCACCCCAGCTCCCCGCCGGACGCGGGCAGCGGCCGCCCCGCGGGCCCCGGGCGGTGCCGGTCCGCGGCCCCCGCGCGGCCCTCGACCTCCCGCAGCCCCGCCTCCAGCTCTGATTGGAGGAGCGCTAGGCGGCCGTGCCCGCCATTGGCCCCCCGGGCAGCGGTCGCGCTCGCCATTGGCTGCCGGCGGGTGCCACTCGGGGCGGCGGCGGCCGGGGGTGGCGGTGAGGCAGACGGGCCCATCCTCTGCTGTCGGCGGCGGCACCATGGTGAGCTACGCCGGGCCGCCCGCCCTGCCTGGGGCTGCGGCGCGTCCGCTCTGCCGGGCATCGGGCCCGCGGTGGGAGGGAAGGGGCTGAATCCACCTGGGAAGCGGGAAGCCGGACTACGGTCCTTTGTTTCGGGGAGAGATGGGTGATGTTTCGGTGGGGTCGCTTCCCGCCGGGGTGATGGGAAGGGTGGGGTGGGATGCTGCCGGCGGGGGAAGGGGCTCCCCTAACGCCGGGTGCCTGACCGTGTGCCACGGCCTCGTCCTGCCCCGCAGTACGGCTTCGTCAATCACGCCCTGGAGCTGCTCGTCATCCGCAACTACGGCCCCGCCGTCTGGGAGGACATCAAGTAAGTGTCCGTGCGTGTGGTTGTGTGCGTCCGTCTTGTGTCCGTGTGTCTGTACGCGCGCCTGTCCGCCGGGGCGCGCAGGGCCGGGAGCCGGGGCCGCCCGTGTACTGGCGCCCCGTTTGCCGTCCGCGGGGTGCCGGGCGGGTCTGCGGGCCCGCAGCGGCACCCCCAGCTCTGCGGGCCGGCAGCGGCACCAGCAGCGGCACCCCCAGCTCTGCGGGCCGGCAGCGGCACCAGCAGCGGCACCCCCAGCTCTGCGGGCCGGCAGCGGCACCCCCAGCTCTGCGGGCCGGCAGCGGCACCAGCAGCGGTACCCCCCGGCTCTGCGGGCCGGCAACGGCACCCCCGGCTCTGCGGGCCGGCAGCGGCACCAGCAGCGGTACCCCCGGCTCTGCGGGCCGGCAGCGGCACCAGCAGCGATACCCCCAGCTCTGCGGGCCGGCAGCGGTACCCCCAGCTCTGCGGGCCGGCAGCGGCACCAGCAGCGGTACCCCCAGCTCTGCGGGCCGGCAGCGGCACCAGCAGCGGTACCCCCGGCTCTGCGGGCCGGCAGCGGCACCCAGGACGCGGCTCCCAGTCGTGACAAGACCCGCGCGGATACTGGAGCGCCTCGTCTCGCTCGAGGCCTCCCTTAACACCTCCAAGATCCGCCTTGTTCCACCTTTCCCGGTCTCCAGGAGCCGCAGGGGCGACGGCATTGATCCCTCCGTTCCCTCGTTTATATGGAGTGTATGGCGAAAGTAATGTCCTTGCATTAGGCCAACAGGTGAACCATGTAACAGTTGCATCCCTTTGCATCCTTGATGGAACTAAGATACAGTGTTTATTAAACACTGTCTAAAAATACTGTCCGATTTTGGTAATATCCTCAGCTTGAAATCAAAAAAGCTATTGATTATTACAGAGAAATATATATAGGGATGTAAGTAGAAGAATGGGTTTTGGCTTCCTTTCTTGAACTTGATTTCTTGTGCCCAACCCTTGCTTTTCTGTTGGTATAACATTTTTCTAAGGAGCTGACTGCCTTCACTTTAAACCTCTGATCAGTTGTGAGACTGCACTGAAAGTTTTGACAAAATTCTGTTTACCTTAAATATAGTAGTATGACTCACTGGGCAAAACTAGAACAAAAATTTTTAAAAGGATGTAAAAGCTTACAGAGTTGTAGACTTACTTCATTGGGCTTTAGGTAACGTGGTCAGAAGAAATGATTGCTTATTTTGGGCCAGTTTTAATATGTCCGTGTTGATGTTGATTTTATAATATATTGCTGTTGTCTTATGACAATTTTTGGAGTCAAAGGCCAGTTTTGATTGTGAGATTTTTGTTACTATGACATACTTTTTTCATAAAATCATTTGTTTAAAATGCGGTAACCTTGCACAGTACCATGAAATCAGAGAATCATAGAAATGTTCTCTGAAATGGGCCTCTGGAAGTCATCTAGTCCAGTTTCTGTTCCAACCTGGATTATTACTGGCATTAAGTCAGGGGTCAGTTATGACTTTCGTCTAGCTGAGTCTCTAAAATCACCAAAGGTGAGTCTACAGTTGTGGTTCAGCAGGCATTCATTGTTCTATTGATCCCTGACAGGTGCTCTATAAATTACTGCTTGCAAATACAGTTCTGTGCAGACCACAGATGAACCTTTACTGTACGCCACAGAGTTTTGTGCTATAAGTGAGCCATTTGTTTTCGTTACATACTAACCATTTCTAAACACAATGATCTATTGTGAATTCCTATTTGTAAATTAAGAGGTGATAAAATAGCAACATATGCATCACTTTCCATGAAAATTAAAATAAATAAATAAAAATATGTATAAATATGATGTTCACTCTTTCTCGGCATGACATCCCTTACCAAGATGCCTTTAAGTATCATGGACCACTTTTTGTCCAGATTACCCACTGAATCCATATCTGTATTTAAGATCAATCTATTAGAGAAGATACAGAGTTTCATCTTCTAGTGTAAGACCATGCTGCAGACTGTCAGAACACAGCCATAATTCCTGGTGCATCCTATCTCTTTAGATTTTGGAAATACTGAAGCCCATGAGAAATATTACTCATATAACACTTTGGAGAAATTTAATAGAAATATACAAAATACTTTTCTAAGATCAGCTGTGAAAGTGTAGGATGCTGATAGATCCTGTTTCTGCTTTTTAAATGAAAGACATTTATGTCTTGTAGCAGCCCAGGAGGTAGGCTCTGCTATTAGCTCACAAGAAGATGGCTCTCTGGGAAGGAAACTAGCACGACATCACCTAGCAGAAGATTGGAATGTGATCTCCAAGAAGGAGCCAGTATATTTGCAACAGCTGCCGTAGCTCCTTATGTGAAATTGGTCACCATGGGGTTTTATTCAGCAGGATTTCTCAGCTGGGTATCCTAGAGTTTAGAAACGAGTAAACCAACCCTCACTGGAGCACATTATAGTGATGCTGATTTAGGGAATAGTAGTGTCAACTGGTGGCCAAGTGATGTTGGGGAAAAACTTGGATGTTTTATATTTTATAAGCAAATACAAACATCTTGCAAAGGCTTTTTTGTTAGAACTGCTAATTATTTAGGAAACAGCGAGAAAGTACAGAACAATGTTGTGGCATGCTGAATTGAATCAGTTGAATTACTGATGAATAGAGAAATAATTACTGAAATCAACAAAACCAAGAGGAGGTTGGAGGTAATGAGATTGAGTTTGCGTCATGATTTTTGTGGAGTAGAGAGGCCTTTGGGTAGGTCAGTACAAAATTCCTTACCTACGCTTTTTTGGTTTTGATTTTTTTCCAATGTTTAGCTGATCACATACTGCTATTTTGTTCTCTCTGAAGTCACCACAGAAGATGTGAATCAGCATTGTAGAGTAGTGGGTTATGACTCCTGAGTGATTCTCAAATGCCAACAGCTGAATTTGTACCTAATATTGATAGAAGGGAAAAGAAAATACAGAACTAAATAAACTGAAGTAATGAAATCTTGTCATTCTTTCAAAAAGTGCATTTTAAAAAAGTTAAATACTGAATTGAAAGAATATTCTCCATATGAAACATGGAAACTCTTTTGTAGCTTGTTCAGTCAAAAGTGCTTTTGAATGAAACACATTCATAGAGAATTTGGGTACACAAATAGTTGAATTTGATGCTCTTACAAGAGTGGTGTTTTCAGTTCCCTCACTTACTGCTGAGTTAGAATGATTTCAAGTCTCCATGTCTGTTATTTTGTTCATTTTTCAGCGTTCTTGTAAAACCATGATCTATCAGAAAAAGATACAAAGTGTTTTTTAATGGCATAGAGTTGAATTCTTGGGAAATTTAGCCTCCATGTTATTTTTATCTACTTAAAAAGCATAGCCAAACAACAGACTTCTTTTACACATCATATAATAAAGCGCTAAGTTAATAGGAAAATTTACAGTATATACGTTGATATAGGGCTTGCCTTTCCTAAAGAACTATAATTAAAATCTCGACACACAAAATGGTTCAAAGGCTTCTATTTCTGAACCAGCATTCTGGATCCCTAATAGGCTGAATTCAAAATAAGACTACGAAAGCTGCAATATAAGTAATAAAAGGTAATCTTGATTTATGGAGCCTTTACTCAAAAATTTGCTTCTCCTTAGGGTTTTCTCTGACTGCCTCTTACAGAATTGAGAATTTGAACTAGTGAACAGTGTCTTTTTGATGAACCCCTAGAATCATTAGAGGGATTTAGCAAAGCTGGATGATCAAGAGGGAGTGAGAGGGGAAAGTCTTGTAGTTGCTGAATTCTGCAGTAGCAGATTTTTCTTGATGAAAAGTGAGCATAATTCACTATAGTCCTTTATTTTGCTTACTAGCAGTTGTAAGCTGCACGTACAGTGCTCATTGTCATTCACTATTTCAGTGCTTGGAAGGGGAGATTTAGGACCTGCAGTGCAATAGAGACAGACTCCTCTGATCACTATTTCTGCAAGGAGTTACAAAATAAACAGTTAATGTAGAACTGTTAACCACACTTTTGCTGAGAAAACAGTTTTGATTTGTTCCTTCTATACTTAAGAAAAAACCTCTTCTGAACCCTTTATTTTGTACTTATTTCATCCAAGGGACTGGTTTGGGTTGTGTGGCCACAATAATAATGGCTGGTGCTCAGGTGTGGTTCTCAAGATTCCTTTTGCATTTGAGATCTTCAAGTCCTCTGCAGCCAATATAACTGCAAATTGTCAGGCCTGGCCATTCCCATATACTTGCAATTCTGTTCTCATATCTGTTTAAGGCCAAATTTGTCCTTCTGGGTGATATGATAGTGTGTGCATACACTTGTCAGTAGAGCATGTGGAATTACTGTTCATGGATCTGTCCAAAACAATGCAGAGAGATTACTCATATTGTCAAAATAAATAAAATTTTCCAGGGCTTAAGAAATTGTATTCCCTAGTATGTTTCTATGGTGGGCATATTTTTATGGTGTATGATAGTACATTTTTAAAAGAAGCCTCTATCATAAAATCTGAGCTCTTCTGCAACAGGTATCACTTATAAACTGCCAATATATGTGAAATTCTGATCCCTCCATTCAGCAGTTCTAAGGGTTTAATTGTTTAACAAGCATTGACAGGGATGTCTTCTTGAAACAGCTCCAGGTCAACATGTGGGAGCTAGAGCACTGTTGTCAGCAGGGAATATGTACAGTCTTTTTTCCTGTGTTTCCCAACACTATTCCTCTGTGTTTGATTAAATGAATACAGGATTTTCCCACGGGCTCCTAAATCTGAATTGAGGCCAGGTTACATGCTCAAACTGTGACACTTTCAAACATACTGCCAAGAAATAGAATGAGAACTCAAAAATCTAATAAAGAAGTGCATTAAATTGCTTCATCACAAGCCTGTCCAGTAAATTAATTTTTTTCCCACACAGGCATATTAAATATCTGGACTTGGGAAATGAAATGGCACAGCCAATCAGACACAGTCTTCATATTCCTTCTGTTTTTATGGTAGAAGTCCCCACAAAAAACATGTAGTGTGGAAAAACTAGAATGGAAGTTGAAACTCAGTGTTTGCTAAAAGCAACTACCTAGAGGTGAAAACATTTTTTATTTGATTCTGGAGAAATGTTCAAACTTGCACAGTACAAAAGTAGGCTTTTTTTTGCCCCTTTGCTCTCTGTACCTTAGCATGGGGATATATAAATCAAGTAATAGCCTTACATCCCTGGTGCTCAGTGCTTAATGTAGAATTAAGGCATCTTCTCCTGCTTTGCCCTGCTTTGTCCTTTGGAGGGGTTGGTATGGGCATGTGCTGTCCACACTCTTAAATGCCAAGACTCCAGGTCTGAGGAGCAGTCTGGCCAGCACAAACTATACAGGGACCTAGTGGTCTGGAAGTGCATGCTACAGAAGAGCGAAAGTCAATTGCTTGTCCTAGAAGGAAGGAAGGAAGGAAAATTTTGTTCCTCAAGCTTCACAGATTATCACCTACTAAGGCTCCAGGCAAAAGCTTTTTTTGCTGTGAGTGTCCTGTTACTGTTAAAATGGTGAAACACTGAGGAATGAGAAACTGTCGTGGTGCAGTGAGGAAAAGGAAAGTGGAAAGCTCTGCTCAGTTTCAAATTGTGGAAGAAGATTGTACCATTTGGGGAAGTGAAAGAAACCGCAGGGCCTGAAAATGAAAACTAAACTAAACAGACAGAAACTTCCACATCCTATTGGTGAAAGTTAACATTGGTCAGACTGTAGTGACCTGGTGTGGCTTTTGCAATGAAATGTAGGTGATTTAAGAATACGTATTATTGGGTACATTTTCAAAGGCATTCCTAGCAATTAGATTTATTAGTAGTGTTGTAGGTTGCCTACTTAAGTCAGGAAAGGTAGATGCTTTTATTAATTTATGTATCTAAAAATGGTAGTCCACTGATTTTGCTAGCATTTAAATAACTAGGAGCTCATTGGTAGGATGTGCTATTCTGATTAATTATATTTATAGCTACATTCTAAAATAGTAAATAATATAAATAAATAATATAAAATAAATATTAAATACCTTTAAGAAAATATTTTATAATTTTTTTACAAGAGATGGACTTGGATTACATTGTTTCCTGGGAATTTCTCAGATAAGCAAAAATTGTCCTTTCTTCTGCTACTTAAACAAAGCAAATAAGAAAAACTTTTTTAGCTGCAGATTGAAGGCTCCAGCTTGGCTTACTGTCTGTATGCTGAGTTCAGAATGTCACTTTTTTTCCTTTTTAGTAATATATCAAAACACAACTTATGTTTATTGACAAATCCTGTGAGAATCAAGATTTTGGCCTACTGCTATTGCTTAGCAAAGTGTTTAGATGTAGTAATAGCTCCTACAAAATACACTATAGTGTATTTTGCCTTTTCAGAAGTCTAGGAAAATATGGACAAGAGCTCTAGGGAAAGATTAAATTGCAATAGTGAGCTCTTAAGATTTGTGGGAATTTAAATAATTTGTAGGTCATGCTGGTAGCCTGTAAAGTCCATGAAAGCTGTATTTTGAGCATAAAAAGTGCTTAGTATCTTAAAAAACCAGAACCACTCGTCACATACTGGGCACCCTAAATGAATGAAACCTTTTTGATCTGTGATGTTCTTGCCTGTTTTAAATGGAAATGGTATAATTGGTCTCATGAGATTGTTGGAAAGCTAATTAATGCTTCTCCATGCAATTAGTGGAGATCAATTCCACAGGAAGAGTTATTAGAAAGAAATAATTCTTTCTTCAGAAATGGATTTGAAAACTGCTGTAAATCAAGCCTGAGGTTTTATATTGAGGAATGAGATGAAATAAAACACAGAATAGTTGTGCATTAGTGGAGTAGGATCTAGCCTCAGTACTGAAGGAACTGGAAGCCTGGAGGAAAAGGAACAGGTTCTGTCGGCTCATGGGTGTGGCTGGGTGTGTTACAGAGGCTCAGGAACAGACAGGGAAATGTTTCTTGGAGCAAAAACTGCTCTAATGTTGTCGAGTGGACCTGAATCCATCTTTCCTGTTTTCACTAAACTACCAAAAAAAAAAAAATAATAATCACCAGATGCTTATGACTCTTTACGAGACATGTTTTATTTCTTTGTAATTGTTTTGGAAAGTGTTTTTCATGTTTTCAGCTGACCGTAGTTCCTGTATATAGGACAGCCCTTTAAGAAGCATGTAAATCAGTACCATAGTCTGTAACAATCTGTCTGCTGTTATCTGTGATAACAGCATCACTTCTGGAAAGAGAGAAGTTGGATAATCATCAGCTTAGAACGTAAAGTTTTTGGAGAAAATCTATTTGTGTAAGTAGGTTCATATGCAAATTGATATTGATGTACATGCATATGTATATGTGCATTTTATGTGTACATAATCACCATGTAGCCTGGACAATAAAAGTGCCATTTAAACAGGAAATAAGAATCAACTATCTGTACAAAATGTGAGGTGGGGCACTTCAGTTAGTAATCATCTGTAGTGGAAGCCAGTGAAAAGTCTTCCAGTTATCTTTGGTATTTCTTGTCAAAAAGTTGATTTGCAGGGGAACCTTGGTGCCAGCGTTCTTGTAAATTTCTAAGTGTAGGTTTCAATGTGTCTCAGACTTCAATTTTATTTCATCCTATTAATGCTTTTGGGATTTTTCCTATCAAAATGCTCACTTTCATGTTCCTTTCTTCTGTTCTTCTTCTACCGGGAGCTATAGAAGTCTGGGTGGTGCACAGGTGAGTTACGGAGTTCACCACACAGACATGCATACCTGTGTTCTGCAGTGGTGGCAGTCTGTGAATCTTCTTTCCTTCTTTGTTGAACTGCTAGGATTTTGCTCAATATTTCCCTTTTCCAGCCCACAGCTAATTCGTGTAAAGTATGCTTGCTTGCAGTGATTCTTTCATGCTCAAGAGTGTTGCAGACATACTGTGTTAAATACTTTAACTGTCTTGTCACAGTGAACACTGGTGAAAAAAATTGACTATTCATTAGAGTTTAGATTGTGAATCCATTTTTATTTTGGATCATCAGTTGTAGATAATTGCAGTGATCTGTTAAAAGGCAAGAAAATGGAGGTTTTGCTGCCTGTTTTAGCACCATGTGGGTTTACCCAGTGCTGAAGGCAGAATGTTCTGTTCAACCAATATCAACAATTTTGAAAAAAGTACAGATTTCCTACAAGTAGATATGAAAAAGACACTTTGGAAAGCCATTAGTGGTGAAATGACAATAGATGATTTCTTTTTAATCCATACCCCTTTTAACATTAATGAGTTTTTATCTAGAAAACAACATTTATTTTTGTTCATGTTTTTATGTCCTTATTTCATACTATTCCAAACTTCTATATAGTTCTGTATTTTATAATTTTTTTAAAGTGGTGCTGAATAGATGATTCTTCATGAGTAGGGAGGTTAATATTTACAAGCTTCATAGGGTCAGGACACTATACTTCCTGCTCTTACAGTTCCTCACAGCAGAAGGACCTGCTTGAAGGTCAGGAGTTAAACTAAGTGGATGCCAAATTCTTTAATTCCTCTGGGGAAGGGTTGGCTAAAAGAAAATACTGGCATGTTACGAAACTTGGTGTGAGTGTTCTTGCAGTATCTCTAAGGTACTTTGCAGTTTTCCCGGAATTAGGTGCCTTTAGATGTGCCAGGATAACAGGTGTTATAAACACATCATTCTCTTTTGTTAATAAAATGCATGAAAGAGTATTTTGTAAGTACCATTCTTTTTATTCCACTTACGTAAAAGGAAGCAAAATAATACTAGCTTTATATTTTTAATAATTTTTTTAGTATTTGTAGTAGCAGCAAGGAACTTGTACTTCTGTTAATTGTATCTTCTAGTATTATCTTGTTTTGAAAACCTACATTAAACACTCCTGTATCCAGCCTGTAAAACTGGGAAATAGCTCAGAACTGCGAAGTCTATAAATACACCTATTTACTTTACCCAGAACATTATTTTCCTGGACAGATTCCCATTTTTATTTAATCTTGTAACTTAATATCATTTATGTTCTTCCTAGCTTGGTATTTTAAAATATCTTTGGACGATCCAAAACATGTACAAGTCTGTTTTCTTTCTTTCCTTTCTGGAATAGTGGTTCAATATTTTTAATAACTTTTTGTAAAGCATCTTTGTAAAATATATGAAAAAAAATGGGAAACATTTTGTAAAAAATAACTGTCTGCGAAGTAATATGAGGAGTGATTTTGCCATTTTAATGTAAATGAGATGCAAATACAGTGATTCTGGGTTCACAGATACCATCTTTAGTTCTGACCCATGTAATCCTGTTTAAGACTGCTATTCTTGGAACAGAATTAAACTTGCTCCTATCAGTGAGATCAGAACCATGCTATTTTTTTAAGTGCAGTAGAGTTATTTTGTCATTAAGATTGTTTTGACTAATCTCTTCAATTTAATGAGCACTTTTTCCATCCTTGGTATACCAAGAATTCTGAAGCACAATGGTGGCAAAAGTCCCAACAGAAACAATATGTATAATGGAAGAAGTCCTAGAGGTAGTCTTGGAACTAGCTGCTGTTTTTGGAGTGTTCAAGGTGACACACCCGTGTGCACACTTTGGACTGAGTTTTGGTAGGAAGAGGTCCAGTTGTGCTTTTGGGACACTAGATGATGTCTTAAAGCGACACCTGCAGCTTCTAAGTAATAATATTATATCACAGAGAAGCCCATGCAAAGGATGGAAAGTAATTGTTCTATTCAGTCTTCTACTGTATTTTTTCTCAATATTTGCTCCATGCAAATGGGAAGGGTTCTTTTTCTGTAAGAATTTATTAAGATTTCAGCTTTTTGACTGGCTACAGAGGCAGGATAGCAAGTACGACTTTACAGGAAAAAAAATTTTTGTCAGCAACAATCTTCTTGATTATGATTTATGCAAATTCACTTTGAATACTACAGTCTGACTACAAAACTGCATTAAAACTCACCTTGTGCAGAATGGGCTATATAAGTAAGACCAGCCTGGTGTGACATCTTGTCCAGCTGTGTTGTCTGTAAAATCTCCAAAGATGGCAAAAGAAGTCCTTTCTACATTCAACCTCTATGAGAAATAAAAATGTGTGCATCCTATAGTTTGAAAATCTGAAGTACAGGATCTGTTCTGATTTTAAGAATAGTTTTACTTGGAATCCTTGTCCACACATAGCATTTCAGCCATTTCTGTGAATTATTATTACCTTTGAACATTAGTAGTGTGTTTACTAATCCAATTGCACAATGGGAAAGATTTTCAAAGGGACCATTGTGCACAGATATATCTACAGTAATGCTGCTCTGTGCTGCTAAATCAACAGCAGTTTGGGGGTGTTAGCATGACTGATAGAGGAAAGGCTGTTTTAAGACTTGATCCTGCTTCCATCTATTCAATAGAAATTTTTTCACTGATTTCAAAGCCAAATCTTTATGTGAGAAATATCCTCTGCATAGCTGTTATTTTCCATGGTACAGTGGTTAAGGTTCTTCTCTTGCCCAGCTAAACTGCCTCACATTAACTTGGATAATAGAAACATTCTGGAGGAAAACAAAAGCATTTTAGAAAAGTCTGTGCTGGAATCTTTGTTTCCCACAATTGAAATAGCTCTGTGTAATCATTCAAAATTAGTTTAAAGTAAATAAAAAGGGCTGCCAGACTCTAGAAGTTGGGACAAACATGGCATAGGATGTAAGTTTTGAACTATGAAATACCACATCTCGTGTGACAGGAGTCAGTTTGGGCAAGAACATTAAAATACTGGGATGTTTCGGCGTTTTGAACATAAATTTACAGAGGGGCAAAACCACACTTATTTTGTCTCTATAAATGTAAACGAGACATTAATTTTAAATTCTGTTCTATTTGACTTGAATGTTATTTTGAAAGAACAGCCATATAAAAGTTAAAAGTTTGCTACTGTAATACTGCTTCTTCACTAAATAATTAATCAGGGCTTGGGAATTTGCCAGAGTTTGTTGCTTTTGGCTCATTTCCAGTCAAGTTCTTAAGAAAGCTACCAACGTGTTACTGCTGTTAATGTCTTTGTGATCAAACACCAGAGTCTGCAGAAAACATTACAACTGTGCTAATTTCCTCCCATAATTTTATCTGGTCGAAAACTGTAGTTTAAGATTGCAGCAGAACATTTCAAGGGAAATGCCACAGTTTTTTTGCAAAGCTATGGTGCAGTGGTTTCAGTTTGAAACCAGGCAGGAACACCAATTTTGCTTAGTGGTTTTGATTCACCAATTTGAGATTTTCCAGCCAGCACACCAATTTATATGGAGGGTTTTTAAGTATTCACCTGAATGACACTGCCCTGTTTCCTAGGCTGCTGGAAGTCTGTCTTGGTCAGCCTCTCTGGTGCTGATAGCTGTGATGCTCTCTCAGACAAGTTCATTAAAGGCCCTGCTATTTTGTAGAATTGCTGAAGGGTCAGTGCCTCTGAGAAAATAGGATTGCTTTCACTTTGTACTGGACATTTTGGATAAACTCATGGCAGCATTTTCCCATTACATATAGTCTTAAGGCTAGTATTTTGGAGAGAAAGACTTTTGGAAGCTCTCACTGCTGTTAGATTACTGAGGGAAGCAGAAGGGCTTCAGAAGCCTGTATACAATCAGTCTGGCCACATGTTGTCTGTACGCCAATCAGCTTATGTGAACAGGTTGATGGAGCAGACAGGGAAATTCATCTAGCAGAAAAATAATACAGAAATAATACAGATATCTATGAATTTTATTTCAGCTCAATGCCTATCTAAGTTGCTGGATTTACCAGCACAACAGATCTTAGAGGTATGGCGAAGGAATTGCTTGGAAAGGAAGAAGAAAGTTCTGAAATTTAATAATTTTCAAGCATGAATATTTAAAAAGCAGTTTATGTTTCAACACAGGCTTAGATTAGCCGCTGTCATGGTATTTGCCATGTTTGTAGAACAAGCAAAGAAATTTTTGCCTGCATGGTTTTAACTGAGAAGTGTAATCCCCTGCAGGAGTAAATATTTACTTTGACAAATTTTCTAGAAAATGTTGCTCAACTTAAAAATCTTTTTAATGGGAGATACATCAGTAAGACTGCAGAGAAGATGGCTGCTGAGTGATCCAAAGTATCTAGAGTAAACTAGAAAAAAATTAGCTAAAATAATTAAATGGAGTAGGCTACAATGGCCAGTGGGGATTTTAAAAAGTGGTGGCTCAGAGAAATTGCAGATATAGAAGAAAAATTTGGATAAAGTAAAGACAAATAAGAAAAGAAGAAGCATGGCTTGGCACAGAGAAGTAAACAGGAAAAGTTCCAGTCAATGTAGTTGGAAAAAAATGCAAGAAGTTTTGAAAGAGATACCAACATCATCAAACTGGTTGCATTTTTCATAGAGAAAATTCTCACACAGAGAAGCTGTGTCTACTGGATTGTGCAAATATGCAGTATTTTTGAGGATGTTCATTGCTTTTCCAGTTGTGTGTATTATCCTTTGTGGTTTGGCTCAGAGCAGAGAGACTAAAAGAAAGCGCAGCATGTATCATAGATGTGGGAAAGTTTGTTCATCCTTTACAAACATCCCTCTAAACTGTAGTTGCATACCATGTTGTGGTAGTCAAAGAATCAAGATGGTTTTCTTTTCTCATATGCATTTCAGTTCTGTTTTTAGGAAATGTAAACTTTACCTTCTTGTCCCTGACGGGTCTCTTATTTTTCAAGAAATCATTTTCCACTAACTCCACCTTTCCTCCTGCTTAAGACTCTGCTTTATTAAGGTTATTATAATATTCTTCATGTCATTGGATAGAGAATGATGTTTCTTTTGTGTGGAATTAGGAGGGATATTTAGTCACACCTCCCCTGTAGCTTTGTCATATTCCTTTGGGAAAATCCTTAGCTTGTTTTTAGTTCCTCATTCTTAGAATGAGTGTAAAAGTGTTTATTTCAAGTAACAGTTACAATACTTTAGTTATTAATAAATTATATACTTTTAAAATATAAAACCAATGTTTATGTAATTTTTGGACAGTGGGAAGAATGTGAGGAGTGGGATTAAAGGAAGATGAAGGGGAAAAAGAAAATAATGTTTTTTCCAGATATCCCTTAAGTGATCAGATTATCAAAGACTGATGATTACAAACTGTAGGGTTAAATGACAAGTCATTTCACTTAGGTCAGTAGAATACTGCCATATTCGATTGGAATCAGTCCTTCTCAGCAGTGCCATTTGCCATCTAGCAGTTTTAAGATCAGCAAGAGTACTTAATTCTCAGACCTCTCCCCTTTGAGTACCTCAGGAAATGTTTCTGTTTCGATGGATGGATAATTCCTCTGCATCTGTAAATGCTTGAATTGTTCTGCAGGCATTATTATTTTGTATTAATTAATTTGAAAAATCAATGACACCACTTTAGGAAATTAAAAGCTGAGTTACAGTCAAAGAATTTGGTTTTAATTTCTGGTTGATTATGTTATGATAATGGAGACAAAGTGTTTGATGTAAAAGGGGATGCAGGATTTTATGTAGTGGATTTAGAATTTTACTTTTTGTAGGTCTTTATAATTCGTCTGACCAACAGAAATTCAGAAGTTAGAAATACTGGCTCTGTAGGCTTGAGCTGTATCTCAAAGAGCATTCCTTTGTATTTACTCAATTTAGCCATCATACTCTGGTAATAGCTCTTCATTACCATGGTGCTAGTAAATAATTGTTCACTCACTGTTCTCTTTTATTTGTGCATCAGAAAAATAATTATACTACTACCAAATTGGTGAATGTCTTGATTTGCATCCCTTGTGCTTAGATTTTTTTTTAAAAACCTACCTTATCATCTGCCTTTTTTATACTTTTTCTAATTCTAAGGGTTTTTGTCTGAAAAGCAACATTGCATACTGATTTTTTTTTTTTTTTTTGGTGTGATGTAAGATGTGATTCAGTAATTCACTTCAAGGCTTTCCTGTCTCTTTGCCTTTCTTTTGACTTCCTGAAATGAGCTGCAGCATAGAGATATATTTGGATGAAATAGTATTTCTTTTTAATGAGGTAGTTGTGACCCTCCACCTGCAAATATACTAATGATGCCATGATTGTATTAATTTTGCTGAGCCAAAATACATTCTAAGTACATCAATTAGAGCATGAGCACTTACAAATATCTCCTCTTTCGTCACTATTTCTGCAAAGCACACTGTCTCTATAGAGAGTCATTGTAGGCAACAGCACAGGAGGCGAACCCCTATTTTTAAAAGCATACTGAGAAAGAAGGCTGTGCTCATTTTCCAGATGAGGACTTCAACAAACGAGGCAGAACTTCATCAGAGAACACAGCAGGCCCCTCTGCACGTCTCCTCATCTGCTGAAGAAAAATTTGCAGGGGGAATAAGTGCAAATACAGAATACTGCTTTACTTGAAATTGGGCAGAGACATGCATAGGGACAAACCACATGGGCAGCTGGCACTTCAGTGTCCTGGGGTCTGCCTGTCCGTGAGGTGCTCCCTATCCCCTTCCCAAGAGTTGGGACTCAGCCACTCCTGCAGCACCAGTGGCCTGGCTCCTGCTATGCAAATGAAGTAAAATGGGGAGGAAGGCACTTGTGGGTTCTTCCTGGTAACTCATTTGTGTCAAATGCAAAGCTTGGAAGGCACGACAGTACATTCGTTGTCTGTGGGATGAACTTATTTTCCTCAGTAAAAAATACAGTCTACAAATTTGTGCTGTGTTTTGGACAAGCTGCTGACTTGATGATCAAGTTGAAGAGCATAGTAAATGACCCGAAAAGCAAAGCAGTCATTTTATTTTGGTTTTTAACTTTGTAGCAGTAGTAAGTGTGCACAGGACATATATATGGGTCTTGTCTTAAACCTGGGTTAGAGAGTTGTTTCCTTTAGTGAAGAAATGTATATTTTTATTGTACTTTAGCTAAGTATTGACACTTTACACATGAGAATTCATGTGTGAAAACAAGGTCTTGCAAAATCCTACCATCCTTTTTCTTCCTATCTACTGGGCATGTGCAATATTCTGAAAAAAGATAATTGATTTGGTACCTGTGTCTGTATTTAAATTCCTCTTTGGACATATGTGCTAATGGTTGTTAGAAACATCCCACGCCTTTTGTAAATAAAGTGTAATGAAAATGTGATAGAGTGAAAAAGCTTAAAAAGTGTTTAAAGAGCCCATCATAGGCTGGATTATTGGATAGTCTCATTTTAAAATGTAAATTGTGTCTTTATTAGTGCAGTAACTTCTTTTTGAGGCTCAGTACTGAAAAATCATGTTTATTTTCTTGTTTATTATTTCCAGAACACTCGGATCTGAAATACTTGTATTGTACACTGAGATATGTAACAAATTCATTTCTAATTTTCTGTCTTAAATAACTACAAACTTATTTTATTTATAAGACTTTTATCCATGTGGTGCTTTTCCATCAGGCAAAAAGATTTTATTCTCTTTTCTTTTTAGGAAGGAGGCACAGCTGGATGAAGAGGGACAGTTTCTGGTCAGAATAATTTACGATGATTCCAAAACCTATGACCTTGTTGCAGCTGCAAGCAAGGTCCTTAGTAAGTAATACAGATATCTTCTTTGCCCATTCATCATAAAAAAGGTAATAAATACCCTCCTGCCCCCCAAATCTGTGTAGCCGAGAGGAACAGGATTTAGCACAGGGGAAGTGAAAATGGAGTATCAGTCTGAGATTTTTTTTTTAAATCTTAGGAGCAAGAATTTCATTTCTTATTTCTTTAAGAAAATTCTACTCCTTTTATTGCTTGAAATTATTTTTATTATTTTCAAAGTATTCTGTCTTAAACTGGAGAAATATAACTCATCCACCTCATTTGCACAACATGGGCAGTGTAACCAGCAGTCATGAAGCAACAACATCCTGCTGCAACTACCTTCCAATACACCCAAGTTTCAACCACTGCTGCAAGAGCAGTGAATGAATGAATGAATGAATGAATGATCTCTGCTGAAGAACAATGATGAGTCACAGAAATGCTTGTGCACATATTTCATTTAATGGACATATTTAATTTAATTGCATGTCTGCCACTGATTTGTGTTGCATTCATTTTCAATCATTGCAGCTCTGGTCTGGAATTTAAAAGGCAGAATTATGCGCATCAGCATTATTTTATCTGAAGACCCAAGTGTGGTATGAAATTGTTCTGCATCAGTAATTAGCCAAGAATCTTTAAGACTGATGACTGTAGTAATGTTGAATTGGAGCAGCTGATGTGGTTTCATGCTATTGTAAATTGGAATTAACTCTGCTGAGGCGTGCACTACTAACAACCAAGTTTCTTTATTTTCAATGAGTGATTCATTTTTCTGTATCAAAATCTATATGCTATATGTACGTGAAACATACAATGCGGTGAAGTAATAATGGTAATTTGTAAATCCTAATGAAATTCCTATATTTCTCGGTATAGAATACTCAGGATTTAGAGGATACTAAGTATTTGCCATATGAACCCTGAATCTTGCTTTGTTCATGACCTACTGCATCTGGGTAGTGTTTATGAATGTAAGAGTAAAGAAATAAGCAAGTGCATGAAATACAGTGTGTGGGGTGAATCATGTTTTCTTGTTTTAACTAGATCTGAATGCTGGGGAAATTCTTCAAATGTTTGGGAAGATGTTTTTTGTGTTTTGTCAAGAATCTGGTTATGATACAATTCTACGTGTCTTGGGCTCAAATGTCAGAGAGTTTTTGCAGGTAAGAATTTTGTGCCAAATTGCTTCAGATACCAGACAATTATCCCCTAGTCAACAGAAATTTGATTTGAAATTCCAAAGAGAAATTTGGAACAGGAGTATTCATATGCAGGAGATGGGGGGGAGGGGAATGGTGGGATGGGGGTGTAAAGTGGAAAGATTTACCTTATTTATAGTAACAGAAAATGTGATCTTCAGGTTTTATGATATTTCTTCTATTATCTCTGACTAATCATAGAGACTGGATATTTCTAATAGTATGTTATGTGCAGAGCTAGGGCTCATAACAGCTTATCTCTTAAGCTGGTTTTTTTTCACCCATGAACTGAGAGTGGGATTCTGTAGAACAGCATGATACTGCACTATAAACAAAAACAAAATTGAAATTATTCTTTAATAGCGTGGGAGAAATGTAGGGTCTTTTCAAAAGTGTTATTTCTAAGTGTAGAAAAATGGCCTTCCCTTTTTTATCACCTGAAGATTGTTCACTTCAGGAAGCACTTTGTATTTAAGATTTGTGATCTATATCACTCTTGGAGAAAACTGTGTAGTGTATTGAGGTTAAAAGCATTGAACTGAAGATTGCCCAAAAGCTGACTGTCAAAACTATTGATTTTCTCTGAAAATGTAGTAGCCTCTTGTCATCTGTACCCTTAAAATCTCTCCAGCGTTAAGGGAAAAAGAATAATGGTTTGCTAGATTACTTAAATATTTGATTGTGTGTCTCGCCATCCCAAGACCTAATTCTAGAGCATCCTAGATGCAGTCAGTCCAGACTTCTTGTACAAATCCCACAAACTGTGGTTGCTGGGCAGACAGGGTATGTGTATGTTCCAACATGGGCATATCATGAGTGATCTGTAAACCACTCTCTGTCTATGGGATGTAGCATCCTTCATATTTCATAGCTTCATTCACAGTCTGCTCTCAAATCAAGCCTTCAGATAAAAGTAATTTCTAAAGATAACTCAGGTACTGAAGTTGTGTCTAAGATTGAGCAAGGGTAGGGGAGGAGAAAGAAGGTGTAGTTTTCCCATTGCATCATCACTTTGCTTACTTGTGTATGGGCCACAAATACAGATACTATTTGCTTTCCCTCATGCCTTTTTCCATATAATATACTTCTCTTTTCATTCCTTATCACATGTGCTGGTGAAAGGGCTGTTATACTGAACATCTGTAAAAGTGGAAACAGCTTACATTTATATTCTTCTCATGACAGTATTTTAAGTTGCTTTGTTTGAATTTTAGTGTTAACAGATGACATTGGCTATTATATACTTCTCTAAATGTTAACAGGACTAATGTATTAGTAGATGTGCCAGAAGTGTACTTTTTAGCTTTTTTTTGCAATGGAAAATCAACCTTAGCTGTGATTTATTACTTTTGCATCTTCCAGCAGTCATATTGGGTCAGAAACTACTTTATATACCGTTACAGAAATAGTTGCAAGTTGGGTTTAATGTCCCAAACTTTTCTCAGATTCTTAAAATACATCATAGAGTTCCAAAAGGTGTTTCTTGAAGTGGATTCTGAGTCCAGGATATATGCAAAATGATTGAGAACTGCAGCTTTTTAGAATACATGAAAGTAAATCTCACATTTATGTTCCCTTTCCTTTGACATCTCAAGAAAATTTAAGTTTATTCGTAGTTGAGACACAGGTACTTCGAGTTTCATGAAAGAGGAAAATAAAAAGGGCAACTAGATCAAATATTTAAACTTTATATGAAAAACACAAGCATGGAAAATTTGCAAATCATATTGAAAGACACTGTGCCAAAGAGAAGCAGTATAAAAAGAGGTACCTCCTAAGAAACCCAAAGTGTACTTTTATGTTCAGTTTAATAGCTTTCTATCAAATGAAAATCAAAGTGGTTAGTTCTCCTGTTTAAGGAATTGTTTACATGGCTATTTAGGTTTTCATAATTGCAGTGGGATTAACTCGGGGGTTAAAATTCAGGGGATAACTTCTCTTTTAGATAAGTCTCCAAGTGCTGTGTACCACACAGCACTGAACAGTGTGTCTTTGTATTTCAGGTGCCAATCAAAACTGTCACTTTTAGACAGACCAGGATCAGCCCCATTTAGTGTGATTGCATGTTCTTGCTTGGAGATTTCCTTGTGTTTCCCTGTGGAGCTGATCACTGTTCCTCATAGCTCTAGAATTGGTTCTTTGGTTCCAGCACGAGCTCTGGTGTATATCTGAACAGTCTAGGAGCCAAATTCAGCCTATTATAATCTGTACCTTACCTCACCTCTGGCTCACAGCAGATGAACATACAATAAAAAAGGCTTTGTCTTTCAGAAGCTGCAATATCAAGTTAAAATGGATTGAACGCAGCAAAAAAACAGGAGTAGGAGTAACAATGACAGTGTCTAGATGTAGGAGTGATTTCAGCTCTGTGATCTGGAAAAAAATGTCTACTCCTTGACTATGTGTTGGAGTGAGGTTTTGAATACAGTGAGCTGTAAATCCCCGACTCTGGAATATTAGAGGGTAAAAACTGAAGGACATATCACAGGGACTTCACCTGTGACACTGCTTTGTCACAGTAAAGTCAGCAGTAAAAGATTAGAAGGGTGGCAAAGTGGTTTTGCAGAATGGTGCTACCACCAGTTGTTAATCATACATGTGCCAGACTTAAATACTTAAACAACCATTTTACAAGACTTCTGTCCTTGACATTGGCTATTCCCTGTTTGAAATTCTTCAGCTGTTGACTGTGTAACTGAAAGATTATCATCTTTTCGCATGTATCTCCCTAGGAGTTTTTTTCCAAAAGGTCAATATATCCTGGCTATTTCTGAAACTGCAGTTCCACATCCAGTTAAGGAGATGGCAGGGTTGTCTTTCAGGGCCAGTCATTTCTCTTGCTCTTTTCTCATCTACTTTCTTTCAAAACAGTCTCTTCTAATTGCATTGTCTGGAACCCTGCAAAGTTCTTAGAGAATTTTCCTTCAAGCAGTATGGTTTTTTTTTGTCTGTGCCCACAAATGAATTGACACTCAGATTGTTGCCTTGTCATGTTCTAATTTGGAGATGTTGATATAGCAACAAAACCATGGATTTGAAACAAGCTAAAAAACCGAAGGAGGAAATTCCAGGTTAAGTGCATCCCATGGAATTCATTGCTAAGAGTGTGATTTTGTCTGGAGGTTTATAGGAGAGGAGGCAGCTGTTCAAGCACTTCACAGCTCACAGGAAATCAAGTTCAGTATGCTTCCACTAATTTGATGATCGACAGATGCTCATGAAAGGTGGAAAATTTCCCAGACAGCACATTGAAAATATTTTCACTTCATTTCCTATGTTGGCAGAAAACAACACGCGAAGCCTAGTGGTAGCAGTCACTTGCAGGGCAGTGAGAGAACAACATTTAAAATATGCCGTAATGTTCTGGACTTAAGATGTAAAGAATTGTATTAATTTTACGACATAAATAAAAAATTGTGAGTTGCAAGTCTATCCTGCAAACTAGGTTGCTCTTTCTATATTAAATGTGCAGTAAATAGCAAATTGGAGCCTTGATAATTGCTTCACAAAGTTGAATCTAGTGTTGTATTTAAAGTGTGATTTTGATCTCACTGTTCTCTTTAATGTCCTTATTAAGTATACCTATACCTAAGTTTATAATTTAGCTTTCCTCTCCAGATCACAATTTGTCTGGTTAAAATTTAAAGTAAAATACGTGAGATGTCTGGGACAGTAGCAGGGGGAAAAAAACCAATCTCTTCCCTTTCCTGAACAACGTTTTCTGATACATTATTACAGCAGCTGTGATATTTCTGTTTATTCTGTGGAGTTTTTTAATTATTGTCAAAGAAAAGATATTTGAGTTTGGTCTTTCTAGCATTTAAATCTTTACTTTAAAATTTGAACTTTGTCAGGCCCTGTAAACTTGATTGTTATGGTGTCAGAACTAGGCTTTTTCATTGATAATATGGAGAAAGATTTATGCTTATTCAGACATGCATATTTGTATTTGGCTCCTGAATTAATATTTGAAGAGGAGATTACAGAGACTAGAATTGGAAAGAATGAAACTGGATGAGGTATCAGGCTGAGAAACACACAGAAAGTCTTTAATCTTTGAATGTTTCAAAATACAGCGTAATCAAGCACGACTTCTTACTATCTGGAGTAATTGTAATAGTCCTAATTTTTATGCCATTTATTGTTCAAATGTTTCCACGGTAGATAGAACACTTTGGGTTGCCTAAAAGCCTGCTGTGGTGACAGTTCTACAGAGAATAAGGCAAATGTGTAGAAGTATGAGCAGTAGGAGAAAGGGGATGTTCAGATTGGACAAAATATATGCTTACTTTCTTCATAAATAGTAAGTGAATGCCTTATAACCATGTTTTTAATTTCTTCCAGAACCTGGATGCTTTGCATGACCACCTTGCTACTATTTACCCGGGTATGCGAGCCCCTTCCTTTAGATGCACTGACGCGGAGAAGGGAAAGGGACTCATTCTGCATTACTATTCAGAAAGAGAAGGTCTGCAGGATATTGTCATTGGAATCATCAAAACAGTAGCTCAACAGATCCATGGTACAGAAATAGATATGAAGGTAATGTCTGAAGCAATATACACATTGAAAATCTATGTCAATAGGAAAAGACTGAGAAAATCAAAAGTGAAATGATGGCAAACTACAGTAATTTTCACTGTTGCTGGCTTCTGTGAAGAAGTGGAATCAGTACTCACTCTCAGGAAGAGCCATCATCATTTGGGTTCCTTGAAGGACACATCAGCCGTGTGCTGAGAAGGCTAGCTCTAATTGGCAGGCAGACCTGACTGGGAACAGTACAGAACAATATCCCCTTTTTCAGAAAAGGACTGTAAAGAAATTAGATACTGGCTTATTTGGGGTGCTTTTTACCCTCTTTATTTTTTGTTTGGCATATATTTCCTACTGTCTACTGTGTTCTCCGAGAACACGGACATTTCCTCTTTATTCTAGATTCTTCATCTGTATGGAGACTGTGAGGCTGATGTGCATTGATGAGGCCTGGGTGGCAAGCAATGTTTTCCTCCCAGCCAGCATGCCAGGTTCTTCCCAGAAAAAAGACATATTTGCTGTCATTGCATGGAAGCGTGACTGGATATGCACCTAGAAGCCCCAGAAGTGAATAAATGTTCCTCAGTTACAGAGTTTATGTGATGACAGTAACTTGTGAAATGGGAAAGATGTGTGTGCTTTGCCCATACAGAGAAACAGAAAGATTTAATTGATCAGGCCTTGCATATGTAATGGTATAAAATCAGGGTTTGGTCCAAGGTGTGGAGGGAGAAAGAAAAAATGAAAGCTTTTTTCTATTAGAAATATTGCAACTAATATAATTCTTTTCATAAAGTAGAAAAGAATCTAAGCAGGTACACCGATCATCTTTGGGTTTTTTAAATATTCCCTAGTCATACTACATTTCTAGCAGAAAAATATGCTTGCTAAGAAAATACTTTCATTATTTTATCACAAAAACATGACCTTGCTTAGGTGAGAGAGTTGCAAGCAATCTAATGACAAAGATATTTGTACTGCTTTATTGGATTATTTGCCTTTTAGGTTTCCTGTTCTGAGATAGCTCAGGTTTATAGTAGATGTCTAGATATTTATAGTGTGGCGATATACTTGTGTCCTTGTTTAGAGTCTATTTTGTAGAAAACCACAGTTGAAACTTTTGCAGCAGGTGTTAGTAATCAGATACAGAAGGATACAACAGAATCAAAACAATCCTCTTTTTAGATTCCTGTTTATTTGAGATAGACAAGAAGAACCGTATTGAAAAGTTGGCTGCAAAAGTGCTGAAACTGTCACTTGACAACATTTCTTTTGGGAGCACAGGGAGCTTAAGCAGTTCCTGTTCTCTCAGTGCTCAGGCTTGTCCTACATCAGCTTCTTCGGCTGTGCCTTCCAGCTGGTGTTGAGTTATAGAATAAACTATACTAAGGAAATGAACTGGGTTCGAAACAACGGGGGGGGTGTGGGGGTTTGGATTTTATTTTTTTTACGTTCATGTGTTTCTTTACATGGTTTGGTGTTATGTCTCTCAGAAGGCCACACAGAGGCAAAAGTGATCCATGGGGCAGAGGAGAAATCTGGGTTGTCCAAAGCAGCTAGCAGCACAAACTTTTGCTAAATGGTGCTCTCAATCTGAAGGTTGCTTTGCTGAGAAAATTGTATTAATATCCATCTGGGACTTCTCCCAAATAATATATGTTCTAAAGAGGTTTAAATATTTATTATGTATTTACATCTTATTTTAATTTGACTTTTTTAGGCTTTTCTGGAAATTTTACTGTTGTACTGTAAGTAAATAGATATTTAATAGTATTAGTCAAACCTACTGTAATAAGGGCCATGCTCAGACATCTTTCAGCTACTCTAGGGATAGAGACTCTCCAAATTCTTTGGACAGCAGGTGCCAGTGCTTCATCTCTCTCACAGTAGAAAAGTGTTTCCTGATGTTCAGATAACACCTCCTGTGATTTAGTTTGTTCCCATTACCGCTTGTCCTGGCATTGGACACCACTGAAGACAGCCTGGCTCCATCCTCTCTTCACCCTCCCTTCAGGTATATGTGTGCATGGATTAGATCCTGCTGAGCCGTCTGTTCTCCAGTCTGAACAGTGCCAGCTGTCTCAGCCTTTCCTCCTCTGAGAGATGCTCCAGTGCCTTGATCATCTTAGTGGCCTTCCCTAAAGGGAGTGGACTCTGTCTCGTTGCTCTTTATCTGTGTTGTGCTGAGGAACCCACATTTGGACACAGCACTCCTGGTGTGGCCTCTCCCGTGCTGAGGAGAGAGGATCATCTCTCTCAACCTGCAGAGAAAACCAGCTAATGATCACAAGAGGAAACTAAATATTAAGAAAAATATTATTCTTGTTTTGTCCCACACTGTTTCTTTGGGTGGGGAAATAGCTAAATAGAAAAAGAAAGTTTTAATTTTATCACATTTCTTCAGTCTCCCACAGAACAATTTTGTGTGCATAAATATATAAATTCATTCATCTTCTTTTGAAATAAAGTAGGGCTTCCTTTTTCCAGAATGGTTTTTTTTAGGAAATGTGCATTCTCTTTTAACATCTCTTTTAACATCTGTGTGTGCAGAAGGAAGGGGGGACACGGGAGGGGAAGTGTCATTTTGTTTCTCTTAGATGATGTCAGCACTGAAAGGAAGGCAATTCCAATTGAATAGTTCAGGAAACCCCAAGTTGACATTAATTGATTTAGTTCAAATCCAATTTGCCTTATCTTCTCTGATATGGTAATTCATTTTTAACAAATAGAGCTAAGACTATATAATTTTTGCAGCAGTTCATCTCAGAAATTATTGCTTACTTCTTATATGTACTAAGAATATTCATGTCCTTCCAGTCTCAGTATGGGAACTAAAAATCATCACAATGCTGGTGACATACTTTGTCATGAGATCTCTGTTAGCAGCCTACTGGCTATGCCTTCTCTTGCTTCACTTGTCAGAGGTTGTTAATATATAAGTGAGGATGACCTGTGAAGGTGAAGTCAGGACAGGGATTCCCTCAAGGCTAGTAATGGTATGGGTCAACAAAGAATGGTTGTTGTACATAATCCTGTAAAGCCCAAATATCTGTTGGGAGAGCAGACTTGCGCAGTTCTGTTATTTGAGAGCAGACTATTAAAATCTTTTACATAGGGAAGATGTTTTACAATGTAAAATGAGAAAAGAAAAGGGGAAGTCCTTGACAAGATGGTAATTTCAGGCTTATTAATGGCAATGTAAAAAATGAGCATGTGACCAGCTAGAGAGCTGATCTAAAAATTGCTTGGGTACTCTTCGTGGAAGACAAGCAGTACTGGTGTACACATTAAAATGCTAACTGTGTGTGAAGATAAGTCAGTCATGGAGCATAATCAGCCTCTAATTTTGGCACTGGGGCAGCTGTAGACTTCACTATCTCCAGGCACAGTGGTTTGGTGAAGTGATACTGAAACCAGCTGCAAGGGGAAGATGTCCCCATGTCTCTATCTTTAGGCATGCAAAACTGAAAGTGGTGCCATTTCCACAGTGAACTCCTTTGTCTTGGGATCTTTCTAAAACATCCACAGTGAACTTTGTTAAGCAGCATTGCACAGTCAGTTTTGATAAGAAGAGATCAAAAATTTTATCTGTATTGACCTTTAAAGGGCACCCCACCCTCCCCCCATTTTTGTATTAATTTTCACAATCTCATCAAAAAAGATCCCTGTCCAAGGACATTCTGTCCTGCTGTACTGAGATATGAGTGTGTCCTGAGGATATGCTCAGATCTACTGAATGGAGTCTTGTAGACACATCAGTGACAGCTTAACAGATAGCCTGTGTTCATTATATATTCTATATCACTGCAATATTTCTTGATTTAATATCTTGTGTGAAGCTCACCAAATACATTAAGCTAACATTAATTTTAAAATAACTTTTCTCTGAATTGCCATTCCCTGAAATATTGGTGTGACTTTTCACTTGATTAGGCAAGGACAAACTCTGAAGGTACATCTCCTGGAAGGCACAGGCAGGTTAGCAGTTAGATTTTATATATTCTCTTTGAAACCAAGAGAGTGATTTCTCCCTTCAGTTTTAACTGCAGTTACTATGGTGATTGAGTTCTTAGACGTTGTAAACTGATGCCACTTCACCAGCTAAGACTGCAGGGGGAGGAAGAATTAGACTTGATTGCTGGCTTTGTTGCTTTGTGACTGAACTTTGATTTGTCAAGCATTTATCAGAGGCTTCTTCAACAATATTTAAATGATACTGAAATTGTGTGGCCGACAAACTTTGCTTGCAGAATGAAACAGTAGATAAATTCTATTCTGCTTTAGTTAAGCAAAGTATCTAGGGCAGGTCCTTATGCCAGACAAATACCCGGCCAATGAGGTTGGATCTATAGGTGCAAGGGTGAGGAACAGAATTTAACATCTTACGTTAACTGTCAAAAGTGCTTATTTTAAATTTGCTGACAAGGTGGATAAAGTAATGAGATAGGAAGATGAGATAGTTCATAAGTTGTGTGAGCAGAAAAGACATAATGAAATTACATATCCATTGGGAAGTTAATTAGAGATGCATCAGTAGATTTCCTAGCCTGGAGAGGGGTATAATTAAAGCATCTGTTAATAAGTGTCTGTGCATGAATGATCAGAATAAAATTGCATAAACCAGCCATGTCCACAGCATATCGTGTTTACCAGCAATGTGCAGCTGGCACTGTGTCTGTCTTGTAGGTCTGACACATGTCCATGTGTTTGGCCTGGTGATCATTTGCAGCACTAACATGTTGCACTAATACAGCAAGCATTTCTAGATGCCCTGGGATCTCATCAAAAATAGTGTTTCAAATGAACTTGAAGATGCTGGGAAATTTGCAGCTTTGCACTGTTACAGACACAGTTCTAATCTGTAAGGTTAGGAGAATAGCACAGCATGTGTGAGAACTGACTTTGTCACTGTGTGAGCTTGCAGGATCTGCAGGGAGTTAGGGCTCAGAGTAGCTAGACATCTTGAAGCATGTATCAGTTCTATTTTTATAGGTAATTTTTAAATCTAAACCTGAGTTTTGTTTACTGATGCCTCATTTATTTCTGATAAATTAAATAAAATGGGAAGTAATTAAAATCAGCCTGTTAGGTGCTGCATGGTAGCGGAAAAAAGTCTGTCAAGTACAGGTTGGTAACAGAATACTAGTGTGCAGTAAGTAAGATGACTATAAGGAGATAATACCTATAGAAGGTGATGTGCTGCTAATAACAATATTTCCGTAAAAATTAATAGCTTCTTTAAAATCACCTTTGCTGTTAAGAAGGTTTTCATCCAAAATTTGCAGGGTTTTTTTCCATTTGTGACAAGATACTTCAATACTTTGAAGTAAGATCCAAGATTGGAAATGATCTGGAAGTATAGATCTGTTCTAGAGATAAATCTTCACCCTTTGAAAAAGGTTTCTGTGTGTAATCTCAGCTATCTCTAGCCGCAATAACAGTACTATTAAAATAAAAGCTGTGGCAGTGGGTATGAGTGGTAGAAAGGAAGAACTAAGACTCTTAATTGCATTCGGATAATCTTCAATATGATCCCAGTCTCACGATGTCAAGGATAATGATTTAAAGAAGACCTGGAAAACCTTTAAACACTGAATTCAGAGGAAAACTAGGTGTCCACCTAGTATGTTCCACTCTCCTAGAAAAACCCATTTAATGTGTTTTCCTCAGATGACCACCATATATTTTTTCGGAGGCTTACCCCTTATTTGATCATAATTGCCCACTTCTCTTCGTCACACACTGACATATGGATTACCAATACAGTTTCTTGAGGCAGTTAGGTTTTATCATCAGCAGCATTTGAATTTATTCATACATCCAGCTTTGGTTACCTACATTAGCTGGTAAATTTAGTAGGCTAATCTTTATCTAAGTTACTTACATAAGTAATAGAAAGAGAAGAATGATGCAGCACACAGCTATAGAGCACCTAAGTTGGGCTTTTGCTCTGAACTGTACTCTGGAAAAACCTCTCTTTCCTTCAAATGAGTAGTCAATTTGTAGATCAAAGAACAATGCCACTTCAAATTAAACGTATTTAACTATAAAATACTGGCATTTTGTTTTACACTCCTTCATTTGTATAGAAACAAATAAAGCAAATACAAAAAAAACTCCTCAACCTATCAACTAGTATTTTTGGCAATTTTGGAGAACCAATATTTTATAAATTTAACATCTTAGGGATCAGTTGCAGTGTTTGTGCATATCTGTTCTGTTTTCAAATTGTAACTGTTAATCTCTGTGCTTTAGACTATGTGTGAAGGGCAAAATCAGGATGCTTTAGAGATTTTAAGAAATTTTTTTTTTTTTTGCTTTAGTGACTTTAGGGTCAGACTCCACATGAAAGTAGAATCAGGTGGAACATGTTTCAGAAAATTGCTGCTAAACAATACCATGTAAATAGAATTGTTCTTTTCTAATCATTAAATCTAATTAAATTTGAAGTGCGGTGAATGTGGCTTCTCAGGGTAAATGATGTTATTTTACTAGTTATTGTCCTAAATTATATTGCCATACATGACTCTCACTGCAGACAAAATAATCACTATTCATATTTTTTCTAACTTTGAGTAAAATTACCGAAGAGTGTAATGCTGTGTTAAGGACATCTTTCTGATACTCCATTGATGTAGATGATTCTCGTCTTGCTGTCGTTTCCTTTAATATGGAATGTAGCCCAGAGAAGATTGTAATTGCTTTTAGTTTTATCTATTGGCTCTGATCTTGCAGTCTGCAGGAATGTATAAGGACTGTATATCCTAACATCTGCTCCATTCACTTTGCTTCTTGCTGTCAGTGACATGCCCACCCTCTTAGCGCTATTTAGTCATCACTAAACAGCACTTTTTCCTGTTGTGTTATAGACCTTGCAAACAGATTTGATCAAAATAAGGATTCATGGTTCTGTGTGATTCAAGACTCACACAGGTTCATTTCAGGGGAAGGGGCCACCCTGGTTTTTGACAAGTACCAGTAAAAGCAAGCACAACCTGAGCCTTGACCCCTCATTTCAGGATTTGCATTTCACTCTGGCTTAATAAATTGTACTTGGGTGATCTTCGATATGTTGCTCTTGTGGAGAGCAACTGTGGCTAATCAAAGGCATAGTTATTCACCTGGAATTACAAAGACTAAAATCAGAAATTAGATAGAATGCAGTATTTTTCAAGATGTAAATATAATTCTTGAATCTATCTTTCTCCTCTAAATACATTCCTGTCTTCATGGTAGCTTTCCAAGTACTAGTGAGTAGCAGAGTTTTCAATTTTTCATTTTTTCTTCATTTCTCTAGGTTATTCAACAGAGAAATGAGGAGTGTGACCACATTCAATTTTTAATTGAAGAGAAAGAGTCTAAAGAAGAGGACTACTATGAGGACCTTGACAGATTTGAAGAAAATGGTACCCAAGAGTCTCGAATCAGTCCCTATACTTTCTGCAAGGCATTTCCTTTCCACATCATCTTTGACAGAGATCTGGTGGTCACACAATGTGGCAATGCTATATACAGAGTCCTTCCACAGGTTAGATGATTCTTACACATGGATAGCCATAGAAATTCCTAGTGATGCCTCACAGGTTAATTTACAAAGATTAATAAAATAGACTTAGGATTCTCTGTCTAAAAAGCATTCCATTGTAAGTATATAATATTTACTCAATTGTGCTTCTCTAGTTTGAAAAATGACTTGAAAATAGCCTAGTTCTACAACAGCTTTTTCCTTATAGTCAGTTACATATGCAGTAAGAGAACAGTTTAAAAACCTTGTGATTCAGTGGAAAGATGCATAAAGTATATATTCTGTTGCATTCTGTTTTGTCATCTAAGAAAATGGAATATAATTGCTCTATGTATATTTTTATAATTAAATGTAACAGTCTTTTTTTTTCCCTTTTCCTGTTTTTTAATATTCTAGCTACAGCCAGGAAATTGCAGTCTGTTGTCAGTTTTCTCCCTGGTCCGGCCTCATATTGATATTAGCTTCCATGGGATCCTCTCCCATATCAATACAGTCTTTGTACTGAGGACTAAGGTAACTAGAGAATATTTTCTTTAAAGAAGTGTGCTTTGGAGAGATAAGAAGTGCAGAAAGTTCAGAAGTCTTCAGAGAAAATTCTCTGCACAGTGGTATGCTCAGACCCTTTTGAGTCTTGAGCTAAGAGAGAGTTACAGGTATGAATTTGTGAGTAGCTGTTAAGCAGAATGTTTTATAGGAATGGTGAAGTAAATGTACTTCATTTATTCATTAAGATGCTTTCTTTGCAAGGGGCCAGTCTAGTTTATAGTATTGTATCAAAGAAAATGTAAAAAGGTAATTGCGTTTACTTTTGCTTGTAACAGTTGGGAGGCAAATGTGAACTGTCTTCTTGCTTGGACCCATATGTTCATACGAAGGTCTGTGTCCTTTTCGCTAAAGAGGGCAGGAAACAAGGCGGGTGATATGAACAGATGCAGCGTGTAGAGTAACCCTTACTACATCAAGGAGCCTGTTTATTTAAAGAAAACTGTACCTGATAGAAAGCAGGATGATTTCTTAGAGGTGGTCCCAGGCACAGATAGCGCTTAACAGAACAGGCAATACTACTGTCAAAACCATTGTTAAAAAATTATGTGGAAGAAAACAAGGAGTTACCAACATGAATGTAAAGAAAGATACCGTGCTTTGTGTCCTCAAGGTGGAAACTCATAGTATCAAAATGCACAGACAGTGCATGGTGTTCAAACAAGAAATTAATCAGGGTTTAATGTAAGCTGTAAGTCTACCCCAAATATTCTGACTGCCTTTGTAATGAATACAATTACATACAAGGTCTGGTGCATAGGACGCCATTGCCCTTACACAGTTGTGGCTTTTCATCACCAGGAAGGGCTGTTGGATGTGGAGAAGTTGGAGTGTGAAGATGAACTGACTGGCACAGAAATCAGCTGCTTACGCCTGAAAGGGCAAATGATCTACTTGCCTGAAGCAGACAGCATTCTCTTTCTTTGTTCACCAAGGTACTTTAAACCTAGAGAGTTCTGTAATACTGATTTTCATTATGCAGTTACTAATTTTAATACTTACGGGAGTAGTACTACAGCAACTAACTGGTTCAAGTATTGGTTTAATTGGTTTTGATGTGTTTATACTAAAAGAGGTAGGAACTTGACTGATCATTGAATACTCAATATAAATACTGGCTTGCTCTAGCCCAGTTTGTGCAAAAGCTTATTCCTCATATTCCTTTTTATTTGCAAGTTCTATCCTTTGTTTTTTTCTCAGAGAATGCTAAGATATATAACAGTGATTTGGTTTTCTATGTGGATTCCTGAATTTTTGCAGTAGTTTTAATGTAATAGATTGGTGATAAAGGAGTGGTTGGAATGGAGGATTGAATGGAAAGATTCTTTACATAATCTCAATTTGTGTGCTGAAGTACGTACATTTGATATGTTCATGGAACTCTTTGTGAGAATTCTGTATTTAAATGCAAAAATTTAGAACACTGGGTTAAAATGAATGATCACAAAAAGTCTTTCGTAGAGGGGATATGTTGTACAGCTCATAACAAGTTCAGAAGCTTTATCTTTCTACTATTATTCAGCAGTCTTTGCTGTTTATTTGAGTTTTAAATGCTCCTTTGGCAAGTTTAATTTTATCCATATTATTGTCTATTTCTCTGCTTTGCAGTGTGATGAACTTGGATGATTTAACCAGAAGAGGTTTATATCTGAGTGATATTCCACTGCATGATGCTACCCGTGATCTGGTTCTTTTGGGAGAGCAGTTCCGAGAGGAATATAAACTGACCCAGGAGCTTGAGATCCTCACTGACAGACTGCAGCACACACTGCGTGCACTGGAAGATGAAAAGAAAAAGACAGACACGTAAGAACCAAATTCCAATTTTGAGCTGAAACACTCAAAGCAATATATTATTTATAGCTACCTTCTTTAAAGAATAACAGAATCTTGTAAGGAATATCAGAGGTAATCAGGACTGGTAATTTTGGAGTCAAGAAAGAACATTTAATAGGGTATTTCTTTATTTAAATTGTTAAATGTCACCCATAGTCTAGGCCATTATACGCCTAGATGTTTTGATGGCTCCCTCTCTCACAAGAAAAGTTATAAAAAAATGAGCTGAAAATTCATTATTATTTGTGAATTACATAAAATTGTGGAAACTTACATGCAGTCACTTTAGTGAAGGTGAGTTTGATGAATGCCGAAGTGCTCTTATATCTCTGTTTACAGAGTTCAGTAAACCAACTTTTGTCTTTCTGGCACAGGATAATAGAATGGAAAAGTATATCTTATAAACCTTGAAAACAGTTTGTGTCAAGCTGAAATTTTGCAAAGCCTAATGCTCTGAATTTGATTTTATAGTTGCTTGTAGAAATGAATTTTGGTTTATCTAGATACAAGTACATTAAAATAACACATAACAGTAGGTGTGCTTCAAAATCCAATTGGTTTTCAAATCCAATTCTACAGATGACTATAAAGTCAAATTCAAATGTCATTAGTCTATGGCATTTCAGCTCAACAATGACTGGCAAATTAAATAAAAGCTTGTGTGAAAAGTAGCATGAGTTCATGATTGACTCTTTTTTATAAAACACAGTATACATCTCTCTATTAATTCTATTGACAGATATGCCTTTTCTGTAATGGAGTAATGGAAATTATTTTAAAAATACTTAAAAGGGATGGACAGGAGGATCAGAGAAAACAAAGTCTGAGAAATGTTTTTTCATTCCTGTTGGCTTACTTTATAAAGTCATTTTATCTTCAGAAATTCTAGCCTTCATGGCATCTGCTGGAGCAGATAGTGTCAGTTACTGTATGATGTGCCAAAAAAGTATTCACTAATTATAACTCAAGTAGTGAACTTGCCAAAAATGCAGCTACTGACAGTTTGTGCAGGAGGCTGTGTACAAAATGATGTTCAAGATTTGTGAAATAGAGATCTTCAGCTTGTCCACTTAGCTGTGTCAGGAGGGAAATGGACCTTTTAGATAGCAGTTAGAAAGTTGAAGGAATACTCATGAGAATGTGAATTTCTCTGTGTGTGATTGGATTTATATGCATAATTTATAATAAGAACAAAGTGTTACTATATCATATAGGCTATTAATTAAAGACCCTCTAGACCCTAAAACAGCATGCTCAACAGAGAGGGAGCATTTAGAAATGCATGAATTGATCAGAGATGGAAAACTGTTTGATCTCTTCATCGTCTTTTTTGCAATTTTTATGGTTCTGTGAGCAAAACCATATTACATGAGCTGAGGATGTGGCAGAAAGAAGTAAAAATTATTCAAGACACTATTAACAAATCATGTCAGAAGAATTAGTAATATGTATCTCATTTTGTTGGTAATTTAGATGTATTGCCTTTGAAATGGTATGCTGATGTAGATTGGTTCTTGTTTTCCAAATAACATATTCTTCAGTAAATACCTTTTCAATATGCTTGTTGATGGTGGGAGTATGCTATAAACCCTGTAGGGGGTATAAATATATGAAGAATGCTGTTGTAAACATTTCTCTCCACATTCTCTGTTTTGCTTTTGACTTTTTTGCCTTACTTGTGTAGGTTACTGTACTCTGTTCTGCCACCATCAGTGGCAAATGAGCTGAGACACAAGCGTCCTGTTCCAGCCAAGCGCTATGACAACGTCACCATTCTTTTCAGTGGCATTGTGGGGTTCAATGCCTTTTGTAGTAAACATGCCTCTGGAGAGGGAGCCATGAAAATTGTCAATCTTTTAAATGATCTTTACACAAGATTTGATATTTTGACTGATTCACGAAGGAATCCATTTGTTTATAAGGTAAGCATACGATTTTTAAAGTATATAATCTGTTACTTTTCCATAATTTACTATGGTGTCAGTCTTTACCAGTCTTTTCTTGGATTTTAGGCTTTAAAAAAAAAACAACTTACATTCTCTGTGTTACCTGAGACTAGATAGCTATAGAAGAATATGTTGGTTATCTCTAAATGTCTGAAGGATCATAAAGTGCTAAGTTCTCATCATGATTTCTGTAGTCACCCATTAGGCGGATGTATAAATGTACTTCCACATTTAGCAGATGTGAACTTATACAAGCCCCATTTGTGGTTTTTCTGACCTTGTGCTTTTAAGTTTTTCAGTTCTATATCTGGGTCTTCTAGTTGTAAATTATAACTTAGTTACTCAATGTGAGTTTCATTCTTTCATTAGGAGTGAGATGTAGTTGCAAATGTGGCTGGTAGCAGGAAGGTACAGAGATAGATACATATGCATCCCATATATATGTACATGTGCTTGCTTGTGTGTTTATATTTATGAAGTTCATTCCTGGGTTTTGCTAGAACTGAATTTTATGCTCTGTACCATGTGAATGGTATGAGTCAGAACAAACATAGAGCTCAATTTCATTCAGAAGACACCAGAAGAGAGACTCAGGTTTACACAGTGTCATTGTAAGTTGTTACATTGTGGGTTTACAATAAATTCACTTCAATAACAAGCAGAGATGACAGTAATTAGGGTGATTGCAATGAAAAGGAAAGGGAACTATTTTAAAGGAAAAGCAGTCTTGAAGGAAGCACTATATCAATTCTAGTACTCTAAAAACCATAATAATGAAGTAATTGAAAAGTATCTATCTTGGTAGGTGGAAACTGTTGGAGACAAGTATATGACAGTGAGTGGTCTACCTGAGCCTTGCATGCATCATGCACGATCTATCTGCCACCTGGCTTTGGATATGATGGAAATAGCAGGCCAGGTTCAAGTAGATGGTGAGCCTGTACAGGTTAGTAAAATGTGGGCTTGAATGAAAAACCTATTCTTTGATAAGATGATAATGTTTTGAAATCAGATAATGCTCTAGTCCCAGTCCATGCAAGACTTTTAGATTTTGAGACTGATATATAAAAATGATATGAGAAGTCACATGCAGCTGTGATGTGCAGTTCCCAGACCTTGAAATGCTTATTGTGCTTTAAAAGATAAAGGCCTAATTTAGATCCACATCGTTTATGTCGGTCTTCTGGTAATTTCAATATAATCAATGAATTCCTACTTGTGCATCAAGTACAATCTGTTGGGTCTTCTTCAACTCAAGGAGTTGAATATTCCTTCCCTGATATTTTTGATCATGCCTCAGATCCTCAAATCAGAATAAGAAATTACTGCATTTAAAAGAGAATTACAGTTCCATAGGCAGTTACAGCAATGATTACTGACACCAGTGTATATTAGTGGAATTTCACTCATTGTGGGACTTTCTGGAGATGTTGTAGCACTGATGCAGAACTGGGCAAGCAGCATTGACTGTCCTCATCAAAAGGCTGTGAGCAGAAAATTATTTATGAGTGCTTTGCAAATTTCTATTAACATGAATGCTGATATTTTATCACCTAGTTTAGAGCTGTATACTTCACTTTATCATGGAGCAAAACAGTGAGAAGGTTTGATTTGGGGCTTTATGGTAACTGTAACATGCTACAAGAATGAGCTTCTCCATAGCTCTGTCCTATTTCTTGACCTTTGGAATACAAAATACCGGGATTTTTCCTTTGAGAAACATCTTTTTTTCTTTATTTATGCCATCCTTTCCTGCACCTTCTGAGCACTCATTAAACACAGACCTGCAGACTATGCCTCTCTGCCCACGTATTTTTTTATTTTCACAGTACATAATAACAGCAAGGTGCATGCTGGAAAATTACAGAGTTTGATTGTTCATATGGAAGGCAGAGGCATGACATTGTACTAAAGTTAAAAAACAAAGAACTCACAAAACCCACAAAATGCAAGACTTAGAAGAAGCGGGAGTAGCACTTTGGAAAAATAAACTGTAGTAAATATAAGTGGCATACTGCCTGTATTTAGTCAGAAGCATCAGATTAATTACATTAATTTTGAATATTTAAACATGTTTTTTTTCTCTCAAAAGATAACCATAGGAATCCATACTGGTGAGGTAGTCACAGGTGTCATAGGTCAAAGGATGCCACGGTACTGTCTCTTTGGAAATACTGTCAATCTAACAAGCAGAACAGAAACTACTGGAGAAAAAGGAAAGATCAATGTTTCTGAATATACTTACAGGTGAGTAATGTATTTTTATTGGTGTTGACATCTTAAATAAATCACTTTGTCAGCATACCATAAAAGTTTTTTTGGAGTTGAAAGTGACAGTCCTCCTGCAACCATTGTTTAAGTATGTGAGTTCTCATGAAACTGTATGGCAAACTGCATTATGATATACAGTTATTGCTATGCAAATATAATAATGATGTTGAGATAGATTTGAATCTTTTGATAGTTTGTTCACATACATGTAGCATGTTTAATATTTTACATAGTGTGTGGCGTGCATGCAAAGTGCATTCATTTACATGTTTCCTCTTTCAATTTCAGGTGTCTTATGACACCAGAAAATTCAGATCCTCAGTTCCACCTGGAGTACCGAGGTCCAGTTTCTATGAAGGGCAAAAAAGAGCCAATGCAGGTTTGGTTTTTGTCCAGAAAGAGTACAGAGACAGAGGTATGAGTAACTAGAATATAATTTTGTTTTTTTCAAACATAAACATGAAAAATTTAATCTAAACTATGGAGATCCATTTACATTTGCAAAACTAAATGTTCCATAGAAAAAAATGAGGAATTCTGTGCAACACTCTTTCATTAACACATTTATTATCTTGACAGTACTTGGAAATCCTTGATTATTTGTCTTTGCAGTTTATGCAGTTCCTGAAAGAAGACTTGATTTCAAAAAGTCCTTGAGGGAATGCCAAGTGTTTAAATATTTATATCTCCCTCTTACAGATTTCTGCGCTGTACTAGATTTTGCAATATAATGTCGGTTTCTGTTTAGCTGACATGTCTGGTTATCAGCATCTCAAAATTTGCCATTTGCTTTCTTGCAGTAAGTGAAAAAATGTCCCTTCAAATACTTTGGCAACAGTCAAGCAGCTATTTGCAAGCAGGTTCACACCTGATGTGTATGATGGTCTCTTAACCCAGATGGCACCTGCTTGTTCAGAGACTGTTGCCGGGCAGACGTCCTGCTTTAGAAATACACAGGGTGAAAACTACTTCTTGTAAATGACATATCAGCCTAAGTCCTCTTCTCAAAATGAAATAGGGTAAAGCTCTTCAAACACTGAGGGACCTTTAAACTTATTCCTCAGTTTCAGGATTCTGGGCATGTATTATCCAGAATTTCAGTAAAAGCCAATGAGATCTAGACTCAAAGTGTTCTACAAACTTAGACAATGAGGTTACAGTGTGCCAGCTGCTTTGCCATAGCTGAGCAGGTGCATACATTGCATCCATTGTCAACAAGAAGAAAAAAAATATAAAAGTAATTTACATAGCTTGAATTTTGCCCTGAGTTTTCAGCTAATGCATTTAATCTTAAAAACACACTTGACTAAAATAATGGAAGTCATCAGATACCTTGGCGGAAATAATTCTTCTAAGTCAGAGGAAATTAATTATGTGTCTGAAGGCTCATGTACTTCTGAAAATGTAATCTAGGCTATTAAACTGTTTAGGCTTTTTAGGAGATCTAATCCAGATTTATTACCACTGGTACCCAAGTATATTGATATTTTAATGGCAACTCCCAGTATTAACCCCCTGTGCTTTAACTCTGCATTTTAATTCTGTATTTTAATATATATTACTTAATTTTGAGAATACTTTTCTATTGTTATCCTACAGTAAGATAAATACAATTTCACATGGCTACTATTATTTCAAATTTATTGTTATATATATAATATATTTTAATTAAACTCTTTTCACTTTTTTTTGCATTATGAATGTCCTATCATTTGTAACAAGGCATGTTATAATTTTAAATGTAAATTTCAGAGAGGTACTGAGTTAGGTGGGTATTTTCCTTGTTTCAGCCTAACACATGTTTAATATGAATATAAGGTTCAAGTAGTCTAAGACTTTTAAGTATTGCAATTACTTTTCAGAGATCTTGTACAACAGCTGGTTTTGTTAATCTTCACAGCAGTCCTGAAAGACACTTGCTGATACTATTGTCCAGTAATTGAGCTTTGTAGAGGGAGGCATGGGGGCAGGAATAAGCCTGACTGAGAAATACTGTGAGCCTGATTTTCAGGAGCACTTAAGACTCACAGTTTAAGCACACTCAAAAAGTCTTTCTAATTTTATTAGTTTTTTTAAATTCTGAAATTCAGATATAAATGTAATTCTTAGAGACAGAAGGACTTCTCCCAAGACAGATATCTCTTCTAAATTGTACTAAGTTTGGGAGCATTGGAGATTAGAAAAATACATTGATGAGATGATGTGAACTGATAATCAGAGGTGATTTTGAAAAGTGAAGGAATGTATTCCTCTAACCTTTTGATCTTTTTCACTCTCTGCACTATTTTATCTGTCCATACACAAAAAATGCATGAAATTTTACTTATTTAACATTTTCTGAACTGTTCACAGTTTCTCCTGTGAAGGTACTCTTCATGTTTTTTTCTGGCACTTTATAGGCTGTGCATAATAATTTGATCCAAAAGCAGAAATCAGATAACCAATGTTTTATGTTTAATCACTTTAAAGCAATGACTTCACTTTATGTACACATGTAGTCTTGGTTTCCTTTCCAGAAGTTTTCCAGAATGTTAGTGTAATATTATGTATAGTGCCATTTATTTCAGGGGGACTGTACATAACAATGAATAAGGGCATGTTAACATATATTCAGAAACTATATGGTAAACTTCCTGGAAAGTCACTCCAGAATATTGCAAGAAGTGGCATGTAGAAGTAAGCATGAAAATATTTCTTAAATCACCCTGAAGATACTTCTGCCAATTATGCTTTTACTGTGAAGTTTTCTACCTCCAATATCTTAAATCTAGGATTGATGCACATTAGTGATTTTTTTTTTGTTTTCATTATATCCATTAGAGAGTTATTAGCTTAGGATTTGTAAATCTATCAGCATAATATTTTACTCTGAAGACAAGCACTAAGGACATGGGGAAGAAAAAGGACCAAACATTTACAGATGCCATAAGAGATGTGAAACCAAATATGCTTTTGCTCTTGTAGGCCAATAGAAAATGATAGGGTTGAAGCAGCTCAGCATGCCTCAAACTTGATTCCTGGGTTGACATCTCTAATATCAGTCCCCATGAGCAGCAGTTACTTCTGAGAAAGACCTAATTTACAAGAATAAGTGTTGGTTTGGAGTGTTACTCCTTCACCTTTTTTTCTCTATTTTTTCTCTGATATCTCTTCCATGATACCAGTACAGCAATAAGTAGAATTGCATCAGAAATACACACAGAAAAAAGCAACTGTGACCAATTATTAATTTTGCATCTGCTTGTTTGCATGCTATAAGATTAATTATTACTGTCTTCATTATTTAACAGAGGTTCAGCTGAAGTTTCTCTCTCGAGAAGCAGATTTGTTGTAAAAAAATAAATCTTGCTGAGAGCCCCAGATGTACAATTGCAATTTTACTCCCTCTCCAGTTTTTAACATATTCATCTTCTGCCCTGTTCCCACATGACTGGTGGAAACAAATTGAAATATCTCAGGCAGAGCTGGTAGTTCACCAGGGTATGTAGGAATTGTTTAATTCCTACATACAATAAATATAAAAGAAATACATGCACTATCTATGCCTTCTGTTTTTTTTAAATTTTTATCATTTACTGATACTGGTTGCAAGTTGTAAAATGTATTTTGTCACTGCATTAACCCACTATGTTGTTACTTCAAAGAAAATTCCTTACTTCTCAAATTCTGCTTGCATGCTCTCAAGGGAACAAAGCAAGATGCTTTCTGAACTGAGGGAAGAGGAAGAGGACGCTGAATAGGGTGCAATACTGTCTCCAAATAGGGTGCCAGACAGTAAGGTTATGTTATGGATGTTCTTTCATATTATATCTCCCATTACCATGTGCAATACTATTGTCTTTTGCCCTACTCCTGAAGTCATACTTAGCATTTTTCTCCAAGCTTGTTTGCTAATTTTTGTCCTTATTGTTTGATACTGTTACATCTCTGCTATGAGCATGTATTTCAAGCTTTCCTGTTTTTGATATGCATTTTTGCATGTCAGTCATGTGACCGTTCCTACCACCAGACGATATTGAACAAAACCATGTAATATGCAGCCACAACTAACTGCTTCAGTCTGAAGCTTCACATCTTCATCTTCATCTCTGAAGTACTGTGGTTGTGTGAATTGATGACATTTCTGGAAAGACAGGTATTTCAGTTGATAGGCAGAACAATGAACCTAAGGAACTATGTTTAGTAAAACTACCTAAAGCATCATTACGAAAATTATTGTATAAATAGTATCAGATTTAGTTCTGCCATTACCATGCTTCTCATTCCTTTTGTGACTAACACTTGATGCTCTGTAAATTCCTGAGTAGAAAAATGTTTCTCATTCGATAGTATCCTGCATTTTCCCTTTGTGGACACTGTAAACATCTTCTGTACTGGAAGGGGGCAGCTGTTTTTCTGATACTGCCATTTGAAGCATGTGCCAATGTACTTCTACTGAAATGCTGTTCATTTGCAATGTATTTCTCATTGATTTATATAAACTAAATTAAATTGTCATATTAATAATAGATTGCTGGACAATATTAGACCATTATATTGCATTGGTTCGCATCTGATGTAGCCCCTGGAGTTGGAAGGCATGCTGCTGGGACATTGTTGCCTTTGCTTTGGTCTCTCTAACTTCAGAAATTATCTTATTTTATTCCTTGAGAGGACCTGGTAATATTCTAGACATCATGACATAATTAAAGGATGTAAATCTTGGAAAGTGTGGACACAGTGTGTTTCATCAGCTGATGCAGTCAGTAAAAGTAGACAAGGTTTCAGATGCATAGACCTTCCATAACTTTAATATATAGTGCATTTATATGTGAATAGTATCTGTTCTTATCTGACTGATCAATTCTGAATATTTGCATTATAAAATAGAATAGTGCAATTACTTTGTGTATAAAAATTGTCTATATCTAGTATAACTTAGTAGCACAGAATATATATGTATAAATGTTTCATGTTAATGTGCAAAGAATTGCAATAAATTATTTTTTCCACTGAGTTCTAGAAATCTTGTGATTTTCTTTTGGTAGAATACTTTATTTCATTGTTAGATACAAAACAAGTATTTTCTCCATTAAATAATTTTCAGTTCAAATTGAGATATTCATTGTTCCAATGTTTGCAAACGTCCGAGTGTCTCATACATTCAGGTTAATGGATCACATCCTCAAATTGAAGTAGTGTTCAAAATGTTGAGGTTAATGCTTCAGAAATATTAGATGAGGTGACAAAAATGCATAAAACCTTCCTTTAAAACTCTTGGGAAATATTTAACAATCAAAAATTATTAGCTGTACATTTTGAACAGGATATACATTAGCAACCAGAGCTTTAGGAATGGGAAATGAAGAAAGGAAACTGCATACTCTCTTTCCCATCATCTCACTGCCAGACAGCAACATGTCCCAACACATCATCAGAGGTTGCCCTCTTTCAGATAGGTAGAGAACAGCAATTTGAATTGATCAAGTTAAAGCATACAAAAATTTTATGGTGACTCCAAAAGACGTGGAATTTGTGACAGCTGTGATTGTGTATTGATGTAATTCATATGCAAATGGTTCTGAAGAAACTGTTCTGTATCACACTTGAAGCTGATGGAAGATGGCATGCCAGGAATCTTAAATAATGTTCTGAGTTTATATTGTACCTTCTTAATAATTTCAAAATATTAAAGCTCCTATTATGCTGCTTTGTAACATAACCAGTTTCTTAAAGCATAGAAGAATAGCTCATATTGTGTTCATGTAAGAGCTTTTTATCTCAGTACAATTTAGGCACTTAACCACTTCTGTGACTAAAACTGGTCTTCACTTAAATGCTGCATTCAACTACTAAATTTATAGTTTGGTTAAATATTACTCTCAGCTAACAGTTAAACACTTTGGCAGGTATTTAGTTCTTCTATGTGTGTTCTGCTGCCTCTTGTATTTAACTGTAGTGATTTGCTTTTTCAGTAGAAGCTCTCTAGCTGAAACATGAGGCAGAGTAATTACCAAAGTATTTCAAAGGTCTTTATAAATGGATGTATTTTATGCTGGTATTTTTTGTTAAAAAAAAAAAAAAAAGAAGAGTGGAACAAGGAGAAGAAAGGGGAGATCAGCCATGAAATTGCAAATTATGGAATGCTTGTTGTTTGCAATCTCCTGGATCTTATGCATTCATTTGAATTCAGACAGGCAAGGCAAATTGATTTTCAGTGATGTTTGTGCTTTAGCTGTGCAGGTGGCTCTGTGACTCTACTGTTGTCTTAAAAGTGGTTACTGCAGTTGGCTTCCAAACTGCTGGTTCAGTCCTTGGAAGGAACAACCTCTGGGAATCTAACTTAATGTTTGATATTTTTACTTTTTTTAACAGAATGATAAATAGTGGATGAGATATTCATTTGGATATCTGCTTACAGGATTGTCACCAAAATGTGAAGGGTACTGAAAGGGTAGTCAGGCACTGGAATGGGCTGCCCAGGGAGGTGGTTGGATCACCATCCCTGGAAGTGTTCAAAAGGCACATAGCTGTAACACTTGGGCATGTGGTTTAGCAGTGAACACAGCAGTGCTAAGTTAACACTTGGAATTGATGGTCTTAGACTTGTTTTCCAAACTGTGATTCTCTGTAAAGGACATCCTTCAGGAGAGACACAAGAAGACAAAACCAATAAGGTTATGTGAGGTTTTTTTTTATGACTTGGTTCCAGTGCTTAAGGTGATAGGGCAAATCATACCTCATTGGTTCCAAGCTCGCTTTTGAAAGACAATCATATGCACAAGAAGGAAATAGGAAGGGATGTGCTAGCATCTGATAGGAATAAAAACTGGGCAGTGCTGGAGGTCCCAAAACGTTTCCTTTGAAGAAACCTCCAGTAAAATCTAAAGCTAATAAATGAGTGTCCTGCAGGCAGTTGTGCAGTACAATACACACTCTTGTACTCTGAAATGTCGATGGCCTTGTCAGTAACACCTGTCTCCATAGAGCTCCATTATCTCCATGGAGCCAGAGCAAGGCCTGAGGCATCTGTGTTTTAAAATGTGTTTTTCATTCACCATGTAGGCAGGTTGACACTTTACTGTATTGTCGCATGTTGTAAAATGGTTATTCCATGCATTTCTAGAGCCATTTAAAAAAAAAAGTAAACAAAAAATAAAAAAATTTCAGTCATTGGATTCTAGCACTATGAGAACTTGGAAGAGAATTAAAGAATTAAGTATTCATGTTATCCAGGCAGTCAGCATACTGGTACAAATGGGAGCATATGGACAATTGTAAATTAATTCTGCCAATCACTGTGTTGTCTTATCATCTCCAAGTCAAGAGAAGTTACTGGGCTTATAGTCCTGTTTTATTTTAACAAGGTTTTTTTTTGGTAACAATATCCTTTCCTGGGGGATGAAGTCTGAAACTGTTTGTAATTTCATGCACCTATCTGACCATGAGGGGGGAGCAAGTAATAAGCCACTAAAGAGAGCTGTGCAGATGTAACTGTAAAAAAACCCAGCAAAAACGAGGTTTCATTTCCCAGTCTATCGCTGCACATACAAGGCACTGGGGTTTTTTCTACTGGTCTTTAGATTTCTGTCTGACTTTGGGTGTCAGTTTGGAAAAACTGCAACATAGAGACATATTGTCTCTACCAATTCATTCTTTGTTATTAACAGGAAAGGGCTAATGTTCACTTTCATCATAATAAACAGGTCTTTTTGCCAATATAACTGTTTTGGAGATAATGACAACAATGGAATGTGAAAACAGTATTGTGATTATTATTCTGGGATGAAGATGTGTGATCTCTATTATAAAGGTTTTGTTCCAGACTATTACCCATATCCAGCATTCAGATTGGCATTGTCTTTGTTACTGTTTTTTTCCAGAGATGATTATGCACTTAGTACAGATTCAGCACCACAGGACAACTGAGTTTTCAAGGGCAGTGATTTTGTGTGCTGAGGATCTATCTGTTCATATGCTAGGCACGTCTGGCAGGAAACCTGTGTGCCTTTTTATATTGCAGGTTCTCAGGGTCATTTAGTCTTTCAAAACTGATTTTACACTTTGGTAAATGTGCTATCCTGTCTAGTGCTCAAACAACTGACTTGTGATTAAAATGACAGAACTTAGCTAAGTCCCAACAAAAGGCTGAAAATGTTCACAGTTCCAGGCTAGTGTTAATCATTATTCTGAACTGGAGACCAATTAAACCAATAGTCCTTGAGCCTTTGTTTAAAAATAAAACCAAATAAAGCTCCCCACAAAAACTACATGGCCATAGTTTTCAGATGAGAAATAAAACTCTTAGGTCAGTATTGTTGCCGTCAGCCTCTGTATCAGTATGAGCATAGTCCTCTAATGAAGAAGAAATATGCAGTGTATTAAGTGTAAAGAAATGCATACTTCCACACTATTTCTTGCAAGTCCTAAACAGTGTATGTAAAGTTCCTGGAAAGAAAAGGCAGCCTCTTTTGCCTTGTTATTTTCAGGTATTTTGTGCAAGACAATTTAAAGTGTTCAGAAACAGACTGATTTCTAAAAAAAACCCCTATAAGAAGGTTGAAGAGTAAGTATCCTTTTTCCACAGAGGGCATAATGAAGCATTCAGAGCTTCAACTACCTGTACAAGAAATCAAAGCTTTGCTTTCTGTCACATTGTATATGTGTTTCTGGGCAATTTTGTAATGGTCTAGAGGATAAGAAACCTGCCCACAAAATAAAGATACATGCTTTTTCACACAACCTTTCCCACACCATCCTACCCTTCAGGCATTATAGATGCATGTATACGCATACACACGCACACACACACATTTGAATGCTGCACGCTCTTGCATAGAGTAGCATGAGTGGCATACAGACTGCAAAATATAAAGTCAACAGCTGTAGGAAGAACTTTTTCCTGAGGTACTCAATTCTCGAAAGGAAGATGACAGAAATAACTACTGATTTCCTTTTGTCACTGGAAGAAAATAAACATCAATTTTGTTTAGACAGATAAACATTTAGTTTTGAAAGCAATTGTTACCCTCCACTGATCATTTTATAAGTCTGAAAGGAGAGGCTATCTGGGAAAAAGTGCTGGGTTAATGATAACATTTCTATCTCTATAAGAGACTCAATCTCAATTTTCCCTTGAACCTTTTTTTCCAAACCATGCAATAGCTGCATAGCTATTGAAGAACACTGTCCATCCTTTTGGTTCATTAGTTTTATTTTTACTAAGTGCTAAATTTTCACCTTACCCTTGACTGCCCCTGGCACCCTGAAGAAAATCAAAAGTCTTTTCCTTCTTGACTGCTAACTCTGCTTTGGACTTCAGATGCCAGTGCAATATTTGTGGTTGTTTCATCTATTATTGTGCTATTGATGCTATCTAAAACTTAAGCATCATGTAGCTCATTACGTTTCAGTTCAGTAATACACAAATCAGGTATTTTGTCTGTGATGGATGTGTCAGTACTTTGTATGGTAACATCTGTCATGTGTAAAAGTATGCAAAATAAGCTCTCATTTTAAATGAAGATATCACATTCCAACATCTAACATAAGACATGGTTACAATGGCATGGATATTTGGTAACATTTTGGTAAGGGTTATGTAACAACAGTGTTGTTACTTCAGTTCAAGAAAAGGAAGTCAACTTTGCCCAAGCAGCACCCAGCATTCCTATAGCTACATTTGTGAAAGGCTCTTAGAAGGAAAGCATCCTAGAAATAACTGAAGCTTATTCCAACGTAGGTCATATTTGAAGAGAGTTTGTTTTAACTATTTAAGAATTACAAGCCAAAGGTACTACACTGACAGGTCTTTCTAAACATTCAAATTCATCATTCATGTATAGTTTCTCATACAAAGATTTTTCGGTGGTTTCTGCTTGCATAGCGACTGTTTTTATTGCCCATTCATATATTTTATTTTTATGAATGTGGAGGCCCATGGTAAGTGTAACATTGCTACAAAAAAATTATCTGATCTGTTAATTAATGGTTTGAAAGAGCTTGTCAGCATTTCAGGAGTGGTTTCTGTTGTAGAGTGCTCACTTTTCTGCTAGGAGTTCCTGCTGACCAACAGTATCACTCCTGGTGCAGAGTAGTCCATTTTACACATCTCTTTCTGTACCTTATGTTTATTTCCTCTACAGCTCTCTGATAAATACACAGGATAAGTTCTGTTGAGACAAGTGCTACTGAAAGTGTCTCTGAATTGAAGACAGGAATTCAAAATAGTTGCAAATCAGGAAAAACTAATACATTATTTCCAGGCTGTTGTTCATACCTGGAGTATGCCTAAAGTCCCTGCATCTGCTTTATTCTATTCTGTTCTGCAGTTCTGCAGCCTTCAAACTACTTCCATTGTAATTGTGAGGACATGGACAAAATGGAGGAGCTAATACTAAAGGGTCTTTTCTTCTTTCCCTCTTCTTTTTCTATAACAATTTCCCTTCTGTGCATCTCAGTAATGCAGATTTGAACTTTGGGTTGCAAACTGTTTTACTTGCTCGGTCTACCTGAAAACATCCACATGTCATTAGAGTTACTAACTGCAGTCACTAAGTCAGGTTGGAACATCTGCACCTAAACAAAAAACATACACTGGAAAGCTCCATGCTTGTGGAAAAACAAAAAGCAGCTTTATTCTGGTGTGGCTGATATACAGGTGGATGAATTCTATCAGTGCAAAGCTTGGTGCAAAAAAAATTGGTAGCAATCAGTGGAACAGGATCCTGAGTGTGAAATTAGGCTATGAAAAGAATAGTCCCCACCCATCAGCACACAGCTTAGTCAGGCAGTAACTTTAAGCACTGCCTTGGCCTTTTCACCTATGCTTCTTTCCTTTCTGCAGGGGCAGATGGAACAGATCATCAGGAGGGTGAAGAAAAAGAGACTTGTTGCTTCCTGAGCACCAGGCCTCATTTGGGATGCACCTCATTTGTCTGGGTGCTTGCACAAGTGGCTTGCATTTGGGATGCACCTGCCTTGCCCTGTAGCAGAGGCAGTGTGGCTCTGTGGAAGCAGGGGACCTGGATAAGGTGCTGGAGGCACAGGTCCTTGCTGAGAAGTTTATTTTCTGTCAGCATCCAAAGCAGTAACAGTTCCAAGCAATGTTTCTCCTTTTTCCAGTAAAAGAGGGACAGAATTTGGGCACTAACAGATTCTGTAAGCATGGCCAAAAGAATTATTTTGGTTAATGGATTTGAGAGGTGCCTGCCATCTGTTTTACATTCTGCTGTCCTTCACCTCCTTAGGGCAAATACTCATTATTGATGTATGTGAACTATACATTCATTTTAATTATCAAGTCCTGTATATGCTTTATTTAATTTATTTAATCTGCTCTTAGTAATACAAAACCAAATGCATGCATTCAGCATACGTGATGGAAATCCATTTCACTTGTAGCTTTCTCAGCAGGAGAGCAATTCTGTTCAGCGGATTGCTTAATAATCTCGAAAATTAACCCTCAACCTCTTTCTGCTGATTATTTGAAGGTAGAATGCTTTTGAATAACGTAGTATTTATAAATCAAGACTGGGTGACTGAAAAAAACAATTAGTCCAACTTTGTCCTTGATGTAACCCTCCAGAATTTTGCTAGCTTTAACCACTATCGCATAGAGTTTGTTGTTAATGACATTCATATTGGTAGGTAGCTGTTGCATATTTTCCTTACTGGGCATCCTAAGTCTGGTCTTGATACCATGTAAATTACTGATCAGTTTCCAGTTTATATTCTTCATTAAGGCAAAAATATCAGAATTCTGCAGTTGAATTCAGAACTATATTTGCTGACTTCACACTGAGAATGTGATGAGTTTTATTTAAGGGTTAATTGATGGAGCTGAAGAGCTGAATTCCATTGCTGGGTGCAAACTCGGTAGAAGATCGTACCTTTAGAAGGTTTATTTCCTGTTTGGCATTATGAAAGACACAGAGGTTATGAAAGCAAGAGTCTAGTGTTTCCCTTAGCACAGCAACTGTTTGGCTCCTCAGCCCTCCTGATTTTCCTGAGATATATGAACTATACCATCACGAAAAATACTCTCTTCTTTAATTGAAAACTACTCCTTCCTCTTCCCCAAAGAGATGGTTTTCATCCCTGGATATATCTTTGGAATTGAATGCTGTTACTAATTTGCTAATAATGTTCTTGATTTTCAAAGTTTTCTGGCAGAAGTTTCATATTGGCTTATTGTACTGAAAACTTCCCATGGAGTCTGCAGAAACAGGCAATACCAGCCAGTGAGAATTCAGTCATGTGTCAGCAATAAAATAAATATATTGTCTCCAAATATAGATGTAAATATGCAGTATGCATATCATAATGCAGTATTTGCTAGTGTCATCAGCAGAGCTTATATGGGTGAGTATTTGCGAGAGCAAACCCAAAGATGTCATCAAAACAGCTGGGCAACAGGAATTTGTACTGTCCACATAATTTGAAATCATTGTTTCTCCACCCTTCTTCATACACTAGATGCAAAACATGTTTGCTTTCACAAGGGAGGCTCAGGAAGTCATATTTATCTCATGATGATGCTGTTGCTGTTCTCTGCTTACTCTTAAGGCCATTTGTTTTGAGACATCTAAACTTTCTTTGCAAGCAGTAAGAATGAGAGAAAAGGTAGTTGCCCTACCTAACCACACTTTCTTATCTGACCAAATAAAGTGGCATCCCAAATACACAGGTGCTTTGAATTGAGGAGCAAACCAGGTGCCTTACAGTATTCTAAAGCTGAAGGACCTTTGGAACAGGGTCTGGGTTTTGTGAGGTACTTCACACAGCAGTCCATGTCTGAACTGGAATACTGAAAATAAGGAACAGGGCTTATGATTCAGGACAAATGAATTCTCTAAAATTTGCACTCTATTACTTCACTTTCCTCAGGTATTTTTTTAGAACTATGTAGGTCTCTTAGTAACAGCATTGCCTTTTAATTTTTTTTCTCCTACTTTTACTCTTTGCTTGGCTTTAGTGTTTAAACAGTGAGCAGCTTCTTATAATTAGTTTTAAAGCATACCTTTGTCATTTTTCTCCAGTCAAATAAGGCTTTTTTTTCCCTCATACCTGGTTTGTTTCATGTGGGGCATTGTTTTACATTGTTATTCATACATTACTTAGATGTTTGGACTAAAACAACCCCAGAAAATTCCATTTATTAAATCTGCAGGAGAAGATTAAGATGTGATGCAGCACTTCAAGACTAGAGCATGTGCAATCTATAAATGAACTATATATTTACATGGGCGGGATCTGAAGTTGTTTGGCATTTTAAGGCTGGAAAATTTCTGCTAACTGGATCAAAGTGAGTAACAAGTAATGAGTCCTATGCAGTGGAGCTAGAAGCATTTCGGTGTAATTCGGGATTACAAATGTAGCAGGCCAGCTGACCAACAGGATTATATTCCTGGGCTCATCCTATTAGGCAGGAATTCACAGTAGGCCTTTGTCCTGGTTTGAAGGACAGGTGTCTGCCAATAAAGGCAGAAGTTTTCCTTTGAAGTAGAGACTTTAATTCCACTCCCCCCAAGTATTATAATTGTTTGAATCAAGGACTCTGAGGCAGAGAGAAGGGGATAGGAATAACAGCTCTTTGACTAATATATCTAACCGTATAAGCAGAAACAACAGCAGTTGTTAAAACTACCAACAGAACAGAACAGATAACTCAGTCCCAGTCCTTTCTTTAGCTGTGGGCACCCTCTCTCTGCACTCGGTCCCGGTGCTCCAGACAAACAAAGCCCGGTGGCCGCAGAGAGGCGGAAGCGCGGGCGGGAAGCGCGGCAGCGGCCACGCCGGTCTCGGGTGGGAGCGGCTGGAGCGGCAGCTCCTCGCTCACCGTCTGTGTCCGGGTGATCAGCTGTGTCCGCAGAGGCAGGAGGCTGGAACGGGAAATTGCAGGGCAGGTGATCGCAGAAGGTCTGGCTCTCCTGCCTTCGGCCGCGTGACTCCAGACGGGGCAGGGGGGGAGGTCCTCCTCCGGAAGCACGAGAGCCCCTCCGCCAGCCCAGCTCCCACCTACCCCTTTTGTCCAGAGTCGTCGAAGGTCCTGGGTGTGACCCGGCCACCTCCATTGGCATGATAATGGGAAAAATTCTTTAAATCGACACAGTAATAGAAAAACACTCAACCCCCAACAGCCTTCTAAGTATGTTTTCTTTGCAGTTACTGTACAGGAAGAACTGTTGGTTACCCCAGAAAATGGGGTTATATTAAAATTCGTAGCTAAAGCTATTGGAAGTATCAGTTATGGAAACTGCATAAGAATTGAGTCATTGTTGTGGGAGGCATATGGGTTGAGTCGAAAAACACCAGAAGAAAATTTTCATTTTTAATAAACTGTTTTTGCATGTTCTGTGGTATGTGTGCAGCCCTGACAAACCCACGTTCTTTACAGCTTATGCACAAAAGCATTCCTTATTGTAACTTCCTACTTCTTATCTTCAGCTGATTCACAGTATGTGAGGAATACATCAGGAATGGTCAAGTGTGTAATCATCAATCCTTCTTTGCACACATATTTGAAAAGTCTTAAATAGGTAGAAGTAGATAAGGGAACCCAATGTTGTGCTCAGATTAACACCCACAAAGGACCTGTGTTGTTTTATTGTTCATCTCTTCAACATAAAATGACCGGCTAAGGTGAGAGTGGCTTTGAAAGTGTCACAAAGTAGGCAGAAATACTAAGAATTATAATGTAGACTATCATCCTTTACATTAAGGACCTTGAAGTGTACTGGGGGTGTTACTAAATTTTCTAAGGGTCAGGGTTATTTATTTGAAAGTAACCCCCAATAATTAGCAAGGCAAAACTAGATATGCACTTAAACCAGGCTTCCTGTTGCAAAATTGCATGCTTCTTTGGAGATAGAAGTGTTTTAGTATGTCACTCGGGAAATAGCTGGTGTGTGAACCTCTATTTCCTGGTTTTGTGGAAGTAGCCCTGATCCCAAAAGATGCTAAAAGATTACCAAACCAAAAACTACAAAAACCCCACCACCATGGGCATTTCTGTCTTGAGACAAGAGATAGGTGGGGTTTTACTGTTTAAAAATCAATTGTGCAGTGGGAAGAGCCATGTGGAAGTTTTTATGTTGGAAAGAAACTTTTCTTCTTGTAGTGTCTGTTTTTAGTGAGGAGTCACCAGACATGAGCATCTCTTGGAGGATAAAGGGACAGAGTGCAAGAGGGTTAACAGTGCAGAATGGCCATAAAGCAACATGAAGGAGATGTGGTGCTAACCCTGGATCTGCAGCAGTATCCTCACCATACAGAATTTATCATTTATAACCCTGTCGTGTTTCAACATTGCACTAAGTAATTAATACTTATGAAGTTGGAGATATTTCCTGTATCCTGAGTTTATTAAGCACACCAACTGCCAACACAAAAATGTGTTTAACTCTGGATTTAGTCTGGAAACACTTCATATTTCTAGACACGGTGTGAGTGAAATACTATGGTTTATGTTCGTCTGGGAATTTTTAAAATTGCATGATTGGATTGATGTTTGGATTTCCAAAATACTGAGCAACTGTGAGGCAGTGTTTATTTGTAAGAAACTTGGCTGTTTCGTGCTGCCATGAGGTACTGCTCAGGTGAGGTAGAGTTCTTTTTTTGAGTTTTCCCAGCACCAGATTCACATACAGTGCAAACACTTGTGTTTGGGCTAGGGTATAGGCACAGCTAACTACCTTCAAACTTGAGTGACCATATAGGGAAGTACTTCCACCCCCTCCCCCCTCCTCACCCCAGGTAGTTTCAGCTAAAAGAAGAAATTGATGAGGATAATTATTTTACCATAACCAACACTTTCTTAAGCAACGTTAGATCAGCTGGCTTGAATAAGCTCCTTAAGAAATTATTTGATCACCTTCTTTTTGATGCAGAGTGGGAATGGCTGTATACTATTGTTTGTTTCTTTTCCTCAGAAATCAATCTAAACGTAGTGCTGCAAAGATGATGTCTCTTAGTTCTGTCTAAATAATGGCAGGTTTGCCACCAGCTCCTTTGAAATGTTTCCCCAGCTGATACATCATTAACCAGAGGGAAACAATCTGACTTCAGTTACGCTGAGAAATTCTATAATGGGTGCTGAGAAATCAGCTGTGTGAGAGAAGCGTTGTGAACAGCAGCCTAAGGTAAGTGGGGCATCTACTGGTGAAATGTTGCAGTGAATTTGACTACTCCATGAAAGTGTTCCAAATCCTTCTGTACAGGCCATTCTGTACATTCTACATTTTGCTTTGCCAAATAAGCAAGTGCCACACAGGTTTCTTGATCTCTTTGGGAAAAAAAATGCAATTTCTTCTTGAATAATTCCTTAATTTCTGGCACTCCTTCAGAGATGTCTGCCATGTACATTGCAATAGTAGTCTTGTGAGACATTTAGAAGAAGGGAAATGAGCTGAAGAAACTTGTCAAAAGGTGTGATTCATGTCTTTAGCTCTCTCCAACGTTCCCTCAGTCTCTCATGGCAAGTTCTCTATTATAAAGTCTGTCTTCCTTGTGCCAGGAGCTGTGACACTGACCAGCAGCCCAGAGGTTGAAAATGAATACTTTGTATAAGGGAATGAAACAATACTCTATGAAAAATAAAATTAATAAGGGAATACAGTACTCTATAAAATCCAGAGCTCCCAAACACAGGTCATTATCCACATGACTAAATTGCCTCCCTCTGTTTTTCAGAAAATGTGTGCAACAGTGTGAGATTCTCTACAGCATTAAATAAAGTTTAATGACTTCTGCACAATGCATTTTAAAATATTGTTTTTGGTTTTTTTTTAAACAAAATTTTATGTTGCATCTCTTTTTGCAGATTAGACAAGGACTTGGGAGGAGCCCAAGGGGGCTTTCCCAATCATGTAAACGAATTTCATTGTTAGGACTACCATTTTAGAATCAATTGCTATGGGAAAAACTTCCCAGTATGTTTACTTGGAGCATGAATGTGCACTTGTGAAAAGGAGAACAGAATAAGTAAGCAGCAAAGTAATGCTAAACTAGGAGGGGATCTTTTCAACCTGTTAAAACATCTTGCTCCTGCTGTCCTTATAGATATGACATTGTCACTCATCCAGTAAAGCCAGACATTTCCCAACAGTTTTTAAAATTCTATTGCTGTAATAGAGGAGTAGTCATACATCAAAATACAAAAGCACCTTTGCTTCTGCTCTGCTGCACATATGCTAAATTTAGCTGTGCTGGGGAATCAATTGCTTTATATAATCTTATCACAAACCATTGCTGAAAAAAACCCATCCAAGTCTGTCGCTTGACCTTGGGCAAAACAAGTCTTTTTGCTTTCTTCAGAGCTCCTTCTGCCATGTATGTTAAAAGAATCTGTAACCAAGCCGTGATTTCAGCTGTCCTTTTCCAAAGTCAGTGTAGCAAGCAAAAATTATTTTAAGTCTTGTTAAACAAAGCAAAGTTTTCAGTACCTTCCCTTTCTGGGGACTGGTGCTTTTCTTTGCTGATTTTTTAGCATGTCCTCTGCTTCATTTCACTTGAACCTTTGGACAGAAACAATACTAGTTTTGTTTTGTTTAGTCCTTACAATTCTTTTATTTAGCCCTTATTAATAGAAGCAAACGAAACAAATCATTGTGATTTATAGCTAGCAAACACTTTGATCTCTGAAATACAAGGTATGCTAGATTACTATGTTTAAACTTTACCCTGCTTTTCTTTTATCCAGGGCTCAGATAATACCTGATTCCTACTTCCAAACCTATAATTTATTTTGGCTTAAGAATTCCACAGTTAGAAACTGTTTGAGGCTGGGAGCAGTCTTTGGAGAAATATTGCAGTGTGTTTGCTCTGTTCTTTTCCATTCTTCCTCTGTGTTGGCTAATGCACACTTGGACAGTGGGGTTAGAATGACCTATTTGTAGGGCTGCTGAGACAAATGTGCTTGGTAGTAGTGAGGGGGAAAAGTCCCAGCAGAAGTGGAGTGACCAATGAAAAATAATTGAGAAAAAAAATCTTTGAGATATGCTTAAGGCTAGAGGACAAAACCAAGGCATCTCTGTCTAGGAAGGAAAACCATTTCCTGTGTTTCCTGAATTGCATATGGTATGGCTTATGTGGAAGGAAAGCTGTTGCCAATGATGGCCAAATGGTGGCATTTTCATTACTTTATGTCTGACCTTAAAGACTTGGCTCTTTAGTAAATACGCTTATTACTTTATTTAATCATCGCAATCTTCTTAAAAAACATAAGAATAAATCACTACTGCTCTATATGCCCAAACAAATGCAGGAAATCACAGAAGCTTCGCTGAACACTTTTAAAGAAATAAATGTTCAGGAAGCCTGAATCAGCACCAAAACCATGAAATTCTTAGACTGACTCGTATTTAAGACTTAGATGAAGCCTTTAGCCTTTATTTTCATCTTTCATGACATTAAACACTGAACCTGACCCATGTTTGCCCACTTGTCATTCCACTTGGATGCCCTGTGGTTCTCTATAGTTGCTGGCAGACTGATGAGATTTTTTTGATGTGTTTCAGACAGATACTATTGTAAATTTTATTACTATTAAGCACATTCCTAATTGTTCTACTTGAAGCTACTATATTCTTCACTGGAATATGTTACAATGATACCTACTAGAAGAGTTGTTAATAAGGAACCTGCATTTTAAGAATAGCAATGCTACATATTTATGGTGGTTGAGAAATTTCTGTGAGATAATTTGACATGTGTATTATTTCTCATCACTCAGAACACAGAAGATAAAAACTTGAATGCTAAATTGTATCGTGTCAGCATCACTTGCTATGCTATTTTAAAAAAATTTATTAAAAGAAAAGTTAAAGATTGCATTTTCTTTACTATAAGATTTAAATCAAGACTTTGCAAAATACACTCTTTAAAGTTATTTAGCACAGTTAGATAGTCTTGGGGAAGAGAAGAGAAGAGAAGAGAAGAGAAGAGAAGAGAAGAGAAGAGAAGAGAAGAGAAGAGAAGAGAAGAGAAGAGAAGAGAAGAGAAGAGAAGAGAAGAGAAGAGAAGAGAAGAGAAGAGAAGAGAAGAGAAGAGAAGAGAAGAGAAGAGAAGAGAAGAGAAGAGAAGAGAAGAGAAGAGAAGAGAAGAGAAGAGAAGAGAAGAGAAGAGAAGAGAGCAATGTGAAATATTACTGTCTCCTTTGTATCTTAAAAAGAAAGGGAATTTGCAAAACCAATTAGTTCTGGACTTCTACAAGCCACTAACATTCTTGTATTCCCCTCTTTTTTTCCTTATGTGTTGGTTGTTTCTGGCATGGATTGTTCCATTGAGGCATATCAGGAGCTTTCAAAAGAAGAAAGATGCACATCCAGCAGAAGTTAGTAAAAATATACTCTAGCAGTTCTATGATTGTAATCATACTGGCACCACAAAACAATCCAAGCTGGCCACCTACATCAGCTACAATAGAAGGAAATAAACATATGTCATCCAAAGCATCTGGTTCAGTCTAGCAAGCAAACAAAACCCTGCCAGGCTCAAGTGTTAAATAAATTCAGTATACATAATCCATCACTTAAAGAAAACATAATTAATATTCTTAAGAAAGTTTACTGAAGAAGACTAATGTGTTTTTGAAAATTCTAAATAAAGCAAGTACAACACAAGTCATCCTACTGTGAAACAGATACTTAAAATATTTACCACTTCTATGCCTTTTTAGCTGTTCCCTTGCTTCCCATCCCCGTGTTTTCCTTCTCCTCTCCAAATCCCCAAAACATCATTATTCTTACGGTCTTCCATGTGATAGAGCAATAAACCAGTGCCAAACTTAATTCTTACTCTCAGTTGCTGACCATACAACAGTTTCTTTAATTGAATGAGAGGAGACAGTATCAAAAATGACCATGAGACAGACATGGTTATTACTATTATAATATAAAAATTATGGCCTCTTGTTCAGAAGGCCACATAATTTCTGATTTAGGAGGAGAGAGAGAATTAAAGAAACAGGGTGGGGTTTTTTTGTCTTTTGTTTTTAAAATTATTATTTTTAGATTAATTATTAATAATAAATAAATAAATATTAGACATTCACTTACCAAGTAACTCAGAGATAGTCAAGGCCTTCTGCTGCTGTGTTATTTTGTAGCTCAGATCATGATATTTAATCTCAATACGCACAAGATTTTGCCTAATGACAAATACATAGAGTTTACTTGAGACAATCAGGAGTGTTGCTCATTTTTATCATCATCTGTCAGCATGGTCTGAGTTCAGGGAAACGGACGGTGTCCTTTGATGAAATACTAGATGACTGTTATCAAAATCAGTTACATGAGAGAAGGATAAAACCCAAAGTCCTAATAACAACAGCAGAGGTAGATCTTCATTCTATGTTGAAAAATTAGCTCTAGATCTGAACTGTGGGACAGACTTTTATTTTTTAAGGGTCACTGAGAGAAACTGAAGTGGAAATGTCAAGCACAGTCTAGCCTTATACTCTTGATTATGTGCAACTGCATATTTAATTATGCTTATTTCAACTGGCATGTTTGTGCAGAGCACTGCTTGTCCTAAACTTGGATGTTCAGTTCTACTCTTTGTTAGTAACCTCACTTAACTAATTATATTCTTGCCTGCTGCAAAATTGGAGTAGGTAAATCTCAGTTGTAGCAAGACCTGTGTAATGATTAAGTGAAGAGCTCTTTATAATGTCTTGTCTACAGAAAAGCTTTGCCTATAACCTAAATTGAATATTAAAAAAATGGGTTTGGAAGAAAACAGACCCACTGACTGCACACATAATGTTAATGGCACAATGTCCAAGTAGAGTATTTGGACTAGCACTGTTTGATATCTCTTTTAGTGACATGGACAGTGGCACTACGGGCTCCTTCAGCAAATTTGTCAATTACACCAAGCTGTGTGGTATGACTGACATGCTAGAGGGAAGGGATGCCATCCAGAGGGACTGGACAGACTTGAGAGGTGAGCCTGTGTGAACCTCACGAAGTTCAACAATGCCAGGTGCTAAGTACTGAACCTGGGTCAGGAGAAGCACAAGTACAGGTTGAACGGAGAATAGAATGAGAAAAGCCCTAAGTGGAGGGTGTTGACTGAGGAGAAGCTCAACACGTACCAGAATGTGCACTTGCAGCCCACAAAGTCAGCCTAGACAACATTGAAGGAAGAGTGACCAGAAGGTTGAGGGAAGGTCCACAAGAGTGGAGTGTTTTCTCCAGCTCTGGGGCTCCCATCATAAAAATGATGTAGAGAGAGTCCAGAGGAGGCCATGAAGATGATCAGGGGGCTGAAGCACCTCACCTGTTAGGACAGGCTGAGAGACTTGTGGCTGTTCAGCCTGAAGAAGAGAAGCCTCTGCAGAGAAATTATAGTAGTATTCCAGTACCTAAAGCAGGCTTACAAAAAACACAGAAAGGGACTTTCTACAATGACATGTGGGGATAGGACAAGGGGGAATGGCTTTAAACTGAAACAGGGTAGTTTTAGATTAGATATTGGAAAGAAAGTCTTTACTGTGAGGGTGCTAAGGTGCTGGAACAGCTTGCCCAGGGAAGTTGTGGATGCCCCATCCCTGGCGGTGTTCAAGCCCACAGGGGTTGGAACCTGATGATCATTAAAGATCCCTTCCAACCCAAACCCTTCTGTAATTCTTCAGAAGTGTTAACACCTACAAGTTTTTGGTTTGACAGTGACAATGAGCTCATTAACAGTATTAAATATTAATGAAAATAAATTATTTTCTATACAAAATCATCACTTCAATCTCTTTGGGAGATAATTCTAAAACTCTGATAGCACTAATGTATAAAAATAATCTTATTCTCCTAGATTCTGTTAGTAAGGCTCCTGCCCTTGTAATGGATTTGCTAGCAGAACTATCCAATAAATATTTAAATTTTTTTCTCCTTACATCTTCAGAAATAATTACATCTCTATGTTTTATAGTTTGAAATGTGTACTCATTAATGTGTTGGCAGGATTCCTATTGGTTAAGACCTGGTAACAGGGGAATTTTCTCTATGTTCTCTTGCTTCATTGAATAATTACAGAGTTGCACATGATGTTTATAGACAATAAAATAATTAACAAAGATAAATTAAGGGATTAATATCGTTTGCATATAACAACAGGTTGAATTTTCATAGTGTTCATTGGGAACAGACTTTTTAATATGGTCTGTAGACATAGGACAAGAGGTAATGGTTGTAAACGAAGACAGGGTAGATTCAGACTAGGTATAAAGAAGGCATTTTTTTACAACAAGGGTGGTAAAACACAGGAACAGGTTGCCCTGAGAGGTTGTGAATGACCCAGGGGTAGAAACATTCAAGGTCAGGCTGGACTGGCTCTGAGCAACCTCATGTAGATGAAGATGTCCCTGCTCATTGCAGGGGAGTTAGACTAGTTGACCATTAAAGGTCCCACCCAACCCAACCATTTTATGATTTGTATAGTTCCTGTGTGTGCATAAATGTATGCAAACATTTGCAGACTGACGGCTTTGAAAGTGAGAAAACTAAAGTCACTGAGACAGTGAAACTCACAGATATTTAATGAATCAAATTTTCTTCAGATGTTTATAAATATATTTTGATGTTGTATATACTATGAGTTCATGTGGCACTTGCTTTAGTACTTGTACTGCTGACATCTCTGGCTATGAGAAAGAGGCAATTCAGTGTATGGAACTGTATTAAATTTTCTTTGACAACTACATCATGTCTTTCTACAAAAAAAAATTTGGAAATAATTAAATTTTTTTGTATATAATGCTTGTGTTTGCAAAGAAGTCTGGCACCAATTGTTTATATCATAACAGTAAGGCAAGTATGGTCTATTAAAGTATAAGGACATATGGCATCTCTGAATTTAAAAGTATGTAGATTAGGTCAGTGCAGTCTGCATAGTGAGCAACACAGCTCTATGCATAACATAAGTCCTATCACCTTTTCATGCATAAAAATTGTAGTCAGTAGTGTTCAGATGTTTTCACACTAGAAGGTTGTGTTTGTTATCTTCTGTTCTGTGTTTCTTCTGTTGGGGGGAGAACTACCTCCTTTTTCTGTGTAGTGCTTTCAATCACAGGCAGCCATCCTGTTTCGCTCTTCTGCTATCTCGTGAGAATTAATGTGGTACCAAAGATTTTCTAAATAACTTTTATAATATAAATGGTGTTAGAGAATTCTACTATCAATAGAAAATACTACTATATCTGTGGCATTGCTACTACAATAAAACTCAGGTCTCCAATACTTACAAAGCTTCCTTTGGGAATAGGCTGAAAGGAGAAAACCTTTATACAGCATCTATTTGTGTTTTTTCATTGCCTTAGTTTGTGGAAGTGTGAAGATTTGTCTTCTCTATTGAATTGATTGTGTATAGGTTTCATAACCCTGCTTTTTTTTCCCCCTGATTGAAAACAGTGATCAAAAACTTCATTATAACAGAGAAACGTAATTGAGAATATGTTGCAATTGCATTATCTATTCTTTGTTATCCAGTCTTAGGTGTATCTAAGTATATTATATGCATATTTATATGTATATGTATCTATGTGTATAACACATACATACATCAATATATATATGAATTTGTATAAATCTTAACCAGTGTTGTCCAAAAGATTGTGTTATCTCACAGACAATGGTAATAATACCACACATAAAATACCTTGTAAGGTCATATTTTCATCATATGCTCTGCTAGCATGGTTAAAAGGAATTGATAATTTCTTTGCTAGACAAGGTGTTAAGCAAGATTACCTGATGTATTCTGGGCTTTTCTTCAATTTTGTAGAAAAATATTTTATGGCTTTTTCTCCTCCAAAGTTTGAATAGGTGACAGTGGTAGGATAATCTGTTTCTTCACATGGAGCAGGGCAAGTGGAATTGTGAGTTCCTACCGTGCATAATCCTTTTACCTCTATATCATCTGGAAATTTCAGAAGAAATAATTTATATAATATTTCTAAAAAAACACACAGTTTAAAAAACTTTAAAAATACTTACTAAATTACTATTAATTGTATTTGATAAATGTGCAGATTAATTATCCCAAGAAAAGTGGATATTTAACAGTTTTGAAGGATCAAATAAGTATTTGCAACTGTCATTTGGGAAACTGGTGCACAAAAACAAGGGTTGAGATATTTTTCTCACTTTTTCCCAAGAAATACAGCACCTCTAAATGTTTCTGCCTTCATTGGTGCTTTATGTGCTCATTATTTCTCATCCACAGTTAAACAAAAAGACAACAAAAAACTTGCCATGTTTTTTGCTAGCTTTCTAATTAAAAATACTTAGGTATATATCCTTGGTCTTGCTGCCTTAGTGCCTGCCCTGCTCATTTCAGTGCACAGAAAGAGCTTCCAGAGGAATTCCAGTTGTAATTTGGTACCATCTGATAACTCTAAAAACCTTGGTAAGCTAATTTCACTTTACGTTAACCCCTGCCTGCCATTTGATAATTGGGGTCAAGACAGCTAAGAAGGCTTAGGGAAAGCTTTGTCTCTTCAAATACCGAAGAGAAGTCATAAAATTCTGCAGGTCTGGCTGCTCACAAAAGTGGGGAGCCATTCATCTAACAAGGAATTACAGAAAGAATTGCAGAAAATAATCATTACAGAAGTCTGGGAAAGCTAGAGAAAAACAATATGGATGAAAAATTGTAATGCATAAATGTTTCCTAGATCATAAGCCATCACTGTGAGATGAGTACTGTAATCTTCTACTTGTGATGCTCTATTTGTCCTGTTTTTGGGGTAGCAGAGGTTGTGTCTGTTTGCTTTGTTTGTGGGCTTCTCACTTTTGCAAAGCACATATCTCAGCCTGTTAGCTGATGTTTTGAAATACTCTCTAGTGGTGCTGGGTTTGTGGATTTTAGTCTGGAGAAGCAGCCTTTAGAGCTCCTAAAATAATGCTCTTAGAAGGTCCTGCAGATACTGGATAACTGTGCTGCTACTTGAGATTTTGTTATCAGATGTCTTACCTTTCCTACACTGTCAGAAGAGAATCAGCCCCTAAAATGAAATGCTGGGGACCATATATCTACAAACTTTCTGGCATCCAGCTCTGAATCCTATTCATCCTTAAGGGAAGTTTGAGGTCATTTTTGCTTAGAGCTCTGTGGATTCTTTGAAATTCAGTCACTGAAAATCTATTAAGTAAAATAATATACATCTTCCCTCGTGACAGACTTTTAAAGATCATGGTTATATAAGAATATTGGTGGAATCCATTTCAAAATAGCTACAGGGAAAAGTAATTGTTCACAGTAGTAGATCTGGCCCTAATGTTGCACACACCTTATCAAAAGAGTCTCCCCACCAACTTCTGAGTCTACTAATCACCCAAAGACAATAGAAACAAAAGCAATTACAAAAGAAAGTTTTCTGAAGTACATGAAAAGTTATTTCTCAGATTACCATTGTATTCTCCAGTCTGTTGTAGTGACTTACAAATTTCATATCCACTCTGTGCACATTATTTGTTTATAGAAAAGGGTTTATGCATTTGGAGTGCTTTCAAAATTTAAAATTTACTTTAAAAAAGATAAAACCTAAAAGTCCAGTGATTTATGTTTTTACCAGTTAACAAACCTGTTATTACCCTGCTGCTCACTCTTCTTGCACAAAGAATACAACATTGGATCTAGAAGGATACCATGAAGATGTGAAAATGCTAGCCAGAGTCTTGGTAGTTGAAAACACATTAGTTGGATGTTCTTCCATTTTAAACCATTTCTGGTTGTTAAAATGAGATCTTCTATTAGTTTATACACACACACACACACACACACACACATATATATATATATACACACACATATATATATGTATATATACAGCATGCTCTGTCTGGTCTCTGTTTTCAGAATATTAAATGAACTGGGATGTACTCCATTTCAGATTACTTTCAGTATTTTGATTTAATTGATAGATGTTGTCCACTGTTTGGAATTGGCTTAGAAAACATGAATATGAAGTCATTACTTACAGACTGCTGGATAAACACATTTGTAAAACTTCAGCAAGTCACATTCTGTTCCATTTCCTAAAAATAAATAAAAATATTTAGGCGCTTCAATTAACTATCTAACCCTTAGCTCTATTTGTACTAAACTGAAACGTAATGTCAAAGCCTGCTCACCACTTCATGTTAATGATCACACAACTGAGAAATCAATTTAGTTTGGGCTCATTGCAGCTGCCAATACCAGGAGGGGTACAGAGTTAAGAGACACAACAGACCAACCCTGGAGGCTGCTGTTGGAGCAAACACCTTCATTATGTGTACCAGCCTGAACTGCCTTTAAGCTTGTGGTTCACTCTTTGTGTTAGCTTGCTAATTTCTGCTTTTCCTAGTGGAAATGAAAAAAAACAAAAACCAAAGTAAGGTAGATTTGATATGTGATTACATCCTATGTGTTTCTGAAGAAAATTTGAACTGCATGCAGGAGTTTTTTGAGACCTAGGGGTAAGATAGAATGCTGAGCTAGAGCAAAATGTTCAGATTCCAGATGGCCTCAGTTTCACCCCATTTTTAATTTTTTTTTTGTTCACATGGAGACGTTATGTAGCAGTTTAGCACACAGTTCCAGAAGGCATTGCTCTCCTTTATCTAACTGTCCTTGCATAAAGTTGCATAAAGCTGTCACCCCAGGCATGGGAGATCCAGAGTTAATTGCCTTGGCAACCCCCATTCCATGACAGTTTGCAGAAGACTGCCAATCTCCTTTTCCTGTTTTTCAAACAGGTTTGAGATTACACATTAATAGGGCTACTTTAGTAAGAGCATTCTGCCTTACATATTTTAAAAATACAGTGAATAAGAAAGTGCAGATTTTCTTGTGGCCTTTCCTGTGATCTAGTGGCTTTCCTTGCTCACCAGTTGTGAAAAAAGAGGTTCAAGGGCAGAGATTTGGGTTCCAGGTCTTGTTTTAGGTGACAGTATTGTCCTTACATTTAATGCTGAAAAGGTGTGAGAGCTCAGAGTTGCTGCTTTTCTAAATTGATTTAGAAGCCTGGATACTTTAGGGGAGTATTACAGCATGCACCTAGTGATCCACATTTAAAGCTGATTAAAAGACTCCATACAGCTTTTTGGCTTATGTGGAGCCTTTGCTGCTGCCAGGCTCCTTCCTTGGCTCATGTAGGGGTCCTCATACTCTGCCTTCAAGCAAGCTCTTCTGCTGTGGTTGCTGAATGCCTGCCTGCAAAGTAAATTGCCTGGATACTATGTGAAAATATATGCCTTCTTATGGATTTAGTTCCAGCTCCTTAGGAAGTCAGGTTGAAGACTACAGACCTGTCTCACACTCCTGAGGCATAATTGTTTCTTTCTAGTTTTTATGCTAAGAATAGACAATGACCCAGATGCTAGGTCTAGGCTTGACTATCTTGCTTGTTTCCTTGGACTTATAATTAATCTCAGCTGGAGATTTCCCTCGAATATGTGCTGTATCTCCTTGGCTATTCAATAACATGTGAGGTCTTCCAGGAAGATGATCAGTGTGTGGTATGATGATACTCCTGAGAAATACCTGGAAGAACGAATGGTAAACAGCCACACCAGTCCTGTATGTACCGGGCTTTGCATTCCAGCAAACATCCATTAGTACTATAAATCTTGTGGTACTGAAGCTTTATATCAGGCTTGCACTCTCCCCATGGGTATTCTTGGATAATTGACTGTAGGGTAATAATAACAAAATATATGATTTTTGAGGGTTTGTTTTAAACATAGGTATTGCTTTCTTACATCTTAAAGTGCTGCAGGAAACCTGTTGAAGACATAAGCTGTAACATTGTCATTTAATTAGAGGCAATTACAGTTCATGCTCTTGGGATTAAAAATTCATTTCCCCCTCTTACAGCAAAAGTAGGGCCTGATCAGACAGCTTAGTGCGAAATGGTACTCTGAACAGCTTGGATTCTGCTAGGAATGTGAGGCCTCCCTCTTAATGGTAGCAGAATGGGAAGCAGATGAGGAAATTCTGTGGTCTTTTAACCTTACCTGTCAATGAGGCTGTAAAGGTTCAGGAAAGAAAGGCTGACTTTGATAGAGACAAATTAGGAAAACCAGTGATATCCTTCCCCAAACAGCAGTAATTTCATTTGTGTCTGGAGGAAATGTTATTTTTTTGGAGTCACTAAAGCATAGTAAATATTTTGCATTCCAAAATGTCTAATTCATTGTCAGTGCTTCAGAAGAGAATTAGAGACAATAAAAAACACTCCTTCCAGTTCATGGCAAAGTCCTTACCTTCAGCTGGCGGATTGCGACCTGTGCGTGCGTCCCCACTGGTGTCAGTAAACCTAAACCATCAAAACGTGGAAGCTCTTGGGGTGAATGGATAACAAAAGTTATTCCAGCATCAGTATAACCAAGAGTAGGTTCATCAGTGAATTTGTCCTGATACGAAAAAGAATTGTTTAAAGTAGTTTTGGGTTTGCTTACTGTCTGAACCTTTAGCTATATTAATTGTGGTACTATCTTATTTAGTAACATTTTTGGCAATTTACAGGAAGGTATAGAAGCAAACTGACTTGAATTTCCTTTCTTCATTACCTCTGAGGGTTTCATTCCAGTTGCTGTAAACTTTTTAATTTTTTATTCCTTTTGGAATCCCCCAGTTTTAAATACAAGAAGTCACAGATGAGTATTTACTCATAACTTGGAGATTTGATCTTTTACTTGCAACTACCCATCACATTTAAGCAAACTTTCCATTATTCTCTTCAGAACCTTTCACTACTGACTCATAATTCCTAGAGAACAAAAGCTAATGTCTGTCATTTATTGGTGTGTTAGTTTTCTTCCCTGTTCTCACAGGGTGATATTCCCTGGTTTTTTTGCTTTTTGTTCATCAAAGACAATTTAGTGTCAGAAATAATTTACAGTGCAAAGGCCTGGTCTTGGCTGGCATTGAACTCCTGCAGCTGCTGTAACTAAAATTTGCTGCTACTTAGAAACTGGTACCAGGTGACTTTCCCTACTGGGCCTTTTATTAAAATGAACTGCTTTGTATAAAATTAAATTGCTCTTCTGATAACATCTTTCAGTTGTGGGTGAATAGTGGAGCATATGCTCACTCACAACCTTCTCCCCCTTAGCTGAGGACAGAGTCAATAATAGTTCTGTCTTTTTTTATTTTTTATTTGGATCTTTCCTTTAAAATACCCTTTTTGGAAATAGTCTTGATTTTGAACTTTGGGCATGAACTTCTGGAGGTCTGTGTAACTCAAATCAAGCAAAAATCCCAAACCAACCAAAAAAAAACCCCCACCACTAATTTAAAATCTAGCATGTGATTCATTGCTTATAATCCTTAGGGTAGCTGTACCTGCTGGACATCAAAAAGCAAATGTAAGCCTCTTCCAGACAAAGTCACTCTTCTTGCTGAAAGATCATTATGATTAAAAGTAAAGCAGTTTCCATATTCAGTGAAAACCTGTTCAAAATCCTTCAATAAAGGAAAATAGGGAAGAGTGAAATGAAAGAAATAACACTTGCCATTTCCTTAGTTAATTACAATGCAAGAGAGGAACTGCTGGGGTTGTTGGGTTATTTTGTTTTATTTTTTTCCTCCAAAGTGCTCAATATTGCAAGAAAAGCGGTATTGATTAAATATTCAGAAGTCTTTCAGCCCTTTCTATAGAAAACAAAGTTTAAAGAGAAATTTCACATTGTTTATTAATACTTATGAACTGCTCAGAATAATTTAATGAGGTTCTGTGTATTTCTATACCTGTAACATTATATAGAAATTATATATTAAAAAATAGCTTTTTATTTTTTCCATTTGCTGCTTAGTGAAGACTTAGTTTCAAAATTAAATGTCATGTTACATATGAAAGTACAGTATTTGCATTTTTTCCTGAAACCACTTTGTAATTTGATTGCATCTCATTGCTTTAGTTTTAATTCTTAGTACTAGTGTCTTCCAGTAAAGAGAAGCCTCTAGTGCCTAATTTTAGAAACTACAGCCTATCTAAAGGTTAGATTAAACTGAAAGGATATAGACCTGACTTCTTTGTTCACATTTTCTGTTTAAGTTGGGAATTCCTTTACAGAAGGATTGTCATAAAAATGGGATGATCATATTTTTTGGCTGTTGCCCCAAATTCCCAAAGATGGGCTGTTTTAATGTCAATATTTTAAATTCCTGTGGACTCTGCATATAGTTACCCTGGCTGTCTATATCCTTGACCTCAAGAACAAAACTACAGAATCACGTCATACAAAAAACTTTTTCAAACTGTCCTTCATTATAGGCCACGGGTGGAAAAGGTTGTTAGATACAGCCTGGAGGTATGACAGCTTTCAAAAGCTGCTGTCTGTGCAGAATTGATTTAGGCAAAGAGCAATTTAAACTGAATTCCCATCTTACAGCTCAAAGAGTCCAGCAGGCTGCCTCTATAGTCAGTGGGAGAATTGAGACCCTCAGGGTCATTTAGAACAGGACTTTTGTTCTCCATTGTCTGACTATAAAGGAACATAGGGGAGCAGCTGGCAAAGCTAAATGCCTTAAGTAGAGTATAAGAACATATCCCCTTCCTCTCCTTGCTACTGTTTTAATAAAATAAGCATATTTACCTGTGGGTAACATGGCTTTCCAAAAAAATCACATTCTAGCAATGTGCTGCTGTTCAGATAAAACCCATTTTTCCTTGTAAAGTCTTTGATACTGAAGTTCTGGTTCCCAAGAAGGAAATCATTTAACTCCTGGGAATGTTTGTTTTCCATAGCAAATTTTTGGAGAATTGCAGATACAATGTTCCAAATTAAAAAAATTACTTTCAGGTTGCTCACTGCATGAGCTTGAAACCTGTCAATGAGAAGGAGAAAGAATTGCTTGGGATTCTGTAGTTATAAAACTGATCTCAAGGCTGCTTTTGACAAAACTGACACAATTTGCTGTCTGCTCACAAACTGTAAGTGATTCTTGCCCACCGGGTTGCAGTTTGATCTCTACAACATGAATAAACAATATAGTCTCCTTCTCTAGGAATGTATCTTCCATATCTGGAAATAGAAAATAGACCCCTTCCCATGGCTATTCTGGTCAGTAATACAGGAAACATTTCTGTTGTGTGTGGTTGTTTATTAAATATTAAAAATAAAATCCCCTGAGCAGATTAACCACATAAGCCAACAACCAGATTTGTAGAACCAATGACAAGGTGAACAATTGTGTTTACATGTGGGAAACTAGCTGAGAGGAGCTGCCCCTTTCAAACAAAGCTGTTTTCCTTAATTTGGAAAACTGAATTCTAAGCACATCTGCAGTAGTGTCATGTACCTGCTTTACTAATGTAGTACACCTCAGTGTAGAGACAGTCTACCTTCCCATCAGCTGGTGGCATGGTGGTTTAAATCAAGGATGATCTTTACTCTTTGAATCCACTTGAAAAGTCTCAAAAACATGATGATACTTTGGTGGTTCTTTCCTTATGTACAGCATTTAAGTTCTTCATTGAAGTAAATTAAGGCTTTACAGAATTTAGAAGTTTGAAGAGAGAATAAGTACAAATGAAACAATAATGCCATGTTATTTAGAATTGACATTTTATCTTATTTTAAAAAAATTATTAATATAACGTATTTGTGTAATAGATCTTAATGCCCCAATTTCAGGAAGATTAGTAGGAACAGTTCTTCACAACTGAATTTGAATCAAAAAATAAAGGTGAAGGGAGTGCTGTGTCTTTTTGTCCTGTTAATGAAAAAGCCCCAATTAATAAAATCGGGAGGGAGGATAAGCACAGCTTTGTGGAGACCCAGAGAGGTTTTCCCAACTAGGGGATGCAACCCCTGTTCTGTTCCCTGAGTCAAGCCTGGGCCCTCTCCCTGTTGGTCAGCCTTTCGGCCACTCCCACCCTAATTCCCTGTTGGCCCTCTGCCCTGGCCCTTCCCTGGTGGCACCCTCGTGTCCCCTGATAATTGCTTGGTCCCTAATGCTCTCCCCCCTCTGCTGATCCCATGTACTAAAACCTGAACCCTCACAAAAGCCTTTGCCTTTGTTCCCAGAACCCTGGATCCATGCGTGGCTGAAATAAACATCTCTGTAAAACCTCACAAAGGCTTTTCCTGCTCATTCACCCCAAGCAACATCTAATTGCAACACAGCATGACTGCCAGATGGATATGGCAGAGAGCTGTTATTTAAATGGAAAAATGCCATGCTCAGTAGCTGACTCCTTACAGTGTGCTGCTGCAAGAAGCGAGGCACGTTTATAACAGCCAGCCCACTGCAACTTCTGTCTGCAGTGCATGGTTTGTGGTATAACCTAGGGCAGCTTTATGCAGGTAATGGGAAGGTGGGATAGGGAGGCAGAATGATTCCACGTCTTTGAGACTTGGACTTCTGGCTGATTCTGCCAGCAAAAGGTAGAAAATAAAAAAAAATTTTTTGAGGAAAAAAAATGTGGATAAACTTTCTGTCTTTCTAAAACTTTTCCTAAATTGTGTATTTGCTCTAAAAATCAGGCCACAATTTTATTACATTATTTTTGAACTGGCTGCACTGAATGTTGGTCACTCTCTTCAAATCTGTAGTGAAGTTCTTGCTTAGACACGTGATTTCCAAACAACCAAATGCTTTCCTCCTGCAAAAATCCCAGACATCAGCTGGAGTTCTAAAGGCTGAGCACCTCTGGAAAAAAGAGTATCTGTTTTACCTAATATTTTTACCTTTGCATGAGGTTTCTACTTAAAATTATTTGCTAATCTTGTCTTTTATTTTTGACTTGAATATGGCTGATGGCTGCCCCTGAATAGCAACACTCATACATAGAACATTATGACCAGAGGAGTTTTTCTATTCCAACTTCTGTTGTGAAACTTAAAAATCATGTCATCTGAAGGATGGGTAAGATTATAAAAACAACCTCCTTTTGTTGATTCTCCTATTTTCATTTTAATTTAAGTACCATGTGGTGGTGTGGAATACATGCTCCTCATAGTCATATTTTCCTTGGTTTATGCGATTTGTCCAAACAAGTTGTGGAACCTGACCACTTTCAGATAAAGATGTGCTGTGTCTCAAGAGCAAACAACAAACATAATTTTTACCTGTTCAAGTTGCAAAAGGTTACAGCAGGGAATTTGACGTTTTCCACATACTGAACCACCACTGTAGTTGTGGTTGGCCAGCTGAAGTAGTAGATGAAGCGACCGCAGATCTGCCAAATAACAATGGCAAGGCAGCCTGTGACTATCAGCAGCCACAGCGCTCTGCGAGCCTTGCTCTGTGTGTGGACAATGTTATGCACGCCATGAAATGAAGTGGATGAGGCAAACTCCTCATGATACTTCCTTCTATCTTCCAAATCTGGCAGCAATTTCTTTATTAAACACAATCGTATCTTTTCCAGTATTCCTGAATATGGAACAAAGTTAAAATTTTTAAAAAATTAACATTTAACCATAACTTAGAAAAAGAATCCACATAATTCTGATAATGAAAAGCAGATGTAAATTTTCCCTTTAATTGTAAATTCTTTCTTTAAGTAATAAACTTGCTTCTGAGGATGGAAGAGTTGTGTGCTGAGTGATGAGCTCAGTGCTGTCCTGCGTACAGAGTATATCTTGCAGTACCTCAAGCCCACAAATCTTTAAACACTTTAATTTAAAAGAGTAGTTCCACATCTGGGGAAAAGCTTGGATTTTGACATACCTCCCGGATCTAAAACCATAGGTTGCTGTGAGCTTACGTGTAAAGTTAAACATCTCGTTTTTAGAGTAACAACCCAAAATAGGATTGGTCCTTCACACATCCTCTGACAAATAAGGTTAAAAATTAATTATATGAAATGGAATTTCACTCTTTCACTATTAAAATTTTCAGGATAAGGCTTGGAAGGTTGCAGGTTAAAAAGAATATCTGATTTCATTTTCTTACATTCATACTTGTCTGATCCCATAACTTTGAAATGGGATGGGTTTAGTTTTCATTTGCACCATATATATGCACCATATATATGCATCCATTTTCTATAAACTGATATTAAAATAAACCAAACCAAACAGTTTTTAAATCTAAGTTTCAGGGCTGTAGCAATAATGAATGTAATCAATACCTGGAACTGCTGTAACTTTCTTATGCTTAATGCTGAATAATCTTTTGGACATGGATTTAAACATAATTTTTTCTCCCAAAATATCCAAATAAGGGAAACTTCATGAGACCTTTTTTGTACCTTGTCATAATTGGATCACTCTTTTTGCAAAGTGCTTCTTTAACAGTTTGCTATCCACTACTTTATTTTGGCATTAAGTAAGTCCATTAGAACAGCAAATCAAAGAAAGTTTTTGAGACAGTTATTAATATCTGAAAATGTATTATATGTAGATCAGTGTTTAACAGCACTTAAATGCTTCCCTTCTGCTGTTTTTAACCAAAAACTAGGCTTAATAGTTTGCATGTGTGGTAGGAAAAGAATATAGCCTTTTTAAGACTGACTTACTAGAGGCTTTGATCAATATTATATAATTTACTATAACCTCATTTTATTATCAGACAGTTTTCCGCTACAAAACTGTGTATAAGTTTCTCTTCTAGCTCTAGTGACTATCGAAGCCCATTGCAAATCTGTTCAGCCATGTGTGGTTTTGTACACCATGCTGGAATGGAGAAGATTTCTGGTTTTGCTGTAGGCTTCTCTCTCACTAACATGTGGCCAGTGGCACAAGCTCTTTGTGTGTTCCCTGAAAAAGAGCAGAGGGAGAAGTCCATTCCTAACATGTCTGTACCTACTGCCTGTAGACTCCAACAAGAGATCACAGGCAAGTCAGATCTTTTTCTCCAAGGATGGTACTGTGAGTATCTATTTCTTCTATATGCACTGTGCTAAGTACTAGAACGATAGCATATCCCTGGACATTGAAGTCCAGGGCCTGTTACCTTAATCAGCAGAAGTGTAACTTTGATTCTAAGCAAACATGAAACTAAGCTATATTTCAGCTCTTGTGCATAGCTAGTACAGTAAGTAGTAGTAAGTAGAAATTATGTTTCACCTGAGAAAAACATTAAAATTTTGTTTTTAATGTGTAAGATTATCTAATAATAGCATGCTCCTCCTTTCATTAGCACTATTTTGTGACTGTCTTAAAGAATCCTTATGCTACTTCCAGATTTCTTAAGAAAATGCTATTTAGCAATTGTCTAGTTAAAATTGTATTAGCTTTATCCTAAATACACAGAGGGCCAATAGGTAAAGACTTCTTAAGTAAACATACAAATTTTTCTTAATTAAACATACAACATTTTTTGAGCTCTCCCTTCATCATTGTACCTTGAAAAGGTACATTGTTGCTACTTTTGGACTACATGACAAACAACAAAGCTCTTGGTAAAGTACTCTGGTATGCCTAGTCACATACCTTTGGCATCCGACTTAGTGAATCTCCTGAGCTGGTCCATGAGGCTGAGCTTATTTCAGTAAGGAAGGGATGGATAACAAGCTGCCTTAGCACTGTGATCACTGCTAGGTAATGGCTTTTATAGAACACTAAATGGGAGGTGATTCTCAGTGACACATGGGACTGGGTAATTTACCTGCCGGGGTTGCTACGTTTTGCCTTTTATTTACACAGTCTACAATGTGAAGAAGATAATTTTGATTACAGGATCAAATGTACATATTTATATACATTTCAATTACTCATAAATTTATTTTTCTTTCTTTCTTTCTTTCTTTCTTTCTTTTTCTTTCTTTCTTTCTTTCTTTCTTTCTTTCTTTCTTTCTTTCTTTCTTTCTTTCTTTCTTTCTTTCTTTCTTTCTTTCTTTCTTTCTTTCTTTCTTTCTTTCTTTCTTTCTTTCTTTCTTTCTTTCTTGCTTTCTTTCTTTCTTTCTTTCTTTCCCTCTGTTAGCAATGTCCTATTGGTCACCTACAGAATTCTTGGGTTACCATGTGTATCAGCTTGGCTACTTGGTGCCTTACTGCCTGGTTGTTTGCTATTTTCTGGCTGTGTTTTTAATGCTGCAAGCAACAAGGTAAAGCACTGAACTCCATTGAATTATTCTTGGCTGACAAGATTCTGCACTCTATTTCTTGGAATTCTAAGCTCCATTTGTCACTATTGCCTCACTGGTGGGACTCTGCCAGGACAAGCTGTGCGCAGCTCTTGTGTCAACTCAAGCAGTTTTTAAGACCTGTTTGTAACTTCAGTGCAACTGATGCTCTGCTGACCAGTTTCACAGTGCTGCAGATCCCCTGACTCCTATTAATGCAAACCATTGTAACTCACAGAACTCAGACAACATCTCTTGCCTGAGTTGCTTGAGTTCATAAAACAAATTATGTCAATCTTTTATACTGTTATATAAGTAGAATGAAGAAGTATAAACTGTAGTTACTTGGCTCTATATACAGCAAACTTTCAAACCTTTTTTTTTTCAATTGTGTTGCTGCCTTACAAAGAGTTGTTATGCTTATACAATGCTTTAGATGAACAAGGCTTATGTTGTCCCCTTGTGTTTTTACACAAGAAATTAATTTGGAAAAATTTCTTTCTTTGTTAAGCAAACACTAAGGGATGAAGACCAACCATCTTATGTTTGTTCATCCTTCCCAAATGGCTTGGACAAACAGGTCCCAGGTTGTAAATTGCTCACAGGCAGCTTGCTCTGTCCACCCACTCCTAGCATATGTATCTAGTTATTTAAACCACACATTCCCTAATATTTAATGCACTAAAGATTAGGAAAACCAGCTATTGACAGAGGTGGTCACCATTTTTTGCATTCACACATAATGCAAGTTTTGTACTTAAATTATTATTTGAAGGAGTCTTAAATGCTGTTCAGTTCTTATGTTATGGTGCTAAATTAAAAAATTATGCTGCAGCCAGCGTAACTACATAGCTATTTCCTGAGACAAATAGATAACATATTTCTGATAAAGTTAATTCTTTACAGCCTAGTTGCAGCAAAATGTCTTCTGAGAATTCTTATGGGTTACTGAGATAAAATACATGCATACACAAGTATGTATCTGGTGTATATTTAGCTTTCATTGGACAGTCTTTTATTTTTTAGAATATGTTAGTGTTTCTTTCCAATGCCTGTTTCATTGCGTGACCCTCTGTAAGTGCTTTCTTGACATTAATGCTTCTGATGTTTTGCTTAGCTCTTTTAATAGAAGCATCTCAAGTATTATCTACTTTTGAGACAGAACTCATGCATTTGCTAATGTGGCAGACTACAAATACCTTTACTCAATTCATACAAAAATATTATTAAATAAAGGCAAAACAGAGGAAAAAACAATGGAGTGATCATCACCTGGATTGTTATAATGTATTGCCATTGCCATTTCATGGAATGCCAGTAGCTAATTGTATATGCAGGCATCTGTCTTGCTCCTTCCTTTGAGTATGTACTGAAAGTGGATTCAGCAAGGGGAGGCAGAAGGGGCTGACGCAAAAGGTGCTCGAGAAGAATTTGGGGACTCATTGAGTTTCTCTATACACTGATAAGGAATCAGCTATGACTGGAGAAATTATGAGCTCTTATCATTGTTTTTTTAATGCTTTAAAGATACTAGAATTTCCTTATTTTTTGTTTTCTTATGTCTGTGTTATCCTGCCATAATTTAAACTGGTTACTCCTTTTCCCATCCTGTGGTGTATTGGAAGTTGCTTATTGCCTTTCCTTTTTAAGGGAAGGCATTTCTCACTTTCTTCTCTTAGTTATACAGGTCAATTCTTTCCATCTTTCTTAAGAGGCTATATTTTCTACATCAAGCATCTGTTGTTCTTGCCATCCTCTTCAGAACCCTTACCACTTTGTCTTCATCTGACTTTGAGAGTGGTGCCCAGGACATAATATAACAGATAAAGTTTTTCATGTAGAAAGTTGCTATTTAAAAACTCCAGTATAAGATTTGCTCTGAAGAATTTCTTATTTGCAAGTTTGGTTATCACAGGTGAAATTCAAAAGTTCTGCTCTTTGCATCACAGAAGCTGCACATGATTAATTTCAGTGCATCAAGGTAAATTTGAATTCTAGCTCCTATCTGCCAGGATACTGTTAGACTTTCCAGGTTGTTCTCATTTGTCAGTTTAAGAAGCACACAACCTATTCCATCACCCCAGCCATTAATGACAATGCTGAATAGGATGAGATGAGCAAATTTTTATCAACGTTTGTCCTAAACCAGCCCTTTGCACTTTCCAGACAGCTGTACTGTGGAGTAAACAGAAGCACGAACTGAGCCACGTGGAGGCATGGGAGTAGCTTATTGTTACAGGTTTGTGCTTCACTGAACCTGGCAGGTAACCAGGATTGGGGTGTTCAGGAAGGGAAAAACAGCCTTTACTAAAGAATTGCACTCTGCAATGTGTGGCTGCAAGACATTAATAGAGAATAGGTTTGCTGTGGGACAGCACTGTGGGATGTGTTCAAGATATGTCGTTTCTCCTAAGTTTACAGCTTTGGCTGGCATTGATCCATTTAGATTGATGAAAGCAGGATGTTTGGGCAATAGAAGTTCTCCATACTTGGGAATAATTATCAGTCAAAAATTATCAGCATTTGAAAGAAATACTGCTGCATTCTACTGAGCCACAAATCAGAGGCAGTGGGGGAAAGGTTATTCTGGGATGTGTGAAAAATAAATGCAAGTTAAAAGTATGCTGGGAAGTGATGACACAGTTCTTTGTGTTTAAGAATTTGAACAAATGCAGTATTTAAAAAGAAAAAAATAATGATCTTTCCAGCACTATCTCATCTCTTTGTTTGTAGTCTGCAAGACCTTGAGCTCTGTTCCTCCCCCAGATACAAAAGTCTGATTGGATTATTAATATTGCATCAACTTTAAGCTTGTTTGTTTTAGCCTGGAGTCACCAAATTTCAGTTTTCTTAAAACCAGCTGTTAATTTCAAGTGCTAGTTAGATACCAAGTCCAGTTTGGAAAATCACAGAACACTTCAGCAGAGGACAAATTTTGGTTCCAAGTTTACTTCTGCTCTTCACCTTCCTTTTATGTGTCTTTATTCAGTTATCTCTTGTTATGTTATTGAATTGGGTGAGGAAGTGATTTTTGTTCAGTGTTGGCAGAGTAGCCAGCACAGTGAGGTTGTGGTTTAGGGCACTGGGGGCTTCACCTCTACTATTTGAGTTGTACTTTCGTTAACCAAAACAGTAGCTGGTGTACTGCATTTCACTATTATAGTTGTGAGCTTAGCAAAATTATTTCATCACTATAATTTTATGAGATTAACAATACAACATCTTTACATAGAAAAAATATTTTCCTTTTGAGTATTTTGTCTCACAAAGGTCACAGCAGAATCTGCACAAATGCAGAACAGGGTAACTGGGACTATGAAGGTATAGTGCACCTATTTCTCATTAGCCATGAATTAGTACCAAACAAAAATGAAAATTACTTGATTATTTGGCAGAAAGTTTAAAATTTGCACAGGGAAATACTCCTTCATATGATATGTACTTCAGTTATGAAGTACCTCATTGCTGCAGGCTGTGGATTCACAGAATCTACAAAAAGGTTATTAAATGCAAGGACACTGGCATTTGGGAAGTCCTGGGCTATCAAAATTGGAAAGTTACATGAATATTCTGGGGAAATTATTGCACTGTAAGCTTGCTTGTAAGCTTGCTTTTTAATTCATTGAGGGAGGTATTTTTTGGTGGTTTGTCTTTTTTTTTGCTGATGGTGTTTTGTTTTGTTTGTTAATGTTTGTTTCTTTTGTTCTCATATCTCTTCCCAAGAAATCTTTTACTTTCTCTTTGAAACTTTCCAGCATGGCATGACCTACTTGGATCTTTGACTCATTGCAGGCATTCTTACATAGGTAGAAGCCATGTATGCTGGGTAACTCCTAGTCTGCAATTGTTGGACAAGTGCTGGGAAGCTTTAGCATCATTTGTTTGCAGTCAGAAGTTCTCTGAGCTCTTTCTTCAGGTTAGCAAACACAGGACAAACAAATTGATTTGTGATGATTTTGTAATCAGAATGAGAGTTTGAGCAGTAGAACGGGTGACACTGTCCAAACCACTTGTGTGAGTACTTTTCCTTCTCCATAAGTGATTTCATGCCAGAAAACTTGAGATTTGACTTGGTTGAAGAGATCACTTCCAATTCATACTTTTTTTGGATTCATGCCAGAAGGTCAGTCTTCCTTACCTGTTCTCATCAGACCATAATGTTTCAGACAGAGAGCCCCATAGTGAGAACATGCTAACCCTTGGCTCTAGCTGTATCCATAAATCATGCTGCAGGCCACCTCTGCCTTACACTGAACCTCCCTCAGCCCGGCTGGAGAGAGGATACCTTTTTGCCCATATGAATCACTTAATCTCGGTCCAAGAAAGTTCAGTTTGTCTCTGTTCTATTGCAGCCAGTCCAGCCACCCTACATCCACATGGGGAAGGTGAAATAAATGGAAAGGGAGTAAGGATGAATTAAGAAGGGTGCTTAACAATTCCTATGCTTGGTCATGAGGGCCATGACAGTTCATTTGAAGGCCACAAATATCAGTTCTGGGAAGCTGTGTTGTGGGGTTTGGTTCTTTTTTGTTTGGTTTTGGTTTTTTTCCCCTGCTGTCTGGCTGTATGCAACTGTTTGTCTTGTATTCAGCTCAGTCTCAAAACAGAACATTCTCACTGTCTGCTGAAGGTTAGAGTCCTGGCTTTCATGCATTAAAAGTATTTAACAAATAACTAAATAAAAGATCAAAGGCACACACACTTGATTTTCACAGCCTTGCTCAGTCATCTGCAGCGTGAACAGCAAGTTTTGTGTGTGGTTAGATCTGCTCCTTTGCGGTTCTGAGTGTTCAACATGAAAATGGAAAACGAAGGTACATTTTGAGAAAAAAGCAATACCATAATTTAAAATTAAAGTTATGTTTTGCTTTCAGATACATTCACATTGAAAAGCTTTTTTCATTAAGACTTGTTTATAATTATGCTCGTAGGGAGAGATGACAAAATGGCTGTAAATCTCACATGTAGTCAGGATATAAAGGACACTCAAATAAAAATCAAGTCCCTACAGTGAGCCCCAAATTTGAGCAGCATGGCAGAAGCACATTTATTTCTAAGGGTGTCTGCAGTCATGCCTGAGTTCAAGGCTCTGAGCTGATCAAAACCTGAGGGCTCTTGTGAGCTGTGTTATCATCTACACTGCCAACAGACAGTTTCATAATCAGGTTATACAAACCACTTAAATTATTTTACTACCAAGTTCATTACACACTTTGAAACCTTACTGAGATCAGATGAAGGCAGCCAGAAAGAGGAATGAATATCTGTATGGTTTTATTTCAGGGGTTTTCAAGTCCTCCTCGAGACATCTTTTACCACTGACCTTGGAGAGTTTGAGATCTGTTGTAGTTGCAATGGTTAGAGCACTGAATTCAGCTAGTGGGAGATTAAATTTTCTTAAATGAATGGATGCAAATATTATCCACAATATTACCCATTTTTCAGGAATTGATCAGTTTACAGCTTTGGGACTGATCAGCTATGAGGTCCTTAAACAAGGAGTTTGAAATGTTGGAAACACTGAAAAAAACTTTCTAAATTGGTCTTGTCTGGCTGATTTATTTGATTGAAGCCTGTCTGTTGCTGAATCGAAAGGGGAGTTTGTATAGTTATTGGTTGGACAGTACCCCCAGCTAGATTTCAAGTGACTTAGCTAATCCTGAGTGAATTATTGGTACTATTACTTCCCAAATAGGGAGTTAATGTTTTGTTAAATATAGAGTGTAAAAGGGCTCTGATACTTCAAAGTCCTTTGCTTGCTGGGTAGGCAATGTAAAAGCTGCCAGTCAGAGATCATTGCACTGGACGTTTATTATTCTCTGTATTCCACAGGAAAAAAAAAAAAAAACCCTCCACAAGGAAACACATATTATTATATTTTGTGAGGTTAAATGTTCCATATTTTCCAACTAGCTTCACATTCTTTCTTTCTTTGTGCCATGAGAAAAGATAACAGCTTGATTTCATTATGCAGGCTCTGTCTGGATGTTTCAGGTGAAGATATACAAGAATGACAAGATAAACCTTCTTCTTTTGAGATTTCTGGATGTGCAAGATTTCCACATTTGTAAATCAAGCTGCATGAGTGCAAATATGTGAAAAGTGGCTTTCAATATTTATTTTCTGATGTCTTCACTTTCCTCTCTAGTTGTCCACATCGCCGAGCACATATGTAGGTGTGTGTGAGGAGAGGATTATTTTCTTCTGTCAGGTTTTACATCATGAAGGAAGAACTCCTTGACCTTGCTTGGTGGGTTGCTTCAGTGAAGTTCTACATTTCTTGTGGCTCAACTGAATTTCAAGCTGATTTGTGTAAAACCTGACAAATGACATCTGGCTGAACAGGGTATCCCTTCCATCACCCATATCCTACATCGGCATTTTTTTACGGGCAAACTGCTCTTAAGTGACTGGAACACCTGAAACCACCACATAGACACCACTAAGCAGAGTAAGTCTTGCAGAGAGCAAATGATCCAGGGTCACAGAGGTCCTGAAGTTTTGTTTGCAGTGAAACTGAGCATTAACGTTTTTTTTCAGAAAGGGCTGGCAGGCAGAAAAGAACTGTGTACTAGTTACATGTTACTTCATTGTGTGTTAAGCTGATGACCAGATAGAATTGAGCAACATTTGTCAATAAATGAGTGAAACTTTTGTGCAAGGAGAGAAAACTAAGAAATTATTTGGAATTAAATAGTCAGAAAACCAGCATGAGAGATTCATGATATTTTAGTTCTTTACTTAATCTGTGTACATTTTTTGAAATGATATCTTGATTACTTGAAATCTCTTTGAATAAGAAGTATTTAGTTTGCCACAGAAACATGTTTTTCCACTTCTCCCCCACATGCCTTTTCTCTTTCCATGTGTCTTTTTTTAACTTAATAGTATCCTGATACCAAAGGCTGCAGGTTAAAAACATACTTTATCAATTCCTGCATTTATTAAATATTGCCCTTTTATCACACATAGACATCTTATTGACTTACACCTTACACACTACACCTTACACCTGCATCCAAAAAAGCAACTGGTGGAAATCTTGCAGTAAAAGTCATAAAAAACTTGTACCATAGGACAAAACAAGCATGCCATCCATTCATTTTTCAACTGTCAGAGAAAAACACAATCCTAGAGAGCCACCAACACATGAACTTCCTGACCTTTGTACTGTGATAGTTGCTGTAATTATTGAATAGTGGGGATGGGCTGAGGGCTAACTAAGGAGGGGAATTTTGGGGGTTGGCCTTGGCAGTGAGATAAGGCTACATATAAGGGAGATGCAGCAGGGAGCACTACAGAGTATTTTTCCCAGTGTGCAGCTCAGCGAATTTGGATCCTGAAATCATGAGCCAGTGCCCCTTTGCGGGGAAGAATTACCTGTGAGTCCTTCCTCTCTCTATTTTGCTTTATAAATTAAATTCAAGTGATAAATTGTTAGTGCAAAATATGAAATCTCAGAGAGGAATTACTATTATTATCAACAAATAGACAGCTGTAGCTGTAGCTATCATTTTGCTATCACTAAATGAATAGAGATAATTCAAGGACTTGTCTGAGCACTTGTTATTTGATGAACTAAATGTGATTTTACCAGCTGTTACTGTGACAAGAGGAATTTCAGTTTTTATTAAAAGCCTGCTTTACTGGTTCTATTTTTCAAAATAAAGCATTGTTTGAATTGTAGATGCATCTGTTAGTAAAAAGGCAGGTGTATTCATAATTCTTTAATTAAATAGTTTACATATTTACTTAATTTTCTTCTTAGATTTAATTTTAACAAGCTATCTTTGGAAGATGAAAATGATGACAAATCTCAAGAAGGAATAAATAAAGCCAGCAAAGGTGGGCTTATCTATGGAGAATACCTACAAGTAAGTTTTTAGAATTTCATGTTTGCTGTCCTGGTTGCTCTTATGACTTGAGGCAGGACATGTGATTGACACTTCTCCCAGAAATCAGTCAGTTACTAAGACAGGTCTCCTGGTTTAACAGGCACAGGTGCCCATTTCAACTGGGACCTCAAGGTAGACTGTGGGAGGACTGCTCAGACTGCCAGAAAGCTCGATATTTTGGGGGATTTGGTAGGGAATTATCCATATTGTTAAGCCTAAACTGTAAAGTGACACACCACAAAAAGCTTTCTTTAGTCTGACAATAATCACTTGGCAATTTCTGCACACCAGCAGGCTTTATGCAACTTCCTTGAAAGTCTGGAATACTTGGCTGGAAAAATGTATTTCAGAAATCTAAGGGCTAGGATGATGACTAGGGGGGAAAATAAAACAAACAAACAAACAAACAAAAACTGCAAAAGCTAGGAATAATTAAGAAATAAGTAAAAAAAAATGCTATAGGTAATTTTTTTTTTTTCAGACAGCATGAACTGAAGTGAGAGGAAATAACTCTGTGCTTCTGAACCGATTTGTTGCCATATTCTTTAGAATCTTGCAAAGATTATTTGAAAACAGCTATGATTCGATTGTAAATTTGACTAAGAAAAAACATTTAGTAATGTCAGAACTGAAATTATTATTACTGCCTCAAATCAGAGCTGAGCAACAACAGCTTATGCTGATGTTATTGTATGATTACTCAAAATTTTACTGTGGGGAACCCTGTTTTCATGGGATATGGCAGTATAGATCTAAAATCTGGAAAAGATGATGGATATTTTGTTTTCTCTATTTTTAAATAAATAAATAAATATTTGAAATTACCCTTAAAATTATTTTCAAAACTTTATTATTTGCAGTACCTAAATGTTTCATTTCAGGCAAGATTTTTTCCTAATTAAAAAGTAAAATCAATACATGAGACAATTTAGTCAAAATTCTCACATTTCCTAGTGTGAGGTCTGTATGTGTATTTTTTATAAATATTTTTCTTAACAATTAGCTGCAGGCAGTAAGACTGCCATTACTAATAGTGTAATTGAGAGCTTTACAGAACAGTTCTTACCTTTAATTTTAAGCTGAACAAAATACTGAATGCTCAAGAACTTGAGAGTGAGAAGAATGGGAAAAAAATCCATGATGAGCATCTTTTCATTGTGACACATCAAGGTAAGTGGAGGAGTGCAGTGATGGTTGAGCAACATTTTTGCCATAGGGAGTTATTTGGTGCTGACACATGCAGTATGCTGTTTGCTTTCATTTTAGACACTTGCACAACAATATTTCTGTCTTTTATCTAATATATATAAATTGTGAGGCAGTAATCAACTCTATGCTTGTGAAGCCATAATTATAACCTTTGGATTTAGTAAACCAAGATATAGATGATTCTATTCTTAGAGAAATTAAGGTGGTGAAAATCTTGGTGTTATCCAAACAACAGGCTGCTTTGCAAGTTATTGTAGGCAAATTTTGTGTGTTGCCTTGTGTCTTCTCTGAAACTTCCGTTTTAACCACCTAGAATTTGTCTAGAAATCAGCACACAAGTTAGGCACTCCCAAATACCCATATCTGCCTGTTTTTCAGACCCTGGCCTGATGATATTTTCTGTTATTGACAGAAAACACATAGATTGTAAGCAGGTATGGAGTTAGATTTTACTGAAGTATCAGATCTGGACTTTCCCTTTCTTCATTTTGTAATGAACAATCTGTAGATCAAATAACTGATGTGTAAAACATATTTTAAAAAATTTTGTCAGTATTCTCAGCTCTAGATTATTTTGTCTAATACTGTAGGTAAAGGACAGAATACTGTAACAGGTAATTAGTGTATGTGTCAGCATCTTGTGCACTGGCAGTGTCCATGCAGGCTATTAATTTCAAATCAACATGTAAGAATTTTTCTTTCTTGGTGCTAAGAAGAACAAAGTAACCTTGAAGTTGATGCTAACAGTGTCTTTCTTCTTGTAGCATATGAACTTTGGTTTAAGCAGATTTTGTGGGAAATGGACTCTGTGCGAGTGATCTTTCAAAATGGTCACGTAAGTTAAATACTAATTTTTGGGAAAATTCAGCCCTGAATTTATCTTTCTTCCTGCCTCTCAGTTTATATTTGGATTTTCTAGAGCAACATGTGTTGTTTTTAGAAACAGCAACAAAAGACCAAATAAAATTTGGATGAGGGCTCTTACATGCTGATAGTAAAGATTTTTGATCAGCAAAATCTTATTTCCTCCTGAAGTATGCCTTTTGTGTAGATAACCTTACAAGGAATTCCATATTCAAAAATGTTCTCATACTCTCCTTCTAATGCTGGGTAACTGCAGAAACTTAAGTTGGAAATATTCTACTGCAGAAAAAGCAGGTTCAGAAACAAAACTGAAAAGCAGAAGGCTCACAGATATTTTTATGTTGAAAAGTACTTTCTGCCCTTTTTTCAGTTTCTGAAGTCTGCATACTATTTCCTTCCATCCAATATCTGCTGTGAGAACTCATTTTTGTGATTGTGTAATAGTAAGTCCAACAGAGAAGCAAGAATCCAAAGCAGTGTAATACTGTGTGAGAATTTCTGAAAATCACAAATATAAGTAACTCTTCCTATTTGTCCAAAGCTAAACACTTTATAACAATAGGCAAGAATGGAAAACTTTTGAATTAATACTAAATCCACAGAAAAATCTGACTGCATGCAGTTTGACAAATATCTCAATTACATCATTAGAATTTGTCTAAGAAGAAAATTTGAAAGTAGAAAGAAGATTGAAAGAAGAAACCTTTTTTTCATAACTTCCAATGAATATGTTCTCTGTTGTCCCCTATTTTCCTAATTTAATTGGCTTTTTAGTTTAATATTTTATCAATTTACAACTGACCATAATCAGTTCTTAAGAAAAATAATTTGGGATTTTTTTTTTTTTTTGTAAAAAATGAAGCCTTGCTTGCAATCAGAATTTGAAATGTCAATGTTAACTATACAGCCAAGCAATTAGGGAAATGATTATCATCTGCCATTTTTTGTAGTTTGATATTTCCTGGTTGCATACTCAGATTTTAGAGAAGTTTAATCCCATTGAAACTGAAATGAATTTTAGCAGACAACTCTGCAGGCAGAGTTTTTAACTTAGTGAGAAAAAGAACTTCTGTGTTTTGCATTTAATATTTTCTGTTTCCCACCAGATGTAGTCTTTTCTTCTCTGCTTGCTAACACACCTTTCTGATGAACATGTTTTAGATGTGCTCTCCTGATGCAGCTGTCAGATTATTTTGCTTCTCAACTTTTAAGTAATTAACATACCTGCCTTATGGCTTGTAGACTAGAACAAGAATAGAAATTATTTTGGAATAAATTAAAACAGAAAGTACATAATTTTCATATTATATAGTAATAAGTTACAATAATATTGTAATTATTGAAGATTATAAACTATTTTGCTTTAGCACTTATTGTATTTGACTGCTATTTTAGTCAAAACCATAAAACCCTGTATGACATGCCTACCTGTAATGTAACATCAGTCAGAAAAAAATGGATTTCAATCTTTAAAAGTTAGAGTTTCAGTTTTAAGTTAAAACCAGAGTGCTCCATTCCATATGAGATTCTCACACTATGGATTTCACATGGGAAGGACTTGGGAACTATAGTAATGTACAGCAGTGAAAAGACATGAAATAACTAGGTAGGATCTAAAGAAAACACCATTCTGGTTATGATCTTTATTTTTTATACAGGTAAGAGATGAGAGGAACATGCTGAAGGTTATTACTCGAATGAACAGAATTTCACTTATTCTGAAATTACTCGTGGAACAGTTCTCAGTTTTGGAAACTATGACTGCATTGGACTTCTTTGACTTCAGGTAAAGATTTATTACTCCTCCACAGCAATCCACATGCTGCTAGTTCCCATCCTTAGAACTGATTCTGAATTTTGCATGTGTGCTGCTGTCTGTCAGCAAGATGAGAGCTCACCTTGGAGAGGCAAACATGACATTAAAGTGCAAGGGTCAAATTATGAAATTGACCTTGACTAGGAGTCCAGCATGTTCTGCAAAGAAGTGCAAGTGAATTGTTGATGCTTTTGTGTAGGGTGCTGATGACTGGTTTCAGGGTCAAAAGTTAAAACAGTAGAAACAACAGAAATAGCTCATGGTTCTGCTAGCAATTTAGTTGGAACTTGGTAATGCGATTGAAGGCTTGTTGTATATCAAATCATAGAAGTGCTTGGGGGAGAAACATACACTCTAGATTATCAAACAGGTATTTCAGCTGTCTTGGTTTGCATGGTGTTGCCTTGGGTCTGCAGTGCTGGAGGCTTCAAGTGGCTGAACAGAACATTGCTGTCCCTTGTCCTTTCTCCCCAATAACTTCTGCTATCCAGTAGCAGCTCAATGTATTGCTGGGCTGTGTGGTGCGTACCTCTTCTGCCTTCTGCTCAGGCTTTCCTGGGATCTTTTGGCTTGTCTCACCTCTCCCATGGCATTTTTTCTCTTCCCTCACTACAGCTAGGTCCTTTCACCTCACTACCATGTGTTACAGCTTCATCCACTGTCTTCCTTCCCTGTATTTCTCCTGCTTGTGTCACTTGTGCATATCTGCCTTGTGACCTCAGTGCCATCCAGCATCACATCTACTTCGATATTTTGGTACCCTTTCCCTTCTATCTCTTAATGTTCCCTATTAAAAAGAGCAGGAAACTGATTTTTTTTCACTTGTTTGAATCTAGCATTACACTACAGCAAGGGAAATCCACGGGCTAATCATCTGTTTTGATCCGTACTTGCTTCAGCTTTTCAACCACATACTGTCATTTGATAAATAAACATGAGATTAAATCAATTATTTATCTCTGTCAAGTCTTGAACTCAATTCAAAAATGCATTACAATTATCTAGCAATGTGGGATTTCAGGTTACTTTTATTAGTTTTTCAGCATGGTCAGATGATTTAACTCTTAAGATTCCCTTTAATGAATACCTCAATAAAAACCCACTGGAAGTTATAATAGTGGAGCATTATTATACTCAATAGAATAAGGCAATATTCAATATTGCACATATATATCTTGCATGTGTAGACTATTATATTTAATAATATATATGAATCATGCTGTATATCAAGACTATTTAAAATGCATTCATTTGCATTCATTCATTATTGCTGTGAAAATTTTTGTAACAGCTTTTTGGGATGCAGCTGCTTAGTCTATTTGGAAAGGAAATGATATTCACTAACATTGCCTCCTGTACATCACATGCACAAAGCTGCTGTTTCAAAGCAGAAATTCACACACTTATGTTTGCACTCCCTGTGTATGCACAAACAATATAGAACTAGAAAATGAGATCATGTTGTATGTATACTGTAGTTGCATTAAAATTGCTTTTCCCAAATGCAGTCATAGAAAAGAAGTCTTCAGATAGCTATATATTCTCCTTGATGTGAAATATTGGGGGTTTTTTGAGAACCAGAGAAACCCACCCTTGTAAAATAACATCCTGCATTTTTTCATCTTTTCTGCTGTTCCCAAAGATACCACCTAAGCCCAGCCTCGGGTTTTCAGAGCCTGCAGTTTCGCTTGCTAGAGAACAAGATTGGTGTTCCCCAAAGTCTGAGAGTCCCTTATAACAGAAGGCATTACCGTGATAACTTCAAGGGACAGGATCATGAACTACTGCTTCAATCAGAGCAAGAACCAACACTACTGCAACTTGTGGAGGTAACAATGTCTATCTTGGACCAAGCTTCATTTTCCCTTATCTCCCAAGAATGTCCTTCATTAGGGTCAGCAACAAATTTTCCTACCTTAAGAGAAACAAGCACATTGGCAAATTCTCTGTAAATTGTGTTTTGGATTCTTGACAAATCTGTCATGAAAGAGAGTTAGTTGTTAGTAAACCAACTGATTTTTCACAGCATTTCCCTTTCGCCTGAAAATTCTGGCTGTTAAACTGGTAAACTGCATTGTGTGAGCTAAGAATGTAAATGCACTGTTTTATTTGCATTGTTTTTCATGACTATAAGCCCTTTTGGGAGGAAAACTTTAAAAATAGTCCCACTATTACTGATGGCTATTAGAGAGGTTAAAAACTATAGACGGCTCTAAGTCTTCCTTCTGAGATTTATCATTACTATAATCCCATATATATGTGGAATAAGATTTGCTTTTCTGTAGTTTGTTTTAAAGATATCCTTAGAGTGAGACAGATTTTGTCTTCCAACATTGACCATGCAATCTGGAACCTGAGGGGGTTGGTATGGCACCATTAGCCAGGTGTAAATCATCCACATGGACATGCTGAATTCAGCAATAAGCACTTCCACAGGATACTAAACTAGAACCATAGTACTAGAATTTGTGTTGTTATAACTTGTAATTCTAGGATAGTGCAGTTGCATTGTTATTCTTTGAACATATTATTATTATTATTATTATTATTATTATTATTATTATTATTATTATTATTATTATTATTATTATTATTATTACTACTACTACTACTACTGTTATTATTATTATTATTAAAGGCATGGCTGGAAAGAACTCCGGGACTTGATGCAGAAGAATTTGATTTCTGGGGACAATTTGAAGAGAATGTTTTAAAAGGCCTAGAAGAGGAATTTGCCTTGATACAGGTATATAGTGTACTCTTGAACTACCTATAAGCAAAGACACCTGGCAAAATGATATTGTGACATGAATTTAACTTTTAGCTTACTCAAAGTTTCTCACTCCACTTAATCTTCATCAGTCATTGTCTGCAAGAAGCAGAAAAAAAAAAAGCAAATTCTTCAGGAAATAGGAATATTTTTTAAAATTTGACATCTAAGACAATTTAAAGCATGACATACATGCATGATTTGGATTGTAAAAGGGATGGATTAGTATCAATGGAAGGGCTGAAGTTGATTTTACTGAAACTACAACTTCACCTTTGGTTAGTACTTGCATCTACAATCTAGAATAAATATGAAGTTTGGGCCCCTGAACTGTGGATATGGAATGTCACTATTAACAGCTTGTTTCTGTTTAACAATACATGGTAATTTGCTGCTATGTGATCATTTGAATTGCACTGGAAAATAAGCACCAGAAAATCTCTGACTATTCTAAGACCTGCAGTTTTAAATACCATTTTTAAATTTTTTCACTTTTAATGAAAAAAATAAGAATTTCTCAACTTCCTGAGAATATCTGTTTATGACTTTCTAACTTATCTAAACTTTTTAATTTGCATATTTCTTGCCCAGAACTCTACAAGGATGTAATTTTTTTGCCTTGAAAACAAATAAATCAGAATTCAAACAAATTATGATTAAATTTTTTAAGGTCTCTAGATCAAAAAATGTGATAAATTGCCAGTTTGTTTGAATATTCATTTATCAGAGTTGTGCTGGAATCAATTTAATTGTACATTTCTTGGTAATTTTACTTTTCAAAGGATAATGACTCATGTATCTTATTTGAAAATACAGTTCTTACATCTAAGATGCAAACTTCAGAGTACTTATTTAAATAAAGGTTGTATAATGAATCATTCAAGTGCTTAATTTTCCCTGTTGAATTCTAAAATTTGTCTTTGTTTTAAATACCAAAGGCGAAAGCAGAATCAGAAGAAAAAGATGACTTGTTGTCTGAATTCCAAAAACAGAGAGATGTATTACTTTCATTATTTGATGAAAAACGCCATGAACATCTGCTCAGTAAAGGTAGATTTTATTACCATATGCCAATATGCACTTTGTGTGTTTTAAACGTAACTTTAGAATGTTTGTTACAGCATGAAAGTTGCAGGAGGATAAGCTACAAACTAGGGACACTTGTATTTTGCAGGAGAGAGACGACTGTCCTACAAAGCACTGAAGGGGGCCTTGATGATCTACTTCTACAGGTAATGTTGTAAGATGTGTCTTTGATGGTGACTGGCAGGAGGAGAGCTGAAGGTTAAGAACAGTAGCACAGGTTCAGTTAGGCTGGAATGGGCTGTGGGAAGCAATCTATCTCAGCCCTCCACAGGAACCCTGGTTAGTCAGATACAGCTCAAACGTCAAACCAGGCTGCTCAGCTCCATGTCCAGCTGAGTTCTGAATATCTTCAAGGATGGAGATTGCACATCCCCTCTGGGCAGCTGTTCCTTGCTTCACCAGATGCTGCTTCTCAGACTGTAACTAGTAAATGCCTTGTTCTACGTGTCCTAGAAAGATGTGGAGACCTTTTCCAAGTCCAAAAATAAAGGGGCAGAGCAAGACTTACACAGCAGAAACATTTGTCAAAATATCTGCTGATATTTCAGTACCAATTTAGGAAAAGTATACTTTAAGTCACTAAGCACTGGTGAAATGCAACTGAAAAATACAGCTTATGCTGAGAGGTCTCTGTCTTCTCTTTCATTTTCCAAGGGAGGAGCCTCGTTTCCAGGTTCCCTTTCAGCTTCTTACCTCTCTTATGGATCTCGATGTGCTCATGACTAAATGGAGATGTAAGTTGGACTTTTTTGACTGCAACACACCCTCTTCTAGATGCAAATAAATTGTTCTCTGAGTTACACCCAGTCTTAGAATTGAGCTTTGAAGTTCATACTTTAGGAATGACTCTTTTTGCTTGTACTTTAGCCAAGCGGAAAGATAAAGAGTTGCTTCTGTGACAATTAGATAGGTATAGCTACCACTTCTATGACCTGCTTTAAGTGTACTATATTCTTTAACGGGCAGGTATCTATTTTTCAACGTATCCCAGAAAGTCATAACAACTTGTCTTCTCAAACATTCCTTCTGCCTCCTTCCCTATCTAGACATATATAAGTGAATGTATAATTCTGTGTTAACAGAGCATAGTAATGTGTAATAATTGGTGTGTTTATTCTGAATGAATGGTAATTTTATATTAATTGACTGAAGAATGACAGAATTAATTCCTGCATTGCTGAAGACCTAATAGTTCTGTATCCCTGTAAAGATCTCTGAATGACCTTTAATATGTGTGACTGTTCAGTTATGTCTAAATACTGAACATGTGCCACTTTCTCCTGTTGTATCATTTAGACAACCATGTCTGTTTGGTGCACAGAATGATTGGCAGTAAGGCTGGCACTGGAGGCTCATCAGGCTACCACTACTTGCGCTCAACAGTGAGGTAGAAATAACCTGCTTCCCCTGTCACCTGCAATAATACAGTTCATAAATACTCCAATGCTGGGAAACATATTTCAGATGGTTCACTGGAGGCCAAAGGGTTGCTGATGCTCTTCTGGGACTCTAGCATCTCCTCCTGGTTGATGTACATTTATTTATCAGTGCCATATAAATTCCAAGCCTTCTAGGGCAAAAATAACTCCTTTTTCTCACTTACGAAAAGGTGCCATCTATAATTCTCAGTGGAGGGGTACAGGCATTACAGTGAGAGCAATAGTGTTAACCCTGCATTGTTAGTTTGCGTGCAACTAGCCCAAGTTAATTAGACGACACAGAAGGAAGTGAGCCCCAGCTACTTTGTAACTGAGTTTCCTTAGTCCCTAGCATGACCCCTAATTGCACAACTTCCTTAAAAGAGGATCTTTGAGGTTTATTCTCAAAGAGCTGCGAATCACTATGTAGCGCTGTGAGCAGCTATTATCACAACCAATGGAACAGAGAGCAGAGTAGAAAGCAGACGGTTAGACTGATGTTGAAGACTGAATGTCCACTGTTGTTTTTAGAAAGCTCTCCCACTGCTCCTTAATGTCAGGTTAAAATTCCTAGATAAATTCTGCTAAAAATCACACCCTATGGACTCAGCATTTTCAGAAGAAAGATGTTACTGTAGATCCCTAGTAACCCTAATCTGCTATGCCCCAGAAGGTTAGGACTGGATTCTTGCTCTGCAATATTCAGGAGGGTTACTGCAAGGAATCCTATTGTTTGCGTGAAAAGAAATGATTACTGATTACATTGGAAATTATGGCCTTCTATGCTGATGGAATTTTTTTCCAATTGTCTTTTTCAGTGACAGATACAAGGTGTTCGTGGATTTGTTCAATCTTTCAACATTTCTAGTGCCAAGACACTGGATACCAAAGATGAACCCAACCATTCATAAATTCCTTTACACAGCAGAATACTGTGACAGTTCCTACTTCAGCAGTGATGACTCTGACTAGCCTGCCTTTCTAGGCTGGTTGCTTTAAAGAACTTCCTGACTTTCACCTTGAGTGGTGCCCCTAAGCCATTCCCACAACATGTGTGGGTATGTAAATATGTATTTATGTATGACAGCTTTGTGAATAGTAAAATTGGTTTGTGAAAGAAATTACTTGCTTATAGAAAAAATAAATCTGTATTGAGTTAGCCTATGTTAAGAGTAAAATGATACACCAATTCAACCCAATGACCAATTTAACTCTTAGCTGGCTTCTTAAAGCCTACACCTAGAGAAAGGGAGAAAGCTATATGCAGTTGTTATGACCATGACTTATTTGTACATATTTTTGTATTTGCTTGTTTGCCTAATGGCTGGTACAATTTATGTCTAGTTGAGGACATAATCAGTCTCATCACCTTCAGAAGAATATTAGTTTCTGAGCTCTAGTGCAATTTAAAAAGGAATTTTGGGTTAAAAGTTTCAAAAGCTAGATTCAAACAAGTAAGTCCTGAATCTATAGAAACCAAACCCTCCTGAACTTATAATACATCAAGAACCGTGTTGCTGTCTCTTTACATGTGAATGTGAATCCCTTATGTAGAAATTCTCTTAAAAATAGCAGATATAAGTACTTACTTTGCATTTCAAATAAAGCAGTATTAAAGCTCATCTTTTGTTAAGTCTTCTTCTAAAGCAAACTATAAAATCCAAACAAGAGTATGACAGGCATTTAAAGTGATTTTTATTCAAATTGGTATACAATAAAAAGGCAACTTTGGCTATAGAATATTGATAAAGTAGTGTCATTTTCTCATTAAATGGACTTTAGTCTTTTTAAGTGCTTCTTCTGGAAAGACACAAACACTGTAGGCTGGAGTTTCTGGTAAGTTCTCTCTAACACAGCACTTCAGGTACTTATACCTGGCCATAGCACCTCAAAACCACTGGAGGTACATCTGTGTTTCATATTGCTATGACTATATCACTCTTATTCATGCCCATCAGGGACTTTGTTTTCCAGTTATGGAAGTGTGCTATCTGTTGTTTGTAAGCCACTCAGGGAAGGTCAGACTACACAACACTCAAGAGTTCAGAAGACTTCACATTTTTTAAAACTGAACTCTTCAGCCAAGTAAATTCAGTAAATAGCAAAACCTAAAGTAGAGAAACATCACACTTGGTCTTCCTTTCATTTAAAATAATAACGATTAGAAAGACTAAAACAGCGACACTTAACAATAGACAATTATAAATACACATTGCATTTGTCATAAAAAGGTTATAAAAAACTAATCTAAAAACATGGTACAGTAATTGAGTGCAAAAATTACAGAATTGCTTCAATACTTTTCACAGCAGGCCTTCTTAAAAGATACAGGTAAAGTATTCCAGGTGAAAAATTCAGAGCATTTTAAAATTACACGTTACATTGTGAGTTCTAGTTACATTTGCCCACAGATGCAGTTTCACAGCTCAGCAAAGCTGGAATATCTTTTTATTACCAGCAAGTCCCACCTCTGAATTCAATTAATGAGGGAAAATGAAACACTTACACTAGTATTTATATATATATATGTATATATATATATATACTCTGTAATTGCTGACTTTTTAAACTGTTACTCATGATTCTTCTCATATTCAAATGATTCAAATATACTCTTATACTATGGATTTTTTGAACCAAATTCCTTATTTTTTGTCATAATTTTTCTCCTTTTAAAATTTTTTTTATGGTGTAGTATTCAACACCTGGATAAAGCTTACATTTGAGACTTCAGTCCATCTTTATAACTACTATTGGTACACTCTGCAGTTGAGTCTTCTTACTCCATGAGAAATATGGCATTCAACACAAATTCCAAATAAAAACATTTTCAAAAACTTCAGCCACGAGTTGCAGGAAATGCTTACAGCCATTTCTCATATTTGAAAATGGTGTTTTGAATTACCTCTTCATATACAGTGTCTGTCCTCATGATACTTGTGGCCTTTGACCAGTTGTAGAGGCCCAGAGAAATGTCAAACAAATACTGCTGAAACTGTTTCTGCTATACCTAGAAATGATGCAAAATTTGCTTTTAATAAATACTGAAGTGGAGACTTCCCAGAATTCATATGCATATAATGTCCTCTCCCCTCCACACCGTGACAGTAGGAATCCAGGGAATCATCTGCAACCCTTTTATTTCTTCCTTGCCTGCCACTGTGTATAGCTGAAACCATCTCCTCCTTCCTCTGCTTTTATGTTCAAAATTTTATATCCTGGTCTCAGAGCACCTCTAAATCAGAAGACAACAGCTCTGTGGGAAAAGGAGCAACTACTGTCCTTTGCTGGATTGTTCTTGTGTGGTACATTACAGAAAATGTGAAAGATGCTGCTTTTTGAAAGAATAGACCTTGAAAATAACACATCTGTTCTCCCTACCATCTCTATAATTTACTTGCTTTATCACTACTTCTAAATTTCTTTTGACAAACTGTTTATGCAATAACAATAAGAACATAGATTCAGTAGTGTGAGAAAACTCTGATTGGATACATTGCTCTAATCTTTACTAAGTGCAGGCAAACCAAATATTGTCTATTCTTTATGTGCAGAAGACTTTGGTAATCTAACACCTCTTGCAATGACCCAGAGTTATTGTGAAATACACATGGAAGGGAAAGCCACTGGGTTACTGTAACACAAAATTACAACAGGTGCACAACACTTCTTATCTAGTGAAAATACCCCACCAATTTATCTCAGCAATCTGATGATAAACCAGAGCTTTACCTGCCTTACCTCCGTATCTAGCAGAAACTGGGTATTTAATGCTACAGAAATCCCTCAAACACACACAAAAAAAATCACAAACAACAGGGCAGGAGATCAAACTAGCACTAAAAAGATGTATTTCTGTCCTCCAAGAAAAGCCATGAGCAGGGTACACAATTCCCAGGTAGATTCGCTTTTCATATTTGTTTGCTAAACTGAGCCCAGAGATAATGACATCCACCAGACAAGGACAGCAGCTATTTTATCTAAAGGGAGTATAGTCATGGCACCCACCTAAATCCATCACATATGACTGAATATTTTACAATGCCAGTACCTCTGCATGGTAAGGGGCAACAGTACTCTGATTATTTATTTTGTCTTACACCGCTTTGCTTTTACATGGTGCTTTTCAATCATATGACTTGGTTGAACTAGCAACCACTTTATATATTTTTCCATCTGGACTCATTTAACCGCTTTTAAAGCATAGCAATGATTTCTACTGCCTCTCTGAGGATCCCATTATACCTCTATTATACTATTATATATTATTATGATTATAATTATTTGTTATTGCCATTGAGAAACATATCCCAGCCCATAGCCCTTACCACTTACTTTTTGTCAGACTTACCACAGACATTGCTGCCTATCTTAACACGGACGTAGCCATCTATTCCCCATGTTGGTCCCCAAGAGTTCTGTACAATCCAGTAAGGGATGCTACCTGGAAGAGACATTTCATGAACAAGAGGCAACATAAGACTTGGGAAGCTTTAGCCTCCTAACACTCCACAGAGTTAATTAACATTTCAGTATCTCACAGCTTCTGATGGATTGATGATACAGGCCAGTGAAACCTGCTGTTGTTCAAATAGATAACACAGCTAATCTTCTGATGGGAAGACTGGATATGGGCTCTTGTGGCATAAAGACACACAAAGCCATGGTCTTGACTTTGCAAGGATGAAGCTCCACAGAACTGAAGAAGCAATGACAAAAAGAGTTTTTCTTCTAGCTGATGTAAAGATGATGTGATCTTCACAGAACTTCCAGAACTGATGTGACACCAAGCTCCACAGCTTCCAACAGAAAACCAAGTTTTGGATTTTAATCATTTGTCCCACAAAAGGCAGAAGAAACCTACTGTGCTGAAGTTCAGCTGGTGAAAACGCACCTGTTCTGTCAAAACCAGTGATAAGAACAGCATGGTTTGCTCTTCCACTGGAGCAGTGATATTGTATGATTCCACCGAGATAATCCTGCCAGCTAACAGCATCGACTGTCACTGCCAAAGGGCCCCAGCTGACAAGCATCCTCATCATTTCCTCCTCCTGACCACTGCAAAAGAAGTGAGTAAAAATACCAAGTTACCTAAATTAGCCACTAAAGTGATTAGAGTGATTGTAGTCTACTTCTTAAGAACAGTTTAAAAATCAAGTAATTAAAATCTTTCAGGTCAAACCAGTGGGCAATGGAGAGCACTACATACTTTTTGTACATAACTCTTCTCAGTTAAAACCAGCTTTGAACAAATCATTAGTGTTTATTAGAATTTCCCACTGTTTTTTAAACCTACAGAAGTATCTCTTAACATAATAATACACTAAAGTATGTGTCTCAAACATATCCGAACACAGAACATTTCCACTATCAGACGTTTATCATTAGCACCCTCATACAGTTTTATTTATCGAATATACTGGAACAGGAAATTTTCATCACTGCATGATATGTTCATTAACTAAATTTGGCAAATACAGATGAGCAAAGATATGATTGATTTTAGTTACTTATGTCTAGAAGTAACACAAGTCCTGGTATCAGAATAATACTTTTTGTCTTTATTCAGTAGTTATACTGTACTGATAAAAATTAGAAATTAAGTTTCTTCACACAGAAACGTAAAAAGCTGAAGTATTTACAGAGTTCAGTTGACAACACTTTCTAAAGTCATGGGCTGAAAAGGATGTGGGTAGATATGTAAATGCATGAATACTGAAGTAATTTAACACTTCCTAATTTTTTAGTAAATTCCAGTTACTGTTGGTAGGACTGTTTCTGACAAAAGCAATGTAATATTCATATATTAAAAACTGTATCTGACTCTATATTACAGTTTCTAGCCAATTTAAAAGACCTAATTTCAAGACACAAGCTTTCTCATTTGAACAGGCCTAGTGATGGCTGTGTTCAGTGGATTAATTGTGGCAGGCCTTAATTCTCAAAGATATTGTACATTAATCCTCCAGCACACAGCTACAGAACTGATGCAATCAACCTCAGAACCTTTGCCTGGTCAATGCACTGTTCACTCCACCTTCCTCCATGACTGCTGAACACAGAAGGAAAAGTACAGCAAAAGAAAAGAATGAATAATAGCTACCTGAAGTCATATGCAGCAAATCCTGTTATTGAAACTCCAAAATATGAGGGCTCAAAATAATGGCATAGTCCTGTCTGAGCTTTAAAAGTGTATTCTGAATCTCTCACGAGTTTTACTTTTGTCTGCAAGAAGGTAATTGAGCAAGAATTTAATGCATTTGACTTTACTACTATGCAGCTCAAAATGTATAATGACCATACAGCCAACCCAAAATTCAGTGCGCACTGGGCAAGATTAGAAGAAAGAATGTCACATTGTGAAATAAATATTTACTATCTCTAGTTTCCTTGTTCACTGAGCTTCAGAAGTGATTCAGAAATCTTTAAATAAGAAACTATATTTAAAAGGCATCTCTGGTTTAAACTATCGTCATAAGCAATCCTGTCAAATTTCAAGACACAGATATTAATTCACTTCATTCATGAACTATTCATTCTCTTCAAATGACTTCCACACACAAAATAATAGTTACCTTGAGACAATTCAAGAAGCACAAGTATCCCAGACAGCTATCTAAAATACTGTAAAGTCCAGCATGTAATTCTCATGCTAGTACATGCTGTATGCATCAGCCTTTTATACTTCTCACGTCTTCTGCAGTACAGTATATTTATGACAGTGACTTCTTCAGCCTAATTAATTTGTGGTTCCTCTGCTGCCAAGTAAGAGGCAGTTTTGCTTCAGAGGAATAAAGGTGAATATCCTCTGTTGTTCTTGATAGTCAAACTTAAGTTACCTAGACTGTTATTAGCTAGGAGTATATTACTCTTCAGGGGTAGAACAACACTTTCTTAAATTCTGTTTTGTTTTTTTAATTCAAAAAACTAAAGAATTCTTTTTATATTTTTGTAAGTCAATCTGAGAGAGCGCTTTTTATTTCAAAGATACTAAAATATTTCTGTTTACCTATGTTACTAACATACATTTTGAATTTTTAATGAAATTAAATGTGTTAGCAATAACTGAAGTAGAAACTTTGAATGCATTTTCAATGTTTTGGGCTGCAAAAGAAACAAACATAAACACAGTTCATTTTAATTTGAGGTTTTCCACACACACTTGTACATGCAACAGAAACTACTGAAATTTGAAAAGAGAAAATGTTAAGATCCTTCCTTTTCCCCAGATGCTAGTACTTTAAATCCACAAAATGCCATATGCATAAATGGCTCTGTCTACACTGGCACTGTATGCCTGCAAATGAATTCAGGAACATCAATTTCAGCCCCTGTGGACTGTTACATCCATAAGAACATGTATGAATTTGTTACGTTCACAAGAACATGTACAGACCATAAAGTTCCAATTACATTTCAATTCTGCTTGAACTAATTCTCTCTTGGTTCAAAACTAAATAAATAAGCATACATATATGCACACACACATATGTTTAAAAATAACACCCTGAACATTTCACCTTCCCCATCAGTTTTTTCCAATAAATAAGAATGCTAATAGAGAAGCTGATGAAGTGTTTTGGGATTTTTTCAAACCTGGTTCAGCCAGCTCAAAGCGCTAACAGTGGATCCCCCGCTGCAGCCGTAGTTATTGTATGAGCAGTCAAGAACTTGCTGCACACTGAGCTCTTCCAGGGTGTTTCTTTTAATTGCATAGGCAGACTCTATGCCACCTACAACACTGAAAGCCCAGCAGCCTCCACACTGATAGAAAGAAAAGGGAAATGGCAGAGAAAGCAAAAGTCAGTTTTGTTTTTGAAGTTTGATACGAAAAAAAAGGCAAAAGAGTCTTCCAATGCTCTTCATTCAATACATCATCCTTGAACTCTGTTTTTAAGGCAATAATGAAGAAATGTAATCATCCATTTAAAATGCTGAACTGAAATGTTTTTCCCCCTATATTGCTCTCTGAATGCTAGAAAGGCCTTATTTTAAGGACTCCTTCCTGATGAATTTTTGTTCTTGATGATAGGTCTGAAGATGCTTTTTAGTCTGAGATACCTACTTTCCAAAAAAGAAAAAGTGGCCTCAGGATGAAATTAGTTTTTAACCACACTAAGAAGTTTTTCTAGAACTCTGTAGAAACAGATTGCAGTTTAAGAAATGGTAAAGTGGAATTAAACATAATAGAAAAAATCTTAGACAATAACAATCTATACTGCAATTCTAGGCTCCTTGAACTGTGATATTTAAAATAAGCAGCAGAATTTATTCCTCACAAGTTCCTATGTGAAACATGGAGAGGAGGTACTGGGGATTGAACAGCTTGTTTCTTACCAGTGACCATAATCACCTTGGGATAAACTGTAATTGTGTGGGGTCTGTTTGCTTTCCTATCATGAATGCATCCCCTGAGTAATTCACTGGTAAAGACATGGGTGTTGACCAGCCAAGGGGATTCAGTCATGGAAGAAAAACAACAGGAAAGGATCTACACCTCTCCAGATGGCATGAGCTCAAGTACTGAACTTACCTTGGTTCCTTCAGAAAAATACAAAATGCACACGGTGCAAAATACTTGGAGATTCAGTTAACTAGATAAAAAAATGTATTACAGTTTCTAAATGCACATTTACACCTCATTCTTTTAAGTCTAATACAGTTTTGCATAAAATGCTACATGACTTTGTGTATGTTCAACTAGCAACCCTCGTGCCAGTGCTCTGAGGAGCCCTCCAGCAGAGCTGGTCCCTGCAAACCTTCCCTGTACTCTGCAGCCAACCTTCTGAGAACCAGGAACAGAAAACACCAGGACTTACTGTCTGCTGATTTCTCACTTCTGCAATGACTTTCTTGTCCCTCCAGTCAAACTTCTTTGGCAGAGGCTTTTCCTTGGCCTTTGACACTTTTATGTATCTGGGGAGCTTGTGAGGTATGCTTCTCAAGTAAATAGCTAAACACAGAACACAAAACATCTATAAATCTAGGAACAAAAAAAAAAGTTGAACAACTACTTTACTAGAATTCAGAGGTAACTTCAATCTACAGTTACAACCATGAGACTGCATCTCATTCTAAAATCCATAGAAAATTAATGTATTTTAAAATAATCATTATGCTCCAGAATGAATATAAGTATTTCTACAGTTTCAAAAATAACAGAAATACTCTATGTAGGGCATGTGGGTAGGAAGTATGAAGATTTTCTCAAGTTGAACAGTAACCACAGATACTCCATAAAACAAATTCTACTTGAAAATTTCCAAAACATTTTATTTACTTAAAAAATAATTTGTTTTAGCCATGTGCAAGGGGAAAATAAGAGGAGAATAAAGATTCTGAAACACCTGGGTTTCAGTTGCTGGGTTTTCACTAAGATATGTTGTTTAATTATTTAAAATTAAAACAAGATGTTAAATCCTCTGATGAATAGAATATGTAACAACAGACATAAACAGCAAGAAGGGAAGGTATCAGAAAATTTTCTAGGAAAAAAAAATTAAGCATGTCATTGCTCGAGAAAGCTCCAACTGTCATTCCACAGCCATGGACCTGCAAGCATTGTTTGGACTGTAGTCAATTTTGTGCTGGGGTAGGGAATATGAAGATATATACTGGAGAACCTTGTGTATCTTCCTTTTTTAAAAAGGAAGACCCTTGTGTATTTTCCTTTCTTCTGTTGCAACTGAAAAAAGCTTTAAAGTGGAGTGAGAAGAAAGAAAGAAAACCAGAACTGCCTGAATAATAAAACGTATTCTGGCTGTGGGCAATTCAATCTTGCAAGACTACAGAACAAGAAGATGATTGTTGTATCCTCCAGAAGTACTTACAGTTTGGTACCAGACACTGTACATTAGCTGACTATTAGCCTGGGAAGGATCTGTAAATGTGAAAGACACAAGGTTCTGGGAAAGAATAAAAAAAATCGAACAGAAAAGGCATTAAAAGAAACCAGCAAATATACCTTTGAACTCCTCAGGAAACAGGTGAGAAAACTGATTTATTCCATAGACAGCAGTCGTATTATCTCTTGATAATGAATTCAATAATCTAATTCTTTCAGCGCTTTCCTGAAGGAATGAAAAAATAATTGTGGGTATTATCAAGTTGGCAATAGGGACAAAACCATAGAAGCAGAAAAAGAAAAGGTTAGCAACAGTAAACATGAAATTAGGTAGCAAGTGCTGTTCATCTCAAATTTGTCCTGTATCCCTAGCAAAAGGAAAGCCATTACACGAATTTAAACTCCAACAGACACCAAAAAAGCATTTGTAAAGTGCAAAAAATTTACTTGAAGCAGACAAAACAGGCATGCTGAGAACAAGTTGTGTCAAACTCATCTGATGTCCTTCTTTGACAGCACAACAAACCTTGTGGTTGAGAGATATACAAAAATGTCTTCAGATACGAATTAACCCCATCGCTTCATATCTTTTATGAGGCGAAAGCACAGTACAATGACCTGGAGGCCTCCCCGCCTCCTCCCGGCGGCCCGACGTCGCGGGGCAGCCGCTCCGGCGGCCGGCGGTGACCCGCGGGGCCGGCTCGCAGGGCGCAGGGGAGCGGCACCGGGGGAGCGGCACCAGGGAGCAGTACCGGGGAGTGGCACCGGGGAGCGGCCCCTAGGTGCAGTACCGGGGAGAGGCCCCGGGGAGCGGCCCCAATGAGTGGCACCGCGGGAGCGGCCGCGTCCCGGCACGGCGGGAGGAGCGCTCCGGCCCGCGCCTCCGGCCTCCGTCACCCGGCCCGCCGGGCCCGCACCAGCCTGCCGCGCAGCGCGGATAGCGAGGGAAGCGCCGGCTGGGCCATCCAGCCGCTGGGCCACCTACCCGCAGAGCGGCCGCTTCCTCTCGTTCCCGGCCGCCGCCGCCCTCCCCCCGCAGCCGGCTGCCTGCAGGCGCCGGGAGGGCGGCACTGCCCGGCCGCAGCAGGCAGAGGAGCAGCGCCAGCCCCGCCATCGGCCACCGTGCCATGGCGGGGTGGCCCCGGCAGGCAGGCACCCCCACCCGCAGAGCCCAGGTCCGTCCGGTTCCGAGCGGGTAAGGGGCTGGACCCTCCCGCCTTCCCCGCCCCTGGCCGCAGGCTGCGCCCGCTGCCGCTTCCCGCGGGGCCGGCGGGGCGGGGCGGGGCATCCAGGAGCGGCCGCCCGGCACCGCCGCTCCCGGCTGGGAGAGCTCCTGCGGCTCTTCTCCTGGGGGCTGTTGGGGGATGTCGGAGTCCTAGCTGTGTTTGAGAGTGCTCGCCGGTGCCTGGACAAAGCCGTGTTTCCAAGGGTGTTTTTCCGTATGGGAGACCCGCGCCAGGCGCGCAGGGCTGCAGAGGAGGGGCGAAGGGGTGCTGGGCGTTCAGGTATCTGCCAGGTAATAAATTCGTGCAAGCCCTTCTCCGAGAGGAAGTTAGTTGGTGCCTGCGAGCTGGGCTGCCGGTAGGAGAGGGAAGCAGCAGGAACGCAGGTTACAGGCTTTAGCAAGGAAAGGCACGGGTGGGGAGAGCAGAGCTGCTCGGTGCTGCACAGCCGGTGTCCCGCAGCCTGTGCATCCCAGCGAGAGTTTGTGCTGAAATAACGCACGGAGAGAAACCGTGACTTTCCTCAGAAACTGGTCATGCTGGTACTTGAGTAAGCAGGTCAGTGTTCAGCGCTTAAAAGGTCCAGTAGGCCACTACGAGTTAACAGAGCCCTCTTAGTTAATTTCCATCACCAGGCATTTTTAGGCAGTGCCTGTAAATAGGATATTTGTATCTTTTAAACCTGCTGTCTCTCTGCTGCTTTCCCCCCACGCACACAGGTGAAGGCACAGGTGCTCTGTCCTGTGATGCTGGTAGCACTGTGCTTGGGGAACAAACCTGGGGGGAATCACAATCCAGTTTTGCCTTTGCGCCCCTCCATTGGAATGGCTGTTGGGGAATTGGCTGAACTGCCCCCGGTTTTGTTACAGGGAAGGCTATTTATGGCTTATAGCCAGTGCATGGAAGAGCTTGTTAGCAGGGTGGATATTATTGGTTATTCTGATATGGTTTATTACTGTAAACTCAGGACTGGCATTGGAGATGTGGTTATAATTTATTACAAACTTGTGTTGACAGATTGAGGTCTGGGATCAGCATAGGAACTGAATGGTGAAACCTTTTGTGGATGGTTTGAACTTCAGTAGCCAAATTCTGAGGCAAATTCCATCAAATTGTGACTGAGCACTGAGGCCCTCGTGAGAAGTGCAGGGTGCAGTGTCCAGCAGGAGTGTCAAGGGGCAGCTTGCTATCCACAGCTTTGGATGTACTGATTGTGGGAGGAACAGAAGCCTTAATGCAACAGTCACATGGTTTTTTTCTTTATGGTACAATATAATGGAACAGGAAAGAAGTTACTTTGCCACTTAGTGTAAGCAACAGAAAGATGCTGAAATTATGCTTTGTTTAAAAACATACTTTTCATTAAAAATTTAAGATTTTTCATTGGTCTAACATGACCAACTTTCTTTAAATTGGCCTGCTGCCCTTGAAATGTGTTGTTCCAGGATTATGATTATCTCAAGCTGCATAGTTTTTCTTATTTTTAATATATAGTAGTTAAATTTTAAACCAGCCAACCTAGCTTTAATAGAACAAAGAGATAAACTTTCTGCTATTTTTTTGTTGTTATTTCTATAGGCTGTGTGGTTTTCGAACAGAAGTAATCTTGATTGGCAAAGCTGCTTTGTTTTATACGTAGGCTTTCAGGGTTACTTTTCCCAGGAAACACATGAGGGCAGCAAAGGACTTCTGAAATGTAGTTGCAAACCATGCAGCTTTCATTTTAATTAAATAACCCGCAAACAAACAAGCAAAAAATCCTCGCCTATTTTGGGAAAATAGATGTAGCTCAGATTGATTTGCATTAAAAATTCTGTATAGTACAGGAAGAGGAAAAGGGTGGTTTTTTTCTGCTGGATTTGCCCTCTGTGTACTACATAGATGTTTCAATTTATCTTGTTCAGGAGGAAAGATTTTAAGACAAGTGAGTGTCTCCTCTGGTGACTGGCTCAGGGGAGAAGAAAGTGTAACAAACAGCCAAACGTAGGCTACTGACAGCCAAAGTGTTTCAGAAGGTTTTATTTTTCAATTGAACTACCTACCGTACCATAAAAACATTTTTGTCCTGTGCTGAGATGAACAAAATCCCACCAATGTAACAGAGCTCAGTTTACAGGCATGCAGTCCCTGCTCTGCTTTGAATTACTCCAGTGTAGATTTAGCCATGCTTCATTAAGATAAAAGAAAATTTACTTGTAAAATAGTATCAGAATAAGGCCTATAAAAAGAATAGGATGTAGAGGTGTTTGGTGGGTATATTGTTTTGGGGTTTTTGTTTGGTTGAGCTTTTTTAAAGGCTTTATTGATGCGATTCTTATTGCTTCACTGACACAGGTAAGCATTATATTAGTTACACAAGTCATCACAGACAGATGATGAAAATATTTTTATGCTTTTCTCCCCCTCAGAAGCTCTGATTTAGAATTTTGTAATTGTAAATAATTTTTTAAAAATGTATTTTAATGAAAATTTACGTATCTCTATCCCATTCTGGGTAGTTTCTAGAAGTATTTGATGAGATGAAACAATGCATTCTAAGGGAAGAAGCAATGATTAATATATATTTAGGAACCTCTAAACTCATTGTAAGATGTTTTCTTTAAATGAGGATATTCCTCTATTAAGAGAATTTGCTTCCCATCAGCTGCAAAACACCCATTTCTGAAATTTCTCATGACACAGCAGTGTTATTAGTGGGTGGGTTTCTATAGTATTGCAGGTTCAGATTGTGAGATCATGTTAATATTTAGTAGTCAGGGCTTTTTTTCCCCCCTCCAGTGATTTTTTGTGCTTAAGTGTTTGAAATAGTTAATTAAATCTAGTTCGACAGCCTAGCTCCAGTGTCCCCTGGCCTCTGTGTTTATAATAGCATAGCAAAGAGGGCAAAATAAAAGAAATTACTTCTGAGTTGGAGACAGGTGTGCAAGGGTGGATGTTGCTGCTCCTAAGGGTGGATGTTGCATTAATGAGTTGTATTATTGGATCTTCGGGTAGGAGTGATGCATTTATAGCAGTTTGGGAGGTATTTACTTAGTAGCAGTTTGGACTCCTATTTTAGGCATATAAGATATATAACAAATGGAAAATTAATCAATTTGTGTTGTGTGATCTTCAGCCTCAGAAAAAAATTGTCTAAATCCAGCAGACGGAGCTAAGTGCCCTTCCTTAAAAATGCTTGTGAGGAAAAATTTTGTCCAAGGATTTGCTTATTTTAAGGCCTTGAAGATGTGTTTCCTGATAAATTGCGGTGGTAGCATTTATTAAATGTAAGCAAAGCAAGTGAGAACTGCAATTTTGGGATGAAATCTATTCCTGTGAGGGTAAATGAGTGGTATTGATGTAGACAATGTTCAGAAGTTGTCTTTTCTGAGCCCCAAGGTAGACTTTTTAAAATTTGTGAGAGGAAAAGAAATTTGGGAGTACTTGGGTTTGCAGGAATAACCAGACTGTGCCAGGGGCTGCCTTAGGTAGGTCGTGACAAACATCTGTGTTGACCATGAAGTCTCTCCTGGTAGAATGATCTTCCTTTGCAAATAATGAAATAACTCTAGGATCTGCTTCTCAAACCTGACTTGTCTATCTCAGCTGAATATCCTAAACACCAGTAAGTCTCTAGATCCTTTGAAAAGATTTTTTCTTCAATCTTGTCAGTAAGGGATGAATTATGAATGAAGAAGGCTGGCAGTGGAGCTAATAATTCAAAATCAAACAGAGAATCAAAAAATAAAAATGCAGAAAGGAGCAACACCTCTTCTGAGTGAGAATGAAGTAAGAAGTCTTGTTCAGTTTTAGCGATCTGAGAATTGGGCTTTTCTCTAAGAAATCTGATTTGCTGATACTCTGATTTTCTGTCTTCATTCTGTCATCTGCCAGTCCCACTTGCCAGTGCCTACAAAGTCACATTAAATATTTTCAGCTGAGAAATTTTCTCATATCCAAGGTCATTCAAGTCTTATTTTCTTGTTGGCTTTTTGCTTATTTGTTTTGATTTTTTTAATACTTAATTATCTCTAGAAAGTGGGTTAAGTGGTCAGCTTTTCAGGAAGAATTTAAGGCAATATTTGACGTAGCTTGTCTTAAGGGCACAAGTATTTTTCACTCTAACTGTTCTAATCTCTTCCATCAAACTGTTTGACCATGGGATGTAGACAAAGGGCTTATATGTAGAAGTAATGCTGTTTTACAGAGTCTACTTTGCAGATTTCTGTAAATGCTCCAGTTAATTTGTTTACATGTCCTTCATGAATTCATCATCAGTGACTTTGTTGGTTGAAGAATCCAGCAAGAGATTAAGAGGGCCTTCAAAATTCACCTGAAGGGAGAAACAAAATTAAAGAAAAAAGCACCATTTAATAATCATGGTTTTTCTATCTGTCACGGTGTGACTTGGGTTTGCCAACCTTAATATATTTAATTTCTTTTTGAAAAGAGGAGTAGAGACAAGGCAGGCTCAAAACTTGAAAAGGTACAAGAAGAAATTTATTAATAATACAAAAAAAAAGGAATTAGAATTCAGGATAAAATTCCTAGATTGTTCCCTCCTCCCCTTCATTCCACATTTCTTACCAACCAACATACAGAGAGAACACTTCAGTCAGCTATACACTCAAATAATCAGTTCAGTTTTCTTCAGAGAGAAAAGTCCCTTTTCTGGTTATGGCTTAGGGGGTGTCTTCACCTTCACAGTCTGCGTCCACCCAAGAACCACAGGACTATGAGTTTTCCTCCCATTTACACAGTCCTTCCAGAGCCGTGTTATGGGTTACGATGCACACATGGGGTACCACCTCTAAAGGCAGGCTGCAAAAAACACAGAATTCTCTTCATTGGCTTCTCTATCAAATGTCTCTGTTCATATTCCAGTTCCAGAACAGAGACCCCCATTCCCTCGGGGCAAAGGATTCTTTTCTCAAATATTTCAACCCCCCATGTATTTTCCACAGTTTAAAGGAACTTTAAGGAAGTCATAATCCCCACAGCCCACAAAAAAGGTTTTCAGCTACTTTCATCTTTTCAATCTCTTCCCACCAGGAACTTTGTCTTCATCCCGCTGACCTCTGTAGTCTCCATGCTTCATCTCCTCTCATTCAGGGAACTCAGGAGGTCCAGGACTCCATCCAGGCACAAAGAAGTTACAATTGTATCCAGATTGCAAAGAAACAAACGTGGGCAGCTGGAGTTCTTCTTCTGCCACGTGGAAAGGCGAGCCCGAGCCCAGCCGGCAGGGCCGGGGCCATGTGGCTGGTGCTGGGGCGATGTGGCCGGTGCTGGGGCCATGCGGAGCCCGGGGGCCCCCAAGCCAGGGGCTCCCCGCAGAGCCGGTGCCGGGCCGGGCTTCCCCCCCGCCGAGCCCGGGGCCAGGGTGCCGAGCCGGGCCCCCCGCAGAGCCGGGGTGCCGGGCCGGACCTCAGACCGAGCCCAGAGCCGGGCTGGAGCGCCCCCCCGCCAGGGCCTCCCACCCCTCCGGAGGCCGGGAACTGAAAACCGGAATCAACTCGATGCAACTGTGATTTGTGAAAGTGAAATTACTTTTTCATTGGTTTCCCGAGCTGTCCATCACCAAATCAGCTCTCTGATTGGTGCCAGCAGCTCACAGGGGAAGCTCCCAGAGACGGGAGAGTGCCTCCCACTCCCCACCTCATGGAGCCATCCCTGAGATGAAACCACCCATCCCCCTTACCACATGAAACCAACACACTATCCTACGTAGATTTTTGCGCCTTTTTTGGAGGATCTGCTTGCTGACTTTCTCCATGGGTGATTATAATTCAAAACTGCTGTTGATTCATCCCAACCTTATATTCTTTCTGTTTCATTATTCTTTCTGTTTCATGTGCAATACCTTCTTCTTTTGTTTTACTGTGGAACTAAGAGAATGGATTTTACAGTCACATTGATGTGAGTTAGTTGTGACTTACTGCTGTGATTATAATACTATTGAAGTTATACTTTGTCCCTGTAGTGCTTTTCGTACATAGAACTCCTGTGCCCTTTGTGGGAAGGTCAGCAATGTAAAACCAATGTCAAATTTGTGCGTCAGGCATGAGGTCTGTGTCCGTGACTAACCTGTGCACAGAAATAGAGGGTCTGTTTTACATCAGTGGTTGAGGTTTTTTGTGTAAAGTTATGCTGGAAGGTTAACTTGTTTTGTTGCTTTAGACTTTGAACTAAAAGGCTTTCATGCAAGAGGAGTGACAGTCCTACCTTTCCTGCTGCTGCTTGTGTGAAATGCACCTCTCAATTGCCACTTTTTACATATATGCTCCTAAAGAGGATAAATTTTTCTGAAGTCTTGCAGCTCTGACATGCTAGGAAGATATTAAGCCCCAGCTGCCTGTTGAAAATGGGAGGATTAGTATGCAGGAAAATAGACTTAGAGAAAGTCCTATACCCTTGTTTACCTCTTTTGTTACCATAGGAAGCGCACAACCTGCCATGATTTTCATCTTCAGTCTGCATCTATGGTCGATATAAGAGTGCCATGTCATTATCCTAGTATTTTAATCACAGAATGTATGAGATTGGAAGGAGCCACTGGCAGTCATCTAGTCCCATCTCACTTCTCAAGCAGGGTCCCTTAGACCATGTTTACTGGATTTTGTCCAGATGACTTTGAATATCTCCATGGAAGGAGACTCCATGACCTCTCCAGGCAATCTGTACCAGTGCCTAGTAATCTGCACAGTAAAGTTTCTCCTCATGTTCAGGTGAGACTTCCTGTGCATCAGTTTCTGCCCATTGCCTCTTGTGCTATTCTTGGCACCATTGAGCAGAGCCTGGCTCTGCTCTTCTGTCACCCTCCCTTCAGGTACTGGCAGACATTGAGGAGGTTGAACAGGCCCAGCTCCCTCTGCCTTTTCTCTTTAGAGAGGTGTTCCAGACCCCTCACCATTTTCATAGCCCTCCACTGGACCAGCTCCAGGAGCTCCATATATCTCTTGTTCTGAGGAGCCCAGAACTGGACACAACACTCCAGATGTGGCCTCGCCAGGGCTGAGCAGAGGAACAGGATTAGTTCTCTCATCCTGCTGGAATACTCTTTCTAATGCACCATCAGCATTTCTGGCCACAAGGACCCTACAGGCTCATGGACAGCTTGGTGTCCACCAGGACCCCCAGGTCCTTCTCTGCTGAGTTGCTTTCCAGCAGGCCCAGATTGTCCTAGAACATGGGGTTGTTCCACCCCAAATGCAGGACCCCACATTTGCCTTTGTTAAATTGTGGACAATTCCTCTTGTTCAGTTGCAAGAACTGATTCTTCTTTGTAGAAAGAATAAAGTGCAGAAGGATTGTGTCATATATACTTACACTAATAAAAGTTTGTAGACAAAGAACAGGTAAAAATGCTTTTCGTATGTAGAAAGGAGGAATGCTTCAGGATTCATAAAGGTGTCCTTTCACTTGGCTTAATGTAGTCATCTTATAAATTGGAATTTGAATGTATTTTGAAGCTAGGGGAGCACAGGATAATTTATTATGCATGTATAAAGCAACAGTCAAGAAAATTTTGGCCTTGTTGTTTATACTTCATGTGAATTTTGGACTTAAATTGTTATTTTAACAGTAAGTGTTGACTTTTCATGTGAGCTGATGCTTTTTTATGACTGTAAACAAAAGTTTAGTTTCCCTATTATGTGGTCCTAGTGGTAGTTTTAGATGGTGTAAAACAGAAGGAGCTTTGTGTGAGTGTGTAATTGTAGTGATATGAAATTAATGTTACGGTGGGCACAACTGAGCCTTGTATATTTGTCTTAGTTACAGACTTTGAAATTGTGTCTACAGGTTGTCAGGGGGAAGGGAGTAATCCTATTACAGCTTCTAAGTTTTCTCCTTACAAACAACTATGATAGGCCTCCTGTGTAAGACCATACATGGCAGTGCACTTAGAGTTTCCCAGATGATTAAATTACATTGTTTTGAAAAGATTAGATGATGTCAGGAACTGTTGAACAAAAAAATAAAATAAAAAGTAAAAAAAAGTTTCATTAATTACTCAAATATTTTTTCTATTTGGGTTGATTTAAAACATAATGACAGCTTACTTTACCCTTTCTCTTGTTCATAACTACAATGTAATATTGGCCTTTGCATTTATGTATTAGCTTTTGCATGCTGGTGTTGACCATAAATATTCAGATATAGTACAATGTATGATTCTATTTAGCTGATCATTAGTATAACATAATCTATTAATTTAAGTATGTACCATATAGTTTATAGAAATAGTGGTGTGATGAATGTATTATATCATAGGCCTTAGCAAAAGCACAAAATATTTAAAGTGCCTCTGTGTGATGGAAAGAATGGTGGGAAACAGTTATGTTTATTCTGACATCTGCTGACTGACCTCCCCAAGAGATAACAGTGACAAAAACAGAGCACCAGAGAAGAATTGTAGAATCTGTTAACCCCTTATTGGAGGATGTGGAACAACTGGATGGAGACACAAGAAGAAATGAAGCATATCTCACAGGATGTTGTGCAGAAAAATTTGAGTGTAAAGAAAGCTCCTGAAACATCAAAAACTCACAAGACTGTCTGAATAATGTATGAAGCACATGTATGTGCCTCAATAATGTAACATTCTTCTTGGAGTCAAATATATTGGAGAGAAAGAAACTTCTACCTTCACAGTGAGCATATGTCCCCTTCAAGATTCCCAGTTATATCCTACAGCAGCCGGGGCTGACTGCAAGCTTAGCAGCCACCCATGTCCATAATGAGAACTTGATGCAGCCCTCCCATGCTGAAGAGGTATCTGGTGACATGCAGACAAAATGGAGATGTTAATTGTTTTATTTGAATTTTGGGACAAATGCCTGGTACTTTCTCATTTTCCTTTTGATAAAGGTGTTGACCATTTTAAGGACCACAATGTTAAGTCTTGCGATAACGGCATCTCATTTAAAAGCTGAGTATGCCATGCACTGTCTTTTCCTTGTTGATTAGAAGAATATCCCATCAGACTGTATTGTTTTGATCACCCCTTTATTCTAATCCTCTTGGAAAGTGAAGATTGTTTTCCAACCTCTTGCAAATCAAGATAAGAAAAAGGACAAAGACCAGCAGCAGCTCTGTCTGCTATAATCCAAGCATAGCTCTCTTCTAAAGTGTAGATATAATGCTTGACTACAATTGCGAGATGTGCTGCACCATGAAAACTTGATAGGTCATGGGTAAGTTGCACACCACTTTGGCATGCCTGGTTAGCCTTTCTTGAATTCATTGAAAAGCTCTTAAGTGGATTTTAGCCTCTGACTGCTTTTTTTCTGGACTTATCCTGCTTTTATTTAGTTACCATCTCTAGGGGCTAGAAACAGAGTGTTATAACATGATAAAAATAGAAATAATTTTCTCCATGGCTTGCCAAGTGAAATATCTCTACAAATGCACTTGCTTCATCAAAATATCAAACTCCAGATTGTTAAAGTACTGCTTTCGGTAATTGTAGAGAAGATAAACTGGTTTGAATACAAGTTTAGCTGTCATATACTGATTAGTCATCAGAGATGACTCCAATTCTGACTTCACAACTTAGTCCTTGCCCACTTCCCTTTGATTTTTGTAACCACTCTGAAGACTGAAAATGTCAGGGCAGCAGCTCTGTCACTAACCAAAATGCAGCACTAAATTGGGTGCTCAGTGAGTTTTACAGAGAAGTCTTATGTTCTGTGAGTAGGAAAAAAATCTTGAAAATAAGTGGTCCCACTGCTTTGAGAAAGAATAATTGAAAATGATGATTAATTTATGAATTCTTTTCACTTTCATTTAAAATAAATTACTCTGGAGGTAATTAAGAATTTCTTCCCATGTAACAAGTTAAATTGATGAATTATGATGGTATAGAAATGGCTTAGTTTTATTTTGGGCAAGTACAGTCTATCAAATTAAAAGTTACATTTTGCAACAGTCTTTCAATAAAGAAAGACACGTCACTGGTACTGATTATATAAATGCTGTTTGTAAGTCATGTATCTTCACCTTAGTCTTTGTGGTCTTTGTCCAAGACTTAAGTTCAACTTTTACCTCATATTATTTCAGGAAGACAATCAATTAATGCATGTGAGCCAATGAGTTATAGACAAAAGACATTCATTTGCTGAATAGTTTTAGCCTGAATAAAAGGTATTTGAAGAACCATATCTAGTATTTAAGTTACCACCTTTGAAAATACTGTTTTACTTTTCTGCATTGCAGGTACTTAGCAGTAGTCAGGAATTTAAAGCACAAGTTTCCTTGTGTTAAAGAGTTAATTTTTTTTCCCAATTTGTCCTTTAATGTAAAGCCTGTGGAAAACCTCTTATCACCAGTTTCTAGTCCTAAGGCCTCTTGTATCTTTTCTAAACAAAATCCAACTACTGGTTTACTGGAGTTAGTTTACTATAATTAACTATAAACCCAGAAGGATCAAAAGTAGGATTCTACAAAAAGATTTGAATAGTGTGTTTCATCTGCTCTCAGATAATTTTCATTAACCTGTAGCTAAAGAAAAACTGATGTGCCCCAGCTAATAGCACAGTATTTGGGGTATTGTGGAGACATTCAGATGTATTCCTGATGTGAGCAGAGGACTCCTCCAGGAGAGGAGAGGAGACTCCAGGAGAGGACTCCTCCAAGAAAGCCAGAGACAGAGGAGAGGGCATGGTGGAGATGCTGTCATTCCTGCTTCAGCCTGATCCATGCCAGGTTATACTGGCTTCGTGATATTCCATTCCCAATCTAAAATGTAAACTAATTACAGAGAAATTTATTATTATGATGGCAATAATAACGTAGTAATAGAAGAAATGTATATATGTTTGTAATTAACACAGTTCAGTCTTAAAAAAATTATTATTTTTAAATTATAGAGTATAAACCTACTTTATATACATAACTATATTGTCTAAAATTATAAGCTTGAATTGTAGGAAGTTTGAGGTGCATATTATTTATAAAAAAGGCATTTAAGAATGGACATGCAGGAATTGAAATATTTTTAAACAGTATTTTACAATTCCTTTCATAGTTATTTATAAAATAAAGCATTTTAGTTAAATATTATTCAGAGTGTATTTCGACAGATGACAGGTTTTTTTTCCCAAGAGGTTCTGGGTGGTGGTGGTAAAGATCTACATTTTCCAAGTTGCATTTACCTAGACAAGGAGGGTTATACTCAATCTTTACTGAGTACCCATTATTTTAATAGCAGAAGAACTACTTAATGTAAAAGTATTTACAAGGGTACATGGCATTTTGTTGCATCATATTTTCATCTGTCAAACCCTGTCAGCGTGTGGGAAAAAGAATGAAAGTATCTCAGTGCAGCCTAGGTGAGCAATGCTAAATATGAGCACGTTTTTAAAAAATCTGTAGCTGGAATATAGAATTGCAATAATATTCACCAAAATTAATGGGCATAGAGATGATCAGAACTTCTAAGATATGGTTGTCTGGAAACTATCTTTATATGTATTTCACAGTAAGAGTGCTTGTTCAAGAGGGCTTTTTGTACAGAACAGGAAGTCAGACATAAAATGCATCAATAAAAGATATTGAATAAACTGTACCACGGTGACATGTGTCTGCTCTTAGAGTTTCAGGGGTTAATTCAAACCTCAATCTTGTACCATATTACCATTTTCAACTTTTTCTGATCTGATGTATGCCCTACTCGGGCAGTAGCAGGTATGAAAATGGTGTTCTGGTGTTGTAGTATGTATGTATACTCTTTCCTACTGTATGTAGGATAGATGTGGTCGTTGAAATAGATCTCTGTGCAACTGTTGTGACAGAGAATCAATTGCACTCAAACATAACTTAGTATCAGGGAATAGTGATATTATATATTGTATCTAAATCTTATTTTCCACTACGTTTTCTTCAATCATAATCTGCTGCACAGTGTAAGAATGTGGCCATTTAAAGGGAAATGTAGTCATTTCACAGTGTAGCTGTGAAAACATCAACAAAAAGGTTTTGTTATTCTTGTGCTGTTACACTCTAGCTTTCCTGAAAACACAGCTGCCTAACTTGGAAGCCAAAGCAGTCAGGGCTTCTGTGCTTTATTTTTAGTCTAAACCAGCCCTCTTTCAGTTTATAGCCATTCTCCCTTGTCTTGCTATCCCTACATATCCTTGTAAAAAGTCTCTCTCCAACTTTCTCATAGGCTTCTTTTACATAATGGAAATTTCTTTGTTTTAAAAGCTTTGCTTGGTCAACCAGAAAAACCAAAAAGCAACAAAAAAACCCTGAAACACATAAACCCCTAAGTTTTTTTTTAAAATTTTATTCTGATCCTATGCCGTTAGCTTTTCTCCCCTTGATGCTTCAAAAGTTGTTTTTATCCACTTTCTGTGATCATCAAGTGAGCTTTTTGACAGTGTTTCTTCTATTGTGTCATGCTTCATATCTGAACCTCAGATTTTACTAAAATTGCCTTGCTCTACTCAATCCTATATATGTCTATATTATACCTGTTTCAAAAAGAAAAATCTTGAGAGTGGCAACTCAAATTTTCATCTACCATTTCCTCACTGTGAAATAGGTATAGATTTCAAAGAGAATGGTGTACCTACAAAGATGTATAGACTAAGAATGTCCAGAAGATACCATTTCCAGTTGGACTTCCTTGTGCAGGTAAGCATGATTACTCAAATATTCATCCAACTTTGTGGCTTCTTAGTATGCTGTGTCCCAAGACCTATCAGCTGTGACTTCTGCTTTCTTCTGCTTTTTACTCCCTGAGCCCCCTGATGAAGAACAGAATTCTATGTGGGTTAGGTTTCCTGGCTCCACAAGCTCTAGCATTGCATCTCACATGCTGCTCTGTTATCCCTTTCTGTATTCCTCTGTTTCACTCAGTCTTATTCTAATGAGGATGTGAATAAGGGTCCCTGAGTCTACACCTGCCTCCATAAGGGCAACAGTCTCAGGCTGGAAGTACTGCAGTGTCTGGGAAGGAAAAAAAAACCAAAAAAAACCAAGCTTTAAGATGGATTCCTTTCATTAAGTCAGCATCATAGTGACAAGTGCCTTAACCACTGCCAAAATCTCATTAACTTTCTTCTCTTGCTGTTGGTATAGAAATATATATTTACATTTTTCTGAAAGCGATAAGCAAGTTAACAAAAGGTTAAAATAGCAAAAAAACCATGGAGGTTATTAGTATTTTACTTCTTTGAAATCTGTAGAATCCTGCTAGCTCAAGCAGCTATTGAAATAGGAACAGTTGACGTGAGGTAGGTGTTACATAATTTATAAAATAGTGTGTCTCATCCTGAAAGTTATAGGTGAGGAAATTACTTGAAGCTGTGAAAGGGTAAGTTTAGATTGGCTATTAGGAAAAAGTTTTCCACTGAGGGAGTGGTCATACACTAGAACATCTTTCAGGGTAGTGATTATGGTCCCAAGTCTGTTGGTGTCAGTGTTGCTCTTAGATATAAGGTTTAACTTCTAGGTTATCCTGTGTGGATTCAGGAGTTAGACTTGATAATCCTTGTGGGTCCCATTCAACTCAGGATATTTTATAGTTCTACTTGTGCACATTGTTGAATTTCCTTCTGGATCTCTTGTCTTCTCAAATTCTTTTATATTATTACCAATCTGTAATACATTTCAAATTCTTCAATTCAGGGGTTTTCTGCTGTCCTATTTTGTGACTCTGTGACATATTAGAGTTAATGCACAACTTTTATTAACTCATATACTTGTATGTAAGATGGCAAGAAAGAGAGTAATATTTTTTTTCTGTTTTAAAATGCATTAGTAGAAGAGGAGGTAAGAAGTAGGAGTTAGCACCATGTGAACATTCAGCTATCTTTTGGTAATTGCTGTGTCCATACATGTCACAATTATTCCTCAGTGCTGCCTTAGGATTATTTTTTACTTCAAGGAAGCTCAACTGTGGTCTCAAAAAGTTGTGTTTTAGCAGTAAAAATCAGTTTCAGGTGCAATGGCTGCAATGAATAGAGGTCAAGATCTTGGCAATATCTCTGTGGGAAGTTTGACAGGTTTCACTCTTTGCTAAAGAGGGAAACACACCTTGCTAAAATGGTAGCATTTTTACTCCCACTGTTTACTGATGTATAGGAGAACAGGTTATAAAGGAGAAAAGAATTAGGCATTCAATTTTGATACTGGGCTGGTAAGATCATTCTGTTTCTGGTAAGATACACCAGGAAATTACAATATCAAATGCTTTGCAGCTTACATTTATTTTTCCAAAGCAACATTTTCAGTTTATGATATTATATATCATTCTACTTCTGCTTACAGATACATTGATCTTTTATATAGAGGTAAACAGTGCAAAGAAAATGAGACTGAGATTTGGTGTCTGCTCATAATGAAATACTACTTCCAACCCCCTCCTCCACAGGATTAATTACATAATTTAGTGGTCAGACACCCAGTGGCATGGCAGAGATTGTTTTTCTGAGCCAAATTAAGACTAAGGAATACTAATTTCTGTACATCACATATCAAAGGACTAGGACAATGAAGAGGAAGTAAATGATAGTATGTTCACAAACAAAAGTCCCAAATGCTTCTTTTGTGGCTGTGAAGTGATTTATGAAGACACTCAGGTTGGTGTAACCTTACAGCATTTGAGAGATGACTCATAGAAGCCTTTTCCTAGCTCCATACCAATGTGAACAGAGTCCAGGATTGATGAGGTGATACACAGTAACATTGCTTTCTGCCAGCACTGTCTTGGCCTTGATTGAACATCCAAGTTCTTGGCTAATGAAAAGGTTTGGTTTGCCTTTTGTCCTTACATGCTATGCTAGAGTAGAGCAATAAACAGAGCTTACCTGTCTGCTGTGAAGAGTTATGATAGTGTGAAGTGCTCAAGGATGACATACTGTAGCCCAGATAACATAAAAACATAAGCAATGAGGATGAGTTTACTATCTACAGGAATCAAGTTACAACAGACTAGTCTGGAGACTTGGAACTGCAGAAAATAATTTAGGTGTCCCTGTAGACAAGCTGAACATGTGAAAGTGATGTATTCTCTCAATAAAGAAGGCCAACTGCATACTAGACAAAAAGCAAGGGCATGGAGAGCAGGTGGAGGGAAGTGATTATTACCCTCTGTTTGGTGCTTATGAGACTACATCTGAAATACTGTGTTCAGCTTTGGTCTCCCCAGTACAAGAAATACATTGATATACTGGAGTGAGTCCAGAGAAAGGCCACTGGGATGCTAGAACAAATTATGTACAGGAGAGGCTGAGAGAGCTGGGTCTGTTTAGCCTGAAGAAGGAAAGATGCTGTTGCTGTCTTAAAGTGTCTGGTGAGTAGTTGGTGGGAAGATGAAGACAAACTCTTCTGGTAGGTGCACAATGGCAGGAGACATCAGAGAGAAGTTGCAATGAGGTAAATCCAATTAAATAGCAGAAAAAACTGTTTTATATTGAGGATGGTCAGACATTAAATCTGTATAATCTCCACCTTCAAAGATATTTAGAACTCGAGCAGAGAACCTCAGCTTGGCATATTTGATCTCATGAGAGCTTTTCAATCTGTATTATTCTCATTCTTATTTTGTAGTCTGACAGAAATGGTAGAAAATTTTACTCATAGATACTATTCAACAAAAGGTTTGCCTTGAAGGTATATTTCAAAGCAACCTGAGGTACTGATTGTGGAAGCTCATTCCTGTCTTAGTTGAAGTTGTCTTTATTTACCAGAGTGCACTAGAGTGAAAAAATGTTCAGTCACTGTTTGAGCCAACAGCTCTGTTTCTCTCCAGATAGCTGAAAGAGAAAATGGCTTTCCAACAATGGATATATTAGAAGGGTCTGCTGTATATCTCAATGTATGCCTTCAAACTTCTTCAGCTTTCACCAGAAGCAAAGCGGGTTCACTTGCCCTTAAAGTTGGCATTTGATGCTAGAGTATGACAGAGCGATTGGACTTTATTGGTTCGTTTTGCCCTAAAATTTATGATATTCTCTTCCATTAAACAAGGTGTTCTATTTGTTAGTGTTTTGGTTGGGTTTTTTGTTGTTGTTGTTGTTTTGGGGTTTTTTTTTGGGGGGGTAGGGTTTAGGTAATAAGGTCTTAAGAGCACTTAAAAAAATTGTAGAGTTCTTTAACCATTTTTTCATTACGTGGACTAAAATATGGGGCTTGGATTGGAATATGTGGGTTATTTGTCCTTTTCAGACTGGCAAGGACAGAAGAAAATTAGGCACCAAGAGGTGCACAATACACATAGGCTGATAGTTATGTAAATTGATACTGTGCTTGAGCTCATCTGATTGCTGCTGCTTCTCAAAGGAAAGGAAAGCTCTTGTGCTGGTGCCACTTTTGGTGAAGAACTCAGACTAAGTGAAAAATACCCAGGTGCTATCTTAAAGTAATGAATTTCTTGCATGCAAAGTCAATGTCATATTTTTTAATGCTCATTTGAATAATAATTCATGTAATTTTGACCGTAACAGGATTATTTAAATTGTTGTTTAAGACTATACAGATTAAATCATCTGAATTGTTTCTTTTTTACACCAGTAAAAATCAGAGCATGGATTTTTTTACCTAGTTATTTGCTTACATAATTTTCTGAGGAGAGTCAAAAGTAGTGGTATTTATGATAGAGATGCGAGTCATGCCCACATCATTTGTACATGGGACATCCAACAAAGATGAGGAAAACCAAATGTGAAAAGGGGCAAAATTCATTAACTTACTTTAGCAAAATAATTAAACCTGTGTTAGTGAAGAGATTATCATTGTATGATGTGATGTAAAGAAAAACTTGTCTTGTAACCAAGATGATACTTTATTCTGTTTGTTTGTTTTGACAGAAAAAAGAAGGTAATTTTGATTAAAGGGGAACTTTTCAATTTGAGCTGTTTGGAGAGCTTTAGAATTGTTATATATGAAGTGTGTGTTGTTCTGGTGACTCCGCCCTCCTGCTCTATTTGTTTGTTTCCTTGCATGATTTCACTAAGAGTTGCTGGTTGGGTGCTTAGCTGCTGGCTAGTAAACCCATTCTACATGGGCTCACTCAAAGAGCTCTGAGACTGTGCCTCCATTAAGTAACTTAGACCATTTTCAGCCTTGCTGTTTTTCACTTTTTGCATCAAAATCAATACTAGTTGTCAATGTTTAATTAGTGTATTTTATAAACATACACTTCACATTCTGAATTGTCTTCAGGTAATTTCATTCGTGATTATATCTAATATTACATTGATTTGTAATTATTTTTCTCAAAATAACAGAGGGAGGTTAAAAAGAAAAAAACCCCAACAATTGACTAATAAATGTTTTCCTGAAACTAACCCACTGAGGAATTTCTGGTTTTCTGTTAGCACAAGCAGCAAAGGAGGAGAAAGGAGAAAATAATAGATCAAATGCTGTGCTTCTGTGCATAGAGCTTTGTTTTTATTTGAACATACACTTTATAGTAGAATGAATTTAGCTTGGTTTGTAGGAGCAGGAAAGGTCAAGGATGCATGACTTAGAGTGCTGTCTGAGCTAACTGCACTTAAGTTCTGGCAGGAGGTTGCCATACATAACTTCTATTGATGCACAGTCACTTCTCATGCTGGTGGATATTTCATGCTCTCAAAAATGAGGCTAAGTCAGATGTTTTTACAAAGACCTGGGAAAAAAGTTTTTGTCTTGGTGATGTAAAGGCCATAATGCTAAGAATAAACTCTTAGACTGTTCTTAGTCCCTCTAAGTTCCCAGAAACACATTTTCCCATATCACTAAACCATTGTGTGGTTTCAGCAGTGAGTTTTGCTTGATTTTGTAGAATCAGGTATAGAAATCAAGTAGAGTCTACATCTGGTGCACTATTGATGAATTCATTATTAATTTCTCACCTGATTTTATTTGCTGAATTTATTTCTGCTAAAGTTTTCTGTCTCTGTGAAAAGGATGTAATTTAAGACAATCCTGCCTCAATCCAGACTGTTGCATGCAAACCAACTTACAAGACCCGAAAACAATTAAAATGTCTTATTGTGCTAGTAACAGTCCTTGTTGGGTTCCAACAAAACTATGCAGTGTTTGTCCAACATCAACGTGCTAACTTTGTAGTAGTAGTACAACTGATTCCCTGAGATGATGATGATGATGAAAACTAATACTAAAGCTATGCAAATTGTGGAACATAAAGGACATGTTTCAGGTGGCATAACAGAGCTTTTGGTATTTGGGCAAGAAGTTGATTTGCATACATACTTGAATATATTTTGCACCTTATTTGATTACTAGCTAATCAGTGCATAGAGATGGCATTCAGATTTCTGATATGAATACACAAATAGTACCTTGTGAATTCAATCAAGGGCTGTGAAGCTGCAGCTGGGGAGCTCTACTCAGCTGGAGTGAAAAGTTATTAATATATCTCCTATGATTATGAAAGAGGAGGAAACAGGGTGGTTTTTTTTTTTTTCATTAGTACTTTGAAAGGACTTGCTGATTTTTTCATGTGTGGAAGATAGTTGAGAAACTAAAAATCAACTGTGGACTGACTCCAACTCTATTCCCAATTTTTATTTTTAAACTTTATCTGCAAGACACCCAGGAATCTTATCACTTACCGAGAAGCAAGTGAATGGAATGAGTACTTTCAGTACTTTCAGAGTATTTTCAAAGATTTCCCATTTCTGTCTTTTGCCTTCCTAGGGGAAAGGAAGAATTTCTGTGGATGCTATGTGAAGGCACCCACATGGGCTTGCATATTCCAGAGAAGATCACTGAGATTCTAACACTGTAATTGATTCTTGCTTCTGAATTGCTGTAAGTTTTGTTAGCAGTTAAAAAGTCTTTATGGATGAGTCTGCAATCTGAAGATTCCAGTTGTTTTCCTGTTTTTACTTCTGTGTTAATAGTTGTACTGGTAAATTGCAACTGCAAGATATTTCTATCCACAGCAAAGGAGTTGGTATTAGATGGTCTTTAAAGTCTTTCCAACTTAAGACATTTTGTGATCAATTAGAACATCAAACAACCTTCATATGATCTGAAGATATCTATAGTCTCTTGTAAAACATTGTATTTTAGTTTTGCATTTCATCAGCTTTTGAGAGATACATTACCCTGCTTTACTTATCAGTTATGCAAGTAACATTTTTTTAAAAAAGTTGGTAAATGGTGAGCTTAAATACACTATGACTTATAGAGCTATTTTTTTTCTTCCAATCTTGTTGCTTGGTGGTCCATAGCCATTGCAGCCTTGGAAGTTATTTTTGTTCATGAATGTTGTCAGCTATAAAGCTCAAGCTGTTGACCTATCAGCAGACTTCCCCCTGAAAAGAATTAAACTACAGAACCCTGTTCTTTTAAGGAACTTGACTTCTAACTGCCTTGACCTTCGATTGACTCCCCAGCCTGCTTTGCACTGAACTGAAATTTCTGTGATGGTAACATCATCAATAATGCAATTTCCTTTTCCTCTGACATATTAGCTACATTGGCAAAAACCTTTGTACAAGCATTTTCATATGTGCAAAAAGCTGCTGTTCAAGAGAAAACACTAGTGTTGCTTCTTGCAATAGGGTGTTCATTAGATATGATGTGATAAAATAACATGGTTTCTGCATTAAGTGCATCTACTGGCCTTTTATGACTAGAAAGATTTTTATGCACTGTTGTAATCCTGGCCAGCATTTTAATACTTGTGTATTTTACTGAAAGATACAATTGATACGAAAGCTGTATTTTTGTTATCTTTTATGTTGCAAACCAAGCTGCTGCTGATTTTTAACTGTAACTATTGTATATCTGTTTCATTACTATTACTATTGCTATTCAGCAGCAGTTTACAACAAGATTATTTTTATTGTAAAAATAATAAGATAAATGGCACAAATATTTATGCTCTGCTGTTTCAAATCCTTTTTGTCATGTAAGTTTAAGCATGTAGGGAGTTATTAAAGAAGTGCAGTGAGTCACAGCTGCAGCAAAACAAGCTTGATGTGAGTGTCCTGTAGTGGGTTGTCACTGGTCACTCTTTCTACTCTGTCAACTTCTCATCTTTCTTTAATTGTGGGTAGGGTACTGTTTGGATTTTCAGGATCAAGGCTTTTGTTTCTATGCAAAAGTGTATGACTTTCCATGTTTGCTCTTTCTCTTTCTCACTTGTTTGCTTACATTGTATTTTGCTCTTTGCTTGAAGAAAATATAAAGTATAATAATACTCTATTCTCTCAATTCACAGGACAGGAACCTACCAGAAGTTTGCAATTGATCTTCCTTCCCCTCTCTCCACTTCCTCAGACACATTTCAGAACTGAAGCTTCTGTTTTCATAAGTTTTAGGAAAAATTGACTTCTCTTACCCAAAGTTAAAGACTCTAAACGTAAAAAATGGTTCCTTTGTGAAGTCTCACAAAGATGCTGCAGAGAAAGTAAGAAGATTTTCATGTGACTGTAAACATAACTAATTTCTCCATTGCTGAGCAGCCCACAAGTAAGAAATATTTATTTTATTTATCAAGTTGTTTTCAGCTAAAAAGGAAAAAAAATCTTTGTGATAGTATTTCAGATGCTAATTGTATTTCAGAAGCATATCTCTTAAACAGAATTCTTGCATAAGAGTCGTAAGAGAAACATTTTGATTTAAACATTTAAATGTAAGCTAGCAGTTCATACATGATGATGAAGTAAATGATAAAGTTTTTTTTAATTACTGTCTTTGTTTTGTGACTTGAAACTCTGCCTTAAGGTCAGGTTGGAAGAGGGTTGTACATAGCCAGTCATAGGTTCCTGGAATTCAGTGTTTACAGGCAAAGTTACTAACATCACTTTGTAAAAGATTCTGATAAAAAGAATGTACCACTCTAATGTTCCAGACCAAAGGAGGATGTGGAAGTGATGTTTGTGATCTGCTTTGATTTCCTTTGTGCAAAGCTGTGAACAGCAGCGCATTATAAATCAAGAACTTGTAGGTGGTGGTGCTCCATCTTCTCTCTTTCATGAACACAGAGACCACTAAAAATGACTGCAGATATTTCATGCAGGAATTTAGAGCTATAGGTTGGGTATTCTTTCTTTGAGTATGCTTGACACAGGTCTCAATTGTCTCTTTTGTTGAGCTGCATTGATCTTTCACAAACACAAGCTCCGCAGGTCTGTTTTAGTTTTGCGGGTGTGTGCTAGTGTCGGTTTGAAAGAAAGGTATCTGCTAAGGAAGGCAGGAGCCTCTCTTGAAATGGAAAATGTAAACCCTCTCTCCCAAAATTATTAAAATTTTGAAATTCAGGGACTCTCAGGCAAGGATATGGGAATAGGAATAACAGTTCTTTACTAGGAAAATTAAGCTTAAAATGCAGTAATAAAAAAACCAAAACACTGACAGAGTCAGAATACAACCTGACACCCCGTCAGTCAGGGTGTTGGTAGCAGTCTGATTAAATGGTGGCTCCAGTCCTCCTGGAGTGACAAATGTGGTTCTGTTGAAGCAACTATCCTGGAGGAGGGTGCAGTTTTCCTCCAAAGGTCCAGTGAAGATGTAGAAAGGTCTGGTCTTCCTCTGGGAATCCAGTGGAAAAAGGCTGCTCTGATGTTCCAAATCTCAGATTTTATTTAGGTAGGAAATGCTTGGCTCCTTGCCCTGGGTGGAGCACCTCCCAATGGGATGATGTAATTTTATCAGTCGTGCAGTAGGACTCAATGGCCCATTAACAGAAGATACCTCTGTGGAGGAAGGATGGCTTGTGGAAAAGATAAAGAACACTGCTCCACCTGGTTTCAACAGAGATGGTGATAGAATACATACTTTGGTTACATCCTGCATTGCACCCAAGACAGGTAGGCTGGGCTGTGTTATGCACCCAAGTAATGAGATCCCAAAAGCAGAAGAAATACATTTTCAAGTCAAGTAGTCAATGTGTATTTCTAAGCAAATTTAATACTTCTTTTTAAGACTATTTTGTGTTAAAGGTGATACTATTAAAATTGGACGACAATTTTTATTTAACTTTCAGACCTATGGGAAACCTGCAGGAGAACTAGGGCTCACTTTCCCTAGGGATGCCTTTCCTAGGGATTCTTCCCTTATGGTAGGGGAATCTGGGCTCCTTGTTTGAAACTGTGCACTGAACTAGGACATTTGTGTGCCTTGGCTGTAGCTGAGATTTTGACTTGCGTACAGACTGCTGGTTACGATTGAACTTGGTTGTTAAGTAATGTTTTTTGCTAATTGTTGTGTTATCTTGCTTTTGCTGGCTCACCTAGTGTTACAGTAAAAGCTTAGAATTTAATACCTTTTGTTTGGTCAGTGAGATTTTTTTTTTAACTCTTGGTTTCATGTCAGGTAATGATCATTGCTGGTGCTTGAGTATCTTGTGTGGAAAGGCTTGATCTGGCACCATTAATTGGAGATAGAAGCTGTGTGATTTATCAGTAAATCTAAGAACACCCTGGGAAATGCAAATGTGAAAAAGAGTAGGTTGGTCATTCTCTGCATCCGATTGCATAGGGCTGCTGTAGGATGTGTGATGATTAGCTATGTCAGGGCACACAGTGACAATTCCTCAGAATTAATACTCGTGGCAATGTGCTGATTATCCACTGCTTATGTGACAGCTCCTGCCCTCATGGCAGAGTATTTGCTCTCCAGCCATAAACTTGTCCTTTTAACTTAGATTTCAGTTTACAGCCTGCTCATCTTCAAAGATGGCAGTAAATTCTCTTGATGAAATGCAGAGATTGTGTTCCAGAGGTCCAACTTCCATCTAATCCCTCCCTAGCCTTAAGCCACTTAAACTTGTCTTACTCTGGCACAGAGCTTCATGCCAATGCAACATGCAATCTTCAGAAATGACTGGTTTGTTATTGCCATGCTGAAGCAATTTATCTGCTTAAAAAGAAAGAAAAAAAAAAGAAAAAAAAGAGAAAAAGCTTCAAATGGTATGAGCCATTTTTAAATGGCAAGAAAAATGGTTTCAAAAATATGAAGACTTGTACTTTTTTGTATGTACTACTTTTCTGTGGTCTCTTCTATACATTAACTGGGAATTATTTCTGGCTATAGCTCTTTTGTAATATAGAAACAAATCTTTCTGTAACAGTATCTTTCTTCATACTTTCCTGTAAAATAGTTATGAGCAGTATTTTTGTATTTTCCTACATAAGCTAGATATGATTATGATGCATTGTGTATTTCTTCTTTTGCTTTAGCAAAATATAGTTGTGTTTCAGATCTCAGGCAAGATAAATTTGGAAGCAGTGGTGGAAGCTTTTAAAATGTTGCAGTGGGCATCTCAGATCTGGAAAAGTGTTTGAAGGAAAAGGGAATAAAATCAGGAAAAAAGCAGGAAACTGATACTGGTAGGCATAATTCTTCATTGGGAAGGGAGAAAAGAAACTGGGGCAGCACAAGGGGGAGACAAGTTGAGATCTGTGGCTTCAGCACATTTGGTGCCACTAAGCATGACTGTCTCAGCACCTGTGAATAACATTCTGGTTTTTGGAGGAAGGAGTGGGGGATTGTTGGTTTAGAACTAAATTCTGGCAACAGTTCTCTGCAGAATAATACGTAAGGAAGGGATCAATCGTGGGATGAAAGACTAGCCAGCTGGATCACTGGTTTTTGATCCATAAAGAGAAGTTCCTAGGCCAAACATGAAGAATGCAGGGTGACAAATACCTTCCTGAGGATGTAAGAACAAGAAATACCTGCAAAGCTTCTAATGTCTGGATTTTAACTGTATGGGAAAGAGAAGGTCTTCTGCAGGACCTGTGGAGATAGCATTACTCTGATTAATAAATGCTGCTGTGGTGATCTCAGTTGGAGTCTCAGATGCTTCTACAGTCTTATCAAAAACTGTATTTTCTGATTGCCTGACTTGTTTTTCTAAGTAAATGTAAAAAAATTGCTTTGACTGAAAAAACCTCAGAAATTTATTCTAAAATGTGGGAGATATTCCCATTTCTCCCATTTTGCATTGTGCAGCACGCAATATGTAACAAAGCTGGCTTTAAGAGTTTGTCTACTGGGCCTCAAAGACTTGTTTGTACTCCACTTCTCTTCGTTTTGCTGAGTAACTAATGTGGTATGTAGGGTATAGAGCTTACTGTAACAGATCCAAGGCTTAAGAATAGTATATTTTTAAGGCTTTCACATAAGAATATGAACAGTGTGAAAACAGACAGTGGAAATCTTCAGAAAAAAAAAATAAATTCAGAAGCAGTGTGGTTATCAGTGCTTGGATTTTTTTGGGATATGAGATTTGGTGACACTGGATTCTCTGGATTCAGTATACCTCATAGAATATTCTAAGAGCTTCCTAGGCACGCAGTGATATGACCCTGTCCAGACATTGTCAACATATTGGTGTTCTTTCTGCGTCAGACCCTAATTTAAGACAATGTAAAAACCTTTAAGGAGACAGTAAGGGGAGGAAAAGTAATATGTTTGGTGGTTTTTGCGAGCCCCTTGTTTCAGCTGTGTTCTGCAAGCCCATGTATTGTGAAAAATATGCAGAAAATAACTAACATTGCATTTTGCTTCAGCCAAATTATGATATGAGGGAACAGGTTGGCTTTCCAGTGCACAGCTGAAAGTTATGGGGCAAGGAGGAATATTTAGTAGGTTTGCTCCTCTTTCTAGCATTAAATAAATCAAAACAATGATTTGGGTTCAACATTGGCAAAAATTCCTCTGTGAGCCAAAACGGAGAACAGGACCAAACTGTTCATTTTTGGTTCATGTGAAGTGGAAGTGGTGGTAGTATTATAACTCAATATCTGAAATCTGCTAGAACTATCGGGCATAATCCAATCCCTGCAATCTATTTTGAAACATTATTCTTTAAACAGCATGATTTAAATACTGTTCACCATATTTTTTTCAATTTCTGCTTGGTGTATCTGAGATGCAGAACTGTGATAATGACCTTTATTACACAGAATCCTGGTGTAACAGCTCAAGCATTTTTTCCAGGGCATAAAGGATGAATTGATATGAACAGCTTGCTTTTAGGTTAGTGTTGACAAAAGTAATTACTACAGGTAATTGCAATGCTGCTGGTTTTGTTTGGAGCATAAGGTGACTATTCCAGCACAATTCAGGATGAAATCTGGTTATATTTTGATAAACTCCCAAGTAAATATGCACCTATAAGAATAATACTCTGATAAATATCCTGTATCTATAAACAAGAGTTGTAGTGGAAACCAAGCAAAACTTCATGTTTCTTACATTGGTCAGATGACCCTGGTGCTGCACAATATGGGTGTTGAAGGGAAAAAGACCCCTAATGCTTGTGGAATGTTTTGTTGGTTTTGTTTTTTGTTTGTTTGTTTGTTGTTTTCTTTTTTCACCATGACATGTCAGCTTTTAATTTTGCATGGTATTTGCCATATTCTATATCTTACTTTTTCTTGTATAAAAAGTAAAATATTAACTTGTTTCGGTTCAGGAATGGCATTCTCCAGTTTAATAGTTTTGCCAAAACTATGCCGCTGCTCACTTCTGCCCTCCCTCTCCAACTGGAAGTCCAAAAATCAAAGATCATGGATGGAGCTGCCTTGTGATGTAGGAAATGGCTTTCTGACTATTTTTGTAATTACCACCAACATTAACATGACTGTAGAACTACAGGAGCTCAAATAGACTTCTGTATTGTTCACTAAATAATTACACCTTTGTGATGTCGTAACTGGCTATTGTAGAAAGGATTACAGGGTACCAAAAAGAATTGTGACTTTAAGTGTTGAGTAAGAGAAGAAACCAATTAACACTTGTTAGTTGGAAAAAATTGATATTTTTTGTACAATCTCGGTAAGACAGACATAACTATCTCGATTTCTTCCTAAAGTAATATTCTCCAGGTTTCTGAAAACTGTCAGAGTAAGCACTTTTGCTCTTGTTGAGAGATACCCTTAAGGTTTGTCATATGCAGAATATGTGGTGTAGGAGAACAGACATTTGGAAGAGCCTGTGGGACAGGTAAATGAAAAGTGTTTGTAAATCTCCTCTATCAAGTATTGAAAGTATTACCGTGGAGAAGATAGTTCACTGAGTGTATAAAGCAATGGGAGTCAGATACTTTAATTTCTTTCCAAATTCACACCTTAACTTGCACAGTATCTACTTCATGAAGTTCTTTTTTGTTTTGTTTTGTTTTGTTTTTTTTCAAAACCAAATGATAGCACGGAACAATTAAAAGCAAATCTATTATACTCTTTTTGATGAGGACAGCAAGAATATGGCTTTACTGACAAGAAGTCCAACAATACTGAAAGAGTAAGTAGTACCTCAATTACTTTATCTCTTCAGGACGTATGTTAGATAAGTATGGAATCTGCAAAATGGTATTTTTGTAAAGCTCCAAATATCCTGAAAATAATGAACTTAGTGTAATCCAATCAAAAATATTTCTAACTTTGCTTTACATTTAGAATATACTTTTCTTCAAATAAGAAGTGTGTTTTTAATTGAAGTGTGATTGAGAGACTGGCCCCACAATTATCTGTGTAAGACACAAGGAAAATTGGAGAAAGCTGTAAAACTGATTGAAATTCAGAACTGTTCCAATTAATACTTTTATCCAGAAACAACTATTTTATTTTATAAGGACTAAGAGCTGCTTTTTTTATGTTAACAAATTAGAAGTCCTTCTGCCACCGAGGCTGAGCCACTTTCTTGATGGGTCAGTGCTATTTAAAATCATGCAAAAAGCTATCAAAAGAAATACGCAAAGCAAGGGCATACATTTGACTCTTTACTGGGGGTGACCAATAACAAATACAGTTTATGTGGAACTTGTAAGGAATGTGATTGGTTTAGGAGGTCGGGCATGGAAAGAAAAATAGGAACACCTGAATGTGGTAACACTTTGTGTTTAATAAGCACTTTGCGTTATTATTTGTAATTGTAAAAGTCATATTCTGAAGCCTTTAACTTAAGATATTTTGATGTGACTTTCAAAGAGTCAGAGCTGAAGGATATGGAAATGATAATGTACTCCACAGCAGAAGTTATTCCTAAACTTTTGGTTATGCAAGCTCTGAAATGGGGATTATCGGTGTTATAAAATACACAAAATGTTAGAATTACCAGTTTGATATTAGATTATAAGCAAAACAAGAGAGGGATGAGTGGGAAACATGCAGCATGAAATAAGAAAAAGTTGAATGACTTTACATTAACCAAGTAATATTTTCCAAAATTAGTCGTTAGTAGATTTTTTTTTTTAAACCAAAACCAAACTATTAAGAATAAAATTTTATAATTTGCCAGTTGATCACAATTTACAAGGTACGGGTACTATATGTTTTTTTTTCTTTGCTCAAATTATTTTAAAACTTCTTGAAAATATTTGGGAACATATAATTGCACGAGTAATATTGTGCTGCCCTTGTTTTATGCTGTGGTAACAAAAAATTTAACTTTTCTTTTAAAAATGCTGCTTATCATTCTATGTACTCTTAGCCATGTTCTTTCAGCTCTTAACACTTTCATTTGTATTAATTAATTTCATGAATTATTGTTTATGTTTTAATTCTGCAGTTTTTGGATTTCAGTGTTCTTGGGTCATGTCAGTACCAGCGACATCTGTATCTTTCATTGATTAAGTTGGCATAGGAGCAGACTTAAGGGTGGATTTCTGGTTATTTCGTTCATTTTCTAAGATTGAAACACTTTAGACTGGATAGCTCCTATTGTCAGCTGTTTTCTTACTCTCATCAGGTTAAAAATTAGTTTTTTAGTATCATTTTTATATAATGACTTTACATTTGATTTTTGAATTCTCTGGCATCAATGATTGTGTGAAACGGAGCATTGGATAATACTACAGTCCAATGATGTCTGGATTAGTAAAGTATTGGACTGAAATATAGCATATGCAGGTTCTCTTTGCTCTTAGCCCGGTGACTGAGCTGTGATGAGACACGTGCTTCATTGCTGTGTGCTGAACTTAACCTGCCTGTAAAGTAGGCATAACTATGTTAATGCAGCTAGTGTGCATGCTTTAGATGTTTAAAGCACTGTACGAGAGAAGTTATTGTTAAAGGCATGATTCCTGTGTTATCTCTCTTCATTATAGTCTGGGAAATCCCAATCTAACTGCTGGAACAACTGCAGTCTTTTGAATAATCTAAACTTTTAACTTAGCATGATTTTTTTTTGTTTTGCTTAGGTTTTTTGTTAATTTGCTTTGGGGTTTTTTTGGTGTTTGTTTGTTTGCTTTTCTGGGGGTTCAGTTGTTCTTTTTTTTGTCATGAGTGTCTTGTTTTATTTCAAAAGGAAGAAGTATCTCTGTTCTTTCAAATATGTATATATGTAATATAAAGAAAAGCCTTATGAAACAAGTCAGATTATTGATCTGACTTGTGTAAATAAACAGCTATATGTAATCTAAAAGCATAGCAAGATAAAATATACAGATGTTAACTCACATTTCTAATTTTTAATCCTCTGGGAAGGTGATTTCTTTTTTCTGAAGTTCTGTCTGCACACTAGAAGTGCAGTTGTGGAATTAGGAGGATTGGTCAACTAGAAATTTGTGAAATACTGATAATATCCAGTTTTAAGTAAAAACATTAATCCAAACTTTAATTCGCTCCTAGTAAGCAGGAATAGTAGTATGAAATTAATTTCTTGTTAATACTTACGTATAGCTCTTCTGTTGCAAGCAATGCTAAGGTCCTGCTTGATCCTCCTAGTTTATCATATGAAGAATTACTGCTCAAAAAGAAGCTTTTGACCTTACCTTATGTTGCTGTGGCCTGCTGCAATAGCTGGCATCATGCCAAAGTTGCAGCAAGGATTGACAGGACAGTAAAAGAAAACTAAACTCTAACCGCAGCAAAACACAAGACTGTAGGACAGCAAATACCACTGTAAAGAGAAACTCAAAGGAATTTCTGTTCACACATTATGGAATCTTGGATTCTGTTTTGTGTCTTACCAGCTTGGGCAGGGAATGTTCCCTTGTCTCCAGCCACATTACTGGGTGGCAGTACTGTAAAACAGAGTGGCTGCTGTTTTCAGGGGCTTGTCTAGTATGAACAGAAGAATAAAGCCAGTGTAATAGCAAGAACTGAAGTAGTATGTAATAACACTGTAAAGTACCTCCCTATTCAGTGAATTGTGTGAAACTAAATCTTCTTTGGTACCTTATTCATAGACTAAAGGGACATCAGAAAAGAAACACTAATGAACCATAGGAAACACAATAAAATAAGCTTATTTTTTTCCCTCCATGAAAACACAGTCTTTTGAACTATACTTTTTATATAAAGTAGAACATGTCTAGACATGGAATGAAGGAAGGCTTCCTTAGAAATATCCAAAAAGTAGGTCTGTAGGGGTGTGTGATTTCTACATCCCCATTTTTAATCAGTAGGAATCAAAAAACCTGGCATCTAGGCAGAAATTGCTTTATAAAAATGTCAAAATTTATTAATTGCTTTATGAAAATTCTGTCCACATCTTGAATGGAAATTTTTATTAGGTTCTGGATGCTAGTCTTATAATGTAAGATACAGTATATACAGAAGCACAGAGGCTTCTCATACCAAAATGTTCAATTGTTTTTTTCATAATAACTGTGACCTTTTAAAATAATTTTAAAGTGAGCTTCTTAGTTTCTTAATTTTATGTCAGATTATATACAAACTCTGTTGTTCTGCTTTGAAGGAAGTCATGCATAATTTAGTAATAAAACAAATACTCTTTGTTATAGTCTTTAAAATCTCAGCAGTTCTAGCTCATATCTGATGTGCATTGGTACTACAGTCACTAAGAGATGCCACAGTTAGTGTCCTATAATGCGTTTCACATGAATCTGTACGATTCTAAGGGAACCGTAAAAGACATAGTGTATCCGTATATTATTTTCTAGAAAATGTGCATTGTAACATGAATCTCCTGAGGAATCCAAATGAACAGTTTCTCCCTTTGTAATTTAAAGGGAGACAAAATCCTCCCTACAACTTTTATGGTCCATATATTAACTAAGATGTGGACGACACCAGTTGTAATTGCATTTCATGTAATGAAAATGCATTTCTTTTCTATCTGATTGAGAATTGGGACAGCTTTATAAGTCTATTTTCGTGTCCCTGAGGACATTGCCAGTGAAAATGTAAAACTCACGTGGTCTCCATAACTCTCTCCTAAGACCATGTTTTTGTCTTGGAAGCAGCACAGTGTAATATAAGATACAGCAGTTGCCAAGGTAACTGTTCTTTTCTCATTTGATAGCAGCAGGTGAATGGTTGCCTGGATATCCACAGTAATTTGCTGGGGCTCTAGTAATACAAAAAGGATGTACACATTCTTTTCCTTGCTTTTCTCTCACAGAAGCTTTAACTAAAATCCCAAGGTACATGATAAGTATGAAAATATTATTCAATATTATTAAATAATTATTCTTCCTTTAATGCTATGTTTTTAATATTAATATTTTAATACTGTTTTAAATGCAGGATATTAGACTAAGATCTTTTTATACTATGATAGTTCTTTTCAAAAGAACTTATTTTCTGATCCTTTTTTAAAATCTTGGTTTGCTATTTCAAAACCTTTCAGAAATTTAACTAATTAACACAATATTTCAGTCTGAAGCTAATGAAACAAATTGTCAAGTGCAATTTCTGATTTGTTTTTATTGTGCTTTGCTTCAGTCAAATCAGTAAGATGTTTGAAAATAAGACTGGTCTCTCATTCTAATTCTGGTGCAGCATTCTCCTGAATTTAAAAGGAACTACATCCAGCAAAGAGGTGTTCAGATTTTATGGACTTTGAGAATAGAGGGGAAAATTCTTATGAAATGTGACATAATAATTATTTTCAGTGATTAGAATATTAAGTCTTCAGTGTGTCATTATTAAGTTTTAGGTTTGCTATATAAGACTTACAGTTTTATTCAGTCTGTTGGCAGGTCCAGAAAGAATCTGTTGCATTGTTTGTAGCTCAGTTTATTAGCTCATTACATGCACATAATCAAAATGGGAAGAAAATCTTAAATTTGGGACAAACAGAATATGTTTCAGAGGTTTCACTTGCGCATAAAATTGGCCATCAAGCCCCTGAACATATTTGTATGTGGCCTGAATTTCAACTGTTAAATACCTCAGAACTGAGCAATCTCCTCACATAATCTCTAAATTTAAGCACTTTATGTGCTAAAGAAAAATATAAACAAAAAAATTTATCTCTTCATAATTCTATTGCTGTTATGAATAATACCAATGTCCCCAAATAATAACATTGCAAGCAACCTGGCAGGAGATAAGTTATCAGCTAAATAAAGCCATCAGCCATATTTATGAAGAGAAGGACAAGACAGGGTCAAAGCTGTTCTACCTTTAAGAATTTCATACATACTCTCAGTGGAACTTTTCTTTATACTGGCATCATGACATTCTGAGAGATTTGACGGAAATCTTGTGGTTTTTTAATATCTATAGGTTTTTTCTTTATGAGCACTTGCTTTCTAAAAAGCAAAATTAGTGCTGGAAAGGGTTCTTGTAAAGCGGACTGTGAAACTGCTTTATAACAGAAGTTTAGTCTACTTTCTTTCAGTTACTGAAATAAAATGGAAGCTTTGTCATTGTGTGGGATAGAAAGATCTTGGCTCAGAAGTAAATTGTTTTGCCTCCCTAAAAAGGGATTGGAGAAGAAGTAGATTTGTTTTAGGCATCCATCTTAGCCAAAATTACCATGTGACAGGTAGACTCAACATCCATGACACCGCTGTAAACATTAATGTTTTGTTTTGATAGCCTTGTCAGACAGTAGTACTTATTTAAGTAGATCAGACACTTAGAATTAACAAAACTACTGTAATTCCCAATCTGAGGACAGATTTTTACTGAGTCTTCAACTGTAATTTGTTAGGATGAATTTTCCCTGGAAATTTCCTGTTGCTTTTCCTAGTAATCCTTGGGATTTTGGCAGAGTTTAGGTGTTCTTGTACAGATTCCAGGAGTTTACGGGCCATTTTTTGCACCATGTTAGGGGGGGTTAGGGCCATTTTAAGTCTCATTTCCTCCAGAAATTTGCCCAAACATTTTCCTAGTTTTTTCCTTAGAAATCCCTGGAAACTCACTGGGTTTTCGGGCAGATATTAAGAGTTTTTATTTTGCTAGCTTTGGGGTGTTCCAGTGCAACTTTTGGCAATGTTGGGCACATTTTCCCTTTGATTCTTAAGGGTTTTTTCGTTTCTTAGTGCAAATTGTCAGCAACTTTTCTTGTTTGTTGTGCTCAGTTTTCCCTGGATTTTTCCTGGTGCTTTTCCCAGCAGTCCTTGGAATTTTGGCATCGTTTAGGTGTTTTAGTATGCGTTTTAGGAGTTTTTGGGCCATAGTTTGTGTGATTTCCGGGCTTTTGGGGCCATTTGAAGTTGCATTTTCTCTGGCTATTTTGCCCACTCACTTCTCCAGGTTTTTCCTCAGAAATTCCAGGAATCTCACTGGATTTTGGGGCCCTATTTGGTTTTTTAGTGTAGAAGTTAGGAGTTTTTCTGGCCATTTTTGTGCAATTTCTGGAGGATTTTTGTGTTTCTTAGTGCAATGTTTTAGGCATTTTCTTGGGTTGTTAAGCCTGAATTTATCCTGGGTTTTTCCCGATTTTTTTCCCAATAATGCTTGGAATTATGATCGGTTGGGGTGTTTTAGTGTCAATTTTAGGACTATTTCTGGCCATTTTCATATCGATTTTTAGGGCATTTTTGCGTCTCTTCGTGCCTATTTTTACTGAGGCTTTTTCTGTACTTTCAAACAGGTGTGATAGTTGTTTCATTCTCCCTTCATGACTTAAGAGCAAATCCTGCACCTCCAGTGAGTTACAGCAATGACCTAAGCACAGATCTAAGATTCTGGATTGACTTGTAAATTACCTGAGGTGCAGCAGTTCATAACAAATAAACCTCCTCAAGAGGTTACTGTAAAAACTTTCAATGAAATTATTTTTTAATGTTTAATTATTAAAATAAATTTCTCTCTATTCCTATAGAGATTTCCAAATTAAATTTTCTATTAAAAAAGGATGAACCAAAAGAATATTTCTTGAGTAGCTAATCATTTCTGAACAATAGGAAGAAAATTCCTTATTTTTACATATTTTTTCCTCTGGTTCTTCATATCATCTTGATGATTTATAAAGTCTCACAATAGTGGAACAGGTTAGAAAATACTGTCTTTTTAAACTGACAAACTAGTACTCCTGTTTATTTCAGTAGGGCAAAACTGACCATTCTTCAACAATGCCCTTGAAGTTTGCAGCTTCAGTACAGTGAAAAGTTAAATACAAAACTCATCCAACCACACATAAAACAACAAACAAAATTGAGGGTACTTAGATCCTCCTAAAGTTGCTTTTCTCTATGGTAATTATATTATTTTCTCCTGTAGGTGTAATAGGGCTTCTAGAAGCTGTAAGTGCCACGTGTATTTTCTTCAAAGTGACTATTGTTGCAGAGATGAATCATCAAATCATCCATTTGCTGTGTTTTCAAAATTCTTCTTAGTTTATAGAAGAAAAGGTCAGCACTTTCTGGAGTCCAGAAAATAGCTTTGAAAAGATTCAGTATTACTTTTGAATAGAAGAAACAGTGAATTTCATTTTTTTTCATAATTATTATGTTAAAAGTTTGGTGCTTTTTGTGTATGCAAAAGCTGCAGAACAGATGTAATATTTACGAAAACATTAGCAACATAGTAATGTTTGACAACATGGTAATATCTCGTGATGAGTAATCATTATAAATTGTTAGAAAACCATGTATTCTGCAGCAAACTTCTCAGCATCTCACTTTATCTACTCTTCTTGTGGCTGATTTTTGGTATCTAAAAGGACAGGGTGGAGGTCGCTAGAGAGCAACTGCTTGAACAACCTCCTTGCAGAAGAGTAAAATTATATATGTAAAGCTTTCTTAGGCAAGTTGTTTCTTCCTTAAAATATGAATGAAAAAGTTTTCAGTCTATGGATTGAACTTCTGTCTCTTGATCAATAGCAAATCAATATCAGATCAATTAAAAATATGTCTGAAGATCTTTAAAATTTTCTATAGTGTTTCTGGGCAACTGCTTATATAAACACTTTTTTTCTCCCTTATTTAAATGATACAGAAGTAATTTTACTGGCTATAATTCTTCCTAGGTAAGTTAGTTTTACTTGTGGGAAAAAGCTGTGAGAAAACAAATGCTTAGACTCATGCTGCACAAGGAGCAGAAATGTATCATTTGTACTGATTTAGTTAGAGGAACTAAAGTAGTTAACAGAAGTGAGTCCTGTGGGTGAAGAGGCAGGTTAAAATAGATTTTAGTTTGTTTTGGGTAATGAGTAGCTATACTGAGGTAGTTGCATGTTTAACAACAGATCAAAATGAGCCCTGTGAAGATCAGCGCTCCTAAAACCTATTTCTAGAAATAAGCTGTGTATGCTGTTTACCAGGCAGTGGGAGCCCAGTGTGTGTGTTTGGGCTTCGCTGCACTGTGGCAGTGAAATCCATATTATTTTGGACTGTGTGTGAATTACTGACTCTCATAGATGGAATTTATCAATGTAACTGGTTTTGAAGATAATGGTTTTAAACAATGTGTTTGAAATGAGTAAAGTTTTTCCTATTGCTTATGATGTGCACTTTGAAAAAGCACTGACTGGGAAAAAAAAAGGATTAAATTACAGTTTGCTCTTGTGTTGGTCCAAATGGTCACCACAGAACAAATGCTGGTAAAAATCCTGCTTTGAGTTATTTTGACAACATAAACAGCATTTAGGGACTTGAAAACTGTGTGCAAATGCCCTCCAGTATAATGTAAAACTTCATCTCCAGTTTTCAGCAGGCATTCTCAAGTTCTGTGTGTTGTGGCTAAATACAAACCAGGCATTTATGAGTGCAGATGGTGTTTTTTAACCAGCTGTAGCACTGTGATGTAAAAGGAATTCCTTGTAACATAGAAAGGCACCTCATCAGCTGAGGGGAATGCAAGGAGAAGTGATCTAAATGAGCCCATAGAAACATCTGTTGCAGTCATAAATATATATGAGTCTGTTCAGCTGTATAGAATTAAAATTATGTTTCAATAACACTTATTTTAATAAGCCATAAAAGAGATTGCATTGCAAATTATAGATGCTGACTGAATTTTAAAATCAAACTAATGCTTATTTTTGTGCTGCATTTTCATATCAAGATAACATTGTGTTTCCCTTTCTTACAATTAGAGATAAAGCAATTTGGGAAAGAAAGTAAAAGGCTCGCCCTGTATTTTTTTTTGTGAAGAGTCAGAGTTTGGCCTAGAAATTATTCATAAATTTAAAATATATTTTGTATATTACTCTTCACTTAAGAAAAAAAATAAAGAAACTATCTCCTCTTTATCCAAGTGTAAAGTCTCTTTAACATTTCTGTCATCTTGGAACTAGCAAATATGGCTTTTAAAATGAAGCTCATTGTCTTCAGTTGTCAATGGATTTAATTAACTTATAGATTAAGTCAATTGTTTTGCTATACTTACAGTCTTAGAGAGCTCTTGCCAATGCTGGCAAGGTCTCAATGAGTTTCTATACATTTGAGAGAAAAAAGGAGAATTAGTCTGACCCATATCAAAAGGATAGGATTGTTTTCTTAAGTCTTAATGGCAGAATTCCCATTCACCTAAATAGGACAGAATTTCAGCCTCTTTTCATCTCTTATATTTCTTACCTGCAAAATATCTTTCTTAACATGCATTCGAAGCTGTGCTTCTGCCAATCCCCAGTAATTTTTCTTTCTGTTTTTTGTTTTCCAGAATGATCTTGTGGTTTAACCCTGGCTGGCAACTAAGTGCCACACAGCCACTTCCACTTCTCTCCCTCTCCCCACCCCTGCCATGAGGGGAAGAGAATTGGAAGGTAAAAAGTAAGAAAACTCTTGGGTTGAGAAAAACACAGTTTAATAGGGGAAGCAAAATCTGTGCACACACAGAGCAAGAGGAATTTGTTTCCTACTTCCCATGAGCAGGCAGGTGTTAAGCTGTCTCCAGGAAAGCATGGCTCCATTGTGTGCGATTACCTGGGAAAACAGGTGCCATCACTCCAAATGTCCTCATGTTCCTTCTTTCCTCAGCTTCATTTGCTGTCCATGATGTCAGATGTTATGATGTTTATGTATGATGTTATGAAATATCCCTTTTGTCAGTTGGGGTCAACTGTCTCAAATATGTCACCTTCCAGCTTCTTGTGCACCCACAGCCTACTTGCTGGTGGGGTGATGTGAGTAGTAGAAAAAACTTTGACTGAGTATAAGCACTGCTCAGCAATAACTGGGACATCCCTGTATTGCCCACAGTGTTTTCAGTGAGTATCCAAAACCCAGCCCCATACTGACTACTGTGAGGAAAATTCATTCTATCCCAGCTAAAACAAGCACAAATGGCTAATTCCAGTCTTTTCTCAAGTTGACTACTTGTGTGCCCTCTTTAGAGTGGTGAACTCGATGATAATTTTCCCCCATAATTCTATTATCATTCTGTTCTACAGATAGAGCTTACTCTGATTTCCTGCTGCAAATCCTGTTTCCGTTTACTGATCATCTTCAAGCAAATATGTAATACATGCCATAACCAATCTATCTCAGTACCTTAATCAACATCCATTTAAATGCGACACAGGTTTTATGTCTGTCTGAACTTTTCAATCTAACTGACATCATTTGGATTTATTAGAAAAGTTCTAAATACTGTTACACTGTCAATTAAAAATAAAGTTCCTGAAGTAGTCTGAAGAACATGCAAATTGATATTTAGCACTTAAATTTTTAAAATAACCCATTTAACCATAAATAATGTCATTAATATTTGAAGAGCAGATTACTTACTTGCTTAGCAGTGTATTAAAGTTATTTCAGAATATTTGAATAGTGATTTAAATGAAACATTGAAATGTCTTTTTACTCCTCATTTAGGAAGAATATAATAATGAAAAAATTAATAGTCTGAAATTTGTTTGTGTGCACTACTCAGAGAGAAGCTTGGATAATTCCTGCTCCTGAAGGACTATTTCTGTCAGGCCTTGTTATGCTTGGCTTGTATCATCCTTGGGAGTTGCTCTGTCAAATTGATGCTTATTTGATATATATTTAATTATTCTTCACTAAATTTGTCCAAACAGATGCATCATGTGCGCACATGCCTGCTTGTATGCTAGGAAGATGAGCAGAAAGGGACACTGGGAAATGTCAATCCATGTTTTAGGTAGTTGTGGCTGATAATGCTGATAGGCTTTTCAGCTTGACTGCACCTTCTACTAACATTCACTGGGTCCTGCCTCAAGGTGGAGCTGTTATATTTGCAATGGATATGAAGACTTGGAAAGCATTTTCTTCCCCCAGATGCTGTTTCTGATTTGAATAGATGTATGAGTTATATTGGTAAAGAAAAATGGCAAAGCAATTTTGCTCCCCCTCAGCAAAAGCTGGAGTCATCAACGTGTCACGCAGGTGGATGGGCCTTCAACACTGACTTTTATTCAATCTGACATCATCTTTTGTAGATTCAGGAAGATGCATACCTTCCACTTACAGTAGGTATCCAGCAGGATTATGACAATGTGCACATTCCAGCTGTCAGAAGCAATGCTGTTCTTCTTGTGGCTCTTTGTAATTGGGAATGTTTTCCCAGAAGACAATTATGCATGTGTGTATGGTGTTCTAATTAAGACTATATGAGACAGTTATGGCAGGCTGTCAAATCAATGGGACACTGGATATAGTTTAGTCTCCATGCTATAATCTAAATTATCTTTTAAAGACTCTGCTCCCTCAATATGCTGAATAAATGCTAAATGTTTTATACTTAATAGGCCTTTGAGTAATGTGTTCCAGATGGTTTTTTTTGCTGGAATGAGACCTTCTTATCACTAAATACACAATAGGGACATGACGTCATCTCAGCATGAAGAAATGCATAAATCTCATAGATTAATGAAGTCAGTTTATTGTGAAGTTTAATTAAACAGGAATACTCTAAAGTAAACCTTGGTAGTAAACTTAAGGAAAATGAGAGAAATCCATAAATAGTTAATCTAGTAATCTTTGACCTGTCCATTTAATACTAGGAATGTCTATCGCAGCAGGATTTGTGAAAGTGATGCTCATTTCCTGGCTATTTTTATTTCAGTGAGAGTATGTCTTGGTTTAAAAGACAGGTGTCTGCTAGGGAAGACAGGACCCTCCCTTGGACTGGAGAATGTAAATCCCCTCCCTCCGTATTATTATAGTTTTGAAATTAAAGGGGCTCTCAGGCAAAGATATGAGGATAGGAATAACAGTTCTTTACTAGTATGTATAACAAGGCAAACAAAACAGCAACAACTATGGCATTAATAACAAACAGAACCATGGATCCCATGGCAGCTTTTTCAGACGAGATGGGAAAGGAGGGAGGAGAGGCTTTGCCTCACAAAGCCCTGGGACAGCTGATCCCAGTGCCCCTGCAGGACTCTGAAGAGCATTAAGCTGGAGCAGCAGGAATGAGCAAAAGATCCCAGGCTGGTGGATGAGGTGCATCAGAAACTTTGCGGCAGTAGCTGGAACTGCTGGGTGTCCCAGCAGGGCAGGGCAGTGCGGGGCTACAGCATGAGAGAAACCCAGAGCGGTGCCGAAGAAGCTGGCGGGGGCTGGGGCAGCGATGGCCGAGGGCCGAGCAGGGGCTGGAGAGGGGGCTCAGGATTCCCGGGTACCTGAGCAGATGGTGATAGGTCACTCTTTTAGTGAGGCAAGGTTAATAAGGTCCCAGGTCAGTGGCTGCTCTCACAAACAGAGGCTCACCCCACAGAAGAAGCTCTGGGCTCGGTTATGGCAAATTCCTTTTCCCAAGCAACAAGAGCGAGCATCCTTTCTCTGAAGCTGCAGCTCGAGAGAGAGATAGTAGCTGCCCCCTACCCTCCTTTTACCTGAGCCCAGCCAACCCTTTGTTTTCTCAAGTAGCCATAAGTACCAGCAGTCAGCGACTCCCAGCAACTCATGAGGAAAAATCCTATAGGTAGGAAGGAACTAAAAAAAGAAATCTAACCCCCAACAGAGTATCTTTATTCTGGTAACTTAAAACATTGATTATATAATACATTTCTAAAACTTCTTTCTTCAGAATATATGAAAAAGATTGGGCCAAGCCTGTCTCTTAACAGGTGTAACAAATTACTGCTTTTAGTTCATTTTCTGTGAAGTTTACTAGAAGTGAGAAGAAATTAAATTAGGTCCCGAATATCTTATGCAACCTGAATTGGAAGCAGATCTGGGTGACTTTCTGATGGGCTGGGTACAATTGCATATTGGTGAGGGGGTTTACACTTCGAAGCCAGTATTCTATACAGAGCTGAGTGGTGTCTTCTCTGTTAAGACACTTGTTCACCAAAAAATGCAGCTTCTAATTGCTAGCAGTATTGGTAAAATGGGATTCAATTAGTTTTGCCTGGCAGAAAAATGGAAAAAAAGAAACATTCTTGAATGGTGAAACATTTTAGTGTTCTAAATACCAACATTTTGATAATTTGGGCCTAGACTGGGAGCATGGACATTTGAAGATAATGTACATAACTGAAGAAAAATTCCTTATTTATATTCAAATCTTGGTGTCAATGGATGTTTTACTTGCATATTAATGATGAATAGTTTTGTCCATTTTGTCCAATTGTCTCTGAGTATTTTATTTTTTTACCTGTTACTTCTGTCAGGAAAATTAATCCACAAACACCAGAGGTTTATGTCCAAAAAGGAGACAGAGGAGTCCTCTTTGCTTCATTCGAATAAAGGGAGAGGCCATGTGGCATTCCCCTGGGATCTCAAATATTTGGAGGACGCAGCCTCCTTTTTTATCCTATTTTCCCAGCCTCTTTTCCCTCTCTCTTTCGCTTGAGGTACTTGAGAGGCACAGACTTCCCAGAACGCCTAATACCTGAGATTCCCCTCTAATGTCTAACCCTCCCTTCATATTTTTAACTCTTATAGAATTCATAGTTTTTCCCCATTTCTTCTTTCATCTTCCAATATCCAATTTCATTTATCAGCAAAACTACAGTTTGTTTGTAAAGGCACATATCTTTTCCCGTTCATCAATCAGTGGAATCCATCCCATTGTTTTCTTTTATCTCTCAATGCTAGCCTTATCTACCAGCAGATCCACAGCTCATTTGTAAAAACAAATTTAACATTTCTCTCACTTCAAACGTTTTTGTGCTTCTCATACATGTATTGACTCATGCAGGGAGAGGATAATTCACTTCAGGTAAATACCCTTAATCACTGGGACAGATTGATAAAAAACAATATCAACACTGATTCATATCTTAGTGATGTAAATGGTAATTCTGCTTTGATTCTAAACCTAGTTCTTCTATTTAAAATTATTGGGATGACAGTAGTTTCAGCTAGTTGAAATCAGTTTTCTCTAAATCATGCTGTGCCTGAAATATGAATAAGAAGGACTGAAAATTGTGATACTTTGCTTTGAGCTTTTTTTTTTTTTTTTAATTGTTTGGGGAGCTTTTACTCAGGAGGAGTTAAACCTTGCTCTGCCTAGTGTTTTTCAGAGTATTTAGGGATATGTTTAATACCCTTGATGAAAACAGATGTTGAAATTCTCTGCTAACAGGAGTCCAAGGTATTTGGCTGTGCTGTCTGTTCTGCAAATTTACTTCTGTGTTTTCTATGTGTTTTAGGTGCTCTAGGCCCAGGTTTTGGGTAATTTTGGTTCCCACCTCATATGCTGTTTATGGTTCTTGGATGGTTCATGTCTGTTCTGAGAAAGATAATTCCTTATAGCAATATTTAAAGTTATTTGAAATTGGTTGGAGGCTGTCTGAAACTCAGAGCACAGTTTTGTCAGTTTATCTTAAGTTGGTGAGAATTAATTTGTATTTGCGTTCAGACTAAGAAGCAACTGAACAAAGCCTTGGCAGTTGTCAGAACTGTATTGCAGGATGATGATGATTATTTATTGTTGTTGTTGTTGTTGTTGTAGTTTGTATATATGAGTGCTTCTTTTTTTTATAGGTAAGTTTCTTATTTTAACAGCTTGAATCCACAAGAATTAAAATTAGAGTGGAATAAACCTCTATCCCTGTCCCATCTTTCTTCTCAGCTTATTCTGAGAGCTGTACTTTCTGTCTTTGTGCTTATCTTTTCAGAAGTACTGAAGATAGCAGCATTTAAAAATCAAACTGCCAGTTTCTGACCCGGCTCTTGCTTATCTATGCAAGTTCTAGTTGGCAGCTTCAGCTCAGCTCGGCTTGGAGCGGCTGGTGTTGTCAGTAGCAACTTTTGCTATTCTTTCAGCAGGAGTGATCTGAGAAACATAGCAGAAGGAAGAAGATGAGCTGAATAAGGTTCTAAACAGCTAATACAGCTAAGTTCACAAATCCAGCAGGGCTTGAATATCTGAAAAGCATACTAATGCTCACATTTCCTGAGAAGGGCTTGCTGGACTGTTTGGCCTTAGCAGAACTATGTAGGTGGATTATTTATTTCACAAGGATATTTCTCCCCTTCTGTCAGACACAGGTATATCATCAGGAGGGTATCTCTAAAATTTATGAACTACAGACTCACTTGCATTTTTCAGCCTTTACTGGTATTTTATATATACAAATAAAGCAATGAATAGAATATTCAAAACATACCCCCATTTTCTTTAAACTTTCTGGTGCATTTTATTTTATTAAAACTAAAATGAAGTCTTGAAGAGAATAATTTAATAATGTTGAGAGACTGATTTGATTATAAAATTGAAATATAGATGACAACCAAGTTGCCCTGGACTTGTCCTATCATTCCTCTCTCAATTCAGTGGTCTCAAACCTTATCCTTCTCCAAATCATTTTTAGAGAGAATGAAGTTGGAATATTTCCTTGGGATTTCAGCAAGTTGTGACACTCTACAAATATCAACCCTACTAATTTCAGAGTAATCTGTACTGGATGTTATGTTGTTTTCAGAATGCATCTGAATATCCAAAAGTACTGTATTTTGTGCCCATAGGAAGAAGAATCTATGAAGGGGAAAAAACCCCTCAAGCAAACATGTGAAATGAATTCTCTAGGAAAAGTATTTTAATACATCTGTAGTTTTTTATTTGTGCATTATACATATAATGAATTTTGTTAAGTAATTCCAAAATAAAAAAAAATTAACCTCATAGGTTATTTTTTCTATCAGTCTGGCTGTTAGAATATCTTCACACTATTTGGAAGTTCTGGAAACCTTGCTCTTTCAACCAAGATAACATTTCTTGAGCATTGAGTTACCCGATTCTGTTTGCACTCTTCTGCTGTGTCCATCACCAAGTTATTTGTTTTTCTGATCTGTTCCTATGGGAACCATGTGGTTTTAATTACATGTTATGATGTGGGATTATCTTTTTTGCTTTGGCGAGATTGCTTAATGTCATTCCATCTCTGTAATGAAAAAACACGTATTTTTCAGTTGGCATAAAAATATTGTCAGACGATAAACTAGTGGTGATACTTTCCCTAAATTCCATTAGATTGATATTTTGTGACTCTTTATCTCTTCTTTTGGGTTTATTGCTGTAAACTTGCTGTACTGTGCTGATGTGTTGGATGAAGGCAGTAAATATAGTAATCGTGGAAGATGTAAGAAGAAGTAGAATTGCATTTACTTGCAGAGGAGGAGACAGATGAAGCAGCATACCATTTAGGGTTTGGAGGGGTATTACAAGAGCCTGTGTATTCAGAAGTTTTGGCTTTCTTAAAAAAAACCCCGCATTTGCTCAGCATAGTATAATCTCCAGTTGTAGAAACACTACCGCTCGCAGCTTTTTATGTATCAGAACTAATGTATTCAGCAGTAATAACTTTAAAGAAATATTACTGCCTGGCACTCTATTTTTTCCAGGAGGCATTTGTTTGACAGGTAGACCTATTGAGAAGCTGGCAAAAAGTCAACAGGAACACTGGAGGTAATGCACAGTCAGAAGGAGGCTTGGAGGCAGCGGCTACGTCTACTGACTTTTCTTTTAACTTCTCCTCTTTGATTTAGTGACCTGTTATAGTTCAGCAGACGAGGGAGATAGCTGGCAAATACATCAGTAGGGCTTCAGAGACAATTTTATTTCAAGATACACGAAATACAGTTGAACAGTAATGGTGTTGAGGGGAGTATGAAAATCAGAACACTTTTGCCCAGGTGTATCTTGTATGGATTTAGTCATGTATGTTGCCATGGGTAGTGTCAAAGCATTCTGTGAGTGAAGTGCTTGAAAAAATTGTTATGACTGGCTTTATTCTAGAATGTGCTATCTGAAAAATACATTAAAGCCTACAGAAACGGAAACTCTTATTGAAACTTCCGAAGTTTTCTAGTAATGAGTATTTTCAAGTTTATTTCATAGTATTTCATACTGAGATGAAAGTTGATATAATTCCTCTTTATGCTGAGAGAAATCTGCTAAAGGTAATCTGTTGAGTAAATTCTGTAAATTATGCAACTTTTAAAATAAATTCCAGTCCCTTTTTTCCCCACTCTCTTGTTCGAAATGTTTTCTGTGACTTCAGCATAATCCTGAACAATAAAAATCAGGGAATTATATTTAGTTTCAAAAGGTTAACACCTTGAATTAAGAAAGATGTCATGGCTTTGAGTTTATGTTAAGAAATTGTTATAAGTTTTGTAATAAAGCAGCAAACCTACATTATTCTGGTCCTCCTAACCACAGCTTCCAGAAAAAGTAACCTTACTTTTAAAATACACTGAGGATAGTAAAGGGTGTGTATGTAGGGTGAGGTAGTGTAGGGTTAGTGTTTTATTTCATGTTAAGTGTTTTTCTAAGTTGACATTAACAGGAAATTATAACATTTTCTACAATACATGGGTTGTTGTCTACTTAGGGAGAATAGAATTACCTCTTGATTTCTACTTTATGCCCGAAGAATGTCAACCAGAGTTTTGTAGTTAGATAATAACGAGTATTTTTTAAACCTGCAGAAGAAAAAAGGGTGACATTATATCCAGATTTTACCCAAAAGCTTCATGATTTCATGTCAGTCTTTAGTGTTTTCATGAAAATATAGATTGAAAAGTTAGCATTTACTTGCATGTTATTCCCAAGAGGATAAAATGTTTAATCTATTTTCTTTTGTATTTCTATTAATTAAGTTGGAACTAACTGCACAAAATCATGGATTGTGACCTGACATGACTTGTGTATTTCTATAGTTGCCTTTTAGAACAAGAAATATTTCTGTTGCGACTTGACATTCATGTTGAGACAAAACAATCAATACAGGGATTTTTATCCTATTGGTCCTGCTTGATTTCTTAACATTACTGATGTGTAAGTATTAAGCTGTCTTTTATGAAGCATATGCTTTATATGGAGATGAAATATATATGTGAATGAAGTGGGATTGTTTTATAATTACAGTGGCTTAGGCAGATGATCTAAGCCTGTGATGTTCATACAGACACTTGCTCTGCAAACTTGGTTTAACTGCTCTAGGAACTTACTGAGTACTTGCAAATGCATATGCAGGAATGAATAGTTGTTTTCTTGTTTTGTATAATCTCAGACCTCACTGACTTTAGTTGTAATCAATGATGTTCACAGTTTCTAAAATCAAATACACAATAAAGTACTTTTTGCTGACTTTAACATTAAAAAAATGTGAAATTTAACTTAACAGTTTAAGGAAAACAGTTGTCACATCTGGTAGAAATTGGATTTGCCCATGCCAATGTTACAAGAGAAAGAATTTCTCTCTTGAGCCCTTCTGTGCCACTCAATATGTACAGAAAACCATGCCTCTGATGATAACAAGTATTTTGAATCATATTAAAAATAATGTTTAAAGGAAATTAACTCCATTATTGCAAGCTCTTGTCACTTGTCTTTCATAGTAAGACCAATGAAGACTGTGTTGCATGGCAAGTAAAATTGGGCTGCTTTGATTAATTTTCTGATCTAATTAATTGTAGTATTGCAACATGAACTAGAGAACAACTTTAGTTTAGTTTAATTAAATACTTGTATATTGATGGCAATAGGATTCTACTGCCTTCTTCATTGTGTTTGAATGCTTTTTGCTATCTTCCAACAGCTTGAATATCAGGTTTGCATGCATTCTTCTAAAAAAGCCAGAGTTAATGTCATCACAAAGTTCACCTGAAATAGTCTTCCAAGAGAGGCTTTCCTTGTGTGCTATTTAGTGGTGTGCTTTCCTTTTGCTACTGGCATTTGGGGTTTGATTGCCTTATAATATTTTGAAGATTTTTGAAATCTTTGCAATTGTGTTGTAACAACCTGTAGCAAGCACGCTATTTTGTGTTTAACATTGTATGTAAATTTTATTTTCCTTTTTTTCTTTTCTAAATCACCTTGAAGTGTAGTGTTGTTCACGCAGTAAAATATTTCAGGATTGCATCATTTTAGTGTATTACTGTCTCACTTTGCCTAAAGCACTTGAACAGCTGTCTTTAGCAGTTTAATGACTTCATTGATCAAGTATTGCTAGATTTAATTCCAAATTTCCACTTAAAAGATAACCTTCCTTTGGAGTAATGCTTAAGACTTTATATGTATTTTACTTTGATCAATATTTTAAATCTATTCTATTTTTTTATCTAAGCAATATACCAGAATATGAGAAAAAATTTTGATGACTCACTGTAGGGCAACATTTACTCAGTATTAATTGAATGAACTTCTTAATCTGTAAAGTCAATGATACAAACTATGAAACTTTTATCACAAACTTTACTAAAATATATCAAGTAAAAAATGTTAACTTATTAATAGCTACCTTATTTACAGGTGAATGGCCTTTTCCTTTCTTCATCTTTCTCCGAATTCAGTTATTGCATACCCCAAAATGAAGCTTTTTATTATATTATTACTAGATATAATGATTTTTATTAGTTTGGGTTTAAATTGTTTTATTGAGTGATTTTGGGAGGTTTTTTTGTTTTGTTTTGTTTTGTTTTGTTTTTTCAGTGAGTGTGTTCTGGGGGTATTTTGCTTTGCTTTTATTTTTATCAGGAGAAGTCTAATTGTTTATTTTCTATAAAAGTCTCATTAATGTCATTCTCACTACCAAAATTATTTAGTTACAAGTGGATGCTTTTGTCGTGGATACTCAGCATTGTCTCTCATCTATGTGTAGAAATAAGTCAAGAAGTTTGAAAGCTGTTGAGGTCAACTAATCTTTCAGCTTTCAGTTATATTTTTATTAGGATATGACTTCTGCTTTGTTCCCTACATTCTTTTGCTAATTTTTGTTTCTCAAAAATATCCATATTTATAAGTGTGTGAATTGCTGGATATCAGTAGTGTCTCACAGCATATACCTTTGTTGAAGTCAAATTGTAGTGAGTGGCTGTGGGTTTTCTTAGGTGTGGCTTTTGATTTGCCTTTTTTTTTTTTAGCTGGCTATAGGCAAAACCAGACAGTCAGTGCCTGAAACTAAAATTCTAATAAGAATCACAAGGAAAATACCTTTGTATCTACGGACAAAACCAATGTGGTAAACTCAGAATAAATTTATTTGCCAAAACACCAGGGAGTGAGTTGTCATTTCTGGAGACTGTTGTTCGTATATTAGCAGTATAGAAGATCTGGAATTTTATGTCTTGATCTAAGAAACTATGTGTTCCACCCTACATTCTCAAAGGACAAGAAGTATCAGTGGTTTGGTGTGTGATGCTGCATTTTGGGTTTCTTCTGGAAAGATTTTCTCTCTTAGTTTGTGCAACTGAACTTCATAATTAAAACCATTAAGATCTTCCTCTAATGAGTTTGAAAGGTTTTATAAAAAGCTGGTAGCTTTTATTAACATTTTCACCAAAATAAACTGTTCAGAGCTCTTGTTGTAGTTCTGCTAGATGATAGTCTGAAGGAGTTTCGAATTTAAGGCTTGTACTTGCTGGCCATGTTATTAGAGCTTGGTCACTACCTCATTTTCCAGCGCATTCTGATTTTAACTTTATATGCTAGGTAAAGGCAGAGCCTGGATAGAATATTTATCCCTTCGGAAGATTCTGGAAAGGTTTGACAAATGTTGGGGGGGAATATTGTCCTTATACACATATGTAAGACCTTGAAATTCCAAGGTGTTTCATTGATTGTCTGGACTTGGCTGTGATTATCTATTACTTTGTTATAGCTGCAGGTCTTCAAGTATGTATGTGGGAATAAAATAAAGTAAAAGGAGGGAGGAGTCCCATTAAAACCAAATAAAAAATCTGGTCCCTTAAATGTCAGGGAGGACACCGATCACTCTTTTGGAGGTGTAGTTAAGTGTAACTAAGTGCAGTTCCCTGCAGTTGTCCCTCAGTAACATTATATTGTTTCCATGAATTTTCTGGCTGGCACCTTCTCCTTTCTCATCCTAGGTGTGATCCAGCCTTCTGGTATGGACAGCTGCTGGATTGGCTCAAGCAGGGCTGTGGGTGGTCTAGTGTGGCTTCTAGCTGTTCTGTAATTTGTCACCTTTTGCTGACAGTTGTAGTCAGGACGTGAAGAAAGGCTGAAATTAAAAGGAAAAACCCAAAAGCTGTCCTCATCCCGCTGGTAGCTCTTGTCAAACAGCCAAGGTACACAGTGGGAAGCTGGGCTGCTGGTCCTGCTCCCAGCTCTCAGGGAAGAAAGTCCAGGGATTCAGTACTCTTAGTTCAGCACTGATATTGAAAAAAATACTGAATTTCTAAACCTGATGGAAACTCAGTTTGCCTATCATTCTCTACCAATTTGTCCACATAAATTTGGTGAACGAAACTGGTAATATGTCAATGTATTGCATAGAAGCCTACTTTTTACTTTTTTTTTTGTCTCTTTCTTTAGCAGATCCTTGCATATTTGCTGGTTTACCAGATTTTTTGTGTCACACAGGCTCTTGAAGACTTATCACAGAATTCAAACTTACATCAGCAGGGAGCAGATCTCCTAGTTCTGTTTGGGTTGGAATAGTTTTTTTGGAAGACTTTCTGTTAATGCACAATACAATGTTAATACAACGATGTCAACTTTCTTTTAATACAGTGGTCTTAAACAGGGGAAAAAATTCTAAGTCATTAGGTATCAATGCCTTGTTGTTAATATATCTTTTGAACCATACAGATATTCAAATTAAATACAGAAACCCTAACATGCTTCAAAATGCAGATAAAGAAACACTGCTGAAATTACTTCTGGGCAACTTTTAGTTGTCTGCTAGGTGAGGACTAGTTCATGATGGTATTGTGGAAAAGTAATTTCTACTTTTTTGGTCTATGCACCTCGTCCTCTTCATATGTGTCTTGAGAACTTGACAGATGTAAGTATTTGACTTCTTTCAGAGAAGAATAAAGCTCAAGCTTTTTGTTGTTGTTTTGTTGTTGTTGTTGTTTTGTTTTTAATTAATTTTATTCCAGTAGTGTCTGTGAGACATTGCATATACTTTTGGATAGATTACTTAATTGCATGGCTGTGGATAAAAGATCTATCCCAACTGAACCTTGCTGCCACTGGTAAAAATTAAGCCTTTTTTAGGTGAGCTGATTATCACTTTGACCACAAAATTGACCTTAAAATACTTTGTTCTTTGTGAACAAAATTGTTTTTTCATTTTTGCCTCTTCATGTCTATCTTTGTGCATCTGTCATGTCTATAAAACCAACTGCTTAACATATGTGATTTTAATATGTTGTAAAATTACAGTTTAATATAACAATTTACTTTAATGAAGTAAATATAAAGTAGTAAATAGAAAGCAGCTTCAAATGTATTCAGAAATGGCTGAGCATTATTGTACTAGACTGTTTGCAATAGAAATTTTGTCTCTTACATGAACTATATAGTTTTTTAAAATTACTATTTCTCATCTGGAATTTTTTTACTTCTTGGGAGAAAAGAGATACAGAATTTTTCTCTGGTGCTTCTTTCCTTTCCTCTTCCCACCCTCACCAGTTTAAAAAAGACTTAGAAATATCACCAAGTATCTCATGTGAATTAGTTCAAGTGCCTTATGTCCCACATACTTGTCTCTAAAGACCCAGTTTTCAGTTTAGATTGTTTCCCATGACATGCTGCAGAGATTCAATAAGGTCATTTATTTTGCAGTGCTTTAACAAGAACAAAAATGTTTAAGAATATTTTTTGTTAGGGACTAAGGGACTGTTTCCTAGCTATTTATTTTGCTATCTGAAATATTTTAGTTATAATATTTTGTTCTAATCCATTGTTTTAGTATTTGAGAATTTGCAGTCTCTCATCGGGAAGAACAATACACCTTTTCAGCTGTATTTAATTCCCTAAGTAGTGTTGCAATGTTTCCATTTGGGTCTTATTATATTACGTCCATTACCTCACAGTATTTAATCAGACATCGTTGTAACAAGTGTCTTCAAAGACAGCACATTTTCTCTTGGTCTTTTGTCTTTTGGCTAATACCACAACCACTAGCTGCTGCTTTTTATTCCTGTGTCTCAAAATAGTTTCAATATTTCCACATATGACTATATAACGGTATGTAGCACAATAAAAGCTGCTTTGCAATTACCTCTCTTTCCATGCAAATTAACTTACTAGAAGTTAAATAATGGAATTCGTTATATTGAACTTATTGTTTGGGAGGACATGGATTCTCAGCCCCTGAAGTTCACAGGCAGGCTTTGGACCTGTAAAAATTCCAGTGCTTTATAAGTGCTGTATAGAAAGGAGATTTTTCAAGCAGAAAAGGCTGAAAAAGCTCAGCTTCAAAGCTTTTGCTTCTCAAACCCCAGGGTTTCTGAAGGCAATACTGAATCAAATCTCTCTATTGGGATATAATCCTCTCCAGTTTAAGTAGGTCCCTATTGACCTCAATTAGAGTAGACCCAGATTGCTAGAAGATGCCATAGGTACACTGTGTACTACAAAGGCTTTTGCTCTTATAATTTTCAGAATATCAGTATTAAAATTGGGTACTATCTTATTATGTACAATAAGAGATTTTATTGTCATTGGAGACAGCTTGTCTTCCTGATTCTTGTCTTCAGGTCAGATCTAAAGAATTTCTATTGGGAATTGTAAAGTTTGGTCCCAAATTCACATTTTTGAGAGTGAATAGTGTTATACAGTTTGGCCAAAATGTAAATAGCAGAGAGGGATTTATGGGGAAAAGACAGAAATTAAAAAAAAAAAAAGAAGAAAAAAGAAAAAACCAGGACACCATGCTCTTTAAATCACTTATAGGCTATCTATACTCATGGCTTGAGATGTTGATTCTGTACTTGGCTTCATGAAGCAAAAATAGTTTTTGTTCCTTCTCTCTATGATTCATATCTTGGAAAACATAGGTGTTTTTGGAGGAAATCTTACCACTCTTGCCATGGTGCAAAATTCAGTTCTCTTAGAATAAGAGATCAAGAAAGCCCTTGAATATTGCTGCTTATCCCTACATTAGGGAAAAAAGTGGCATAACAGAAGAGGATTGTATAATTTAAAATAATAAATCCAGATCCTAGATAAGTGACCGAAAGAGCATAGACAGAGGCAAAATCCGTTTAGTAGAAGTATAAACATGTGCTTACATTTTTTTTCACTGATTTAAACTATATCACCCTTTTTAGCTTTCCCATAACATTCGCACTACTGGAATGTCATAAACCATTTATTTTCACTTTTCTGATGATCAGAAAACATAAGCAGACTGAGAAAGAGATGTTTGTCAAAGAACATCATAGTTATTTTGGTAGCTTGCATACCAGGGTCAGCTTTTTACTTTTCTGAGTGAGCTCTTCATTCATGCAGTGGCTATCGATTTTGATCTTTCACCTTAAAAATATTTTAAAGTGAAGAGAACTAGAGGGGGCTGAGGGGATGCAGTGACTGGCCACAGTGAGATGTTTGTGTTAATTTGCAAATCAATTGATAAACACACACTTTATTTTAGGGCACTGCAGGATGGTTCTCAATCTGGAAGTTTTTTTCCAGTGATTTTACTCTTGGAAATTACAGAATGCCAGGAATTCCAGAACATGAAAATGTGCATCTGTACTGTGATACTGGTAGCTGGAATAGCTATCTCTAAAGTCAGTTAAGAATATGTTATCCTGGAACTTTTGAAGAGCAAAAGCAACCACTATTTATATTTGTGCCATGTAATAATGAATAAAATTTTTATCTGAAACATGTATCCTATTTAAAACAATTTCAGTCCCATCAAACCACTTCACCAGCATATATTCTTAAACTAAAAAGCAATATAGAGTGGAAAATATTTGAAGCATTAGGTTCACATCTAAAAAATCCTGCTATTCTGAAGGATGCATTTTTTCAAATGGCATTTTAAGTTTCCCAAAAGTGTGAAACAGACTAATGAGAAAATACAGATTGCATGCAAAGAATTAATGTTAGAAAGTTTTATTCCTAGTCCATGTTTTATTATAAATAAGATTATCTCATTTAAGGAACTTTAAATAAGAGAGCATTGGCAAGGTGTGTTGGTTTTTTTTCGTTTGGGTTGTTTTCCCCTTTCATATGTTTTTTTGCTTAGAAGGAAGTACATCTCAGTGTGGATAACTTAGTTTTCTTTTATACTCATATGCTATCAAGTATGCTTCAAAGAAAAAAAAATGAAGTGGCAAGTCCCTTTATTTCTTTCTTTCCTTTAAACCAAGTTGCCAACCTAATTTCTATTGTGAAATAGTTTCTGTGATGTATAAGAAAAAGAAGAAGCATTTTGCAGACCAGGGAGCCTTACTGTTTCTTCCATGGCATGGTTACATTAAAAAAATGAAAGGAGAAAAAAATGCATTTACTTTTCTGCTCAATGCTACTTCATGGAGAGTAACTGATAGAGGGCTTATGAACTTCTCTGGAATCTTAATAGCTGTACTGTTGCATATATATACTTCAATATCATCCTGTGCAGATCTAAACTAGGTACCTTCACTTTAAGTATGGGCTCACTGATAAACCTAAAATAAATAAGTGTTTATGGAAGTGGTATTACAATGCTCCAATTGCCTCTTTCCATTAATCCATTTAATAGCATTGGTATTTTATTGTATTTAAACAGATACTCCATTCAGTTCTATGTAATAACACAGGAGGTCTAGCCAGTTGTTATTCATGTGAATTCGGTACACAGCAAAACACATCTTTTCAACAGGATTCTATTTTCTGTGTTTATCTATGCCCTACAGATAGTAAATCTGTTATTTTATAGTGGGGCTACCGAAACATTATTCTGAAAACATACAGTTTTATGGACAACTATCCAATCTTTTTCAGCATAATTATGTTGAGAATAGTCTGGTTGGCTAACCATGCTCCTGATAATGTACTTGATGTCAAGTGAGGCAAGGCTCTGGGCTGGGGATGCCAGTGAGGTCTCATTCCAAATAATGATGTGCCATATTTACTGAAAGCACATTTGAGTCTGTATGGCCTAGAATTCAGGGACGCTACCTTAGCTTGATCATAATTCTTGGTTTTGCTTCAAGGCTTCTCACTCTGTGTCTCACAGATACACCACCAGTGGAAAAGAGCAAAGGAAGGGACTGAGAGTCTGTTAATGGAAGAGTACATAGGTCCAAATACATACAAAAGTAGGTGTAATGAGTTTGCCAGCTCCTTCTAGGATTGCTTATGACTTTGTTCCACTTCTATAAATTATATATCATTGTGAAGGGAAGGTATTAATAAAGCAGATTATATCTTAATTGTTTTTCTATTGAAGACTATTGAGAGTGACTCCATCAATTCAAAGGATAGAAAAGATTATCATCTTAGTAATGAAAGCTCCTCCTCCAGACATTAATAACAACTGTTATTTGCAAGCATTCTTTAAATATCTGTAGAACCATGTTCCCATGTAAACCTGTTGTAGTATTTGGGTTCTCTAGTTTTCTTTACACATTTGTGAACACCAGAAGAAAGATAAATTTCATTTATTGTACTTGATTAGTGACATTGACCCTGTCTTTGCCTGTTTGTTTGGGAGGGGTTGTTGATTGTTTTTGTGGTTTTGTGGTATTTTGGTTTAGTTTGGGCATCTTTTTGTGGTTTTTGTTTGCATCTTGTTTTGGTTTTTGTTTTTGAATAGGGTGTTGGTATTATGGAAGGCTTTGGATATTTTGTGAGAGAGAAGTGGAGAATGATGAGTTAGCCTGAGTAATTTAGTCCACTTAACTGTAGTAAAATTTTGTAATTTGACTTGGATGGTATCTGGGACTAATGAAAATATGTGCCTGTATCCAAACACTGCGAAGCATCTCTATTTGATCTATTTTGTTTCATATAAATTAATGAGGAATATAGTTCAAGTCTGGTTCAGGTCTCCAGATTCAGAGCCCGGTTTTATTTAGTTGCCCTATAGTCTTCTCTTAAATTGGACTTCCACTGCTTCTCTTAAAAAAATATGGTCCCTTCTTAGTTATCTGGTGTTGAAGTCTTATAGCAAGGAGACAGCTGCCTAGAAATGACAAACCATACCATTCCCCATACCATTCACTGCCTAACCTTTCACTGTTTTGATTATAAGCCACATCTTTTAAAATTTAAAATGCCCAGTCTTACCACTGCTGTTTCATCAAGTGAACCTGTTTAAATTCATATTAGAAGAAGAGAGTAATGGTGCATACACAAATTGAATGGGTATTGCAATAGCAGTGGGGTTTTTTCAGACACAGGACAACTACAAAATGAGGAAAAATTTTTTTTCTATTATTAATTGCTTCCTAAGTCACTGAATGATTCAGAGAAAAAGTAGAAAACTTCAGTCATCCATTTTCAGTATTTGATGACACAAAAGTGCTGTAAGAGCTGCTGGAGACCACAGGTTTCAGACCACAATTGCACCCTTTCACAGCAGCTTTCAATTAAAATGAAACATGTTCTCTTCCATTCCCACCACAAAATTGCTCCTCAGTACTGTGGGCAGAAGCCTGTTTGAAAACCTAATTTTTTGATGGTTAGAAATCTTCTCTTATAGGCATTTTTCATCCAGTCTTTCTTTCCCCTGGTGTTGTTCTCTATAATAACTATTTGATAAATAAATCTGTTAGCTGTTGTATCCAGGATTATTTTGCAATCTATTTCTGGAAAAGTCAGTCTCCTGTAATGATGTGATTCTTCACTTTTTATAATAGCAATACATAGATCTTTAATATATCCAGGGTAATATATCTATGTGGAGAAAATGGACCCCATTAAACTTTCTTAAGTACCTTTGTCAATTTTGATTTTTAAAATTTCTTTTCTGAAAGGGATTCTCTTTTTTTTTGTTTGTTTGGTTGGTTGGTTTTTTGTTTTGTTTTTGTTTGGTTGGCTTTTTTACAATTTTTTGATCCCTGACAAAAGAGGGGATGTTTTGTATCTTCATACTATGAAACACTATGAAACATAGATTTTTTAGAGCCACTTTTTGCTTTTATTAGGTGACAGCATCTTATAATTTAATAGCATGTCATTATGTTAAAGTGGGTGATATCACTGCCATGGATAGATATACTTGTTATGGAAAACCAGGTCCTATTAAATGGGTGAAAATTTCTTAGAAAGAAAAAATAATGTGGGATAGAAAACTTACTATCTGAATAGAATATTTAAAACATGATATGGAAAGATAAAACTTCTTGCTGTAATAGCACCATGGATCTCCTTGTAATCACAGAACAGAATGACAGAATATTCTGAACTGGAAGGGATCATCAAGTCCAACACTTTATGTGAATTACCCATACAGGGATCAAAAATCACAATTTTGGTGTTATCAGCACCATGTTGATCAGGTTACCAGGCTTCTTTTTTTCCTAGATGGACCTGGTGAGGATAGGCTGAGAGAACTGAAAAAGGGCATGAATCAAGTGGTGGCTTTGATAGCTGCGGCTGCTTCCTCCAGTGCCTGAAGGTGCCCAGGGAACTTCAGCAAGGGACCATTGTGGTGGCCATTTGACTTGAGAGACAACTGTAACATCAGCCCCTGTGTCTATGAGAATGACAAGTGTTATCTTTTGTCCTTTTAATGTCAGGGTACATTGACATGTGGGGCATTATTCTGATATAGGCTGTACCCAGCATATTTGGGAAGTTCCCATAGATCCAAACCCCTCTTTTCAAGATAAACCTTTGAAGGGTACACTCATGGTTTGGGGAATTAAAATGAATTGAACTATTTGAGTTCCTTTGGGAATGGTACAAGGTGGTCGAGGTGTTCAGGCCATGATCAGGATCTCATTATCAGAGTCAGAGTCTACAGCCCCAGGGATAAAAAACAGTCCCATCAAAGAAGTGGAAGACTGACCTAAAAGCAGTGCATGCAGAACTGCCCTGGTGGTCCGAAAACTCCTGTGGGAAGCAAATGCACAGATGAATCAAGTAACACGGAGGTTGCCAAGTCCAGGCTGGTACCTCCTGGTGTGGTAGTGTGTAAATTGGCGATGGTCTGACGAAGGCTACTTGTGGTGGCTGGGTTGAGGCTTGCTGTTGTCCGCTCTGAAGCACTGGTTGAGGCATTCGTGTCCACATGTGGTTTCCGGATATCAGACACCCTTCAAAATCATACTTGGAATGGCTTTGATTAGCATAGTATGTCCCTTTGCAGCACTGAGGGCAAATACTGGGAGATTTGGATCTGGTCTCCCCCTTTCTGAAACAGTCTCTTTTCAAATGCCCAGGTTTCCCACACCCAAAACACATTTGGGAGTCCCCTGGTGTAATCTTCAAAACTGCAAAAGCATTAGCTATACCACCCCCACAGCTTCATAGATAACTGTTGCTGTATGCTGAAGCACTCTGAGGTGATTACCATTTCCGTCAGGGTCAGTTCCTTCTTATGCAAGGACTTTAGCAGTTTTTTAGAGTCTTCATTAATATTTTCAAGAGCTGATTTTAAAAGCAGCAGCTCTCTCGCAATGTCATTCTCAGTTGTCTTTTAAGACCTAGTTTTAAGCGGTCAATGAATTGCATATAAGGCTCAGCCAGTCCTTGCATTACTTTAGTAAATGCTTTTGGGGTATTAAAGCATTGGGAACCTTTAAAAATGCAGTACATGCAGCTTCAATAGTACCCTCAACAGCCTCTCTAGGAATGTGGGCTTGCCTTGCAGGGTCTGAGTGAGCCCCTTCCCTGGCCAGGTGGTCCATCATGAGAGCTGTGATATTCTGGTTTGCATGGCCCACAAATTTCATAAGCAAAGCTTCTAACCCCTTTTTTTCACTGAGCATGAAAAATGGCATACTGAGCTGGGATTAATAGTGAGTTCTCCAGTCCCTTTAAATCATGAGGGGTCATAAGATGAGTTGACAACACAGACTGTAAAAGATTAGCAAAATAGGGAGATCCCAGCCCATGTTCTGTAGTGTGCAGCATAGTTCATTAATTTCTGAATAAGCAAGAGGATCCCACTGTGGGGTATTTCCCCTTGTGCTGCTAAACATGACTGGTGCAACAATTTTTGCTGTGATATCAAAATCCCCCTACTTCAGAGCCTTTTTCTTTATTCGCACTCAGTTTTCATGAAGGTCAGGAGGGAACAGGTCAGGCTTGGCATCTGGTTCTATTGGTCCTAGGTCGAAGGGGACCCCCTCCTCCTCACTACTAGAGTCGCAGTCGGCAGTATAGGCTGCTAAGGACTGTGAGACAGGATCCCTTCTCCTTGACTGGCTAGATGGGGGGTTGATGACTGTGGCCGCTCTCCAGTATCAGGTGCACCAGTTTCAAGCAGTCAGGGAGAGTCAGAGTGGGGCATGGGGCTGGTGACATCTGCAGAGGATACAGCCTGAGACAGCTCTTGCTTTTTCAGTGTTTCAGAAATCACCCTCCAGGCCTGGAGCATAGACATTGCCTGCTCATTTCCTGTAGTAGCCAAATCATAGAACTTAACCCCTAAATCATTCCAAACAGCAGCTGTAAAAATAGAGGAGGCAGTGACATTGAGACACTCAACAGCTACCCACTTTTGAATTAATTTCAAGTCCAGCCTTGGCAAAGTTTTGCCATGTTTCACAAGTAAAGCCAGCATTAGTTCAAAACCGCCTCTCTCTTCTTGTATCATATTTTGTCCCACGTTCCCCTAGGCTCACCTCCTTCTGCATGGAGGGATTGCTCTGGGCTCGCCCCTGGTTCTTTCACCATCACTTCCAGTACCAAGGGGCTCACTGATTGCAGCACAAATAAGACTGTTCCTTGCCCTCCTTGCAGGACTACAAATTATCAGTGATGGACAGAGAGGGACATTCCAAGTTGTGATCAGAAGCCAAATTTAATGAGCATACGAGGCCTTAATATAGGGCTTTACTTGTATGACATTTACATAGGGTTCTAATTTTGGTAACAATTTCCCATTGGTTGAACACTCTTCATGATATCACATCACCTGGTAACATTATCTTATCACAAAGTTTCACAACATGTTTCTTGATCCCTTCTTGCCCAGGGAGCACACATCTTGTGTCTGTCTCTCACATGGTTTCTGCTAGATAAGGTCTAAGATATCAGCCCCTTTATCAGTTCCATTGTACTCTCTGTTTTATTCACCATATGAAATTTATTAATATATTTAGCATATAATAAAAACAATAAAATATCTTTCAGAGTATTAGGAGAATGTGACCATTGCTTCTTTTTAGTCTTGTTTATATTTTTAAAATATTCAAGCAGTCAATAGTGGCAAAAGTTCTATTGATATCTTCATCTGGATTTGCTCATGAGTTTTCTGATTTAGTTTCCATTAACCTGCCATTTTGTACTGGGGGGAAGGGAAGTAGAATTAACTTGTGTTCCCTGTGCTGGATGAAATTATTGAACCTGTGTAATTCTATGCTATTGCTGTTTAAGGAATTGTCCTGATTACCAGGTTCCATAGCCCTGCTTTCCAACATTTCTGAACAGTGGTTTTAGTTGGATTTTTTGTTTGTTTGTTGTTTGGGTTTGAGTTGTTGCTTTTTTTTCTATTTCACTCTGAGGAGAAAGACTAAGAAATTTTGGGAAGAGTTGTGCTACCATGTTTTAAATAGAGTTGGAAAGTTCTGTAGAAAGCATGAGGGTAGATGGATCGGAGATTGTTGTCCAATTCTTCTTAGCAGCCAAAAAATATTCAGTGTTCTGGATCTGTGTTTCAGAGTGTACTTCAAAATATAGAATATTTTATTTAATTTCAAGAAGTGCTCTTTTATTCTTAATGGCAACCCCCTAAAATTTAAAAGCCTATAAAATCTGCCATTACACTGAAGATTCAGAGAAGAGGATAGTGTAGTACTTCTAAATACTGAACTGGTAATTAGATATTGGATGGCATAGCTACTGCTGATTATTGACTTCTCTGTTCTTCATATACTCTAAGTACTTAAAGGAGAAGAGAAAATGTCACTGCTTTCCCTGAAGGAAATTGAAAAATCTAATTTGTCTTGTGATCTTTCAGTGAAGCTAAAGACAATAAATTAGGAAGTATAATTTCTTCTCTTCACAGACTCTGACATGGACTCCGTGTGCTTTCAAAGCAGTTGTCAGTGAAGGCAAGATTTTGTACTGAACAGCACATGTGCAAAATCATGAATGATGTCAGTTAAATTTTACTTCCTGATACAGAGCTGAAATGAAAAAAATTACAGGCTATAAACATGCATGTAGTGGATGTATTTCATGGATGTTTAAGTCCTTCCTTGTTATTGGAATATCTTTTTCACCCTGGCTGCAATGAAAACTGATTCCCACAACAAGCAGAAATTGAATATTCTTCCAGTGTAACATTTCTCCAACCATCCATACCTAATTCAAAGTAGTAATTATAAGATTTTCATATGTATGTTGCCTTTTGAATGAGGAATCCTCAAAGTTTTTCATATTATATTAGCAAAATTTAAATTAATGCCTGAAAGGCAACCTTTCCCAAGGACTGTGACTATTGTCTGCCAGAAAATTGGAATAAAACCATTTATCTTTTTGTACTGAAAATACAGATAACTGGACTGTTAATGGTGGGCAGGACAGACTGCATTACTCAGGTTCAGGGACAAGTCTATGAAGCAGATCAGCTTATAAGCAGAGAACAACTGAAAGAAAGAACAACTGAAAGAAATTGCAAAATAGTTATAAAACAAAAGAATGTTTTTCAGACACTTGGAAAAATATCAAGGCTGGAATCTGAAGGTTATTTATCGATCTGCAATATTTGTAAATTGTGGGACAGAAGAGGTTAGTAATATGTGTAAAATTTGTATTTACCTTGCCCTGTTTGTTTTCTTTTTCTCACATTTATAATCCTGCATTTTCAGGATGCTTTGCTCTATGTAGAGAGCTTAACATTGCCATTATGTGTACAACAAAACCACTGTCCTTGAGTATCTCCTTGATATCAAATCGCAAAGTACTGACTATGCAGATGCTATAATTATTTGAAAGGCAACTTATATTTTAGGATTTGTTTTTTCCTTCCTCTGCTGAGTGACAGTAGTTTGTTATAAATGCTGAAAAAGCAAAAAATTGTTTTTGTTTCCCTTCTTATGAAAAATATTCTTTATTAGAATTGCATTATTCATAATCATAAATTCTTAAAATGATCAACAACTAGAAGACTACTGAGCACCAGAAAGTTTTCTGAGAATGTATTGCATAAACCCAGATATATGATATTAAGATATATGAAATGATACCAGATAAATTATATGATACTTTCTACATTTTTTTGCTATGTATGTATATATTTTTTTTCAATATATACTCTGGTAACAATGGCCATCCATACTGTGAAATGCCTCATAATTTTTAATTTGTTCCTATAGTTTAAGCAGGACGAAAGGAAGAAATACAGTAATTTATTCTTAGTTAATTATTTAAATGTTGGCTGGCATTGAGTATAAACAGAGGACAGCTGAAAGAATGTAGAGATAAGGGAATTCTAACTAAAAATTCCTTTTAATACAGAGTTTTGGAAGATTATTAAGACTGGAATAAAAAGAATATGAAATTAGTTTTCTGGAATATTAATCTTTGCTGCAGAATAGCCTTGTATGGTTTTTATGTATGTATGGAGTTGGCGACTTCAAACTAAGCAATATGACGAGGACTAAAAGTCAGGTAACAGGGAATGAGAACTTTGATACCATTATGCTGCTTTTCCAGAAACAGAAGTTCTGGAGAGCTGAGTAAAGAGGGGGAAGACTAGGGCAGCAGTCCAGAGGAGCTTGCTGGAAAGAGAAATTGACAAGTATCGCTTATGCTGTGTGAGGAGCCCTAAGAAGATTGCTCATGAGATTCCACAAAAATGAAAAGGCCACCGAATTACAGCTCACCAAAATTTAGGTTAATTATGAGCTTAATGGAAAACAACCCCTCCATCTCTTCTCTCAAATGTATTTCTAAATAAATTTACATGCCTTTATAGCACATGGTGCATAGATAATTTTGATATTTCGTTGTTGAGTTCTGTTAAAGGTCCCTGGTGAGTGCTGTCTGGCTCTGGTGGTGTGCTACCCTTTGCTTGGGCTGTGTGCACTCTCTTCTATAGGATTCCCAAGTTAGGTCCTCGATGAATTTTTCCTCTGAGAACAAATTCAAAAAATTCACTTGGCTTCTTCACACTAATTTTGTCCTTTCCCTGTACTGTGTTTATGCAATGGATAACAACTGTCATTATAGACACTTTGGCAAGCTTTTTTTCTTTTTTCTGACATGTTAGAAAGAAGGATATAGAGCTAGTTTTGATACTTCTATCTACTTGCACCTAAAATTCTTTGTTCAGCCTTGATAAATGCATTATTAAATTTAATCTGCTTAAATTGATGATCCTTTCTTTATTTTTCCTTGTTATTTCAATTATTAAATTCAATTGTTTATTTTCCCTTTTATTTGTTTCAATTAAAACTTTATTATTTTAATGTTATCTTCTTAATTCTTAATCCTATGCATAGGATTCTAGCTTTTGTGTGGAAATATTTCTCAATATTTTCTGTAAACCTTCCCCTATTAAGTGAAAATTCTGTATTTCAAAATTAAAAAACAAACCTCTCTAAAAGCACAGGACCAGCTCCTTATTTTGAAAAGTATATGGAAATTCCAGTCAGATTTTATGAACAAGACCCTGTCCATACCAAAAGTACTTTGGGTGTTGAAAAATTTTGCAGAGGAGAAACAAAAAAAATCTATGAATCCATGAACACATAAGCTAAGAGTAACGGCATAATTTAAATTATAAAAAAGTTCTCATGAAGGAAAGTAATTATAAAGAAAGCAAATGATGCAAGCCATAACCTTCCAAAGTCACCTTTTTGTCATGGTGTCTTTTTCCCAACTTTACCCTACCTTGAATTTTAAAATTTAAAACTCTTTGAAATTCACTTGCTAAACCATCTTAAGGCTATTTTTGCTATTTCAGCAATAAATAAATTACAGCACATTGTCCTTTTGTGGTATATCAATATTGATGTGGGCTGTTAGGTATTTTTCCTAATAAGCTTAGAATACTTTTTCAACTAGTTTCCTGTATGCTGATATTCCCATACTTCTGGTTTCCCAATGCTGAAAATTCTCAGTTTTGTTGAGAATGCTTGTATTTAGTTTATGTTATAAATAAAATATTATGTTAATTAAATCTTGACACATTTTCATAACTGTTCCCAAGAGAAAAGCATCCAGGCCAAAGTCGTGAGTCAAAGCATATTCCTCCCTCTCCTACTTTATTTGTATATGTCCAGACAGTTACTAAATCTCTTTGCAGTGCGCTGGATTTGTATCCTGAGTGATGTAAATTACTGCAGGAAATGGAAAAATGCAGTGAATTGTCCTTTAAAACTGCAGAAACTGTAAGACCTTACAGCTATAGCTGTCCTATTTTTATCATCTTAGATACTGTTTTTTGAGCAGTGAATGCATTTAAACATATTCACAATATGATACTCCTAATCTATAGATCTTTGGAGCTTAAGGGTTGTAAGAGCGTTCAATTATTTTGTAAAATAATGCTGGTGATTTGAATAATGCATGTTATGTTGGAGACAAAGCATGTTTCCTGGCTTTTGTGGGATCCATAATAATAATACTGACCTGTTTGTGCAAAAATAGGGAATTCTTTTTCCTGGAGTTGAAAAGTTCAGGCTCCTGTGCTATGAGTGCAAGGAAATACACTAGTGGGCTGTGCACAAGGGGAACAATTGCATTGTTGTCAAATAGTCCTAGTGGTATCTGAAGACTAAATTTACCTGATTTCATCAATATGCCTTGAAATTTTTCATATTTGTTTGTCTTAGTCTCCCTGAAAGGCAGAAGAAAAAATCACAGTCATTAAACCTTCATAATTGAAAGAATTCCAGAAAAAAGGAAGAAAAGGCTTAAAGTTTATAAAAAGTCATGTGGAAAAATGGGAAAAGATGTCATGAGAAAGATCTGTGAAGTACATTAGCTTTGTTGATGTGAATTTATAGAGTCTAATACTTAGAGGACCAGTGCATTTTGTGCATTGGAGGTGAATTCAAGAAATGGAAGAAATGTTTACAATTAGTCTGAAGTGTAACATCTGCAGTATGAAGTAAATAAGTTTGGGTTTTTTATTAATTCTGTACTCCAAATTGTAAAACATTCCTGGTAGAGAAATCAGCAAATAAACTATTTTCTTAAAAAGACTTGAGTGAGAATAATACGTGGAATGGAGTAGACAGAATTATAGTACCACAAATGAAAAATTCATTATTACTCAAGTGTTATTTTTCTTTTTATTTCATGTGCTCATGCATCTTTGCAGGAAAAAGAGATAATCACTGGCAAACCATTGGTAGCCATTCCTTAGAGAATGCAAGTTACATTTTTTATGTTCTGAAGAGTTGGGATCGGATGACTAAGAAAAAGGAAAACAGAGAGGATACATTAGTATGATGGTTTTCAGAGACTTAAATGAAATGGGCTGGAGTATTTGAATATGTTTAGGCATCCTAAATTTTTACATAAAGAAGTTTTTCTGTGCCAGTGTTGCAGTCCTGTGTGAGTAAGCAAAAGCTGCCTCGTGGATCCTGTGTGCCTTTAAGCTTTTAGCAGCACAAGACCGAAGTATGTTTGTGGATCATGTGCTGGAAACACCTTTAACTGTCTAGCTGAGTATCTAGGAAACGAAATTCTCATCTGGAAAGTAAGAGGATTGAGGACAAAAGATTAGCCAGGTGGCAGAACTGGGAGAAACGACTGTGAAGCAACTGTGATGTTTTTGGGGAAATTATCCATGCACAAGAGAAGGTACAGAAGAAAGCAAAAAAATGTGGGAAGGCAGTGTCATGAATGTAATAGAGAAATTGATAGAGGACACAGCAGTAATAAAAGATGAGAGTAACTAGTGAGGCTAAGTTATAGGAAACTGAAGTTTGATTTTGGTTTGCTGGCCATTTGAACTAATGTTAATTTTTCTTTACAATGCAGTTTGATTCCTTCTGCTTTGGTGGTGGTTTTGTGGATTTTTTTGTCTGGTTTTTTTGTGGGTTTTTTGATGTTGCTTTGGGAGGTTTTTTGTTTGTTTTGTTGGGGTTTTTTTTGGTTGGCTGGAGTTTTTTGTCGGTTTGGTTTTGTTTTTGTTTCTCAAGACATAAAGCTGAGGTGTGTCTGGAGCTTATTTGGGCTCCTGGTCATCTCAGAAGGCAATAGTATGGTACATGGCTCTCCACTGCTCCAGAAAGAATCCATATAATTATTAACTGTGCCTGAAGAAATTATGACCAAATCATGAGGTAGGACCAGTCTTTTTTTTTTGCACTCTCATTATTTGTTCTTATGGAATATGCTTTTCTGCCTGCTGGACTGCTGTGTGTATCACATTTCCTTTCACACACTTGTGTGAAAATGTTCAAAGAGTCCCAATTGTGCCTTAAGCCTGAATGCTCATTGAGACATGTATTGGCAGTGAAAGCTAAATATACTGGAACATAAGAGGAGCTGAAACCCCAGCATGGTCTAGCAGGATGCAGCACTGGACACTGAAAGCCTGACACTGTGACAGCCTTTGGCATGGACTGCAGATTTAGGAATGCAGCTGCTGTGGAATTCAGTAGGCAAGTAAGGTAAAAAAAGCTAGGCAGGATTCTGTTGACTTTTATTTTCTGGAGGAACCTCACCAGAATCAAGTATTCTCCCTAAAATACTGACCTGGAAAACACCAGCAGGAACATACTTCCATATTTTCCCACTGACCAGATTCCAAAATAGAGAATTATACTTCTACTATGTTGCATTTCATGAGTCCCTATTACCTAAGCAAATTGAAGGAAGATTAATGACCAATAGTTTATACAAAACTGATTTTCTGGAGTCTCTGTAAAGGCTCACTTTAATTTTTTTTTTTGTTTTTGTAATGCATTGTCAAGGATAAAACTGAAACATAGGAGGAAGTGTATTCTTTTTCCTCAAAACCCAAAACATCATTTTCTTCAGGTGGTAGCAGCTTGCTTTGGATAAGTTCATTCCAGTGCCCTAGGTAATGAGGACTAAAATATTTGAGTGAGGTAACAATATCAAAAATAGAGACCATACATAAAGGTTTATCTGTTTTACTATTATATAAATGCTAGTTATAAGTCTAGATATCTGTTTAGATCTGTTAGATATAATTAGAATACAGATATTGACAGAATTGTGGGAACTTTCTAGATCTAAGAGAATATTAAAAAGAATATATTAAAATATTTTCATTCTACCTACCTATTCTTTCAATTTTGTAAAGACACCATTAGATTTCAAGATGGAAAAGGCAAGAATGATAAACATTTTGGTTTTCTTTACAGAGTTTGGGACATTAAGATTAAACTAAGTAATATTAAGACATAATTCTTCAGGCTTGCCTTCATTCAAATGGATTTTACTAATTTTAATGATGCAAGTGTCAAACAATCCTCCCAGGTACCATGCACATAAAATCCAAAGGTGAATGCTTGTCCCAAAACAACTGATTCATGTGTGCCACAGGGAGCACTAATTAGGGAAACTGTTCCAGCTGGTGCATCCTCTGACTTCGGATTTTGCTTGAAATGATATAGTGTAAAAAAAAAAAAAGAAAAAGGATGGCAACCTTGCTGCTGTCTAAATATAGTATATAAAAAGCAAATTTGCTTGGCCTTTAGTTTTAGAAAGCACATTGAGTGAATTCCTGATACTGAAGCACGCACAGCAAATGCACAGTAGAAACAAGTTGTTACATCTCTGTTTATAAGGATCAGTTCAGGAGCAATTAACACAGAACTTTCAGATTGCCTGAGTGTGGAAAAAGGCTTTTATACCTCTGGGGTCTGGTGTGCTTTATCATCATAACATGATTTTAAGACTGTTTTAGTCCTGTAAGAGAAGTTCTTCCTCTTTCTATGTTTAGACCAGAGTGGTGTAGTAATACTGTGTCCAGGTGTGGATTTGAAAAGTCCTCTACTAGAATAAGCACAGTACAAAGAACAAACAGCACAGAGTAATTTCTCCTCATTTCTTAGTTTATTGGCTCTCAGAGTGAGCCATATCAGGTGTGACTGTGCACTGTGGAATTTGTGGTTTGTTGCATGAAAATTCTTGCAGTCCTTGGTTACTCAATGTAAAACCACAAAAATGTTTAGAACCTGTTACAGAAGCAAACAAAGGGCAGAAATCCACTGGATAAAACCCAATCTGCTTATGCAGATGTTATGCTTTAATGGACAGAGAGAGAAACAAACTAATTTTTTTTCCTCCTTAATCTGGTTCTGTATGTAGAAATGGTATTTGTAGAAGATTTTCAGTGTGAACCATCACTGAATGTCAGCTGGTTCTTGTAGTCTTTCTGCTTGAAATGTGCTGGAATTTGGTGAGGGAGACAAGAGCAGCCTAAATTTCTTCTTCTGCAGGATTATCATGGTGTCTTTAGATTTTATGGAAGTTCTCTGCTTTAGAGAAGGGAACTGATTTTTTTCTCAAACTCCTACAATGTTCAGCTCTTTGAGCTGATATGAGAAAATATATTTCCTTCTTCCCATCTTCCTAAGCAGAAGTAATCTGAGTGCTTCCCTTGTTTTCCTTGTCTAACAACTTTAAAGTAAAACTGTAAAAACAAAGCTGCACAATATAGTACAAAATTACTGATGTTTCAATTTTTTTTCAGTGGAAACTTTTTTTCACAGTGGACCAATAATCTATATCAGATAGTATACATCTCACTCTACAGAGTTTAGAGACACTTATGATTTTCAGAGTACATTTTAGACATACATTATAGTTCACTTTGGGGTGGTTTTGAGTTGGTATTTTTGACAGATCTGTTCTGAATGTTATCTTTCATGTGTTTATAGTTTATCAATAGTTTAATTTATCCCAATGTTTTTCTGAATAGTAAACTTAAGCTATTTGATTTACATTTCTGAAATGTCCCTTTCTTGTTTTTTAGAAGTTCCTTTCCTGTTTCCCATGGCTTTTTAGAGGGAACTACTTATTCCTTCAAGTTCTCATTGGCAGTTTGACACAATATTCTAAAATGCAGCCTATCATGGCCAGTCCTTCCAAAAACATCTAATCTATCTATATTTTCTTCTACCTGTTCTCTCCTTATCCAGTACTTACCCCTTAAACACAAGTGTGAAAACTAATAGCAAGCAAGTCATAGTTGACTTAATGTGCATTGACTAACATGAGAAAATAAATACTTTTAAAGTAGATCAGGAGTTTGGTTTTAAGGTGGATTAATTGAGCTTGAATTTAACCTTAGTTAATGCAGGAGATGTTTCATAAACTGAAATTAGTAGTAAAACACTAAAGTTAGTAAAACTGAAAAGTAAAAAACTGAGATTAGTAGTCAACCTAAGTCATATAGCTTCTGTCTCCTTCATGCCACAATTCCCTTAATGACACAGAAGCTACGTACCACCCTCTAGCACATATTTAGATTTCACATGTAAACTCAGTTTGAGAGCTATTTTTCTTTCTATTTTTTTAATGATGTTTTGAATTGTTTATTTTTAAATCAGTCAGATTCAATAAGTCACATTTTGAAACTGGTATTCTTCTTGTATTCATGAAATGTTTTTAGAATATTTTACTGCAGTATACCAGGATTTGAAATATATGACCTTGTCAGCATGAAACAGTTTTTTCCTAGATCAAACCTTGCAGCACTGTTGTCTGCAGGTAAAAATCATAAAAAGAGAAAACGTCCTGCCTATTTGATTTTTTACATTTGGACTGCCATTTTATTATCTTTCCTTAATAGGTATAAGTGTCTACATGAGTTTTTAGGAAGTAGTCAAAGTGTGTGTCACTTCCTCTACATCATATTCTATTCTTTCTGTTTCCCTGTATTCATGTCTTTCCTGGAACAAGAAGCTAGTTTGCTAACTTTAGAAACTTTTGTTATGTTTTGGGGCAGATATGTTGTGTGTGGGTGTGTGTTAACAAATATTCTCAATTACATGTAAAATATAGTTATATAATTCAGCTTGAATTCTTTTCCAAGCAATTTAAGAAAAGTCTGTGAAAGTAACACTACAGCTTGAATACTGCTGTCCACAAGATGTATTTACACCTGTTTCAACTGAACTGTTTCACAGCTTAATAAACAGGATTTCAAAGACCATAGTACTTCTGAGCTCTCTCCTTGAAATTTGATTAGTGTTGAATGATCTGAAAAAGAAATTCCATTCATAGACAAAACATGTTGGGTTTATAATTTTTTAAAAAAGATTCTAATCTACTTGCCTTTATGTTCATTGAATTTCGGTTTCCTGGATCCCAAGTGGATCCCAGAACTCCGAGTAAAATACTGGTTTCACCCAATTTCCCACTGTAACCATGCAAAACCCACACATTTCTGACAGGTTTTGATGTGAAACCAGAACATATCTTGGCCGAAGTTCATACAAAAGCTTTGTGAACCTTTCCGTTTATGTGGGCTGTGTTCCCAGTTTGTAATGTAGCATTAAACCAAGCAGGTTTTTTGCATGGTTTTGTATGTGTTGTACATGTTTTGTTGAGAATCCATGTCAAAACATTTCTAACACCTTAAAAGCAAGTCTGTTCTTCTGTAGCCTTCAGTGTTTAATTGCTTTTTCAGCTGAAAACAGAGGAAGATGTTGAGCTAAAGCCCTTTGAAGGGAAGCTGCTGCCAGAATGTCTCCTATTCAGTTACTGTGGATCAAAATCTCATTCTCTCTTTCCTCATTAGTCCATTTGTGTCAGCATTAGTCTTTGACATGGTTTCATAAAAAAAGAGAAATAGGGCGCCGGATATTCTACTGTGGATTTGGTTCAGCTGCTCAGCTAGGTCATGTGCCACTCACTGTTGGTTCAAGGACAGTTATAAACGACTTGTTTTGGGTCCAATGTATCAGCAACTAGAATTTTCTTTCTATTATTAAAAATATTAGCCTTATTAAGCCTGGAGAGAGAAGTATTCTTACGGAGAATGGGAGAAGGTAGTCAAACAAGGGGCTTTGATTTAATCACTAGTTTTGTGATCCAAGCAGTGTGAGATCTTGCACATAATATCAAGGTAAAGCAAAAGCTACCAATATTTTCACTAGTGAAAAATATGATCCAATTCTATCAATCATTGTCTCTAAATCCTTTTTATTTCTTCCTGTGCTGACATCTACAAAGATTTCACAGATTGTAAAATATATTGTTGTCTTTGATATTTGCTTTTAAATCTATGGCAGTATTACATTCCAAATGAATTAATTCTGCAAAGAGTTCTATAGAAAACTGTTCCAATCTCTACAAACCTGGAGACATTTAAATTTGATAAAGGCTTTCAAAATCTCTTTCAAAATTTTATTCAGTTTATAAAACTAGGTATTTGTTTACCTTGCAAAACTTCTAATTTCTCTTAGACTCAGAACAGACTTCTTTTTTAAAATTACTAGGGATTTTTTGCAATTACCTGTTAGACTAAACAAAAAGTAAAAATGACATGCATTTATTATGAAAAAAAATCTGCTCCTTTTTTGGGGAAAATCTCATCTCAAAAATATCATGGTCATTGGGACTAAATGAGAACTATAATACTTGACACTTTTAGTGCTTTTCAGCTTCAGAGATCCCCAAATACTTGCAGAATTTAATTGTCCATGTGTGAGACAAACAGAAGTTGTAGCTCAAAAAGAAGGTTCTCAGTGGTTATTATCCACCTTTACCAGACTCTTCATTTGGAGAGGCATAGGAAAGAGTGGCAATTTGCACTTCCTATGCTCTATAGTGGTCTAGTTGTACATAACCCAGCTGACACCTTAAAAGCAGTGAAAAAATGGGCAATAGGTTACATTCAACTCATCACAGGTAGCCATGGAAGCCAGTGCTGTAAGGAGCAAAGAGAAATGTCTTAAATGAATTTAACAGGGGATATATAATTTAATTGGGGGACTCTTTTTTTTTTTTTTTTTCTTTTTTTTTTAACTTGGCACTGCTGGAAATCCCTTTCATAGTTTCCAGTCTATCTTTAACCTCATCTTAGGCTTAGATTGTTCGCTGCTTGGAAAAGAGGCAACCTTGTTTTCTTGTTTCTGCTTTTCCAAGTATAAAGGATCTCAGCCTGTTACCTGTTCATACATCCATTTGTAATCATTCAGAAACACTTGCTTAATTCAGCAAAACAAAAAGTGAGCTTAAAAGCACATAATAGGGGTTTGTGATGGGGTTTGAAAAGAGCAGTGGTGAAACCTTATCTTTTAAGTCTCTTGGACTTAAAATAAAGTCAGCATTGTTTATAAGAAGAGAATCATGTTACTTAGAAGTCTCTAAACAAGTCTCTCATGAAAAGCTCACAGAGGTAAATTGCTGTTACTGGTTGTAAGAGGTGAGAGTTTCAGCTGTGGAGTCTATTTATTACAAAATAGCGTCTAATTATGAACCATAAAGAACATCTAGCCAATATTTTTCCTTCTGTCTACCAGCAGGTGAGAGTATATTTCATATACTTTCCCTTTTTTGATGAATGCCAAGATTACTCTTCAGTGCCATTCATGAAGATAATTTACACAGGTTTTAGTTGCTTACAGTAATTATTGGGGTAACACTGAAGTTTTTTGCTTCTGTTTTAGTTAACATTTCAGTGCTACCAGTAAGCCTGTCTATAAGAACGATTTTGTTCTAATTGATCTCTAATTGATCTACATGTATATTTAGGTCATCATTTGAGTAGATATGCTTGCTTTTCTTCCTATGCTTCCGAATGATAACCCTGTTCCAGGTTCAGTGTAAAGAGAATTTTAAAGCTGTTTTCAGTAAGCTGAGATCTAATATCTAATCTTATAATATTGTTTATAGTGGGCTAAATCCATCTAACTAACAGTCTGTGGTAAAGAGTTGCCACAGAACTCAAGGATGTTCTCCTTTGTGACATTGTTTTGCTCCTGCAGGGAGAAAGAATGCAGAGGAAAGTAAACATTTTGTTCCTCATTTGTTCAGGTTAAATACTAGCTATACTGCATCAAAAATGTATTGTTTTGTTTTGATGACATTTAGATTGAATTTTGTGAAATTCCTATTCCTTCTTTGACCTAAGTCTTAGAAGGAAGACAAAAGAGGATGGAAATAAAAAAGTACTCAGCTATGCCAGCATCATCAAAATACAGATTTGCTTCTGCTAACTAACTCCACTAGGTCTTTCTGTGGGAATGATAGTTTCTTACTTTCCCCTTTCAGCACTCTCCCTGTAGCATTTGCTGCACAGGAAAACCCTATAGGCTGTTACCACCTGCATTATCTTTTTCTGCTCAAATGATATTGTCAAGGGGAGATGTAAAGTAGGCAAACTGGTTCCTCTACTCGTGTCACCTACTTTTGTCATGTCACCCTCAGCCTCTATGTGAGATCTGTAGTGAATGACAAGCTCCAATTAATGACTTCTGCAAAAGGTATAGCCAGGTAAATTTCAGCCCTACACTCTTCCTTTCCCATACTGGCACAGTGGATACACTCACAAGCAGCATCTGCCCCTTTGAGACTGAACAGAATTGTTGTGCCTACTCTATACTGTATACTACAGATCATATTCCAAACATCCCTTTCTGTTGTACTTTTGTTCCCTGGATGATTATTTGCAGTTTGAAAGTGGGCTTGGTTGTTTTGGTTATTATTATTATGATTATTTATAAAGCTCCTATAGCTGCAGATTTAAAGGCAGCCTCACCATTCTACTATATGTAATATGTTAACAATCTATAAACAACTAGATGTTTAATGATAATTATTTAATTAATCTTTAGTAGAACTTAATAGTTATTGTGATTATGTTATTAAATGAAACTTTTCAGTTAGCTCATAATAAGTAATATGATTTAGACATACAGTAAAGTATCAGAAAAAAATCACGGCGTATCATCAATGTGTACACAACTCCACTTTGATGATTATTTCTCTTTGGATTGCTACTGGCTGGAGCAATGTACTGTAATTAAAGAACTAAATTATAGGCAATCTGAAAAATGTAATACTGAATTATCTTAAAATAGTATAAACCAACACCAATCATGATGAGAAAGTAATAGGCCAAACCAAAAAAAGATAATCTGCTACTAATTAAGATGACATGGAGACAGGCAATTAAAAACTAATTGCTAGCTGACTTTTTAAATTTTAAAAAAGGTTTTGATGCAGTTGATTAAAACTGACTTTGTTTGGAATGTTTATTGGAATTTTGTTAAAATCTAGTGTTAAAGAAGGGAATTTAAAAGTTTAAATCTGGCACACTCCGATAATTTGTTTATTTCATACTAAATTTAATTGCACATTCAGTATACGACAGTTATGAGACAGAAGCTTTGCTAGTGAGTTAGCTCATATGTTGAATTAATTCACTTATTTAAAGTGATAGATTAAGTCTAGAATTATTTTTTGCCAGCTTTGCTCGGAACAGTAGCTAATTAAAAGTTGGCAGTGGAACCATGGGTAAAACATTGGCGTGGTATTCTTCAAAAAGCAATATAGGAGTATAAGAAAAGGGCGTGTTGCTTCCTTTAGGAATTAAGTCTATTCTTTGCTAGTTTTTATTGTTTCATTCAACTCGTTACTCTTACTGACATTAGTTATAATTTCCTATTAAATGAAAGACTTTCTAAGTTATCTTCTCTCATTACAACATATTTGAATGCATTTTTTGTGACAGATGATCAGTCTTCTTGTCCAATAGATGTTTTTACATGACAATTGAATATCGCTGACATGGTGAATGGCATTTCATAATTTATCTTTTAGAGAGGTACAGAGATTTTTATTCTATCAGTTTCACATGAATAATTAAAATAAAATATAGGAAACTCATTTCTTCAAGTGCTCGGGCTATTTTAATTGCCATACACCTAAAATTTTCAGGGCTGTTCTCAAATGTTGGTAACACACTGTTACCACCCATTGACTGAAATCACTGAAAGCCAGTTGTTTTCTGGCCTGCACATACAAAGAGTCTAATTTAACCCAGAAATGATAGAAGCCTTATCTTTTGTGGTGCACAGATTCCCAGATAACTATGATTACAGAGTTTGAACATGTTCTTGGCATTTTTGAAAATCAATCAGCATTTTTATTTCTGAATCATAAAATGACAGCCAAAGTAGCATATGTTGACTACAGCTCAAATATCACAAAACTACCTGTCAGAAAAGTGGCTGTCTTTTGATTTTATTTAGAAAAATTAAGAAATCAGAAAATAAGAATTAAAAATTATTAATTTTCCTTTACTTTTTTAAAACAGAGAAATGAAATGTATTTCATCAATTTCTGTTCATGTAGAAGAAATTTATATGTGTATATGTATATATATATATATATATTCAAACATAATATATGCAGGAAGCATTCTTAAATTTAAAAAGCTTTGTTTGGGTGTTTGGAATTTTCAATCCATAAGGCTGAACATTTTGGCTCTGTGTTGCAAGATGGTATAATCTGGCTAAGAGAAACATATTAAACCACTACAGCATACAAAAGTCATTTACAGTAAGCATAATTTTAAATTATTTTTTTGAAATCCGTATATTCTGCCAATGCCAGTTAAAGCATTGAACTCTGCCCTTCAACAGCCAAGCAAATAACAGTGCTGATAATGATAATGGTGTTTTAGCATCTGTTCTTAGGCACGGCATCAAACAATAATAGAATCATTTAGGTTGGAAAAGACCTCCAAGATCATTGGGCCCAAAAATTAATCCAGTACTGCCAAGTCCGTAACCAAACCATGTCCTAAAATCCACCCCTTCCCTGGCACTCTGTTCAACTGTTTAAACACATTTACAGACAAGAGAAAATGTGTCTGTTGTTTTACAGTAAATACCTGATCTGCACAGTTGTGAGATTGTCTATTAGAGAAAAATAATTTGGGGAACAAATATTATGCAATCATACAATCATTGAGATTGAATGGTGTTGCATCTGGTTGTTGCTTGGGGTGGTAGCAAGTAAAGAAACAGGAAAGGCCTTTGTAAGGGTTTTACAGAGATGTTTATTTCAGCCACAGGTGTGCATCCAGAGTTCCAGAGTTCAGAGAACAAAGGCCAAGGGCTTGTGTGGGTCCTCAGGTTTGGTACATGGGATGAGCAAGCAGGGAGAACCTTAGGGACCAATTACCAGGGGACAGAGGGTGTCCAAGGGTGGGGTTAGGGCAAAAAGGCCAACAGGGGAACAGAGTGGGAGTAACTGAAAGGCTGAGAGACAGGGAGAGGGCACAGGGTTAAACCAGGAAATACACCAGAGGCTTGCTTCTCCTAACTGGGAATGCTTTAGGTCTCCACAACTCCCCTTTCCTTTATTAATTAAGAAGGCTTTTTAAAGGATTTTAAAATTAAATGGTTGAGGTAACTAAAGAATACAAAATAACAAAAACAATTGAAAGCATTCATGAAACAATTTTCAAAATGCAAGCTAATTTTTAAGTCTGTAATGTTTGAACAGATTTTTGAAGCATCTTGTAACTGGTAGGAAGGGAGGTAAAGTTTTCTTGGCATGTCAGGAAACTGAGGTAGGAAAGGGATTCTTTGGAATGGACTGGCACTTTGGTGATTGAGCTTGTATGAGGTAGAATGGGGACTACCTGTTGAAACCCCATCCATATCATCCCCCGCTTTGTAATAAAAAGAAACTTTGAGAAAACAGATTAGCAGCTGGGTAGAAAAGGTAGGGAGGTGGGAGGGAGACCATGGAGGGGAAAGTGGGGTAGGAATTTGAGGGAACATAAGACAAGGGTAATGGGATTTGGGGAAATTTTGGAAGGACTTATTTTGTGGATGGAAAAAGGGGAAAGTGGGAGGGAAGTAGGGAGGCAATAGGGATTGGGGGAGGGCACTTATTTGTTTGGCAGGTTTTGCAAATGGAGGGATAGACTTTTGGTTCCAGGACACCTGTTTAGTGTATTGTGCTGTCTCTGCTTTTGGGTTGCTGCTGTGACTTGATGGTTGTTGGCTTTGGTTGTTGTGTGAAGGACAACGTTTTATAGGATATGGATAGTAGCTGCAGTTTGTAGCGTGGATGCTCCCTTGCACTGGGACTGCATTAGGTCCTGTAACATTGTTTGCTTGAGGGCCTTTTTTCCCTTGTACTATGTCAAATTCCACCAATTCTCCACCTCCTACACCGCGGAGATATTTTCTGGGGTTATTTTTTTTTATTGCAGTTTGATAGAGAAACACTTTTTCGATATAATTTTGGGTGATGAATCCATATCTATTTTTCACATTGAACCATTTGACAGTTCCCAAGACTTTTTTAGCAAGGACTTTTTAACTTTTGCTAGTGAGTTTGTCTTCCTGGCTGTATTGCTGGACATGCTGGTGCTGGCGAGGCTGTTTTTGTTGCGGGCAGGCAGCGGCAGAGCCTGAGGGGTGCGAGTGGCTCTGTGCTGGGGGTGCCATGCGCGCCAGCAGCACTGGGTGCGCGGGCTCAGCGGCAGGCGGGCAGCCTGCAGCAGGCCGCTTGTCCTGCTCTCTCTTCCGGCAGCACAGGCAAGAGGGCAGCGCGGCGGGTGTGCGGGCAATGCCGTGCGCTGTTGCTGGGGCGTGGCTCTTGATGCGGAACTTCTGAGGCCAGACCGCTGCTCCTGGCTCTGGGGCGGCTCCGGTGCGGCCGGCAGCAGGGTGGCCGCAGGCCTTCTGAGGCAGCAGCTGCTGGGCACGGCAGCTTGGGGGTCAGGGTGTCCTTGGGGGCAGGGTCCTGAACAGGAGGGGAGGGACCCGACTCAGAAAGGGGAGCCAAGGGAGAGCCTGTGTCTCCAGCCATGTGGTCAGCACCATTTTGTGCAGCGGGGGTAAGGGGAAAACTTTTCTTGCTACAGGAGAGGGGCTGTAGAGGAAGGGGAATGCGGAGGAAAGGTTTTTGGCTGGGGTTCAGCATTTTCTGAACATTCACTTGAAAGCTGAACACCTAGACTAATTAAAATAAACAAGCGTATCACTGGAAATTCTTGATGTTGCAATTTTTCGGCAACTTTATTCAAAAAATCATCATTTAAAAATGACTTCTGTGAAACGTCAGGATAATGTTCACACAGCCAGCGTACTAAAAGCTTCAAATCCCCCTTTAAAAACTCAGAATTACTGCAATGAAGAATGTTTTTAAATTGCAGACAGACTTCCCACTGTGAGCAGATGTATCTTACCGGCATTTCATCCCAAGTCTCTTCCCAGCCGCCAAGAGTAAAAGGAGAAAAAACTAAGAGTGCCCAAAATTTCAAACTCCCCACAATAAGGTCAAAAAGCACTCTTGGAGTGATTCAGATGCATTCACGGATTAGATGTCCCTGTTTAGGTGCCATTTGTTGCATCTGGTTGTTGCTTGGGGTGATAGCAAGTAAAGAAGCAGGAAAGGCCTTTGTAAGGGTTTTACAGAGATGTTTATTTCAGCCACAGGTGTGCATCCAGAGTTACAGAGTCCAGAGTTCAGAGAACAAAGGCCAAGGGCTTGTGTGGGTCCTCAGGTTTGGTACATGGGATGAGCAAGCGGACCAATTACCTTACGGACCAATTACCAGGGGACAGGGGGTGTCCAAGGGTGGGGTTAGGGCAAAAAGGCCAACAGGGGAACAGAATGGGAGTAAGTGAAAGGCTGAGAGACAGGGAGAGGGCACAGGGTTAAACCAGGAAATACACCAGAGGCTTGCTTCTCTTAACTGGGAATGCTTTAGTCTCCACAGAATGGGACCACTGAAGATCATCTAAATGCACCTTTTTATATTAATTTGACTTTGAGAAGTAATGATTTTTCTTGAAATTAAATCAATCTCAAAGTGTAGTTCTTTTACATTTAGCTGTTTTATGTTTATAGTGAAACAATAGCAGACAGATAATGTTGAAATATGCACTAAAGCAGTTGGACTGTTATGAATTCAGTTTCAGTCAGCAAGAGGAAATCAGGCTTACTGTAGATATTTTTCCCTTAGGTGCACTACAGACAAAAAATATATGAAAATAATCTTAACTTGGTCTTGACTGAAAGACTGGAATGAGTGATGGCTATCAGAGTTATATTATTAGCACCCTTTCCTGCCTTCATGAAGAAGAAAAAAATTAGGTTTTTAATATTTGAGATATATATATATATATATATATATCAGAGTCTCAATGCATGTATTCAGGTAAATACAACTTTGCTAGAATGTACAGTTTTGTTAAAATATTCTATGTAGATGTGTTTTTTTATTTATTTTGAAAACGAGAAAGTAGATAGTGGCCTGCTTTCTGGTCAAAGATTTGCTTATTGAAGTCCTTACTGTGTTTGATCCAAAATAGAAATCGTGAAAAATTCTTGCTAAACCGAGATTAATCCTTGTGTATTCATTTTGCCTTAATCAAACATGTAGTCTGACTGGGGAGGTAGGAAAAAAAATTGAAAGTTTAATTACTTCTTTATTAGGTAAAAATGCATATCTATATGGTCTAATCAAAGCTAGTTAATGTTGCTGTCACTTGACTCAACTTTTGAGAGAAGAAATGCTAAGAAAGTTATACTGAGGAGTCCCTGTAGTGCAGGTAGCTCAGGGTTAAGCTGTGGTACCAGCTGCAGGTTGAGCCCTGGGTGAGGAGAGCCTGAGGCACTGAGGAGTGACCTCGCATTGCACCTTTGAACAAATGGTGCAGGGACCTGCAGCCCAGCTGGACAACCGGACACTCAGGGACACAGCAGGAGCTGGGGAGCCCCAGAATTTGGTACACCCAGACTGTGGGAGTTCCTTTGTTCAGGGTCCCTCCTCTAAGGCACCAGCTCAAGCTGTTATCTTACCATTTAGTTATTGAACCAAGATTAAATTATTTTGGGAATTGGGATGTCTGGAACTATACTATGGGATGTTTGGGGTTGACACTGTAGGGAAACGTGGTCTGACTGTAGGGAACTATTGGGATGTCTGGGGTTGACACTGTAGGGAAACGTGGTCTGACTGTGGATAATGTGAATGTGGGGTGTGTAGCAGTGAAGGGGCCTCAATACCAGCTCAAGTGAGTGCAAGAGTGACTGCCAGAGCAGATCCTGGGTGGTTTGACAAGGAAATGGGCTTAATAATTAGGAATTTACAGAAATACTTCTACTTTCATAAAAAAGAGTTACATGCTAGATTAAGGTCATGCTCTTTATTTTCGAGTTTGGACAAGATGGGATGGTTTTTGGATTTCAGTGGAAAATGGTAATAGTATTGTCACCCTAGTGTGACCTCATAAGAAAGATGCTTGGAAAACAGTGGGGTTTGAGTTTTTCCATTTTATTTTGGTTCCTGAGACCAGCTGAAGGAAGTTTTGTGGTTCATACAATGACTGTAGCTGCCTCCTTGCCCAGTATTCAAAATATTCCTATAGGTTGTACAAAACAATTAGGTAATATAGGACTTTGGATTCTGCTGCAGTGCTTGTGTGACTTTTTGAATTTTTTTTATGCATCATAAATACCAAGTTTTGTCATAAATACTTCCTGCTGAATTTAGCTGTGCCACCAACTTTGGGAAATTTAAAGTTGTTGAAAATTCCTGTCCTATGATACTGTTGATGTAGTATTGAGTAGCAATTGAAGGTAAATATATTAATCCAAATATGCCACCAGTTTTCTGTTTTCAAAATATGTGAAAAATATATGAAAAGAAAGAGGGAATTTGTCAGTGTATGTTAACTTACTTGTACATATGTAAACCAAAACACTTTACCGTCTCTGTCTGTTTTGAGGAATTCATTAGTGCTACCATCTATTTCACTGCAGAAGTAACCAAAGTCCATGTGCTTTTCTTCCTGTTTATTGCTTCCTACTCCATTTATATTTCTGCTTGATTGTTTTACTCTTTCCAACATAAGAAATAATTTTGTCTATTTTCTGAAATTTCTAATATTTCTAAGGCACTTTAAGGAAAGAAATGCACATCTGCCAAGCATAAATTACTGAAACTTGCAGATTGAATAGGTGCCAGTGTTGAGGGCATGGAATATTAAACTCTTGTTTACTAGTTGCTTAATGGCTCCACACCTGTTCCAAAGGAAAAAAATAGTTATTGTAGTAAATGCAATTCTCCCAAGCTATTCAGTGGTTATAGAACCAGTGTAAGCCTGTTCTCTATACTTAAATTTTACTTCTCACGGTCATAAATTTGGTTTATCAAATCAAACCAAATCCACCGAACCAAATCAACCAACCAAAAGCAGATTATTAAATGTAGAATAGTTACTAGCACATACATCTATAGAGACAATAATTCACTTGATCAAACATGATAATGCTATGTTCTAATACTGAGAAGTCAAGATGAGTAGTTAAAGCCTTGGTATTGTGTATGGACATTATGAACACTGTGTGGAACAAAGGTTCCTGTGTGGGCAATGACAGACTGAGTGAAATCTTGTGCTATTCAAAGCAGCCAAAGTACCAAGCAATTCTGAGTTTTCTTTCTCACATTTAGAGCTAACCAAAAGGAAACACACGAGAAAAAAATCCATGTTAAATCCTTATTCAGAGGTGAAGAAAAACTTCTCCCTGTAGTTAAGATAGCAACCACAAGCTTTCTTCCAGAAAACTGAACATGATATTTTACTTACTTTGGGAAAAAAAAGAAATGTGCTAATTCTGCAGGTGTTCTGATTGAAAAAAAAATATCTAAACTGCCGTTTTCTGTCTTACATACCTTATAGAAATGAACCAATCCCCAAATCAAATGGGTAACTGAACCTTTAGAGTGAGGTACTGCATAGAAATTTGCTTACCAAGATGCAGAGTCTCTTTTGAGAGAGAATCTTACTTGACAGTTTCAGCTTGATAAATGAGCAATGGTGTTTTGATTAAAATAAATACAAATTGATTGAATATGTATAGAAGGTAGTCTTGGAGCTATTCATCCCAACCTATGTTGTGTCAGCTTGGGATGCTCTTAGAAGTATAATAGGCTCTAGGAAGCTTTGAAGTGAGAAACAAGATAATCTACAAAGTTCAGGCACTTCTATGGCTAAGCAGTTGCTGGTGGGGAGTTTCCAGACTCTCAGGGAGTTTTTTTGGGAAGAGTTAGCTTCCCAAGGTCAAATTAAGTATGTGCCTTTCTAAACTTATTTACATGCCATCCTTATTCAGACACTCACATACTTTCTTCAGTTAAAGAAAAAAATATATAAGAGAAACTGAAAAGTGGAGGTGTGGGACACCAAAAATCACAAGAGGTGGTAGATTTTATAATTGCTAAAGTTTGAGGAGGTTGAATAAAACATCAGTAATAGGGGTACAGTTATTGTCTACAAAATGCATTGACTAGGAAAAACTGCTAGTATTTTCTTATTCTGCAGCTGTCTAACCTTATGATTTATCTTTGAATTTTCCTGTATGTGACATCAACCCACTTGTCATTCCTACTTCTTATTTTTGTTGACATTTGTTTACCTTCTTTCAGAAACAGTCTTGAATTTTGGATTGGTTTTAACCCTTTCCTTTTCTTACATAATTCCATCTGACGATGGTGGCCAATTAGCTTTGATACATAGCTAAATATACTCATATTAATTTTTTCTATGTCCTCTGACATAGTAAATGTTGCCATCTTCAATGATATTTATGCACTTGCTGAGCATCCATGACACTTTTATATGGTGTAGCACTTTAAAAGCTTCAGTCATGGCCTCATCTTCTGCCTCCTGGCTTCATTTTAGCAACCAGACTGGATATAGTGTGATATAATACCTCAGTCCCAAATGCTGCCTCATCATACAAACATAAACAAAAAACCTCCATCTATTGGCATTGTTGTATAACCAAGGAGTTCAAATGATAGACCAGAAGCACGCTTATGCTCATTAAGTCAGGTAAGACCTTTGGACTTTAAATGGAGAATCTGGTGTTGAAGTAGCAGTTGTTTATGAATCACAGCTAGTTCCAAACCAGAGAATCAGCGTCCTACAGTGGGAGATGTGGAAAAACTTTTCAGAGCAGCAATCTAGTGGTGCCATGGTTACATTTAAGGAGCTTGATACTCTTTGCAGAAGCTTATAATGTTTTAAAAATACCCCAGAAGACTTTAACCACTGGAAACAAATATTTCCCAAAATGTCATTACATATTGAAATACAATGTTAATTTAATCCCAACTTCTCTAAATATGTATGTGTGGTTTTGTTTATGCTTCGCAATTTTTTTCTGTTCATTTTCAGGGAATCTGTAAATTTTAAGCAGTAGCATGGAATATTGTGCTGAGGGTAGCAAAAATATGCATATTCCTTTGAATTATTTTACGTATCTAATACACCTATTTGAATTCTCCACTAGATAAAATTAAACTTTAACATTAATGCATTAAGGACCTTTCACTCTGTAGTTGTGGATGGAAAAAAGAGAAGCAAATATCTGAGAGTATGCTTGTTCTTTTTGAAAGCTATGCTGTGTATTTTTTATCTCTCTGGTGCTTTTGTAGCACTTAAAAACGAAACAAAGCAACCAAAAATATGGAAGCATATACTCAAAAAAAAAAGCTATAGATGGTATTGATGATGATTTATCTTCCATTTTTTTCCTCATTGTTTAATTTTTTTCTTTCATCTACAGTATCTCATTTCACCTCTCTATAGAACAGTTTGCCTTACTCACCTCTCCTAATGACTTTTTTACTTCTTGGGTTTTCTCTTTTTTTTTCTCTTAATACCTTTCTCTACAACTGTTGCAGAAATGTCTATATAAAAGGTGTATTAGGTCAGTTGGAGAACTTCTCCCAAACTAGGGCTGTAGCTCAGATAAGCAAAGGACCCTAAACTCTCTGTGACTTTGCATGAGGTCTGAATCCCCACATATCTTTCTAACAACCTTTATTCCAAATCCTACCTAACAGAAAAAAATAGCCAATTAATTTTTGACAGTAAATCCATATTTTATAAACAGTTTTGTGGTGCATATAATATGTGTGATAGGAATTGTATGTATACAGAAAGGAAACATTAATTTTGTAAGATCTATGTTAGTAAGGTAAAATTCTTTATAAAAACTTTGATTTTTATTAAACTATTTTTAAGCCAAACAATATGGCCATTGGTGATAACAGATATTGCTGATTTGAGATAAAATGTCAAACAATGCTGCAAAGAAAGTGCAAATAATATTTTAATTATGTCAATTTTCTTTCTGTCACCTCATATATCTAGTTACGGGTAAAGGAGACGTTAGTCCACTTTTCATGTAAGGTTATTAACTTGACAGTGTCCATTTAAGTTGTAAGGATGTGCAGAGTAGTTAGGAATGTAAGATACTGTAGGGTACCAAGTGTCTGATGTGATGTTGCCAGGCAACTCCCTTATTGTTTTAAACAAACCACATAGAGCTGGCAACAGCTGTCAAAGCTCTTGGCTCTTTACAATAACATAGACCTAAAAAGAACTTAGAACAAAGGTCTTCCAAACTAAGCTCTAATATATAACACAATTGCATAGTGCTAGAAAATGTGTTAATATATTTGTTAAGCTGGCAGATAGAGTTATCTGTTACAATTCTATAACCAAATATTTCATGACAACTATGTAACTTTTTTACATATAATAAAAAAAAGAAAAAGCCCAACTGTTAATACATCAATTTGTCTTTTTAAAAGAATGCCTTTCAGAGCTGCCAGTGGTAGCAAATCTGTTTGCATGCATTCAACGAGCATCCTATGTGTGCAGTTAAGAAAGGCAAAATGTTACATAGAGAATATCCATATGTATATGTTAGTCTATTTTTTCCTTTTCTCTGCTGTTGAATTTTGTATATTTTGATAAATTCAGAAACAGAGGTGAGATAATTTTTGATCATTTTGTCAGTATTACAGTCCATAAAAATGGATTTAGGTGTATCACACTAACAGCTATCAATACAGCAAAGCTTTTAAAACAGGAACCAGCCCCCAAGATTTCAAAAGAGAGCTCAGATCTGTACTGAAATAACCCAAAATCTGTCAAAATTTTTCACACTGGGAGATAAATAGCTCTGTAAACAGCCTCTTGTCTGGAAATACATCCAGAATGCGAAAAATAGAGAGTAGCTCCTTAGAGGTTCTCCACTTCCTCCTGACTGCTCAAAAACAAAACAAACAAAAAAAAAAATTCCAGCAGCAGGGCAGTGCTGGGCTTCTGCTAGTGTTCCTGTCTTAGCACAGCATCAGAGTTCACATGCAGCATCACACAAGCTTGTCTGGCCGGCTGTTGCATTATTCACACCCCCCCAAAGTGCAGGTGAAGTCAGTGTCCAAGTGTCAGGGTATTCTCCTCATTGCTCTGTGAATGATCTCACCATCACACTACTGGCAGCAGCCTTGCTTTGTCTCTGCATGTAATTGTTCAATTTTCTCTATTCTGGTCAACAAAACACAGACTTGAATGTCTAGCTAGTTAAAGCTGTCACAGGACTCTTCTGAGCTCTAGAGAGGCTCTCTGTGGCAAAATGAATGTTTAAATATAGAAAACAGCTGTTTTTCAAGTTTCTGCTCACCCTACAAATGACAGGCTAGCAGAGATTAAGCCTGACTGCCCTAGACTCTAGAATGTATGCTTTTCTACTTTGTTTGATGTTTTTTTCTCTATCTATCCAGTTAAGATTTTAATTCCACCGTGAAGGGAAAATTTTTTCTAATATAAATTTTGTCAAACCTCAGCATTGTCTTTTAGAAAATTTCAGAACATGAAAATAGCTCAGTGGTTCGGACTATGAGTCTACATAGCATGATATCCTGACTCTAAGGTGCATATACCATAGGTGCATATACTCTAAGGTGCATACCATATGCCTGAATAAGAATAAAAAGCAGTGTAAGGGGATATAAAAATTCCTCAAGGTATTCTCTTGTTCTCTGACTGTTAGACTTTGGCTAACAGGATTTCCTTAGCATTGTATCATTTAGATACTTAGGTATGTAGTGTTGATATGGTTCCTATTTAGTAACATTTAAATGTTTTCTTTGCACACTCTTCCTCTGAATTCACAAAACTCTCTGCATCCATGATGTCTTCTGGCTAGGAATTACCCAATTCAGAGTAGCAGTGTGTAATGAATCACAGCCTCTTGTTTGTTCCAAGCCTGTATCTCTTAGTTTTACTTGATTATGCCCAGTGTTCATGGATATGTAGTAGACAGAGGCCGTGAATAATCTAGTCAGCTCTCCACCATGCCTATGCAATTTATGTTTTGTAGGCTTCAAACTCCTCTTTAATCAAATTGAACAATCCTGGGCTACTTGGTTGTTCATATGGAAAGAACTACTTATCTTTGCTTGGCTTTTTGCAGCTCTTTTGTGTCCTTCTTGGGAATAGAAGAGGATATTCAAGGGGTAAAGATGGATTTGTTTTTACTGTGGTGTAATGGCTTTTTAAAAATTATTTTTCTTTTATAGTAATTCCTAGAATTTATGCTGCTTTTTTGGCTACTGCCTAGTACTATTCCACTTGATCATGACAAATTGCTGTTTTCCCACCTGTGTTGGGTTCACGTGCTAGGGAGGCGGGGTGGATTCGCCTCAGGGAAAGCTCCATGAGGCTGGGGAGTGGGAGGGACTCTCCTGTCTCTGGGAGCTTCCCCTGTGAGCTACTGGCACCAATCAGAGAGCTGATTTGGTGATGGACAGCTTGGAAAACCAATGAAAAGCTATTTCACTTTCACAAGTCACAGTGGATCAAGTTAACGACTTTCTTTTGGCTTCTGGCCTCCTGAAGTGAGGTGGTCCCTGGCTGGGGCTCCGGTCCAGCTCCGGGCTAGGCCTGGGGGCCTGGCTCGGCACCCCAGCTCCGCGGGGGGCCCGGCTCAGGACCCTGGCCCCGGCTTGGTGGGGGACCCGGCCCAGCCATATGGTCCCAGGCCCCGGCCCCGCCCCCCTGCCCCCGACCACATGGCTCTGGGGCAGTCCAGCGCGGCCCGGGCTCGACTTTCCACGTGGCATGGCTGAGCGGGGAGGATCAGGGAGCCACCAAAGGCTCTCCCTTCCCCCTCTCCCCTCCCCGTTCTTGAGAGAAGAGGCCTCCAATTGCCCATGTGGCTTCTTCACAATCTGGATACAGTTTTAACTTCTTTATGCCTGGATAAGATACTCGATCTCCTGAGCTCCCCTGAATGAGAAGGAATAAAGCACGGAGTCCACAGAAGTCAGTGGAATGAAGATAAAGTTCCTGATGGGAAGAGATTGAAAAGATGCAACTGATAAGTAGCTGAAAACCTTTTTTGTGGGGCTATGAGGGGATTGTGACTTCACTAAAATTCCTTTAAACTGTGAAATATACTTCAGGAGGTTTGGGATGCTTGAGAAGAAGACTTTTTGCCTTGGGGAAATTGAGCTCTCTGTTTTGGGACTGGAATATGAACAGAGACATTTAATATAGAAGGAGATGAAAAGAATTTTGGTTTTTTGCACCAGCCTGCCTGTAAAAGTAGTATCCCATGTGTGAATCGTAACCCATAACTCGCCTCTGGAAGGACTGTGCAAATGGGAGGAAAATTCATGGTTCTGTAGGTCCCAGGCAGATGCAGATTTTGAAGGTGAAGACACGCCCCTAAGCCTAAATCAAAAACAGGACTATTCTTTCTTGAGTGAACTGAAATGATTATTTAAGTAGATAACTGACTGAAGTGTTCTCTGTATGTTGTTGTTAAGGAATGTGGAATGAAGGAAAGGGGACGAGGGAACAATCTAGGAATCTTATCCTGAATTCTTTTTGTGTTATTAATAAATTTCTTCTTGTACCCTTTTTTTTTAAAGTTTTAAGCCTGCCTTGTCTCTACTCCTAAATCCTATTTCTAAAAGAAATAACATATATTATAATTGGCAAAACCCAAGTCACACCGTGACACCACCCCTAACCAATTCACTACAGAAATAATGTTCCGTTCTTCCCCACAGTATAAACTCATCACTTTTCCAGCAACTTTCTCTGACAACAGCCTATCTAGCTGTTCATTAGTTGTTGTTTTTCTCCAGTTTCAAAAAGAGTGGAAGATTTTTTTTTAAAATTAAGTATTGATTGAGGGAAGAGGAGGTCATCCAAATGTCTTTATCTGTCAACCCTTATGTGTGAAGCAGGGTTTTCTCCTAGTGGGATCAAATGGAGGGCAGCAATTCAACCTGAAGTCTATGTGGGAACATTACAGAATATTTGAACATTTGCTTTGAGAACCTACTTGAAAAATAACCATGCACAATAGAAGAGGAACATGTGCTGCTTGCTGAAGACCACTGGTAATACTGCAGGCACAAGCAGAAAGAGAAAAAAGTTCATATAGGTTACATGGAGGTGGTCCATTTAATAATATATATAATTTTGTATTTTTAAATATTAGTATAGTAGTTATGAAATTATAGATAGAAAAATTATCACCATGATGTAAAAGTTAATGGAAATTTAGGTGCCCTGAAAATTAGGCAGAAAATAGGCAATAATGTTTTCTCTGTTGTTAATTTGAAAGTAATACTTTGGTATTTGCATTTTGTTTGTGCTGGAAGATAATTAAACAAATAGAAAAAAAATGGAAAAAAAATTCCACAATTCTTATGTAATGAAAAGATGGCTGTTACCAGATGCTCTCCTAATATAAATCAGAGCCTATTTTTTAAGGCCAGCTGAAAAGTAGAGCTCTCCTTCATCCTTTGGTTATGGGTTTCCAGCATGGACAGAAGTGTTGCAAATTCTGGTATATAATTTGGATCTGTCTACATTACTGTTGTATGACGTGGCAAGCTGATGTACATGAGAATGTATTTATGATTTTAATCCTGTGTACTGTACTATTAGTGTTATTCCTATAGATTAGTCAAGTCAGCAAAAGGCCTGAGTCATGACAGGGCCCATTTTCCTTATGTTAATTGAAACAGTTTTTGAATATATTTCAATTTAGTCATTCATGGTATGTAAATATTGTATTTAATTTAACACTGTTTTAAAAATATCTTCAGAAAAATATAAAGCTTTGGCTTTATATGGCACTAACACACTTGGACACAATGTGTAAATTATACATTCTACATATTAAATATATACAGAAAATTGTGCACATACATTGAAATTAGTGTCTCTTTTTACAGAAGTTGAAAAATATTTTTCTGTAACTTTTTTTTTTCTGTGATGGAAAGAGATAATTATATGGGCCTTAAGGTCTGGGCTTCTGACTTTGAAGGACTGGTTACATAAATGAAAGATTGAAAAGGATTACAGGCTAATGTTCTCTCTGAGAAGCTTCTCCAGTTTTAAGATCACCCTGAGCTTACAGTCAATAAGTGAAAAAAAAAATTCTGAAAAACAGAGTTACATTTATGTTTGCAGTCCTTCTTACTGGCTCAGTTTTCTATTTCCCAGCATGAGTTAGAATCCACATTAAAACGCATCTCAAGAAAAGATGTACAAAATGACACTGTAACCATTCTATCCTATACTACTAGCAAGATTTGTTGTTTTAGTACTTTTTATTCATTTCTGTCATGGTTGTAAAAAAGTGAAGACTGGTAGTATTAAATGTGGAATGTGTTTTTCCTAGAGCGTATACAACATTACACATTGTCAAACTAAATCTTGATAAGTAGAGGTAAATTTCATGACATGGAAAAATTAAATGTCTTTAAGTATCTTTTTCACAGGTTGAATTATCAAATAATGGCCATCTTTTGCCAAATTCTATTTGAAAATATTTACATTTCTTTACACAGGGTTTTCAACAACTGCATCTGTTCCATTGGGTTAAGTAACACTACCCTGTGCATGCAAATCCTACTTTATGTAGTAGAAATTGCATGAATAAACTATCCTGCTTTCTCAAGTTGTGTGAGGTATTAGTATAAATATCTAGACACTTAAGATTTAACTTACAAATTCAAAAGGAACATCTGTAGCACATACAGGATACTGTAAATTTGTCAAACTAGAAAAATTCTGAGTAACCTATAATTAACTTTGGGTGAAACGTAACTCAGTACTCTCAGAAACTTGCTGTTTCTGTCATAATAATGAAAAGAAATTTCAGATATTTACCCTTACTTACATACTTTGTAGTTTGAAATAAAGACTTTAAAATGTTAATCGCATTCTTAGTCACGTGATAGGAAATAAGGAATAAACCAAAATATACTCATATTTCCACATAATTTTTATAGCTAGATGGTTACAACAGCTGAAGATGGTTTCCCCATAAACATTACTAATACCCAGAGACAGAAGGGTACCTTTTAATGTGATGCACTACAACCATATTTAGCTCAGTTTTGTTCCATTCCTCTGAAAAAGCTATCCCTGATTGAATTGCTTTTTCAAAGTAGGAATTTGTGTCAAAAAAGCTTGCAAAATAACAGCCTGAAATGTCCTTTTCTTAAAAAACAACAAAACAAAAAGAAAAAAAAACAAACAAAAAAAAGGAGCCAAGAACCAGCAAAGGCTCAAGTTTGCAATTGCAGCAAAACTGTAGAAAAAAACATAGTATGTAAATTTGCTGTTTACAAATGCACAGTGCTGTGAGGAAATATACCTATCTCTGGGGTACTGTGGCCCAGCAGAGTAAAGATTTAGCTCTTCAGCCCTTCACAGCTCGTTTTACCTCTGAGACAACACTGTGACAGATCAGTTCAACAAACTAATTACACTGTTTCGCATGCAAGTGGTGGAATGAGTAGGTAAATGCTGATTAGCCACATTAGTGCTTCAGAGAGAAGTGATTTTTTGAGAATGGAAAATGAATAAGAATATATGAGAATGGATGAGAACATATTTTGAGGATAGGATGAATAAAAGTTTATCAGATTTTATTTTTAATCTCTCTTCATTTTTCTCCAGGATCATTAGGAACCTTCTAGTTTTCCAGTTTCAGATATTGATGTACTGAGTTAATCAGTGCCATATCTAGAAGGTGTTGATCACTTTGTTCAAATTTAGTGAAACTACAGGAGCATGAATTTTCTCCTGTTCTTCAAAAACTCATTCATCTCCCTGGATGCCTAAAATGCTTACCCTGCTTCAGAGCTGCTAGTACTGAACTCTTTAGATTAAAGAGGGCATGAATATTCTAACCAGATATTCATATATCCAAATACTCTATCCAACAGCAGAGAGTAATGTGTGAGCCTGTCAGCATTTGTAGCTCTCCAGCATTTATGGCATGAGTAACCACAGAAGTAGAGCCATTGACGTTGAGAACATGGGTGTTTGAATGCCGAGTACTGCTCAAACTCCAGAGATACAACTTAGCTATGCTGTTTCGAATTTTTGTTGTATATTCTAAATTTTATCTGCTTGGTACTAAACAGTGGCAGCTAGACATTTTCTAGTTGGAGCCCAAGAAGGGTCAAACCATGAAGAAATACAATGGCAAAATGAAAATAGCTTTTGTTTTGAGCATTCTCTCAAATTAAAATGGTTCATTCTCCTAGGACTAGCTGTAAGTAGTAAATCTAAAAAATACGGTGTTAGCAAAGTAAAATAAAGAAAGAAATTCCTAATGCTTGGATGGACAAGTAGAGGAGAACTTTGGAGAAAAATTTATACAAGGAAGATGAATGGACTTTTCCCATTCTCTGATGAACATAAATTAGATAGTGACCAGTTAAGTTGGTGTCCTGATTTGAAGGACAGGTGTCTGCCAATAAAGGCAGAAGCTCCTCTTTGAAATAGAGAATGTAGGGCCCCCTCCCTCCCAAGTGTTATAATTTTTGAATCAGGAACTCTCAGGCAGAGATAAGGGGGAAGGAAGAAGAGCGCTTTACTAATATAGCTAACCGGACAAACAGAAATAACAGGAGCTATGAAAATTAACAACAAAACAGAACAAATAACTCAGTTCCAGTCCTTTTTCCAGCCGCAGACACACTCCCTGCGCTCGGTCCCGGTGGTGGAAGGCGGGGGCAGGATCCGCACTGCTGCGGAGGTGGCAGACGGCAGGGGGGGAAGGTGGCAGGGGCAGCTGTGTCCCACGTAGGAGAAAAGGTGGAGGAAGGGCTCTCCACTCACAGTTTAGGTTTTTCGGTAGTCAGCCTGTGGTCTCAGAGGCAGTAGGCTGGATGTGGAGCAGATGCAGGGCAGTGTCCGACTGCAGAGAACTTCGCTCCCCGGCGTTCCGACCGCCTGGGCAGTCCTCCTCCTCAGACCTCGCTGGTGAGAAAGCAGCCCCTGGAAGCCAGCCCCCCACCTACCCCTTTGTGTAGGGTCCTGAAAAGCGCATGGCTGTAACCCGACAGGCTCCCTTAGCATAATAGTGGGAAAGTTTCTTTACACTGGGACAGTAAGAGAACAAAACCCAACCCTCAACAGTTCGATTGTTGAGCCTCTGAATAGGGAGGGAAGTGACAAAAGGAAATGTGTTGTCATATTGATTTTTCATTTTTAAATCAAGATTTCTGAGAAATAAATTTAGTTATTTACTTCAAAACAATTAGTTATAAGTCATTACAATGTCAGAGGACGTTGAAAGACAAATACTAAGTGTAGTGCATGACTACATCTCAAAGAGCTAATTTGGATCATCTGGCCTTAAGTAACATATGGTTTGAGAAGCCAAGTCTATCATGTACTAGTGCACTTGGGCAGAATATTTTTGTGATGCCTTGTCCTTAAAGACATTGTTGTCTGCAGGTACTAAATGCCTTTTAAAATTCTGTCACTAGCTGCTTGATGAGTCATCACAAAGAGGCCAGGGAGATGGAGGGTGTAAGACTGGCTTCCAAAACATATTGACACCATTTCCCTCTTATCCTGTTTGTTCCTTGTTGTTTGTTTGTTTGTTGTTTTGCTGGGGAGGTTGGGTTGTTGTTCTTGATTTCCAGAAGCAAGGGGCTGTAGAACCAATATGTGCGCTAATAACTACAGAAGGTAAATCACTAAAGAGGGTCTCACTAGTGCTAAGAGAAAGACCTGATAAAAGATCTTTACCTCCCTGTCTATTATTGTATTTGAAGGACTCCAAGAGCAGTATGAGGGCACAGTCTCCTGGTTTCATTTACTGTTAGTCTAGCCAGTGTATTTGTTGGCTCACATTAAATGCATCATTATTTGCACACATGTAAATTAAAGCAAACCAAAGCCCTTTATTTCTAGTTGTTTATTGATGTCACTGGTTGACAGTGAAACAGGATGAATGAAATAAAGCATGCCAGTTGCTTGAGGATGACAGAACACATGCTGATGCAGGATGATTTCTTTGCCTTTTACTGCCCATAAGCCTGTAACTAAGCATTGCAATCATTCTGGGCACTGAGCAGTTAGGCTCTGCTGGGCTGATACTTCACTGGAGAAAACTTATATAAACGATGCTATTCTAAATGTCAACCTTTCAAAAATATGAAACTTACAAAGAGAGACTATTAATAACTCTGGGATGTATATTTTGAAATAAATCATTATGTGCTTCTAGGAGCGTATTGGTTACCATTCCCACCATATGTTTATAATGCTTGATCTACATCCATCTGGCACAGAAATCTGTCAGAATGCATTCAAAAGTGATTTGAAGGATCTTAAAAGCCAAGTGCAAATTTGTAGTCTGGCTTGTGTATAGTACAGGAAAAAAAAAGCCTTTTTCAAAATTCAATACAGTATTTTAAATTAAATAGATTTCACAACTTTAAAAATTGTCATTAAAGAACTCGAAGTTAATTAGCTATATTCTTGAATCACTATTTGAAAAGCAAATAAAAGTAACTTGAAAGTGTATTTGGACATTTCTCAGGGCAGAGCAGCCTTGTCTTTACTTTTAGTTAGTATACAAAAAATATTTTATATTGAGCTTTAAATATTTAAGAGAAAGTTTTTTCTTTGGAGAGGAATATCAGGATGCAAAATTGCAAATGGTCACACTTTTTCCATTTGCCAATTAAATGGAAACCAGAATTGAACAATCTATATACAGGCATATATTTCAATGTAGATGCACTGTAACACAAAGTTAGATCTTTTTCACTGTTGGAGTTCCAAAAATCCTTTCTTATGGTCAGGTCAAGTTAATAAAAAATTTTTAGTAGACACATGCATTTTGTATTTAATTTTTATGTTCTTCACAACAATGACATGCAGCACTACAGGCAGGAGCAAGGGTGCCTGGAAACTGCCCAGTGGAAAAGGACTTGGGGGTGCTGGTTGACAGCCAGCTGAACGTGACCCAGAGTGTGCCCAGGTGGCCGAGAAAGCCAATGGCATCCTGGCCTGTATCAGCAATAGTGTGGCCAGCAGGAGCTGGGCCGTGATTGTCCTTCTGCATTTAATGCTGGTGAGGTTGAACCTCAAATCCTGTGTCCAGTTCTGGGACCCTCATTCCAAGAAGGACATGGAGGTGCCAGGGTGAGAAGTGTCTCTGGGTGCTGCCCCAGAGAAGAGCAATGGAGCTGGCGAAGGGTCTCTGCACTGAGGAAGTGCTCTGAGGGAGCTGGAGTTGTTTAGCCTGGAGGAGAGGAGGCTCGGGGTGGCCTTATCACTGAGGGTCAGTCTCTTCTCCCAGGCAATCAGCAACAGGACAACTGGATATAATCTAAAGCTGCACAAAGGGGGGTGTTGAACATGAGGAAGAATTTCTTGGAAAGGGTGGTTATATATTGGCTGCCCAGGGAAATGATGGAGTCAAGGCTCTTGGAGTTGTTTAACAAAATACTGGATGTGGCATTCAGTGCCAGGTCTAGTCGACATGGCAGTGTTCAGTGATAGGATGGACTCCATGATCTCAGAGGTCTTCTCCAAGTGAACTGATTCTGTGAATCTTAAAACCAGTGTTAAAAGCATAAACCAAACTTTGGATCAGTGATGACATCTTGTTAGTGGTAAGTTGCGTCTCCAGCTGTATCCTCCTTGCACTCTGAAATTCTCTGGATGGTATTTCTGAGAACAATCTATGATGGAAAGATGCATGATGAGTGAATAATTAGAAGTATCTATGCCACTGATATAATTATGCAACCCCAAATTCCAACTGTCTTCTCAATTAAATACAAATAATTAAAATGCCAACTATTAGCACCCTGTAATTATGACTCTTACCAATTCCATCATTATCTACTCATTTCCCTTCATGATAATATCCACCTGGAGGGAACCTTGTATCTACAGTCTTCAGTAACCAGCAGGGTGTTTTTCTTTATTTGATAAAAGAATAGAAAGTTAATAATTATCCTTCAGACATGGCTTGCATGTTTCAATTCTAGAAACAGTTTCACTCTAAAACAATAAGAAAACTTGTGTTTGATCCAAAGCTGATTTAGTGATTTTAAAATAACATTACATGATTTAATAGATGATTATTTTAACAAATTCCTATCCCTTTTCCCATGTGCATATTCATAATAAGAAAGGATTTTTATACTGAGAATAGATTGTTTTTCCTGATATAATGGGTGTCTTAAAATTAAGTACATTAGATATAGTTTTATGCTTAGAAAAATTATACTGCAATCAGTACAAATGTTTTGAATAACCTGAAAAGAAAATGGTTATTTCACTTTTAGTTAGAATGTTGATATTTAAGGTTTGATTAATATTGCATTTGCTTTAATTCTGGAATCTGACATTTTCAACTGAAGTTGCTTTCCTGTCTGATTTCAAGAGTTCAGGTGCTCTGGTGGAGTGGAACTTGTTAGGGTGCTGCTTACTAATCAGGGCCTTCTGACCAGTGATATGCCACATTAGCAGTGCAGAAAAGTTATACAGTTCATCTGCCTAATGAGCCATTCAAAATACCAACCATCAATCCCAACTTCATGATCCTGAGTGCTGAATTTGAATAAGAGACCTGGCCCTACAGACTATGCTGACCTTTAGGGATCCAAACAAGGGTTGCCTTGTTTCCATCTGCTTATGCAGGTCCTTGGGCAGTGCCCTTCAGGACTACCTTCCATTACAATATCCACCTCACGAGTGTCACATGCGATATGGTAGAATTAAGAGCCTGAAGTTGCCATTTAGCTGGGACAGTTCATATATGGAAGTAACCGAGTCCCTCGTTATCCCACACCATGTAGCCCATGTCATGACATCCTCGTGCCACCTTTACTTTTTGTAAGGCTGCAGCTGCTCCAAGCTGTGGCATTTTCCAGAATATTCCCTTTATTTCCAGCATCCAGTTTATCATACCAAATGAAAGGTGTTGAGTAATCCCACCAGTGGGCACTACTGAAATACACCTAGAACTGCCAAAGATGGGGTGAGTTCAAGCTTTTACTATCATTCTTCTGTAGAGATTGGTGTAGCAGAGAAAGGAGTATTATTAAAATACAAAGATGTTAAAATCTGTAAATAGAAACAGTGAGCTTGTACTTCTTTCTACCTCCTAGTCTTTTTCAGTTTCTTTTTTCCCCCTCCTTCTCTCTTTTTATTTCTTTTACTGTCATTACAAATGTTGAAGAATGCTAAAATGAAAAATGCCTTATTGAATTCTGGGAAAGCTAATAAACATTTCCATAGTAGCTGGACGATTGACCGTATAAAGCTTTAGTGTCAAAAAAAGTACTTTTGAATTAGTATCAAATGATATTTGAATACCACGGTTTCCTAAGTATCTCAGAAAGCATTAATTACCCTGAGTAGGAGCAATTTAATTTTTTTATCAGCAATGCTTTATCTGCTTTAATTTGGCTCTGTATATATTTCCATGACAACTAAGGGAAAAATCAACTCTGAACCAAAATTCACTGAAAGCAAGACAAAGCAAGCTGCTTTGATTAATGCTGCTCTGATAAATGTCAGTTTGGCATTCAGCTGTGAAGATTTTTTTTTTCTATAACAGATAGAAATTTTATCTATTCTCTTAAAAAACAAAAGTGGGGCACTTATGGAAATTAGGGGTTTTGTTTCTTCACAGAGTTTTGTTTTGAAATGTTTATATTTACAGATTTTTCTTCTTTTTTAATGCTAATGATTGTTATCTTGGATTTAAAATCCTTCTGCTCTATCTGTTTTTCTAATCTTTCTTGAAGAGATCTTTAAATACAACTCATCTAAAAATATAAGATATAAAAGTAGAATGTTTTGTGCTGTAACGTTATGTTTCCTTGAAGAGATGCACCTTATGTTTGCCTGGGATGGCTTATATTTCTCTCAAATAAGTAGATCAACACCCTCTGGAAAAAAATGGAGATACATCTGACTGGGAGCATCAGATCTCACAATTCATTGGCAGACTTACTAGAGACAATTTTTTGTGTCTCCATACAAGTTAAGAGCACGTACAAATCATTGTAGTGTTTCATCTTTGATTCTCTGTGATTGGCATCTATTTAGTAAGCTTACAGCTATGAACTTATATAACTTGTATAACTACAGTTTCCAAACATATGGAAAAGAAGAAACTCCAAAAATAGAAGTAGTAAGTGAAGCTAGAACCCAGGTCCCAACTTGAGGATTTAAAAACTATTTTTCAAGGTAGTATTTACATGGCCTGTTATTCATCCTCTGTCACAAAACCATTGATACTGGCCTTTGAGTTAAATTTTGAAGTTACGTGATTTGGTCACAAACTAGTCCTGGAAAATAAGGTTTCTGGTCTGTGAAAGCTGTTGTTCTACTTAAAAAAAAAAAGCCACAAAAAAAACCCAAAACAAAGCAAAACCAAGTAATTTGGATAGATCTTTTGAAAAATAGAAAATTTGATATATTTGGGGGTTGAGAAATACCTTTTCTTTAAAAATGTGAATTACTACTTTCTCAGATTCCCTTATAGTTAAAATCTACTGAATATATATTTTTGGGAAAGAATTTTCTTCCTTCACATAAATGTGACTGCAAACAACTTACTGTGTAAATTAAATATTGACTATTTGCCATCCCTATTATGCTTGGTAGTTCTGACTTCTTGCCTAAATATATGAGACTACTGCTCTCTAATTACCTGATGACTTCAAAAAGGACTTTAGATATCAACAAAAGAAAACAAAAGCCAGCAACGTCCCCATAATTCAGCAATAAAGAATTATAGAATTTTGTATTGTTTTGTACTGCTCCTTGCTTTCTGACAACAAAACTGATAAAATTAGACTAGTTTATGATTTAATTTGTGAACAGATACATTTTTTTAAAAAATTGCTGAAAATAGGTAGATTTGCATGTATAGCTATCTTACTATAATATCTGAGATCAGATTTTTTTTGGCTTATTGAACCATATTTGATGATGTAGTATCTTCCCTCACTAATTTACCACTATGTGTAAATATCTTCCTGCCAAACCTGCCTTATTCACGTGTGTAGATTCATCTGGGTTAGAGTTTGGTTTCAAATGTGAGAATTCATCCAAGAAGTAATACTTACTGTGAAGGAGATGGCGTGTGCTCAGTGCAGGAGGCAAAACAAAAAACCCCTAAGCTGTTCTTCAAAATTTGATATTGTTTCCTAAAGGCAAAACTTGATGAGCATTTTGTTAAAAAAAATAAACAGAGAAGATTTATCCAGGGACGAAGTGAATTCATTTTATGTTCAGTAAATAATTATTGTATGACGCTGTTCACTGAGCTTCACAAGTTAGTTTGGCTGACTGGGTCTTTGAATATATTTCTCAATAGCCTCTTTTTGTTGTACTTTCTCATGGCAAAAATAGCTTTTTAAAATATTTCAGTCTAATCTATGTGAAAATTCAGGAAATGCAGTTTAGTGTTAGCAAAAAGTAATAGCAGACCTACATTTGCCATACATTTGAAAGGCAAAGTGCTGCTTTTGCTTAAAGCTGAAAGATGTCGAGCCTGGTGACCTCCTGCAGTAAAGAGCTTGATCAACCAAGGAATTGGAGTCCCAGTCAAGGGATGGATTTTGCACATGTGGATGATCTGACTGCTTTTGGTGGGGTTTTACTCCTGAGTTTCTGCAACAGAGCAGATTGCCATGACATCAAGAAAATTTAAGCATAATGTGTTGTTGGTTGTGGGTGATGAGAATTCACTCTGACTGCTGATCAGATACTGCAAGAAGTTGCTGGCTGCAGGCTGGCTTGCAGTCCAGGTACCCATATAAAAATAAACAGCTAGATACTAAAGACTCTCGATCCCTACTCACACAGAGTAATACGACCACATGCAATGGCAGGTTAATACATAACCTCTGTCTGGGTTATGCATTGTCTGCATAATCGGGCTGGGCTTTGCTTAAGAAGGCTTAAAGAAAAAAATAAAAAAATTGAGAACTGGGGGGGCACATGGATGGCATTCAAAGTATAGTCACCCTTTGTTGCCTTTGGTTTGTCCTGGAATTTTATTAATAGACATTCTGAACGTGTTCAAATGTTCATGTAAATTGAGGGCAAAAGCCACTATGATTTATTCAGATTATTTCAGAAAATGAATATCTATGGCTGTTTTTAAAATTGATGTCAATTATATATTGATTCTTAGGTCAATACCATTTTAGATTGTAAAAATACAAAACATACTGAAAAAGAAATTGTATTTCATACAGAGTTTCAACTTGTGATTATCTGTTGTCATAGTAAATATTTGCAAGTCTTATAATGCACTTTGATTTCTGTGGCATCATTTTCAGAAGTATTAGAGCCAATGTAAAGTTAGGCAAGACACATCTATTGGTTCTTGTTATTTCCACTACAATAAGTGTTCTTACAGTAAGCTCCTGCATGTCCTGGGTACCCTTCAGCTCTGTCCTTTGTGTTCTTGGAATTTAGTTGGGACAGCCTGGCTGTGCTTCAGAGGACATTATTTTGGTTTTGTGTTTATGTTTAAAGGAAAAAGCAACTGGTAAAGCAGCACACTAACTTTTGGTTCCTTTGGTTTTAAACTGTGGTTAAGGTTTAGGTGATATGTAATTATACTCTGCTCATGATGATTACCTTGGGTGTAAGTTGGGATTTATGGAAGAAAGAAATTATATCTTCTAAACTATTATGGTGCATTTCTGTTGCTGGCATCAAGACTGGTTGAATTCTACTCTTACTCTGTCATGGCTGTGACTCCTGTGCTTTGTGCACCTGGCTAAGGATAAATAAATTGTACCCTTAATCAAAAGCCATAACTTAACATACATTTTATATATATGGAAGTAAAAGACTGCTATAATCAACTGTTTGCTCTGCTCTGCAGGTGCTTGGAATCAGGATTTCAGCCATAATCAGGCTCATTGAAAGGACTAGAAATAGGAAGAAAATTGAAACAAATCTAAAAAACATGTTGTCTTTCATAGGATTTTCCATTAAGAATGAAGGATGTCCCCTGTGTGACCTATAGCAAGAAAATAATTGGGGAATTTTGGTTTATGGTTTGAATTGCATTCTTCTAAATGACTTCTTTATGTGAAAGAAATCTGGACTTTTAAAATTATTCTGACCAGTATAATGGGCAGGAAACTATAGGGAATGAGGCATATGTGTCCTAAAAGAACATAGAATTGGAAAAATTGTGACTACCAATATCTAAAAAAGGAGAAAAAAAAAAAGCCTGTTTCAAAAAGGAGTGAATTCCATAAAGTTTTAAGATTTAATCTTATTTTTTCTATAATTGAATTAAAAGGCCAAATGATTCTGACCTCTTTTTTTCATTTTTTTCCCGGGAAGGGGAGGCAAACCTGGCAAAATGTCATGCAAGTTATTTTGTATGTGCAAAACACTATTTAGAATTTCCTGTGCTGCAGCAACATATGGGCTTCTATTTGGAAAAACAGGGAAAGATCAGCACTGATATTTGGAGAGAGCAGCACTGATATTCTGTACAATTGTTAAAGTTGTTATGATGGCTAAAAATACCACCAGTTGCTATAGCAACTGGAATTTGAAGGCTCGCATATTCCTGCTGCTTCTACTTCTTTTCAAAAATTTATCAAAACAAACCTTTTCTTGCCCATAAATTATAATCTTTAGCTGTTATATTAGCTAGTTTACATAATGCTTATTTCCTTCCTGCTCAATTATGCATTACTTCAGGAAAAAAGCACACTGGAACATACTTCATAAACTGTAAGCATCTATAGGTTACTTATAAATGCTAGGGTTGAGGATTAAATAATTTCAACAATCCAAATAATTTCTTTAGCCCCACAATAAGGACATATAAATGGCTTTATGCTATTAGAAATACACTTTAAAATGTTGAATGTTTAATATGTGATATAAGGTAAGTGTAAATATCCAGCATCTATTCACTTAAGTTCTACATCTGGCTGATTCTTATTGGGGTTTCTTGTTGATTTTTTATTGTATTATTTTGTTGTCTTTGACATTCCTCAGCTTAGCAAATTCTGATCCCCTGGTTTTTGTTCTGCATTTTGCTAGAAGTATCCTGAGATAGCTTTTAAAAAATTTCTGTCGTAGGCTTGACAATATTTAATTAAAATCTTTGACAATATTTTTTCACTCAGATTTTTCCTACACAGCATGACATTATATTGTAAACAAAACAGCATCTCTCCAAAAGGCAAAACCATCTTTATCAATTAATAGCCTTGGTTTTTTGTCGTGTGCTCACATCTGTGGTGTCATTTTTAGAAAAATAGTTTTCCTTGAAATGTTTCAATATTTCTTACTGATCAGGTTTTTTCCTCCACTAGGTGTTTCTCACTAGCGATGTCTGTATGGAATTTCAATCAACTTTACCCAGTGATTGGTGGCAGTAAAGCTTTGTTAGTTAAAGTTAACTGTAAACGCAAAGTCTCAGGCCAGTGGCTAAACAATAGCATGAACAGTCCAAGCCGAACAAAACTCTCTCTTTTACACCTAAAATAAATCAAAAGGTTGTGTAGTCCGCAGTGAAATTTGTATTTTAGCATGAGACTACCTAACAAGCATATTGTGAGACCAGATATCTGAGCTTACTGTATCAGGATGGGTTTGAGAATTGTGTTAACAGATTTAGATAGCCTCAATAAATTAAAGTATATTTTTGGCTGAATTTTTAACAACTACCAATTTTATTTAATCCTGGGTGGATTAAACATAAAGCTGTAAATATGTAAATTTCCAGCCTTGGACAAAATTCCCTGTATGATCTTTTTAAATGAGATTTTTTTCTTTTATTTCTTTCTATCTGCAAAAAGTACTAATGAATATGATGCCTGTTTAAAGCATTGAGCTCATCCCATACACAAGAAAAACTCAGGCCCTTTTCCTATATAAAATTCAGCAGCATTCTATCTGGCTGCTGATTACATCCAGTTTGCTTGGTATGACAGAGTGAAATTTGCCCAAGAGCTCAAGACTGGCCTAGTGCTGCCCTTACTGAAGTGGGATCTATTTTTGCCTGTGAGAGACAGGATTAGGAGCAGATATGATCAAACAGAGCCCTTTAGAAGACATTACAAAACCTGTTTCTGGCATTTAATTTGCCTGTAATAAAGAGGAGAAAGCAGAAATAATATTGTTTTTGTGATCTATATTTGCTACCAAATATTAAAAAACTTGGAAGAGATGTGCCATATAAGAGTAGTGCACATATTATGCTCTGTTTGCAGGACTGATACAAAAAAAAAAAAGAAAAGAAAATAAACCCAAAGCATTTTAATTAGCTCTTGCTGTTATCTTAGAAAGGAAATACTTAGAAGTGCTGAATTAATGTGGATATCTTAAATAATTTATCAATGATTAGGAGTGCATTTGGTTTATATTGGTTTATATGAGTTGGTAATTCTCTGCAAATGTCAATCTTTAGTCTTTTCTTCATATATCATATATCATGATATTTTCTTCATATATCATGACCAATCACATATTGCTTGCTTGCCACTAGAGTCATTAGCATATTCTTCACCTTTCTTTTTATAAAAAAACAATTGCCCAGAATACATCAAATCTTCATCTTACTCAGGATGTAAAATGTCCCTCCTCAGGCAAAACTAATTCTTAATTTTGAAAAGAAATTTCATAAATTGTTTTTCTGTTAGCAATCAAGAACTAAAAGAATTATGTTTATAATCCCTTAAAATTGAATAAATGTGCTGTTCATTAATTATGGTTCTAATTAAATGCAATATTTTTAAAAAGTTTTTTAAGAGGTTTATGTATCATGTAGTAAGTATTTTGGATAAGTTGATTATATGGTTTAGAGTTGTATCAAATGACATTGAATCGGAATCCCTCTACCATGGTGGAAGGAAATTTGAAGTTTTATCTATCCGAAGACAGAGGACACTTACATTTCAGCTTCAGAATACCAACCAGGTATTTCTACAAGATTTTGCCCTAAATTCACGGTGCCCTCTTAGGGATGGGTTATTTTAATGACTAAGTCTAAAAGGTTCCTCTTCTAGAACAGATTGATATAAACTTGAAAAGCATATAAGGGAGAAATTCCAAAATGATGAGTTAGTGGTGAAATAAAATCTCTTTTCTCCAAATAATTTAAACCAATAAGTTAAATTTAAAAGCCTTACCATTCAGATACCATTTATTTTTTTCCCTCTTTAGAAATTGTTGTTATGTGCAAATCTATTCTGCATTTCATATACTTTAGAGCACATACAAAGTTAATTTTGTTTGAGGGTTGAGTTTCCATTATCCAGTTAGTAGCAACCAAACACCATTTTAAATATTATCTGACTAGAGGTTGAAATACCTTGACTATTTTGAGGACCACTGTAGTTTCCATAGTAACAGGATAGGAGCCTGCAGAGCTTAATGTTCCCTTCTATTTCTGTTTTGTATATATTTAATAGTAGGACACTTAGAATTATTTATAGCTCCTTAAATATAGATGACAGACTGCTAGTATTTGTACGTCTAATTACTGTGAGAATCAGAACTGTACCTGTAAACTGCAGATCAAGGTGAAAACCATCAATATATTGGTATATAAACCACTGTAATTGGAATTCCTTACTGAACCATGTGATATATCTCAGTTTTGATTTATGAGAAAGGATTTTTACTTTATAGTTTTATCAGTGCCATTCAGTCACTGAGAATGTGTAGGTTACTTTGAGCATGGGTAGACCCATTGTACGCACAGTATTTTAGAATCAATTCTACAAAATTAGAAATCAAGTGAATTTCATATGATGAGACATATATCCTCTATCCAATCTGGCCAGAGATACAGAATATACTACAAAAATAGACTACACCTTAAAAAGGGAAAACATTTCAGTGAAATATGAGAAAAAAATATCAGATTTCTTCCTTGAATAAAGAACTAAGTCAACTGGGCTTATCTAACATAAAGAGAAGAGAAAAAAAGACTTTCAGAGAACACTATTGTTTTCAAATACATAAAAGGCAGCGGGAAAATTGAAGGGAGCTATTCACCATAGCAAGGTAAGGTCAGAAAATAATTGTACAGTTCAGATTTCAGCAAGGAAGTTTTCTGCTACATATTATTGGAAACTTGCTAAGCGTGAAGGTAGTAAAGAACTGAAATAAACTGCCTATGATGTTTGGATTTTCCACTTTGGAAACCTTCAAGAACTGATTACTTTTAGACCTGTCAATTTGATTTCTGTCTTCAGGCACAGTTAAGGACAAAACGAGTGCTTTAATTCCTATCTGCTATGATTCCTGGATAATTTTCTTTGATAAATTAACTGTGAGACTTCTAAATAAAATTAATATATTTCACCAGGGAGTACTTCAATATAAGCCAAGAGAAAACAAAGAAGCAATATTAACAAAAGGAATAAAAGAGAGAGTGGTTCATAAAATAGGATTTATCTCAGAGCTGTTGTTATACTACTACTGCCACAAAAAAGTGTTAAGGTTTTGCCAGTGAGCTTAATGAAAGATAATCTAATACTACTGAAAGTGTACTTTTGAAATGCCCATTTCTGACAATATATACACTGTAATTTAAAAAAATAATAGAATAAAAAGACATTAATACCTTTCAAAATCAAATTTATTAGACATCAAGTCTACTATTTTGTTTAGAAATACCTCCCAGTTTTGTTGTTATTGCATACTGTATGTTTTCAGCAATACATATATTGAGGTACTTCAGTGCAAACAATCGTCTCTCCTCCACAAGGTCTTTGTATATAAATAGGTTCAATGTGTGTCACAAATTATTCACAGATTGCACAGGAAGGCAGCATCACTTGATTTTAGAATACATTTCAGAGTCTGTACAGCAGACATTTCAGGTCTGGAGAATGTGCCATTTCAGACGTAATTTCCTAGTTATTGACTTCTCCCCTGAAACCTATAAAGAGATTTCTTTATGACTGTTTTTCTGTAAGAATTCAGTACAGCACACTAGGATCTTGAACATGCATATAATCTCCAAATCACACTGTTGCCTCATCATAAATCCAGCTAAGTTAGATAATAATACTTCTCTTACCCAGTTTTGTCCTGCTTAATAGTCCACAAACAACTTATGATAACACAGTTGAAGCAATGAATAATAAAACAGCAGATGGAAATAAATGTCACTGCAAGCAAAGTAATATGCATGTCTAGGTCATAAACTGTGAGTATCTGCTGCTTTGGGAAGGGGTGCTGCTAGAACACCTTTCTAGTAAGCAGAGCAGAGCTAGAACTTCTTGCTAGTTCTAGATCGTGTGGTTCATCAGAAAGCTCATTCTCCTGTGCTTGTTTTTGTGCCTGGTCTTCAAATGCTCCTCATGACCTCGCCCATAACTAATTCTCCACTGCCTTGATGCATCTCAGATATGAGGCAGCAGAGCAAATGGAGTAAAAAAGAGAATGAATAAAGTATTTACAGCTAAGGAGTTTTCCCCAGACACTATATTCTCATACTTTCAGCATTTCTACATTTCATCATTTTGACTCAGACAATGTGACACACATACACTGAACATGATAGCTTCTTTCTTCCATCCCAAAACTTCAGAAGTGGTTTGCCTTGGATATGTGATTTTATCACCATTTTGCTTTGGTAGTGCTTTTCTTACCACAGTCATGTTTTCTTCTATTTTGGCCGCTTTGTCTAAATTTCTCAATCCTTCTGCATCATGCTTTTTTTTGAAGCTGTGGAAAGGTCTAAACTTGTCCAGCAGAAGTAGCTAGAAAAGAGGATTACCTAGAGAGCAATTTGTATTACTTTTAAGACTGAGGAAAAGAAGGCATTAAGTACCTTATCTTTTTCAATGTGTTTCCCCCTGCATCTAGTAAAGGATGCAGATTCTCCTTAGCTCTCCTTTTGTTGCTATTGTATTTATAGAAACATTTTAATTGTCTTTTATGGCAGTAACTCTTAAGTCCTAGTTGGGGTTTGCCCCTTCTAGTTTTCTGCCTGCATAGCTTCACAAGATGCTTGTAGGCCTCCTAAGATGCCTGCCCCTTCTTCCAAAGGTCATAAATCATCTATAACAGACTCCCATCAGGATGTCTGCCTGTTTGGTCTATAAATACGCAACCGTATCATCACCATCATTGGCTCTAGACAATTAAGGCACTCCCTAGGACACAGGGCCACACCACCACATCCTAAAAGCTAAAGTTTGGAATGGAAAAATGAAATTGGCTACATCTTGAACATACCATTCACTCTCATTTCTAGTGATTCAATTAATGATTATTCATTAATAAGTATGCTGAACCACATAGACCCTCTCAATTTTCCAAAAGAGAAAATTATCAATTATTCTACATTTCCATCTTGTGTCTTTCCCTTAGTTATTTATTCAAGTGAGAAACACAGACCTGGTTTAATTCGAATCACTGAAACAAGATGCTTAACAGTATAAAAGCATTGCTGCTGCAGTAGAGTTTATTAGAACTGCTCACTCTGCTTTGTCATTGTCCACAGAAAAGTTTAATACAGGTTTATCTACTTTAAAAATTTCATGCTAAGATCATATAAGAAAAAAACCCATTCCCCATCAATGTCTTCAGTGCAGTGCAGCTTAGTGCAATCTCAATTACATGAGAAGTGTCAGTGACATTAGAAAAGATAAGTAGATGGCAGAAGTTATTCGCTAAACATGTCTGACATATAAAAAGATTTAGCTACAATGCTCCCCTAAAAGAATATGAGCCAGGACAATTAAGTTACTTATTGTTCTTCAGTATTCAAGGATAACTCAGAGAGGTGTCTGTAAAGAATGCTACTTAGTTATATATACTCCCTTGTCTTTTGGTTACCACTGAAAATGAAATGAAACAAGAAATCTCCAAGACTGAGACACATGCAGGTATTGTCACATTCATTTGAGTGAAATGAAATGGCCAGAGGTGTCAGTAGTATTGTGGCAAATAAATTAATTCATCATTAATGCAAGAGATCCACATGAGGGCTAGGACATGATGAATTTATTTGTTCTTCCAGTTTGGAGGGGTTTTTTGTTTGTTTGTTTGTGTTTGTGTTTGTGTTGTTGTTCTAATCCCAGTAAAATGTTTTGGTTTCTGACACTGCTAGGAATATTGTGAAGTAGGAGTGTGAGGAATAGGAAAACAGGGATATTGTGGAGTAAATCTAGTTTTTACTTGCTGTTGCTTGAGGGTTAAACAAAAATGCCCCAAATCTGTGAGTGCAGATGTTTAAAACTTAGCTTGCATTTATATAGTTTACTAAATCAAGAATTAATTCTCAGCATTGAAATTGAAAACAGTGTAAAAATAAAAACAAGTGGTTTTGTTACAATTATATTTTAAAAAAGAAGGTAACAGGACTACTTTTGCTAGCATACAGGTAAAATTTGCTATGTAAATAGCTATGAATATAAGGAATCATTCATAGAGAAGCAGGAAAAGCTCCTGCTAGTAGAAGGTAGATAATTGTAACAATCTGTCCAAATATTTCACTATAAATTAACTGAAAAGGAGTTATAATGAAGAAAGACTAAGATCACAGTTCATTGTACAGTTCAATGTCATTGAGTTCCTGAAGTGATATGGTATGGATTGAGGGCTCAACTTTAATGGGTCAAAGGATTAATTGTCCTTTTAAGGTAAAATTTGACGAGGTTGTTGAGCCAATTTAACAGAGAGTGGGTTGGCGGAATGAGTGCCACTTTTAGCAGCAGCAATCGCCTGTGACCTGGTGAGACTTCCCCTTTCTAAAACTGTACCTATAATGCCTTACAGTGTCTAGAGAGAAATGTGGAAACTGTGTAAGTCCGAACAAAAAAAACCTCACAAGATTCTGAGGGGGAAAGAGAATTTATTTAGTTTAAATGAGCACTGCAGCAGTTAAAAACCTCACTTATTCATCACTTAATTTGGATGATATTCAGAGATCTTGTTTTATTTATAGGTAAAAATATATCTGTAAGTGATTTAATTGTGCAGGAGAAAAACCATATCTGCAGTATCTTAAGTTTACTTTATGGCATTTGTAATATTTGAAACTATTTATATTAATTTGTATCTTTATGGCATTTTAAGGTTGTATTTTTAGGCTATATCATATATTTGATTCCTTATTCAGAGAGACAACCATCTGACACTTTTAATATTTGAACAGAATGAAAAAATCCCAGTGACATTGCCTAACACCACCTGGTTGTCACACTGATGATTAAAACTTAGGTCTTCTGATTGTCAGCCAAGTACTTATGCCTGCTCTGTTTTCTTCTAGGTAAATTTAACAGAACTAGTCCTGTTGGTGTGAATTTGGGCTGGGGTTTTGCCCCAGGCTGCCACAGCAAGCCCGGATAAATGTTCCAAATAGAATAGATCTACTGGCTGCTTCAGGCAGATGTCAGCTACAAAGTGCTGAAATGCAAGCAAGGCCTAGGCTTAGGCTATCAGCTCTTTTGTGATTTCATTTTGCTGCCGTGCTCTCTTAGCCAGCAAGAAATAAATCTGGGAATGCTGCACAGAGTTCCGCAGGAAACCTTATTTCTACGAAGGGGATCCAACAGCAAATCCGAATACACAGAATATCAAAGGGGTTTTATAGGGTTGTGGTGGCTTGAAAAGTAACCAATAAAGTTACAAGTTGAAGGCAATCCAATTACTTTAAGGCTTTAGGTAGGAAGTGACCAATTACTTAAGAGAGATAAAGACCAATTAGAACTCTAAAAGATAACATGGAGGTGTACAGGGGGGTGAACATTTCTCTAGCATGAGTCATTCTAAGAAAGGATTTCTTATCCTAGGGGAGAAGATACCAAGGGAACCCTAAAGGTGTGTCTGAACCATCCACAGTGAATAATGCTGCAGCTACAGAATGCTGCTTTTTTAAAAAGAGAAATGTAACCCTTACCAATACTGCAATTGTTGATAATGGGAAGAGAAGTTTGGCTTTTGACATTATAATAGGCATATCCAGGTGAGTCATTTACACTCCTTTGTAAAAGATTTGTCTTGCGGGTCAGTAGATTCTCTATAGAATAGCTGGTGTTTTGAGATCTCCAAGTTATGATTCTAAGAATTTAATCACATAATCACAGAATCAGTAGGTTGGAAGAGACCTTCAAGGACATCAAGTCCAACACATGCCATAACACCTCAACTAAACCATGGCACTGAGTGCCATATCCAGTCTTTTTTTAAACACATCGAGGGACGGTGACTCCACCACTTCTCCAAGCAGACCTTTCCAGTACTTTATCACTCTTTCAATGAAAAACTTTCTCCTAATATCCAACCTGTATTTCCCTTGACTCAGCTTAGGACCATATCCTCTTATTCTGTCAGTTGCTGCCTGGTGAGGGAGACCAACACCCACCTGACTACAAACACCTTCTAGGAAGTTGTAGAGAGTGATGAGGTCACCCTGAATATCCTTTTCTCCAGCACAAATCCAGCACCCTCAGTCGTCCTTCATTTGTCTTGTGCTCTCTTTGGCCTTCTTGGCCTCCAGGGCACACTGCTGGCTCATGTTCAGTCACTGTCGACCAGCACCCCCAGGTCCCTTTCTGACTGGACACTGTCCAGCCACACCATCCCCAGCCTGTAATGTTGCAGGGGGTTGTTGTGGCCAAAATGTAGGACTCGGCACTTGGATTTATTAAACTTCATCTTATTGGATTCAGCCATCCAGCCAACCTTTCCAAGTCTCTTTGCAGAGCCCTCCTAAGTTCCAACAGATCAACACACACTCCCAGCTTAGTGTCATCTGCAAATTTACTAATGAAAGACTCAATACCCTCATCCATGTCATCAATGAAAATATTGAACAGGACAGGTCCCAGCACAGACCTGTGAGGGACACCACTGGTGACTGATCCCCAGCTGGATGCAGCACCGTTCACCACCACTCTCTGGGGCCAGCCATCCAGCCAGTTCTTAATCCAGCAAAGAGTTCTCCTCTTCAAGCTGTGACCTACCAGCTTGTGGAGGAGCGTGCTGTGGGAGACAGTGGCAAAGGCCTTGCTGGAGTCCAGGTACACAACATCCACAGCATTTCCCACATCCACCAGACAGGTCACCTGGTCATAAAAGGAGATCACGTTGGTCAAATATGACCTACCCCTCCTAAACCTGTCCTGGCTGGGTCTGATACTCTGGCCATCCTGTAAATGCTGCATGATGATACTCAATATAAACTGTTCCATTACCTTACCAGGTTTCCTGGCAACCTAACTGGCCTATAATTACCAGGATCCTCCTTCCCACCCTTTTTGTGAATGGGCATCACACTGGCCAGCTTCCAGTCATCTAGAACCTCACCAGTGAGCCAGGATTGTTGGTAAATGATGGAGAGTAGCTTTGCAAGCTCATCTGCCAGCTCCCTCATCACCCTGGGATGGATCCCATCTGGTCCCATAGATTTATGAACATCCAAGCTGCTCAGTAGTTCTCTAACTGCCTCCTCCTGGATAACAAGGTGACAATTCTGCTCCCTGACACCATCTACCAGCCCAGGAGGATAGCTGTCCTGAGGACAAGCTGTCTTCCCACTAAAGACTGACGCAAAGAAGGCGCTAAGCACTTCCACCTTCTCCTCATCTGCAGTTACTAAGTTCTCTCCCTCATCCAATACAGAACAAAGGTTGGTCTGACCCTTCCTTTTACCATTAATGTATTCGTAAAAACATTTTTTGTTATCCTTTGCAAAAGTTGCCAAATTAAGTTTGAACTGAGCTTTGGCCTCCCTACTTTTTTTTTTCCTACATGCCCTTGCAACCCTCTTAAATACTTCCTGGGAGATTTGACCCTCCTCCCACAAATGATACATCCTCTTTTTATTCCTAAATTCCTTGAAAAACCTCGTTTCCCATCCAGGCTGGACGTTTGCCTCATTGACTCATCTTTCAGTGCACAGGGACAGTCTGTTCCTGTGCCCTCAAGATCTCTGTTTTGAAGCACGCCCACCTTTCCTGAGCTCCTTTGTTTTTAAGGGCTGCTTCCCAAGGAGCTCTTTGAATAAGTCTCCTAATTAAGCCAAAATCTGCCCTCTGGAAATCCAGTGTAAAAGTCTTATTGATGTTCCTCCTGATTTCACCAAATATCAAGAACTCTATAATTTCCTGATCGCTGTGCCCCAAGCTGCCTCCAATCAGAACATCTTCCATTGGCCCATCTCAATTTACAAACATCAGATCTAACATAGTCCCTGCCCTGCTGGGCTCACTCATCAGCTGCCACTCATCAGCTGCGACAAGACGTTATCCTCCAACACTCTAAGAACTTCCTGGACTGCCTCTTTTCTGCTGTAGTAAGTTCCCAGCAGATGTCTGGCAGGTTGAAGGCACCTAGAAGAACAAGGGCTGGTGTACCTGAAACATTCTTCAGCTGCTTAAAGAATAAGTTGTTCACCTCTTCTCCCTGGTTTGGTAGATGATAACAGTCTCCCAGTAGGATGCCAGCCTTGTTAGCCTTCCCCTTAATTCTTATCCATAGGCATTCATCTTCATCGTCAATAGTTACAATACCTATGGCATCAAAAGCCTCCCTAATATAGGAGGACCACTCCTTCAGCTTTTCTCCTATTTCCTGTGTTTTTTTGAAGCATCTGAATCTTGTTCCTTTTTCTAGATATAGAACATATATGTTCTGGCTCATGGTAAAATCTTGGCTTTGTTTGTTTGTTGTTTATGATTTTTTTCTTATGCTGTGCTTTTTTATTTCACTGTATAGTGGTGTTAATAGGGGGAAAGAACTTTCAAACTCTAATTTTCTTTCTGAAGTCTATGCCATATAAAGAATTCATTTTGACCCACGTCTATTTAGTGTTTTCCCCTTTTGGGAATAGGTTATTAGAGCAGCTCCAGTGTATAAATGTCATTTATGGAGAAACAGGTGAAAATACTAAATTGTGTTTTGCTATAACAATATTGTCACTTCAAACTCCTGGTATTACTTCTATTTTGTAGTATCCTAGTCATGTAACTAATGATCCCTACTGTGCTTAATTTTTTCTGAGGTTTCTATAAATGGTACAAAAAACTCATTAGAATTACAGTGCTTTTTGCAGGCCTAAAAATTTTGCATACCTTTCTTTTTCTTGATAACCTCTTTGTGGAAAGATTTTTAGACATAAACACATTGATGTGTGTACTGTCTAGTGTATTTACATTACATGCTTCCCAAAATAACTTGGTAACACTGCAAATCAGTTAGTACCCATAAAATGGAAAACCAAAGGAGCTGTGTTGCTCAATGATAGAGTTAGAAGGTCATTTAATAATACCTACTGACAATTCAAAGTCACCGTATCTGTTTCATGTCATCTCTCATCTGAGAATAGCTCCATGCTACTCTCCGTGCTCAGCTATTAAGAGATATACAAGATTATATGCTAATTCTTTCATAACTGTCTATATTGAACTATTTTAGCAGTAGAAATATTAAATATTGTCAGCCAATATCATACTGGAAAATCATACTCTAATAATACTATGATTGAAATCAGGTTTGGGAAATAGCTCCAAATAATCTCTTTTCAAGGATGTCTGCCTATGGCTGTAGTGATAGAATTTTTTTAGAGAGAGTCTCAAGTATTCAAGGGACTTGAAAAAGATGGAAGCATCCAATGTAAATCTCTTCAGAAGCTATATGAACTCTTCAGTTTTTTTGAAGATTTCAAATACAATTTTTAATATAATTTTCATTATATTATCTCAAAAACTAGTTAGAAATAGAAGAAAAAATGCCTAGCATTTTCTCATGAAACCACTGTGTCTTCTTTCTGCATCTTGAATGAAGTCACTGACATTTAAAGTGAGATACATCTCCAGGAGGCAATCTGCCTTTCACTTGTACTTATTGTTTCCTTAAAAGTAATTTGAAATAGGCAAATAAACAATCACAAAATTTCAAGTAATTAATGCACTTAATTTTGACATTTCCTGTTAATTAATAATACATGACAGGTTTCTGTTTGTTTCATTATATTTAATATAATAAACTTTTAAACAGTGGTTTCTGAATGGAGTGCTGTTACAACTTGCCCCTGAAGGTGGGGGGTAACTCAGGTTCTTGTAATAGATTCCTCAGGGCATTCTACTAACCCCTTAGGTTTGCTTTAGAGTGAAATGACACCAAATGACTGGTGTTTATAAATATATATATATATATATATGTGTGTGTGTGTGTGTGTGTGTGTGTGTGTGTGTATGGTTTATTTTAGTGCAGTTTAATTGGAATGGAAAGAAGGTATGCAGCCATTTTGGCTGTTATTATCTACAGAAATGCAACAATACAAAGGAAAAAAATACCACTTCAGAAAACGTATGAGGAAAAGAAAGAGAAAGAAAGGATAAGGGTAGAAAGACATCACCACTTGTTGATCCAGAGATGAGGCTTGACTGTTGCAGTTCTCTTTGTCAAAGTGGTGGTTGAAGTCTTGATCCATCGTGTGAAACACAAAGTCGTATTTGTTAAAATACACTGAGGTTAGGTGGAAACACCCCAGTACCTCCCCTGGGCAGAACTTTTACACTGTCTGTTGCAAGTCCATGCATCATGGACAGTACTCTGCTGGAAGGCCCCAGAAATTAGTCTGGGGGGTGCTTTGGGTGTCTTTGATGGTTTATGAGCCCATCTAAGACATGAAGCCACCTCTCATGTCCGTGCAGTTGAGCCAGCTATGCCCAGTGAGAAGGGATGAACATTCTCAGGCCTACATGTGTGAATATGAATGTCCCATATGGATGTGACCTTCCCCAGGGTGGGGTGGGAGGAGAAAAAAGTGCTATCCCACCTTGCTGGATCTGCTTATTATCAGCCATTTCCCTTGTCTGACTGTGTAGGTTTCACGTGGTAGGGGAGAGGGGTGGATTCACCTCAGGGATAACTCCATGAGGCTGGGGAGTGGGAGGGACTCTCCCATCTCTGGGAGCTTCCCCTGTGGGCTGCTGGCACCAATCAGAGAGCTGATTTGGTGATGGACAGCTCTGGGAAACCAATGGAAGGTTATTTCGCTTTTACAAATTACATTGGATTAAGTTAACTGCTGTGTCATTTGGTTTCCGGCCTCTGGAGGTGCGGGGGTCTCTGGCTGGGGTCCCGGCCCGGCTCTGGGCTCGGCCTCAGGCCTGGCCCGGTGCCCCAGTCCTGGGCTCAGCGGGGGGCCTGGCCCGGCACCGGCTCTGCGGGGAGCCCCTGACTTGGGGGCCCCCTGGCTCTGCATGGCTCCAGCACTGGTCGCATGGCTCCAGACCCGTTCGCATGGCTCCAGCCTCGGCCACATGGCTTCGGCACCGGCCACATGGCTCCAGTACCAGCCGCATGGCTCCAGCATCGGCCGCATGCCTCTGGCACCGGCCACATGGCCCCGGCCCTGCCGGCTCGGCTGGGCTCACCTTTTCACGTGGCAGAAGAGGCCTCCAGCTGCCAGTATTGTTTCTTCACGATCTGGACATAATTTTAACTTCTTTGTGCCTGGATGCGATCCTCGATGTTCTGAGCTCCCTTGAATGAGAAGAAATGGAAGCATGGGGACTACAAAGGTCAGCGGAATGAAGATAAAGTTCCTAGTGAGAAGAGATTGAAAAGATGCAATGATAAGTAGCGGAAAACCTTTTTCGTGGGCTAAGGGGATCATGACTTCACTAAAATTCCTTTAAACTGTGGAAAATACATGGGGGGTTGAAATATTTGAGAAAAGGATCCTTTGCCCCGAGGGAATGGGGGTCTCTGTTCTGGAACTGGAATATGAACAGAGACATTTGATAGAGAAAACAATAAAGAGAATTTTGTTTTTTAGCAGTCTGCCTTTAAAGGTGGTACCCCATGTGTTCATCGTAACCCATAACACGGCTCTGGAAGGACTGTGTAAATGGGAGGAAAATTCATGGTTCTGTAAGTCTTGGGTGAATGCAGACTGTGAAGGTGAAGACCCTCCTTAAGCCATAACCAAAAAAGGAACTTTTCTCTCTTCAGTAAACTGAAATGATTATTTGGGAGTCTAACTGACTAAAGTGTTCTCTGTATGTTTTTGGTAAGAAATGTGGAATGAAGGGGAGGAGGGAACAATCTAGGAATCTTATCCTGAATTCTAATTCTTCTTTTGTGCTATTAATAAATTTCTTCTTGTACCTTTTTTAAGTTTTGAGCCTGCCTTGTTTCTACTCCTCAGTCTTGTCTCTAAAAGAAATTAAATATATTAAGGTTGGCAAACCCAAGTCACACCGTGACACTGACTCAAACCCCAGAGCCTCTGGTAGTGAATGTTCACCCCTCTGTTACTGTATAAGGGTTACTGAGCGGCGAAAGGACACAGTAACATGGCACTCTCTTGCATGGTGCAAGAAAGAACAGTTTATTGAAGGAAACCATGGGTTTAAATAAGACAGTTAGTGAAAAACAAAATACAGATGGTTCATTGGTCAGAAAAGGAGACACCTCTTGTCCCAGGCTTTTTCACGGATCCAGCAGGTATTTATCTTGTGTTATAATTTTTTCTCTTATGTTTACAGTAGAGAAAGAGCCTCTAGCTTTGGAAAAATCCTAGCTGATCCTGAGAAAGCTAGACTGGAAAAATCCTTTAAGATTCTCCCTGGGCCTGTAAAGGCCACACCCCTCTGTTTCATGCAGCCCAGAGGTTTCACCACTACATGCTCAAAACTTCCCCTTCTTCCCTTCTGGGGTTGCAAACCTGGTCCCAGCAAAGCACCCTGCCACCTCCACAAATAGCCAAATATTTGAGTCATTAACCATTAATGTCTGAGTCTGTCACTAAATGTTGTTACTGAATCAAGGGAGGAATTAGTCACTATTGCTGATTTTCAAAACTGAAGTTCTACTCAGTCTTGAGAACCTGAACTTCTCTGAATAGTATTCTTGCTGTATTTTCATGACCTGGAAGTTAACCATCACTGTTTAATAAGTCTTTAGACTCTTTCTGTGCTTGTTGTAGATAAATATGCACCTCCACCCTGAGACAGGAATGTAAAATAGATGGGCTGATTTAGAAGAATGTAGACAATTAAAGATCATAGTTAAGACTGAATCCCATTTTTTATTTAAATTGTCATAGTTTCATGAATGAACCCCTGACTAGTTCTGTAAGCACACATAGGTTAAAGTGAGTAGCTGGCTATTGATCTGTCAGTAAGGAACTCTTGAGACAGAATGTAGACTGAATAATAGCCATTGGAAAGATTGAATTCAAGTCTCTTCATTCCATGTTGAGTGCTCTGGTTACCAGCTTGTAGAGATATTTCTGTCTTTATTTATCCTGTAATTATTCTGTACTTGGAGAAACAATTTTCATAGGAGAGTGCCTTGTTCCAGACTAGGTTATAGTCTGGTTATTAAGGCTCTTTTAATGAAACAGGTGCGTATTTCCTCAGTCAAAAGAAGCATTGAACCCTATTGTCTTCTATGTTAAAGGTGCCAGAATTATTAAAAATATGAGTGAAGTATCACTTCCAGTTAATGTACTCAGAACCCTGGATGCCTCAAGAAAAGTGGTATCTGAGCAGGATTTTGTAAGATCAAGTTATATGTTGAAGAACTATACTGAAAATTAAGTGTTCACTCTCTTTGTGCATCTGGCTCAGTGCTTCTGCTGGCTTGGTCATCTGCCTCTTTCTCAAGATTTTTTCTAAGATGTCTCCTCACCTCTGTAAGTTACCTAGGAAAGTTATCAGCAAGTTTTGGTTTAAGTCCAGCAGTGATTCAGTACTAGTAAGGATATTTCAGGGAGGTAACACATTTTCAACGTGTCTCACAACTAATGGGTGATTCTTTATTTATATATTGATAAAGTCTTATTTCCTCTATCTGTCTTAGAACTCAAAGAAAAATTAAAAGTTTATTTCAATGCTTGGTGTTTAAACATGGCATTAATAAAAGTTGTCTCTTTCTCACTACAATCTCTTTGCAATATAGTACTGAATGTGTTTATATTTCCATTCTATTGTTTATGAACAAATGGAAATAAATAGTGGTAAACCAATCTGGGATCTATTGTGATAGACTGAGACAGTACAATAGCACTGCAAACTAACAGTTAATATTTTCTTCCCATCTTGGTATTGCAGTCTAGAATTACCTTCTGGAAGGATCACAATAAGGCAGGTTGAAATACTGAATTAACAGGCTTATCATTTGCTTTACAGTTCTACCCTAAATTCTCTGTCCATTGACAGTGAGGCTTAAACTGCATTTTTCTTTCTCAGATACATATAAGTCTATAACTTCTATAATTATTTTCTTATTCTAAAGTTTTTGTACCCTGTTTTCAAGGTCTGTTATATAACATTACTTTTTGCTGTTATAAAGATTTTTAAAAATAGTATTCTTGTTATCTATAACCTTACAGAGTGATATTTTCACCCATTTAATTGTATGACTAGATGTGTTCAGGCACTAATTCAATTTTTATTTGTCTTGAGGTCCAGCAAATAGAAAAAATCTGTGTTGGTTTTGAATTTTATATGTATTTGTGCACGGGTCCTTACTTTCTTGGAAGCCTATCATGGACAGCTTAAAGATGTGCAACAAATTATTTATAGAGAGAACTAGTAGCATGACTGAACTAATTCCCATTTGCCTGCTAAACAGAAAGAATAATTGGGCATCTTGCTAAAGTATTATTTAGCACTGAGGATAAAATTGTGCCTCTCAGGGGTGAACAAATCATTAGGTTGATGTGAAAAGCATCTATTTTAATTGTCAATCTGGAATGGGATGTCCTGTGTAAACAAATGAATGGCCTTCCTAGAAGCAAGCATATATCACTGTAGGTTGTGTCAAAGCTCATGTGTATGCTGTGTCAGTGTATGTCACATTTACAGATGGATATATGATGGAGAGCTAATCGCTGACTGCGTTGTTGCACTTTTCAGTATGAACTTAGTGATTCATATTGATTGAAAGAAACATTAATTTAGCAATCTCAGCTTTACAGAGTTGCTATTTTTTCAGGGTTTACAATTACTTTACGCAAAATCTCATCTTTTCACCTTCTCATCCTGCCATGTCATCTGCAAGATACTCATTTTTCTTTCTCTCATTCTGCACTAAATTCTTTGAAATGTGTAATTCTTTTAAATGCAGTACCATACATAGGCTATTACTGTGTTCACTTGGTACATGACTGCTTGTTAAGTTGTGGTGACTGAATTATGTGCCTTAGACCTCAGTTTGTTTAATAACTGTCCTTTAATCAGTCACTATTTCTGGATTTTCAAACGTGGGCTAGATATTTTGCAGGAGTGAAGCAGAGGAGTGATACTGCTACCCTTTTGTCATGTGTCTAGAGTAAAGAGAGTTTCAGTATAAGGAGAGTACTTGGTACTGCTTAAATACAGCTGGGAACATTGGTTTTTTTCCTGGATCACATACATTTATTTCTTACTTTTATGACACAGACAACAGACATGGATCTGTAGAATCCATAATGTAAAGACAGAGTTTTTACAGAAAGGAGGATATATGCTGATGAGTTCTATGAGGAAAAAATAAAATGAAGATAATAAATACAGAATTCTCTTAGCTGAGTGTAAAGAAGTAAATTAGCAAAATTGTTCTATTGAAAATACTTTAGGTAAAGAGAATATTTTACTCAGTTTGATCCCTAAATTTGGCTTCTGGTACATTTGAGACTTTTTAGATCTTGACAGATATCTTTAGCAAACTTGTATATGTAATTTCACACATCACCAGCATCTTAAAGCCATTGAATGATGGGCAAGCCAGTATAAGATGCATAATAGACATTTTGCAAATGAGATGATCTTCTGGTATAGGGCATCCATTTCAGGTAATAACATAAATCTTATGAGGAGGAATTTTCTAATTATTATCAAAATTATAGTAACATATCTAATACTTTCCAAGCAAAATTTTAAGGTGATGCATGAAAAGGAAAAAAAAAAACCACTCAAGAGAATAACAATCTGAGACAAACTGGCATGCAAAGGGTGCAGCTGATCTCCCTTGGATGTTGCAGATGAATGCACTTGGAGAAAAAACAAAAAGGTAGATTACATTTGATCTTTGAAAAGATTTGAGAAGATGAATATACAGCAGCCATATAATATTTGTAATTGCAAAAAAATCACATAGTTTATAAATGTTTAAGTCCTGAATATGTGGTCAAATTGGATAATAATTAATCATGAACGTGCTTTTTTATTGTTTCTGACACACAGCTGTAAAATTGGCTCAGAAATGCTATTTATCAGATATGAAAATATTCTCCTGAAAACTAATGAATGAAGATCATAGCATAGACAGTGCACATTCAGTGTGAAAATGGAATGCTTCTCCTTCTGTGGTTCTATGAAAGTGGTAGAGATTAATGGAAATATTATGCTTCCATAGTGCTAACATAATTTCTATAATTGCCTAGGATAGCTAGGTTTTTGAATATCTGTATGCCTCAAAGCTTTTTAAAATGCACAGAAGTTGAAAACAGAGGTTTAAAATTAGTTTTGTGATGTTCAGGACACTTAGCTGAAATTTTACATTCTACTGTACTATGAATGATACTGCTAGCCAGTATGGTATTAAATTTTCATTTAACATTAGAATAGTTGTCAAACATTGCTGACACAGGACTTAGCAGTTACTTATCTTGAGTTCTCAGAATAGTAAGAGCAGTCAGCCTTACTCTGATCACTCTTGATATCTGTGCAATTAACTGAAGATTAATCTCAGAGTTTAAATTCAGTCATTGCCATAAGTATTGGGATAATGAACTTCATACAGATGTCAAAATTGTGAAGTTTTTAATAAAAGTTCTCCTTAATGGGTATGTATATCTGCATTCCAAATGGGATATAAAAAGAAGTATTTGGGTTTAAAGTTGCTACAGAAGATGAGTATGAATCATAACCCAGTAAATAGGGACAGTGTCTTGAGAGACTCTGCAGTAGTCAGTTCTCAAGTTATGTGAGTACTTGGTGTCGCTCTGATTGAATTTGCAGTCACTGCAAGTCACTGTTCTGTGTGTAGCAGCCACATCAGCTTATTCAACTCCTGACCTGTATATCCGGTATTATGGACTACTACATACTGGACAAATCTGCAGTTTCAAGTCTAGCATGAGCTAGAGAGCTTCCCTTAATGACTTCAAATCTTCTTAGCATTCATCTTTCCAGACAAATTTTCTCTTAAATAGCTAATGTAACTATGCTGCCTGGTCTTTCTAATGCACAGAGACCTACTGACCCTTGTTCTTCTTGAACTCTGCAGACTTTTCCATTCAGTGTGGGGGTGAAGCTTAATCTATGATTTCTGATTATACGCCTCTTAGAAGTACTGTGATGATATGTCACCTAAGGCTTGACTCCATAGAATGGATTACATCCCTTTTTGCTCCTACTAGATGTTCTGCACATACTTTTCTGGAAACTAACGAAGTAATGTAAATATAAAAGTTATTGTAAGTCCTAAAACTCGTATTAAACCATTTGTCACTCTCTCAGTTTGTCGATCTGAATGATCCTTGCATTATTACTAAACTAATTTTTCTTGTTTCTTGTACAGCTGCCAGTTAAGTTGAACAACCTCAGGTACTAAACATGAGAAATAGTAAAAAAATATTTAAATGCAGAGTGTCTTCTGTAGTTGAGTACAGCTTGTATTGTCTGTGAAACCATGATATGTACAGTAATTTATACTTAGAGTTCTGTTGATTAAATTTACTTCAGTCACAGCTTAACTTGTCACTAAATTCAAACTTATGGGTTGCAATGATATTGCAAGGAATTTTCCACACAGGTTGCACTAATGCTTTTTGGTACTGGTATTATTGCATTGCATGTGTATTGCATTAAAAGCAAATAGTCAAATGTTTCTCTGATAGTTGAAGAGTTCCACTGCAATATCCTCTGTCTTTACTATGCAAATATAATAATGCTTGGACCAATTCATGAACCAGTTTACTTTAATCTGATGGATGCCTGTAGACAACATGCACCTGGGTTTCTTCTTGTTTTACTGTGTTACCAGCAGTCATACACTAAAATATTATAGCTTGTAGTGAACTGATGCTAAGCAGCCAGTATTTAAGTGATAATACCTTGAAGAAGGAGGTAGTGATTTGTTTTTTTTATCTTTTACTAAGACAAGTGTCATAGAATCATTTGAATGGTAATTGAGTGATTTTTATGCAGGTGTCCACCATGTGTCTACCATGACAAGATACTAGGGATGTTGGTGCCATGGCAAGATGATGTGTGGTCATGTAAAGGGGGCTGCCAAACCTGCTCAAGGTGGCAGGAAGTTGGCAGAAATATTTATTCATGTTACAGCCCGTCATTATCTGTAGTGCTGCCACGGTGTGACTCGGGTTTGCCAACCTTAATATATTTAAATTCTTTTAGAGACAGGACCCAGGAGTAGAGACAAGGCAGGCTCAAAACTTTAAAAGGTACAAGAAGAAATTTATTAATAACAACAAAAAATTCAGAATAAGATTCCTAAATTGTTCCCTCCTCCCCTTCATTCCACATTTCTTACCAACAATATACAGAGAACCCTTCAGTCAGTTATACACTCAAATAATCAGTTCAGTTTACTTAAAAGAGAAAAGTCCCTTTTTTGGTTATGGCTTAGGGGGTGTCTTCACCTTCACATCTGCCCGGGAAAATATTGCAGATTATGACTCTCCTCTCATTTTTATTCACAGTCCTTCCAGAGCTGTGCTATGGGCTATGTTACACAGTTGGGGTATCACTTTTACAGGCAGGCTGCCGAAAAACAAAATTCTCTTCATCTCCTTTTCTATCAAATGTCTCTGTTCATATTCCAGTCCCAGAACAGAGAGAGCTCAATTTCCCTGAGGCAAAAAGTCTTCTACTCAAGCATTCAAACTTCCCCAAGTGTATTTCAGAGTTTAAAGGAATTTTAGTGTAGTCACAATCCCCTTAGCCCACAAAAAAGGTTTTCAGCAACTTGCATCTTTTCAAACTCTTCCCACCAGGAACTTTATCTTTATTCTGCTGACCTCTGTAGTCTCCACGCTTCATTTCTTCTCATTCAGGGAATCTCAAGAAATCGAGGATCTTATCCAGGCATAAAGAAGTTAAGATTGTATCCAGATCATGAAGAAACAACATGGGCAGCTGGAGGCCTCTTCTGCCACTTGGAAGCCGGTGCTGGGGCCAGCCACGTGGCCAGTGCTGGTGCCATGCGGAGCCGGGGGCCAGCAGGTCAGGGCTGGAGCTTCCTGGAGCCATGCGGTGGACCATGCAGCCGGGCCAGGCCCCCCACCAAGCCAGGGCCGGGGCGCCGGGCTGGGCCCGAGGCCGAGCCCAGAGCCGGGCTGAGACTGAAGCCAGGGACCCCCGCACCTCCCGAAGCCGGAAAACCGAATGACCCAGCAGTTAACTTAATCCAATGTGATTTGTGAACGCGAAATAACTTTTCATTGGTTTCCCGAGCTGTCCATCACCAAATCAGCTCTCTGATTGGTGCCAGCAGCTCACAGGGGAAGCTCCAGAGACGGGAGAGTCCCTCTCACTCTCCAGCCTCATGGAGCTGTCCCGGAGGCGAATCCACCCCTCACCCCTACCACCTGAAACCAACACAAGTGCCTTTGGGTAGAGATTGACTACCAGGACATTGTGAGCTGTGTGAGTTGCTCTGATGACTTATTTCAGTTTTCATTATGGAGACTGTGCATTTCTTCTTTTGTGTAATCTTGGTACTTGTCTACCCATCTGTAAGTAGCTATAATTTGGTCTTTGGGGTTTTTTCTGCCATTGCTCTGCTCTGAGAGCACATTGTGATGTTTCCATATTAGATGATTCCTATTTGCCAAGAGCATTGTTCTCATTGGTGTCTATATTATGCTGTGTTTTCTCTCATTATATTAAGCTTCATGTACTCCTTTCTCTTCATAATGTGAGAAAGGTCATAGGTACCCAGAGGTGTGATATCTGTCTATGGCAGTAAAAAATGTCAATGTGAAAGAAAGAATTTGTCTGCAATAATATCCACTGGGGGAATAAAACCCGAACTAGGAAAACTTATGACTTGTAATGAAAATCACACTGTTTATGTTCATTTAAACAAAATTCAGCCTTTTGGCACTCAAAACATCTGTGGCTGCAGTTTTTGCATTCTATAAATTACTGCATGGGTTGTTGTTTCAGCCCTTATGGATCTATTTCCATTTATTCTCCAGAAAATATTTTGCTTTTTGAATTGAAAGTTTTCAAGCTTACAGTTTAGGTCTTTATTTCAGGAGATTGGGATAGAAGCCAGTTTTCTTCTGGCAGCCATGTAAGACTGTACAAAGCCTAAGTTAAGTCATTCATTTTCAATTGTGACCATGTAGGCATGTCTGCAAAGAGAAGGGCTTGTTTACAAGGGAATGGATTTTACCCAGAGCAGTGACTAACTCCTGCTAGGTTCAAAGGAATTTCATATGTAATACTGAGAATCATATGTGGCACAGAGCTAGTGCTCTAGAGAAATTAATCTCCTTGGCAGTTCATCATTGCAAAACTGTTTCTGTGCATTTTTAGATGGCTGCATATTTTACCACTATTACAGGAATCTGCTGTATCATTAATCATACTTGGATTTTTTTTTACAGAACCCTGGCTGTCGTGAAGTAACGAAAATACCTGGCAAAGTATGAGCACTTCATCCATTACTGTTCAAATATAAATGGTTTTGATAAGGTTTGAAAGAAGATGAGCCGAAGCCCCTTGTATTCTGCAAAGGTGCAGCTTTCAGGTAACTCTGAAAAAACTCCCAGGTTTTGCAGTGGTCTTTGTCAGCTTTTAATAACAGGCATGCAATTTTGTTAAATGTTAGTGACAAGCTCCTACCTAAGCCAACAAAGTAATTTTGTTTATGAACAAATTCTTCAGATTCCTTCTTGTGGAGCAGTGTTTATCTGAAATTTGGATTCCATGAGACTGGGACTAAATATCAGTGGTAGAGTGGTCTCACAATGAAACTTGCTTCTTAGAGAGTTGAAAAAGATATTTCTGTTAATTATAACCAGTTCAATCAATTATGCATGTAAAATATTTTGAGTAGAGACATGTTCTACCAAAAATGCTTAAATGAAATAAAAACAACAGTAAGTATTTTTTCCTCTTATTTCTTATTTTTAATTAATTTTAATTTGCATTAAAATCTTTGCCTGCCTGCTGAACCTTATGTCTCTGGATTTTCATTTAAGGTAAGATCTGACAGATAAACAGACACATTTTCCACATTTTTATTTCAGAGTAAAACTATAAAAACTTGTAAAGATTGGGACTAGAAGTGGGTATAAGTAGAAAAGGATAAGAAGGAGAATAGAGATCTTCAAAAATCAAGAGGATTTCCCTGCATTTTCTGAGAAAATTTATAAATATATTGGCAAAAACAAGGGCATAACTGTCTGAGGAGAGAGTTCAGCCAGTCATCAGTGTTTGCTACAATAACACTGCTACAATAGCAGATTTTCAAATAAAATATTTCCTGTTTAGTCTTTTGTGGTTTTCTTCTTTTCTTAGTGGGATTCCCAGAGATCAAGACATTACAGGTCTTCTTTTTTTTTCTTTTACTTTTCATCTCTCACCTCCCCTCTAGTAAGTTGCAAATTAATAGTTTGAACTTCTTGCTTTTGCTCCTTTTTATATTGCCATAGGCACTTTTGGTTGCCTCCTTTGCTTTTGGATCCTGTCTTTGATTCTCATTTTCTCTGTCTTGATATAGAAGCATATGGAAAATTCATGTGAAAAATATTCTTTCTAAAAAATCAACCCCTTTAGAACAGTAACTTCCTGCATGTAAGGCGTAAAAATATGCCAACCCTTCCTTTGCTGTCTGAGGACATGCTGGGATCACTTTGTGTCTTCAGCCTGGAGAAAGGGAGACTGAGGGGAGACCTCATTGAGGGCTTCAGCATCCTTGTAAAGAAAAGCAAAAGAATAAGTACTAATCTCTTTTCAGTGGTGGCCAGTGACAGGACCAAGGCAATGGCCTAAAGTTGTCAGGGGAGGTTTAGGTTGGATATCAGGAAAATGTTCTTCACCCAGAGGCTGTTTGGGGACTGGAACAGCTCCCCAGGGGAGTGGTCACAGCACATAAGTGGCCACTGCCAGAGTTGAAGAAGCTTTTGGACAATGCTGTCAGGCTGATGTTGTCATTCTTGGGGCTGTCCTGTGCAGGTGCAGGAGTTGTACACAGTGATCCTTACGGGTCCCTTCCAACTCAGCATGTTCTATGATTCAATGCAGCCAGTTACTTTGATGCAAAAATTAGAATTCATAATGGAACTTAAAACACCTCTGTATTCTCTATTTCTTTAGAGCCTCTATCCTGTGAGCAGGAAATAGGCAGATCTTTAATATTTGAAACAATGTTGTTGGACTTTTTTTCTCTATATGCTGTACAAATGAAATATTTGAAAACTCAAGTTTATGTTAATAGTTAAAAAAAGCTCACAGTAAAAAGCCATAAGCTAGGCCTCTTCCAATATTTTAGTTGAAATACTGTTTAAAAATAAAGTACATAAATGGAATAAAAATACAGAAATGAAATTTTGCTCCATGAGGGTGTCTTTTTATTTTATGTGCCTCAAATATTCAGTCTCAGGTAAATAAAAAGTCAAAGAGTATGGTTAATTACTGGCAGTGATAAAAAGGCTAAGGAAACAGATGTTCTGATGCAAGTTGTCAAAAACATGAAGACATTATATTTTGGATAAAGACCCATGAAAAGGACATGGATTTAGCAAAAACTGAAATATCCTTCATGAAGAATGTCACCATTTTCCATCAATACTAAGAGAACCCAAAATCATTCTTTGCACAATTCCTAGTTAAAATATGTATTTTCTGCCTACTGGTAGCATCATACTGATTGTATGTTACCTCAAATGACTCTAATTGACATGTTTCATGCTAACTCCTTAGGATTTTATTTATTATGTTTGAATGACTTTGCTCTTTCTGTGATGGAAATTCCAGCAGACTCCATATGGATGATTGTGCCTAAGTGTGATCTGTCTGTTTGTCTTAAAGTGAAAGAACTGAATAATTAATTTGAAATCAGTGGGAATTATTGTATTCTGAAAAGAAAGAACAGGATCCAATTAACCTAAATCTTCATTGCTAGGATCAATTAAAGAGTTGGATGTGGGATAATGGTATGGTAGAGGTATTGTGTCCAAATTAATTAAGGAGACAAGATCTTCATTGCTTTTTATGAAGTCGTGGTTAGTATAGTTTCCGTTTTACTCGAACAAATTTGTTCTGTTACTCTGTACAGGTTTCAAACAAATCAAACCAAAATGTCTAGACAATATTTTACTTTTAGTTCTGGAGTAAAGCGCAAGTGAAGCAAGATCCCTGCCCAGAGATATGCAACTAAAAAATTATAATAATCAATTAAATGTTAAAAAAGTAACAACTGCCATCAAAGTCAGGATTAATGTGTGACAGAATAAATAATTACATTTTGATCTTAGATACAGCAGATTTTCTATGTTTTTGTGGATCTATTTTACATTTGGATACAGGAAATGTTATTATGAGTATTAGTCCAGAAGATGACACACCACTGCCTTGCCATGTTCAGCAAGGTGCAGCTCATTAAATAAGTCCCATCTATGTATATATAACAAACACTTATATACCTTACTGCCCACCAAATGCTGGATAAGGAAAAAGAGTGAATAATGAACAGTGCAGAGTTAAAGATTTCCAGAGAAAACAGACAGCATAGTGATAAAGGGACCATAGTGATAAAGGAACCAATTCCACTGCTGCTTAATGAGTCTAATGCTGCCCCTGGAAGTGCAGATTTATGACTAAAATGTAAATGAAACAGTCATCGTTGGCTCTGACTAGTTATAAAGTACTGAACAAATGGAGAATCAAAAACGAAGGCAAATACTCTTTATGTTACAAAATGTCTTTTAAATAAAAAAGCTGGCAAAATACATTAGTATAGAATGGAAACATCAAGAGAAATGCTATTTTTGTAGTGATTTACTGGAAAATTCCTTGAAGAAAAACAATTCCTTTGCACAGAACATTTGATGCTAATGCCGCAAGAATTTTCTGAGCTATGGAGTTTCCATTGAGGTAACTCTTTAAAATGTTTCATTTCGGTTATGTTGTAGACAACCCAAATATGGCAATGGAGATTGTTTCAATTTTATTAATAACTCTAAATACTACTCAGAGAATAGGAAAGATAAATCTCAGGGCTAAGCAAACATTAATGCAGTGAAAGACATTCAAGGCAGAAAATAGTGTGAGGTAAGATGCCAAAGACAAATACTTCACAGAGTGATTATTCTTTAAGCAGATGGTGCATAGAGGACTGGCTGGTTTTTGTGGCACACTAGGTATCACACCACACATGCTGCTCTAAGAATAATGAATACATTTGCCATCTCCAAAATTAAGGGGAAAAGGTATCATGCTGTAACTAATGAGCTGAGTTATTTTTTACTTTTATTGTGAAAAGATTGGAGCAAACCACAGCAATAAATCTCTAGGACACACACACCCAGGCTGATTTGCATTCAAGGTCATGACAAAGTTCAGCAAAAATGCAGATCTGAGCAGAACAACTCTTCATGTTTCATGGATTCCTGTGTCTTTTTAGACAGCTCTAAAGAAAAAAGATCATTATTATATAATGGTGGATAAGATATTAGGGACAGTATGTACTTGCGCATGTTTATCTTTCAGTGTTTGTCACATGCTCACTTGCAGCTTTCTAGCTAGAGCGGAAAACATTCAATACTGTAGTCCACAAGTTTATTAAAAAACCCCTAAAGTATCAGTTGAGTCATAAAGAATATTTTTTTCTGAGGAGACATTCATACTACTTGATTTTATTCATCCAACAAAAATGCCTCAAAACTTATCTTCTTGTGTTATGAATGAGAAAAAAAATTATTTAAAGTTGTAGTTTAGGACATGAGAGCTCATCACGTATCTGACTCTGGTGTACGGCATCACTAGATTAAAACTCCATTTCAGTGATCTGATTTCTGTGGCAAAACCAAAGTACTTAAAATATGCTATAGCTCATCTAGGATCTTAACTTTCTCCATTAATTTTATGTGGAAATAAGTATTCCACCTTAGTAATTTTATTTTGGTTTTAAGGTTATTAATTAGACAGTTAGATACCCTCTGAGCAGTAGTTATCCATACAAAAAATCGGGATAATTTAATTTACATGTGATTTTAGATGGAACAATTTTATCTATTTTTATAGTTCAATCAGGGGATAAATGGCAGTAATGTAGATATACTAAAAAGTAATATGTGAAACACACCAAGTCTTCAATGAAACCTAGAGTGAATTTCAGGGTTTATTGAAGCAAATAGTCTTATTTTTTAAAGTGCAAACGCTAATTTATACTCTGTGGCTAATAATTAGTCTGCTTTTCTCTCTGGAGTTCATCAGCGTGGTCCGCATCAGCTCAGTGATGCTGCTCCTATTTTGTGATAACTACACTGTGTCTTCTTTCCTTCTATTTTGTTTTTATGCCAAGAAATATGTAGCATTCCTGAGATTGTAGTCCTTGAATAACAAGGTTGCAGTGAATGAGAAAATTCTTCTTCTTTTTTTGGAAAATTATTCCCAATTATGGTTCATCTGTAAGATGGATCACCACCTCTAACATTAGAAAGAAAAGAAGGGTAGTCGTAGTGAGTGACTCCCATCTGAAGGGAGCAGAGGGCCCCATATGATGCCCCAGACCCATCCCCCAGGGAGGTTTGCTGCTGAGAGACTCCCTGGGCTGATTCAGCCTTCTGATTATTACCCCCTGCTGATAGCCCAGGTTGGTAGTGATGAGGTTGAAAAGAGGAGTGACAGGGCAATTAAAAGGGACTTTAGGGCAGTGGGTCAAGAGGTTGATAGGGCAGGAGCACAGGTAATTTCTCCTCAGCCCATTTGGTGGCAGAGAAAAATGGTGAAAGGAATAGCAGAGGCCACATAATCAACAAGTGGCTCAAGGGTTGGTGTCATCAGCAGAATTACAGGTTCTTTGACCATGGGACAACTTTTATGGCACCTGGCCTGCTGGAACTGGATGGGCTGCACCTCTCTGTTAAGGGCAGTTTAGCTCATGAACAGGTAGAACTCGTTGAGAGGACTTTAAACTAGGTTTGAAGGGGGAAGGGGGTGGAGCTGGGCTGTCTGGAAGCAGTTCCAATGGTGGCAAGCCTGAATTAGGAGTGAAAGCAGTAGCCCAGCTGAGGTGCATGTATACCAATGCACACAGCATGGGTAGCAAACAAGGAGAGCTAGACGCCATGGTGCAACAGCAGAGCTATGATGTAGGCACCATCATGGAAACGTGGTGGGACGACTCACACAGAAGGAGGACTGCACTGGATGGCTACAAGCCCTTCAGAAGAGACAGGAAAGAGAAAAGATGAAAAAGGGGGCCCCTCTATATTAGAGAGGTTTTGGTGCCATAGGTATTGTAACTATTGACGATGAAGATGAATGCCTATGGATAAGAATTAAGGGGAAGGCTAACAAGGCTGGCATCCTACTGGGAGACTGTTACCATCTACCAAACCAGGGAGAAGAGGTGAACAACTTATTCTTTAAGCAGCTGGAGAATGTTTCAGGTACACCAGCCCTTGTTCTTCTAGGTGCCTTCAACCTGCCAGACATCTGCTGGGAACTTACTACAGCAGAAAAGAGGCAGTCCAGGAAGGTCTTAGAGTGTGTGGAGGATAACGTCCTGTCGCAGCTGATGAGTGGCAGCTGATGAGTGGCAGCTGATGAGTGAGCCCAGCAGGGGAGGGACTATGTTAGATCTGATGTTTGTAAATTGAGATGGGCCAATGGAAGATGTTCTGATTGGAGGCAGCTTGGGGCACAGCGATCAGGAAATTATAGAGTTCTTGATATTTGGTGAAATCAGGAGGAACATCAATAAGACTTTTACACTGGATTTCCAGAGGGCAGATTTTGGCTTAATTAGGAGACTTATTCAAAGAGCTCCTTGGGAAGCAGCCCTTAAAAACAAAGGAGCTCAGGAAAGGTGGGCGTGCTTCAAAACAGAGATCTTGAGGGCACAGGAACAGACTGTCCCTGTGCACTGAAAGATGAGTCAATGAGGCAAACGTCCAGCCTGGATGGGAAACGAGGTTTTTCAAGGAATTTAGGAATAAAAAGAGGATGTATCATTTGTGGGAGGAGGGTCAAATCTCCCAGGAAGTATTTAAGAGGGTTGCAAGGGCATGTAGGAAAAAAAAAAGTAGGGAGGCCAAAGCTCAGTTCAAACTTAATTTGGCAACTTTTGCAAAGGATAACAAAAAATGTTTTTACGAATACATTAATGGTAAAAGGAAGGGTCAGACCAACCTTTGTTCTGTATTGGATGAGGGAGAGAACTTAGTAACTGCAGATGAGGAGAAGGTGGAAGTGCTTAGCGCCTTCTTTGCGTCAGTCTTTAGTGGGAAGACAGCTTGTCCTCAGGACAGCTATCCTCCTGGGCTGGTAGATGGTGTCAGGGAGCAGAATTGTCACCTTGTTATCCAGGAGGAGGCAGTTAGAGAACTACTGAGCAGCTTGGATGTTCATAAATCTATGGGACCAGATGGGATCCATCCCAGGGTGATGAGGGAGCTGGCAGATGAGCTTGCAAAGCTACTCTCCATCATTTACCAACAATCCTGGCTCACTGGTGAGGTTCTAGATGACTGGAAGCTGGCCAGTGTGATGCCCATTCACAAAAAGGGTGGGAAGGAGGATCCTGGTAATTATAGGCCAGTTAGGTTGCCAGGAAACCTGGTAAGGTAATGGAACAGTTTATATTGAGTGGCATCATGCAGCACTTACAGGATGGCCAGAGTATCAGACCCAGCCAGGACAGGTTTAGGAGGGGTAGGTCATATTTGACCAACGTGATCTCCTTTTATGACCAGGTGACCTGTCTGGTGGATGTGGGAAATGCTGTGGATGTTGTGTACCTGGACTCCAGCAAGGCCTTTGCCACTGTCTCCCACAGCACGCTCCTCCACAAGCTGGTAGGTCACAGCTTGAAGAGGAGAACTCTTTGCTGGATTAAGAACTGGCTGGATTGCTGGCCCCAGAGAGTGGTGGTGAACGGTGCTGCATCCAGCTGGGGATCAGTCACCAGTGGTGTCCCTCACAGGTCTGTGCTGGGACCTGTCCTGTTCAATATTTTCATTGATGACATGGATGAGGGTATTGAGTCTTTCATTAGTAAATTTGCAGATGACACTAAGCTGGGAGAGTGTGTTGATCTGTTGGAACTTAGGAGGGCTCTGCAAAGAGACTTGGAAAGGTTGGCTGGATGGCTGAATCCAATAAGATGAAGTTTAATAAATCCAAGTGCCGAGTCCTACATTTTGGCCACAACAACCCCCTGCAACATTACAGGCTGGGGATGGTGTGGCTGGACAGTGTCCAGTCAGAAAGGGACCTGGGGGTGCTGGTCGACAGTGACTGAACATGAGCCAGCAGTGTGCCCTGGAGGCCAAGAAGGCCAAAGAGAGCACAAGACAAATGAAGGACGACTGAGGGTGCTGGATTTGTTTAGCCTGGAGAAAAGGATACTCAGGGTGACCTTATCACTCTCTACAACTTCCTAGAAGGTGTTTGTAGTCAGGTGGGTGTTGGTCTCCCTCACCAGACAGCAACTGACAGAATAAGAGGATATGGTCCTAAGTTGAGTCAAGGGAAATACACCTTAATACTGTATCCAGTTCTGGCCCCTCAGTTTAGGAAGGATGTTGAGACACTTGAGCGCCTCCAGAGGGGGGCAACAAGGCTGGTGAGGGGCTTGGAACACAAGCCAAACGAAGAACAACAGAGGGAGCTGGGGTTGTTTAGCCTGAATAAAAAGATTCAGGGGTGACCTTACAACTCTCTACAATTTCCTGAAAAGTGTTTGTAGTCAAGTGGGGGTTGGTCTCTTTCTCCAAGCAGCAACTGACAGAATGAGAGGACATGGTCTTAAGCTGCATCAAGGGAAATATAGGTTGGATATTAGGAAAGTTTTTCATGGAAAGAATAAGAAAATACTGGAATTGTCTGCCTGGGGAGGTGGTGGCATCACCATCCCTCGATGTGTTTAAAAAAAGACTGGATGTGGCACTCAGTGCCATGGTTTAGTTGAGATGTTATGGCACGTGTTGGACTTGATGATCTTGAAAGTCTCTTCCAACCTACTGATTCTGTGATTCTGTCATTTCCTACATAAAGGGAGAAACACTGCTGTAGAGGGACCACTAATCTGATAGTTAGTGTATATTTTTATAGAAATACAAACATATTCCTTCTTGTGAAGGAATCTCAGGAGTCATATTCATTATTGCTATCACTACCTAAAACTTTTGGAAGAAAACCAAACAATTAAAACATCCATCAGCAATGAAATCTCTCATCGTCTAGTCTCTGTATTAGACAATGCTGACTAAAGGATGAGGCATAGTCAATTTAATTAATTTGAAAAATATTCCTATAAAAATGGAATGAAAAAATGTGAAATTGAAGCAAAAATAATTATGGTTTTGATATATTTTGAAATGGGGAATAGAGATGGATGGATTTTTTTTTATTCAAAAATATCAAGATATTAATAAAAAAAAGGAACTAATGTTGGTCAGTTAAAAAGAATGAAAAGCTTTTTTTGTCAGTTGTTTTCTTTTTATTCAATTAAAATTAAAGCCTTTAGGTTTGTCATGTAGAGCAAACCCTAAAGGCAATTTCATTTAATTCCTTCAATGGGTTTTACTTTCGGAGACAATTCTTACAAATCTTGTGAGTCTCTCTTTCTGCAGTGTTGTAAAGATATAATGTGAACGAAGGCAGAAAAGGATGTAGTGTGTCAAATGAATCTGCTTTTTAAGTGTTCCTATGCTTCTGTAAAATTGCTTTTCTCACATAGGCTGATTATACAGTTTGCATATGAAACATTTTCCTGCCAGTGTTGATTCGCTGAAATAAAAATTCCCCAGGAAAAGCAATACCTTTTGCAGGAAATTTCGATTTAGTTCTAGGTCAGGTCAATTTTAATCTCCCTGTTGCCTGAGTCACTTTCTTCTTCGTTCTTTTACATTTGTTGCATTATAGAGAAACCAGAGGGCCAGGATGCACCACAGAACATGTGCCCAATTATGTCTTGCCTCTGCATTTGTATAGGTGGGACTGATTGCTACCATCATCAGAGATTGGTTTCCATGGACAGAAAATCTACACATGAAGATTGCAGAGTGTGAGGTGCTGGAACTGGATCCTTGATGAACTGAATGTTGTTCTGTGATAAGCAAGCTTTTACCCTTAGCAGCCTTTTAATACTTCCCTTTCTGTATCTGCATTTCAATAGAGGGAAGAGGTGCTGGTAATTACTTTGCTGCAACATATCAGCATGGTCTTGTAAGTCTTACATATTACTTTCTTGGGTAGAAATAGCAGTGAAGTGAAGATAGCTAACAATGGCTTGTGCTAGCAAATATATGGTCTCTGGAGGACTGTTGTCGCAATATCTTCATTGCTATTATCTCTGCTCTGTAGATGGAAGGTTGAGTATGTTTGTGTCTTTTTTAGTTATATGGTGAATTTCTCCTTAACTATAATAATGTCATCTCTGTTTGGCATTTTTCAGTATTAAGAGTGACTCCAAATTTTCCATCTCTTTTTCTTCCTTCATTCTCTACCAGTGATGCAAATGATTTTCCTGTAGAAAGAAAGAAACCTGGTCTGGCTATGTGATTTTGCACTGCACTACAGCCTCACTAATAAATCTTCTGGAAACTACAGCAGCAACCTTAAGGGCTTATAAAACAAGCTGGACCAAAAGTGCCACTGTACAGAGCCAAGTTGGAAGTCTTAAGACATGCAGGTTGGATAAACTACTCGAATATTTCAGAGCTGACCGTGTTTTGATTTTTGGAGCTAACAACCTAACCAACAGTCTAAGTTATAATGCTTCAACATACCTCTCTATATGAGATGAAACAACCCCTTGTTGCATAGTGAAGGGTGAACAATGCCCTTTGGAAGTGTGAATTGGAAGCAGTATTAGGTGAAGTAATTTCATTTCCCTTTGTTTTGCAGATTTTTTTCCCGTTACTTATGAGCTAGTCAGGCTATATTTTTTTTGGTCAGGTATTTTATGTCAACTGAAATTTAAAGTGTGTAGAATTAGACACATTGAACAGAAGAATTGAAGTCTTACTGATATTGTCATTCATTCCTCACTGCTCTCTATTTCAGCAGGCAGAAAAGTTGTAATTGTTTGACTTATTTAATAATTTAAGCACCACACAGAGATGAGGCTGGGTAAAGGTGAAGATACTGAAGACACAGTTCAAAAAAACCCCCAAATATGCTGTCTACTATTACTTCTTTAAAGTAACTGAACACTAGAAGAGTATAGTTTTTAGCAATAAAAGCCTCTTGACACCTTGCTGCTTTTGTAAAACTCTCGAGTTGCCTTGGTTGAAGTAATTTAGCACTTGTCTCACAAATAAACCCACTTAGAATGCATATGCTACTGATTCCATGTATAAATACTATATTCATACCTAATTAATTATAATTAATTAATTAATTAATAATATTAGCAGACATAGATTTTTTAAAAAGTGGACCCAATATATAAGATATTTTTATAAACAAGTTTATAACAAAATCCATCTCATGTGGGAAATGAAAGAAGCAACTCAATAAAGTGCTATTCTCTTTCTCTCCAATGTTTGTTCAACAGTTAATTACCAAAGGCTTCAGATAGACTGATAAAACAGGCAAGTATATGTCTCACAAATATAATAGCTAAGTTTATGTGTGCTTATGCTGAGTTTAGGCTTATATATGATCACTCTTATCATTGTCCAGACAGTTCTTTCTGTGGTCCTAGACATGTTAGAAGCCTAAGTGAAAAAAAGTCTTCCGTTAACACCCAGGTGTTACTCAATAAATATTCAAAGTGTAGCTGTTTTGTTTTTGGTGTAGAGGTGAAGATGAACTGCAAGGGAAATAGGCAAGAAAAGAGGTTTGTTAGCATAAGAGATTTATTTGCATCCTCAATTTGACAAAAACTTGATAGAAGATGAAGGAGAAAAACAGAGGGAACATATGAATGAAGGAAGAATTAGGAAATGCTTGAGATTGAAGGAGAGTATTTGGAGGTGAGGAGATAAGCTTTCAAATTTCTTAGGGGAGAATTTCCTTTTAATTCTTTAAGGGATAGGAAGGAAGAAAGTAAAGCATGTTGAGTAGACTAGAAAAATACTATCATGTTGCAACTTTTCTCTTAAAAAAATAGCTATAGTCATTACAGTGTTATAAAAGGAAGCAGGATAAAGGGATAGTTTGGGCAGTGACTCAAAAGTGACAAGATGGGGCTAGGACAGAGAAATCATATTGTTACGTGGAACAATGGAAGAACCAAAAGTAAAGGGGTTTGACAACTTCAAAGCAAATCCACTGAAAATAATTTTATTTAATGAATAGTATGTGTGCTTAAAGTATTAGAACAATTCCATTTATTAACGTAATGATCTTCTTTAAGGTGTTCTATTTTCTTTTCTTCCTTTTTTTTAATGGTGTGCAGTGTGTGTATCTAGTGATTAAAACTCAAAAACGCACATGTGTATTATCATGTCACAAGTCTCATGTCAGTTAAGTCCATGCTTCATTCAGTTACTAAGTTTTCTATTTTGATAACATTGACAAAATTTAAAAAAAAGGAGACCTCTGTTAAATCCTGATATTTTTTTTAGTCTTAGAGTGGAAAATGTGGAGTAAGCTATAAGTGGTGGTGCTTTCTGTATCATCTGTATTTAAAAGCCAGAATGCTGTCTGTCCTTCAGACTTGATTTGTCTCCAGGGAAAGTCAGAATATCATAACAGAGTTTCTACTATTCTGAGGTTTTATGATAAGTTTTTTTTCTGATTTGTTTATAGCTTTATTTAAAACTTATTTTATTTGAGTAACAGTTAGTATTTATAGACTACAGATTGTCTTATGAATTAGATTAAGGTCCTTCAAGGTTATAGAACTGCCTTAGCAACCCAATTTCCCTCCTAGGCTGTGTTTCAGAGAAAGAAAGAAATACTGCTGCTGTCATGGCTACTGAATTCAGTGCTGCCAGCATCTCTGAAAACCTTTGTAGAAAACTGCAAGTCAGTAACAAGTGTAAGACAGAATATACATTTTCAAAGCAGGTCCACTAGTAGCAAACTGTGAACACACAGTGCAAGAGAGCTAAAAGTGTGTTACATCATGAATCACATAAAAAGAAATAATTTTGTAATTTATCAGTTACAGACAACTGTGATGAAACAGTAAGATAGGGAATGGCAATTTTAAATAATAGCAGGTGCAGTCAAATTAAACTGGAAATGAGGGAATCCTAAAATATTGTAATTGGCTTCAATCTCAGATTCTGGGCTGCACTGTGAATTTTCTGCTTGAAGACAAAATGAAAACTATGAAAAATAGATATGATGAACTGTAACTTTTTGCTAGGTGGAGGATAGGAAGGATGGAAACACACTGTGCTTTATAGGAGCTTTTTTCAGCTGTGGTTAAGGCTGTAAGTAATTGATAACAGGTGACCTAACTCAGCATGGAGAAGCCCTAACCCAGTTCTGGGAGAATTTTGATAACAATTTTTTAAAATGTACATTGAATTCAAAAATAGATTTTTAATAACCAGTTGGACAATATATCACCAGCTGTTATCAATATGAAAATTTAGTTAATCCTAACACATTTGGAATAGTTACAGTAATGTTGTAGCTGCTGTAAGAACTCAGTTGGTCACAGGGCATTTTCTTCTCCAGCTGTCTCTCTTCCAATACACAAGTCTGCGGCACAGATGGGATTACAGCCAGACCAGGCTTGGCTGTGCTTTTGCAGAGCTTCTTGGCTACTTGTGCCACAGGGAGGAGCTCTGCAAAAAGCCATGTTGAGGAGGCGTTGGCACCAGTATCTCAGTGGTAAAGTGCACTTGCTTCAAGCCCCATGCCATTGTGAAGTCTTCCTGAAAAGAACATGCTTAGAAGTCAGAGCTGCTCTGGTGTGATATAACCTGTGTGGTGCTGAGAAAGGGATCCTTCAGGCTGTGTGTTTCTAAGAGAATTGTTACAGGAGAAAAACTGTGCCTCCTAGTTGTCTGTGGTAGGCACTAGCTTCACATCTGACTTACATGAATGGGAGGTAGTTTGTATGCTTCCTTAAATCACAGCTTATGAGCAACCCAACCACTTTCCTCAAAGCTCCCTGTACCAGAAGGGCCAACATTTGCCCCAAAATGTGCCATATCAAGTTGATACCATGCACAGAATTTTTGCCTGAAAGTAAGAAGCTGAACAAAGCACAATTGGGGAAAATAGAAGAATAGCATGCATTGCCAACCCTGAGACTCAAATAATCTGTATCTCAATAGCAAACTTATGATAGATATGTTCTAGTGAAAGGTATATGTGCAATACATCACATACATTTAGACTTTAATGAGGGGGCTGTTATGACTAATACATAATGTGTATGGTCTTTTAAGGCCAAAATATATGTACTGAGCAAGTAACGTAGATGTATAGTTTAATAGTTCCTTTTGAGGACATATAACAAGATAAATTTGTAAAATGTAAACTATTCCCTCTCCAGATCAGCAACTGTAAGAGACTGAATGTTTCAGTTCAGAGGAAATTTCTATTATTTATGTAAAATCCATAACCTTGGCTGTTACTGTGAAAAAAGTATCAGTGTAGAAATCTTTAGTATGTTAGCAGTATTTTAAAAATGGCCAGATAAATAGAATATTTCAGGTTCTGGAAAGCTCAAATGTTGCCACCAAGGAAAAAACCCCTTTGCATAACAAGTTACTGTGCTCTAATTAAAACTTTAAAAAACCCCGCTTTTGAAGATCAGTGTACAAAGTGAATGTATGACTTCAGAGCTGTAGTATGAGAAATTAGGAGTTTTTAAGGTCTATCCACAAACGTTGATAAAAAATTGGAGTTCTTAAGCAATTTTTAAAATTGAGTTGCAGTTTTTGATATTTTGCATCCAAATATTTTAGCAATTTTCTTTTGCATTGTTATTGCTGTTATTTTATCATAAACCAGAATTCCACGTAAAGATGGAGATTTACTGTGCTAGAATTTTTGCTGTGTTAAACTAAAAGTAAAGTGCAGCTGTCAATTTACAGCCTTTAGGTTCAGGTTGGTAAAAGCTGTGAAAAAGTAATCTGCAACTTTCTGATTGCTTGAATCTAAAGCATGCATATTTGTAAGACTAAGAACTAAATATGTGTCTGATATAGTAGTTCAGGGAGTTAAGGTGCCGCAAGTGTTATTGCTAAAAAAAATAGTTTTTCAGGACAATCAAATTACACATATAGGAAAGAAAAAGAATCTGTCTTCTAAATTTTTGTTTTCTGTTCCATTTCTTTAGTTTATTTGCAAAATTATGAAATTGTTGCCATCACAGTAATTAAGAAACAGAGACTTTTCAAGAAATCACAGTATTCAACAGTCACAGAATTTATCAGATTGGAAGAGACCAAGCATCATGATCTGGTCCAACCCCTCTTCTCAGTCAGGGTCTTCCTAGAGCACATGGCACATGATTGTGTTCAGAGGATTCTTGAAAATCTACAGTGGAAAGAGATTTACTGTTCTGTGAGCTGGGACTTCATTTCTATGCAGTGGTATTTTTAATTATTTCTGAACCAAAGTAAAAAATTGGCAACACAACAGACATTGTATTCCAGATATTTCAGGGGATATGTCACATTCTGATCCTCCCACTAATTTCTAGGCAAAGTAAAAACTCATTTTGGTTCTGAAGTCAAGAGAAGTCTACAATGCCGTGGGGAGCTTGAATTACAGCTTTAATCAAACCAGCAGGGGTAGGTAATGGAAGCATTAGCAGAAATTTTGGTGTGGGCTGAAAAGGAGAATGTTTGTTTCCACACATTTCTCTTGGCCATCCCACAGAGAAGCTTGAACAAGTTGGTCTATTCCTGCTGACATTACAGCCCCTGCCCATGGTGCAGTCGTACCTCGACAGCAGGGTGGCAGCAGCAATTCTAAATCTGGTGATGGACAAACAGCCCACAGTGTCTACTCTGCCATCTGGGAAAAGTGGCAGTCTGTAAGTGCCATCCTACTGTGTTGGTTTCACGTCCTTAGGGGGAGGGGTGGATTCGCTTCAGGGACAGCTCCATGGGGCTGGGGTGTGGGAGGGACTTTCCCATCTCTGGGAGCTTCCCCTGTGAACTGCTGGCACCAATCAGAAAGCTAATTTGGTAATGGATAGCTTGGGAAACCAATGAAAAGTTATTTCGCTTTTACAAATTACAGTGGATCGGGTTGGCTGTGGGGTCTTCAGGTTTTTTTTTTGGCTCCCAGGGGGTGAGGTGGCCTTGGCTCCGGGCTTGGCAGGGGGAGCCCGGCACGGCCCGGCCGCATGGTCCCTCCCCCCCTCCCTCCCCACCCCGTCTGCATGGCTGCGGGCGGCTCCAGCCCTGGCCTGGTGGCCCTCGGCTCCACGTGGCCCTCACACCGGCCGCGTGGCCCTGGCCCTGCCAGCTCGGCTCGGCTCGGCTCACCTCTCCACGTGGAAGAAGAGGCCTGCAGCTGCCCATGTTTGTTTCTTCGCAATCTGGATACGATTTTAACTTCTTTATGCCTGGATAAGATGCTCAATCTCCTGAGCTCCCCTGAATGAGAAGAAATGAAGCATGGAGACTACAGAGGTCAGCGGAATGAAGATAAAGTTCCTGGTGGGAAGAGTTTGAAAAGATGCAACTGATAAGTAGCTGAAAACCTTTTGTGTGGGTTAAGGGGATTGTGAGTACACTAAAATTCCTTTGAACTGTGAAATATACTTGGGGAGGTTTGAATGCTTGAGTAGAAGACTTTTTGCCACGGGGAAATGGAGTTCTCTCTGTTCTGGGAGTGGAATATGAACAGAGACATTTGATGGAGAAGGACATGAAGAGAATTTTGTTTTTCGGCAGCCTGCCTGTAAAAGTGATACCCCAACTGTGTAACATAGCCCATAGCACAGCTCTGGAAGGACTGTGAATAAATGAGAGGAGAGTCATAATCTGCAATATTTTCCTGGGCGGATGTAGATTGTGAAGGTGAGGACACCCCCTAAGCCATAACCAAAAAAGGGACTTTTCTCTCTTAAGTAAACTGAACTGATTATTTGAGTGTATAACTGATTGAAGTGTTCTCTGTATGTTGTTGGTAAGAAATGTGGAATGAAGGGGAGGAGGGAACAATCTAGGAATCTTATCCTGAATTCTAATTTTTTTTGTGTTATTAATAAATTTTTTTCTTGTACCTTTTTAAGTTTTGAGCCTGTCTTGTTTCTACTCCTCGGTCTTGTCTCTAAAAAAAATTAAATATATTAAGGTTGGCAAACCCAAGTCACACCATGACACCTACTAAACCTAATCATTTTTTTGCAAACCCTGAGCCTACTAACAGGAAAAATAGCTATGGATTTTTTTGGTGAATATAATTTACGGTTATAAACAGTTTTTTATATGCTTTTTCTTTGTGCGTAATTTATTCAATGCTAAGTGACAGTGAAATTCTTCCTAAACATGTTTGAAATTGCATGTTTATGAGGATATATCTCAAAGTTTTTTCTTTAATTAAAGCCCGAAGTGTCTTTGTTCAGTCTGCATTTATTTTTAGTTGTGTGTGTGTTTATCCATGTGTTTTCCTTAAATTGTATTTGTGCAGTCGCATTTCTTCAGCGAAAGATTTTAAAGCAATAAAATGTTGCAAGTGTTACCATAGCAATAAAGATCTTAGAGTATCAAAAATAGCATCTTGTTAAATTCCACTGTAGGGCTGCTACCCCTGCAGTTCCATCATTGCTGTCCTTTACTCAGTGAATTTTCTATTTTTTCTTTGAAATATGGAATGAGTTTGACATCATATGGTAGTCATATATGAAATGGACATGTCCATTAGCAAAGGTATTTTACATGAGAGTGAAATGTCAACTGGTTATGAGAATAAAATAAAGCATCATTCCAAGTCCCAGGAAAGATACAGGATGTGGCAGTTTTCTAATTTATGCTACAGAAATCCAAGAATAAATATGTTAAGGCCAAATTAGTTGTATGTTAAATGAGTAGAAGAGAAAGGAGCATGTTAGCAAAATCTTATGATCCTTGCAAGCCAGTTAAAAGTGTATGGAATTATTATAATATTAATTAAAATCTTCCAACAATAAATATACTCAAGTAGGAAGCTTTGGACAAAATAATTTGATATTAAATAAGATGGGGCTTTTAACACTGCAGAAATATTATGCATGTATATATCTGATTCCTTAACATTAATAGTGACAGGATATTTCAGTGTGCCAAAAGCCTGTTGTGCAAAATTATATACCTTCTTTTGATAAATCAACCCCTTGTTTCAAAAATTTTAGTTCCAAGTTTTGGACTCGACAGTTGAAATTTGTGAACTAAATTTCGTATCAAAAGGTAATTTTGATCCAAGTCAATCTATATATCCTCAAATTTGATTTGAGGTCTTATGTATTGTGTAGAAATCAGTGTACATGAGATGAATGTTATGCTGTAGCAAAAAATGCATCATATTCACAGTAGGAAAAAATCGAATTTAAATTCTGATTTCTTTTTTTTTTACTTTAAATGTTAAAAAATTTTTGGTTTCCTCAGTATATTTTTAACTCATGCATAAATCTAAATAGTGAGGTTTCTGAGACTGCCCACTGTTTTTCTTCCCTTGCAAGCCAAATAACCTTTTCTACAACTAACATACAGGCTAAGGAAAAATCAATTTCTTCAGATCTCTTCTTTCCCCATGCCTTTCTGTCTTCAAGTGTTTTTTGAAAGTCAACCTCTTTTCATGTTTCCTCAGGTGCTTTGTAAGCCAAGAGTAATGTTGTGGTTTCATTCATAATGCATATCTCAGATACTTTACTGTTTTACTGAGGACAAAATTAAGGATAAAAATTCTGGAATCTGTGACAAGACTTGGCTTGACTTACAGACCCATTGAATTTAATATGCAGGTGTTTGCTTTGGAAGGCAATTATGCATCTCTATTCTTTTGAAATTTCCCATACATTAATGTCCCTGTCTGTCTCCTTGGTTTTTTTGTTTTGTTTTGTTTTGTTTTGTTTTTTAATGTGTTTCATAATATAAAGATCAATATTGAAAAGGTAGTGCTTTCTACATCCTGGTGGATTTGTTATGATTTATCAAATATAAGTTATTAAACTAATAGGGTCTGAGAGCTATACTAAACACTAAGCAGAGCTATACTAAACACTTTTTTTTTTGTACGCAGTCACACTGCTGTTTAGTACTTCCTTGTGGTATAGATGTTTATAGAGTTTATTAGAATCATTTACTATATTGACCTTTGTTAAATGACCATAATATTAGTATATCTTTTCCTGAAAGGTCATAACTGACTTGCGTGTGCCACAGTTCCTTCCACTGTGGCAATTGGCAATGCTTTAAATGCCTGCTGAAGTCCCATTGCTTAATCAGTGATAAGTCTGAAAATCAATATGTTGAAATAGCAATATTGGCTTCTGGAACAATACTTCAGTAGGAATTGCACATCTATAGTTATATACCATGATGCTGCATCTCATCACAGTATTATCTAAGGAATCAGAGTTTATATCCAGGGAAGATATCATAATGTATTAAATACCAAGTAGTGCCTACAAAAGAAATAAATTGTCAGATATCTGGGTTGCAATCATGTGTTCTTCTATTTGTCAGTAATGTATAATTTGAAGTATTTAATAGCTTCTTATTCAGCACAGGTGTACCATCATTATGAAAAATCTACGGATGTCTTTAGAAGTGTTGCTAAAGTAATCTATTATCTATGTAATTATACAAAGAACATTTTTCCAATTAAAAAAAATTGTATGAACCAGGAAATTATCTGTAAGTATCAGAGCTAGTAATTTATCATTAGTTGCAATTCAATTACCAATGTATCAGAGAAGTGCTAAAAATTACAAACATTTCAATCAATACTTTATGAAAAAATGAGTTTTTATGTTGCTGATGAACTGTACACCTGTATAGGATGTCACATATCGTGGCAATATTTCCATTTTTATTGTTAAATAAGAGGAATAAAAAAATACCAATGGCATAGAGCACATCAATTTTGGGCAATATCTTTGTACTTTAATAGAGCTTTATAATTTTACTAATATATCAACAGTAATTTTTGTAGTAAGAACTGAATAATAGAAGCAAGGCTGAGATCATGCATATTTGTTAATTTACACAGATTCTTGTTTGTTTGTTCATTTGTTTAGAAGTAGGAAAAATGCTTTAGAATTTGGATATGTCAGCATTGCTTTTCTGTGTCACTCATTTGGCCTTCTTATGCCTTCTATGGTAGCTGAATATTAGCTTGAAAAGATATGTATTGTATATGTTTCAAGTAATCTGCTGTTCCTTTTAAATCCCATATTGATTAAGCCTTCTTAGTTGTTTCTTGCTGACAGGTTATGAGAATGCCTGCTGGAAAGGGAACATAATGACATTGCATAGACTGATGGCTCTAAATTACATGGAACATGCAAGGTTTGTTTACAAACTCTCAGAAGGAAGATACTGCAGTTTTCCTGCTGCAGACTGATATCAAAAGAACTCCGTGATGCTCTTATAGTGCTGTGGAATTTGATTTGGTTATGTTACTGGATTATTTAGTGTGTTTGATGAGAAGTGAAGGTGAAATACCAGGAACTTGCAAATAATGTTGCACTTACAGTGTTTTGTAATTCTTGCCTAATTAGCTGCAGGGCAAAACCACCCTACTTTTGAAAAAAGCCCCAGCGGATTTTGATTTTGCTAGAAATTATGTCTAAGCAATGGTTATGAGAATGACACTGGCAATGGGGACTATATCTTATTCCCTTCGCATATGTCATTGCTGTTAATTAAGAAAAAAATCTTTATTCAATTGTTGCTTCTAAATAAGACTTCAAAAAAATTTGCCTTATTGTTAGATTCTTTAATATCCAGTATATCGCACTCCTAGGATCCAAGTGCAGTCAAAATGGAGTATCTCCATTTTAGAAAACTGCCTTCATTAGCTTGCTCTCCCAAACTCTCCAGTAAACTTCCTCTGGAAACAATAGGTTTTTCATTTAGGAATACTTCCTCCCCCCCCACTCCCACCCAAGAGATAATAGTAAGTTCTGAATTAAAAGGATGCTGGAAACTAAAATCTGCAGTTTTTCAGGGATACTTCATTATAATTTTTTCATTCATTGCACTGAATCTCAGGAAAAATGTGAATTTTCAATAACTCCTCCAGATGGATATTCAATTTACTATTATATGCATATACTTGTATTGAAAGAAGAGCTAAAGATTTGCTTCTACAAAGACTTTCTGTTCGTAATAAGCAATGCACTAGAAAAGTAGGTTAAAAATATGTTGCTAGGAAACAGAAGAGGATCCTAGCAACTGCTTCTGAAAATGAAAGTTGCATGCCTGTGTAAGGATGGAGCTTCAACCCACAGCAATGCAGCCAGCTAATATTGCTTTCGTAAAAAGGATTAATTCAGCAGCCTCAATCTTTGCTATTTTATTAGTAAAATAGTATTTCTTCATTAGAATCATGTACTTAGAGAAGAAAAATTATTTTTTGTCCATTATAGTGTCTTACAATAAACTGGCTACATGCTCAGTATTTAGCTGGACCAGAACCGTAAGCTTTTGAGATCCATGTTCCTCGTTTATATGCAGGACTCACCAGTTAGAGAGATGTTCATTAACCTGTGGCTTTATGCAATCAATACTCTAACAGAGTATTTGTTTTATTAAATTTTTCTTGTTCAGGGATTTAACACCTCAGGGAGGACACATGCAGTCGTGATCCCAAATTATTTTTAGGAAAAAAAATAATAAGGGATTTTTAAAATATATAGAGCCTGCTCTTCTTTTAGCACTAGTTTCACTTCCTTCCTAGACTTTCATTTTTCCCTCTTCTTTTCCATCTCCTGCCATTTTCCACAGTAATTCACCTCATAGCATTTGTGCCGTTTCTTTTTTGTTAAACCTCTTCTCCCTTTCTCTTGCATTTCTTACACAGTCATCCTTGCTTTTATTTTTCCAGACCTTGCCTTCTCTTCTCTCTCTTATTCCTCCCTTTTCCCTAAGAACCTTTGCCGTGGAAAACAGGGCGTTAATTACAGGACATGGTAGCACTACAATTCATTCTCACATTGATAACTACTTTCAAGGCAGAGAGGCTGTTATTGGTGAAAGCAGCAGAACTGTAGAGAAAAGGCCATTTTCTTTGGTGTGTAGGCTAATGCTGTAGCATTAATGGTATGTAGGCTCAGGACCACTTGGTCTACATCCATGCGACTTTTCTATCTTCATATGTACAGACACTTAAATATAGTCACAGCATATCATCCTAAATTTGTGTGTATATTACGCATATGTGTGTAATCTGTCTTGATCCTTTCCTCGATGTCAAGATAAATTCGGATACAGGAGTACTATAAGTACTATATAACAGGTCAACATGAAGAGCTGGTTCCATCATATGTTATTTTGTACTATACACTTGAGTCAATCTTGGAGGAATAGAAAGAGTTAAGTGTGTAAAAAACCCAGGCAGTTATTGTGATATGACATGCTGTACCCTGCAGGTGAAGGCTTGTTAAGAAGTAGGAAATCAGAAGGAGATTTAGATACCAAAAAGGACAGAAATAAGGGATGACAGATGAAAAGACAATCAGATGTTAATTTACTTCCTGCAGCTGTCTTGCGTAACCTACCCATGCATATAGACAAATATTGCTAAGGAGTAGCTTTGGAGAAGTTGTGATTTATAAAGTGGAAGATCACTGGAAGGAAAACAGCAATTCCTGAACCAGGAACTATGTCCAAGGCTACTGTAGCATCCTGAGTATCTCCCTTTTAGAAAAACTTGTTTCTCTTCTATGATAATTTAATTAGTCTTTGTAGAAACAGATCCATTTTATACCTGCATTTGTTTGTTTGTTTTTAGGCTTTCTTCAGCACTCCTTTCTACTGAGGCAGAATTAAAGGTATGCTGTGTGCAACTGCAAACATTAGAAATGTACCTGGCTCTAGTGTCTGCTAGACCAATTCACTGCCAACCTTGTGCAGTGTGGAGATTCTGGATGGACTCACTTAATAAAGGTTAACTCTGCCTAGAAACAATCAAGTACAGTAGCTGGTAAGATAATTAATGGGGCATTGTCCCTTTAAGGGAAGACACCTATTTTGAAGTGACTAAGAGTGTAGTTCTATTAAACACAGTGGAAACCCCAAAAAGTTAAAAAATAAAATAATCAGCCCTGTGTCAGGGTTGTTGATTAATAAGAAATTGAATCCCTTCAACCTGCTGAATATGGAGTTTGAAATTAGATCTCTGTGGTGTGAGCTGATCTGCCATTTAAGAAAAAATAAAAATCGTCATTTCAGGAATAAGTTTAATGATCTTACTCAGATCCTCAAAATATTTTCCTTTGCATTATTAAACCACTTAATTGTTTATCAAAAGTTGGTGAAAGTGTTTGACTTTCAATATATTAGGTCAGGATGAAACAGCTCTGTTAAAGATTATGCTAGCACAGAGTAAACTCCAAGTATATTCTGGTTTTCTTTATCTTCATTAAAACAAAGAGTGAACATATTAGATTTCTCCTTGTGTATATAGTCATGTATTTGAGAGCATGGGGAATGCAGTGGGGGAGGTGGATAAATTAGGAATTAGAGATGATTTCTCTATTTTTCCACTAAGTGTAGTTCCACATTTTGTTTTTTCCTGCAGTACTGTCATTTGGCTTATTTGTGCTTTAAAGAAATACCTTACATTTCTTATATTCAAAAGTATATTTTTTGAGGACCTTGACAGAAAACTGGCTGTTATAAATAATTTCTCTGTGAATGTCAGTCACCTAAGTGTCTAAGCATGGTTGAACACACAACATATTTAATGAAACTTCAACAGACCCAAAAATGTGGTTGATGTGAGCAAACGTTTATGATTAAATTAAGGATTGTTTCCAGTCCAAAGCCCAGCAAAACCAATCCTAATGGCTCCAGCACGCTAAGAAGGATTAAAGAAAATGTGTGCTAAAGCTGACAGTGATCACTGATCAAAACTTCAGTTTTTTTAGCCCCAAGGTAACTGGGTCAGATTTCATCATTGTATGCCTTTAGGTATAAAATAGAAATTGAACTTGCATGGTGATGCAAGCTGACTATGAAATTAGGAGGCCTTGGCTCACAAAATATGAAAAGTTGGCATACTCAATGGAAATGATGTTCAAAGCAGTTCACAGTAAGAATGAGGAAAACAGCTTGTGCTGCTTTGGAAGAATAAACAGCAGTTCTCTTTTCTTCAGTACTCATATTTCACACATAAATAAGTTTTAGAGAAAAAAGCAAAATTAATATCAAAGTAGGAATAAAAATAGTGATCCTTTGAAGTTTCTAAATGTTTAAAAATTGTCTATTGTGAAACTTCTGTGTGTAAAATATATAAAAGGTATTTTTTGTGAAGAAATAAGCATTTAGGAAAAGATCCAAGTAGCTACAAATAATAGCATATTTTCTTCCCAAAAAAATCTAATAAGAAAACTAGCACTTGAAAGCAATTTGAGCAAATCATGAATAAAGACATTTTTCTTTTGGTACAGGTTTTTATAGTTGCATTTGTTATTGTACAAGAGGAGTTTCTTCTGAGAAGACAAGGGGACTATTTATTCTATCTCAAAATCATAACAGTTAATTCATTCTTTACATTAAATCTTAGGTTTTTAGCTCAGCAAGAGGATCAAAATTAGAAATGTACATCAGAAGGAAGCATTACCTGGTGGGAATATCTGAGCTGTAAGCACACCATGTTGATTCTAATTTTATTTCTCTTTTCAAAATAGAAGCAGAGCATTGTGTCTATAAGACTCCTCCTGAGACATGGGCAGAGACCTCTAGAAGAGCACTGGTTAAAAAAGAAGTCAAATATATTACAGTCCAATATAATACCTCCTTCCTCCTCATGGTCTGGATGTCAGCCCAGAACCCTCAGTGCTTGTTGGAAGCATCAGCATAAATCATCTGTGACAGCTCAACAAAATACCCATCCCAACTCATTGTGCTACAGCACCTACTCAGGAACACTTGTATCCCAAAAGCCAACACTTAATCCTGCAGACAACCAGGTGAAACTCTGAATGGTACAAGTGGAAGGAATAAAGCCCTCCAAAGACAGCAAGCACAATGGGTGCATGATGCACTGTTGAGTAGGTGAGCTGTGACCATCTTGTGTTTCTTCTGAACTGTTCAACATGATGCGAACTTCTGCCAACATTTTTCCCCCTCTTTATTTTTGCCGGTTGATCTTTTGAGTAAAAACCCATATTAAGACTGTGTTGTTTGTTATGTGTCTCTAAAGTGGAGAAAAATTATGACAAAGGATGCTAATTTAGAAAGACACAAGTGAAAAGTGAGGATGAGAAACTGCCACAAACCTGACATGAAGCAAAATATACCTTCAAAGCAGTGACTGGCCAGTGAATTACACTCCCATCTAAGACATCCTGAAAATAGACCGGATACCTGGGGGCGCAGCAGGATGGGGAATGGAATATGCTGCAGTACTGGTTGCTGCAGGAGCTGGAGCATGGTTTTTGGCTTCTGTTGCACACATGCAAGTGCCTTACACTACCTTGAAAGAGATACTTCCCTTTTCTATATACCCAGTGCTGCTCCACTTCTCCAAATCTGCCAGCTGCAGTAGGCATATGGATTTAATAGCTAAAGCATGATAAATCAAACCATGCCTTGTGACTGGGCATATCTATCTAGCTGTTAAAGGTTGCATGTGGGAAGAAGGTATCAAACTGGAAATATCAGGAAGGACTGAGATGTTAAAGCATATTTATTTATTTTATATGATATTAAGGCATTAAGAGCACCTAAAAGCTGAGCTGGCAGGGGATTGAAGAGCAGTCCTCCTTGGAAAGAGAAGGCAGCAGGCTGGAATCACCTGAAAAACTCTGATCAAGAATTAATTTAATGCCATGGACTTTTGATTCTGAACCTTAATGATCTGTGTATAGTTACTATTAAAATGTAATAATTTTTGGTTAAGTTTATTGTTTGCGACCTACTTTGAAAGTGAGTGTCCTAAGAATGTTCCATTTCTTCAAATAAATTTGGGGTATTTCCAGTGATGGAAATGTGGTTATTTCCAGGGACTTCTGCCTAGAAAAAAAAATATTGGAATAGAACTGGAAGGCCAGATCTCTCAGGCATATTTTCTCTCACATGCACAGCATGTCTTCATATTGCAGTATGTATTTGCATGCAAATGCATCCAGACTCATATAAGAAATTTAGGAGGTGATTTAGGAAATCAGCAAAATTATAAACAAACATAGCTTTCCTGAACAGTACTTGTACATGGTAGTGTGTGCATGAGAGATGTAATTTTGAAAAAGGGACAGAGCATGAGCACTGTATTTATGGTGATATAAACAGAAATAAAATTAGTAAGGATCAACTGAAATGTGCAAAGGCCCTGTGGAGGCATGTTCAAGCAGTGGAGTGATTTATGCTGGAAGGAGCACTCTCGCTGAAGCAAGTTCAGAGTACACTGGGAAATTACACCATTATGAGTAATTATTGACAGAAGATAGACACTGTTTCTATCTATTTTGAGAAACAACAATTTTGAGGACAAAACGAGAGACAGAAAGCATGTGTTTTCCTAAAAAATTCAGTACAGTACTTTGAGTCAAAATTGTGGGAAGAAGATGTTACTCATCAGCATTTCTATAGTTTCATTGATAGAGAGTCATGTTCTGCTTTGACATATACATGTTTGATTAAGATAATGATTGGTTAAGTGTAATAATTATTATCTGATGCTAATTTTAAATGGTTAAAGGTGAAGCTCACCAGTGGAAGCTATTGGTCAATCAGCAGTAACCTAGCGTAATAGTGATTTCTCCATTTCGTATATTTGTCCAAGCTGTTTTGTCAAAATCCCTCCTTGTATTAATGGGGAGGCAAAATTGCAGTAGTAGTTTTCATTTGCATAGGCTGACTCCTCACAGTGCTCCTCAAAAAACACTGAGAAGCTCCAAGAAAAGTTTCAGCATGACTTGAGGGGTGGGAGGTTGTCTTCTGCCAGTGAGTAAAGGAAAGGACAGATAAAATGCTAATGCAGTATGTCAGCCTGGGGTTTTAGCATGGATATTAGATAGGTTTATCTATTTATTGTGAGGGGCCCTTGATATGTTGTATCGGGCCCCATTTTTTTGCCATTAGCCACCTGGCAAAGGGCTTTTAAAGGGTTCAGCTGAAGTTGGAGCAATAGAACTAATGTACACGGTAGTTCATTAAATTAGCCAAAATACTTTTGGCTCCAGCCTTAGAGAAAGGCCTTATTAATAGTTTTCAATTTGCTTTCAATCATCTCAAAATTAATAGTAGAACACTATTGCAATATAGAACAGGATATTTTATCAGAAAATTTCAAATTGACCTCTGTAAGTTTGAATTGACCTCTGTCTATGGAAAAATGTGTTTTCAGTGTGCTGCAATTGCTAAAATACTGTTAAAACAATAATTTATATAATGGATCGTTAAGATTGCATACAGTTTTACTGGGCATTTACAAAATTGCCAGCATGTACTTCAAAAACAATTATAAGGCTGAACCTCATTTACACTGGGTTTTAGTGGAACAGTAAACTGCAGAAGAAATTAAAGGATTATAAAATATTAAAGTATCATATTTGTAATGCTTTCATGCTCTCAGTGCCATTATGCCATCATACATTGCTTATTCTTATTCTTGTTAACATTTTGGTTTCCAAATCAAGGCATTATTGTAGAGTGCACTTATATTTTAAGAAAATTATTTTTCCTAGAAATTCAAAGGAGACTACTTAAATGTTTTTTGTAAGTAGGATCAGTTTTAAAATGGAGGAAGAACACAGACTTCAGTAAACACACAAAGGTCTGTTTGTGCTTTGATGTATTTTTTTTTCCCCAAACATATGCTTGTGTACAGTTCTTGGTCATATGGGCAGAAATTTGAAAATAGGAACCAAAGATTGTTTTTTCCCTTCTAAAGAACTCAATTTAGCAAAAGCATTCAGGCTAGAGTAGATCTGTAGAACACTGATTTTCTACCTTTGCATTTAGAGTGGTAAGTCTTGGCAGTAAGCTTATGCTTCCAGTATAATTCTGTACAGAAACTTTCTGCAGTAGCTTTCTCTTCTTTAGCAAATATTTGAAAAAGCTCTATATTGTATTCAGTTTTTACTTTAAAGTCTTTTGGCTTGTGCTTTATTCTATGCAAAATGTTGGGAGCTTTTTTTTCTGATTAAAAGCTCTTACTTGTTGACATTGTTCAGGCCATCCCAAAACATTTCATGCTTCATATTTGTATCCTGAATTTGAGTCGCCATTATTTCCCTTCCTAAATTTTGTTCAAATTATATGATACTGTACTCAGTAGGGCTCAGAAAACTGAAGTTTGCTTGAATGTGTATGTACTTTTTAGCCTGTTAAACTTTAGCTTTTATTTCAACCCTATTTGCTAATATGAAATTAGTTATTGCAGGTTAATTTAAAGAGGTAGTAAAGGCAAGAGCTAGTCAAAAATACTTCAGAATGAAAATATTAAATATAAAGGCATACTAAAAAAACCATTAGTATTCATAAGGAAACAAAGGATGAGTTTTGAACACCAAGACAACCTTCTTTCCACTGGATTCCAGAGGAAAGCCAGACCTTTCCACATCACCCCTGGACCTTCAGAGGAAAACTGCACCCTTCTACAGAACCACTGCTTCAACTGAACCACATCTGCCACTGCAGGAGGACTGTAGCCACCATTTAATTGGACTGCTACCAACACCCTGACTGACAGGGTGTCAGGTTGTATTCTGACTCTGTCAGTGTTTTGAGATTCTTCTTTCTAATACTGTATTTCTATTTTAATTTTCCTAGTAAAGAACTGTTATTCCTAACTCCCATATATTTGCCTGAGACCCCCTAAATTTCAAAATTACAATAATTTGGAGGGAGGGGGTTTACATTCTCTATTTCAAAATCAGTATGCTTCCATAAAAAGACTGTGTTTTGAAGAATTAGAATTTCTTGATGTTTCACCAAAAATTCCAGGCAAGTTCTAACCTTTTTCCAAACCCACTCATTTTCTACTGATTATAGCTGGCCTAAAATCACACTACAAAGATGTGAAAGACGACATGCCTGCACTGGCACATAGAGGCAGGTCTGAGTTCCCTTTGGTTGTGGTGTTATTCTGCAAAAGCCAGGGAAAGTCTGGGCAGAGACACCTTTGCAGGTTCAAATAAATTTCAACTACCTTAGTGCAGCACTTTCACACAGCCTAACCAGCTGAGAACTCAGTTAGCTCATTGTCTTCACAACCCCTTGTAGAACGTGATAATTTCACAAGTTCTCCACCATCCTCTGTTTATGAAATCTGCTCCTCCCACTGAATACACCTTCAAAATGGCCCTTTTTTCCATCCATTCAAAACAGTCACCGAACATGTAGAGAATGATGTTCCCTCCCATCCATATGTTAATCTGTACAGAACACGGGAAATTAGTGATTGTTTTCATTACTTGAATTTGCTTAAACTAATTCTATCCCCACTGATTTAGCTGGTAGATAAGGAGAGTTATGTTCCTGTACAGGGTAATTACACAAAACATCTACAGTAAATCCAAAGCATGAGGAGTTCTGAGACTGAATTGTGCAGGTACTGGCTACAATGTCCATTCTTTGTGGCACTTTGGTTGGAGCTCATATATCAGAAATCTCAGACAAATACACAGTACTTTGTTGTGTTAATAATGTAGGCTAGCATTTCTTACATACTGGCTCCAGCCCTCTGCCTCTCCCCCCACCCCTCACGCCCCAGCTATGAATCCAAGCTTGCTAATGCAAAAATAATATATCTAACAGGTGGCAGGTAGCTGTAGCATGAATGAAGCCCCATTTCCTATGGACTGAGGCCTTGTGGTTGTTTGGCCCTTAATGGTTAAGGTATGAAAATCCTGTGGCTTTTCTTAAAACTGAATATTTTTAAGAGATGGCATACAGATTCTTAGGTATCATAAGAATTGTGCACTCCTTCTGCAGACTTTCCTTCAGCCACAGACTTACAGGATCTGATCTCAATCCTCTGTTTTATATTTCTACAGAATGTTTGGAAACATAATAATCTTTGAGATCAATGTCCTTTTGTTTCACTTCCACTGGAATCAGACTGTGAGTTCCAAAGCTATTTAGGAAGCACACATGGATATGTATGGAGTGTACTCAGGCGATGTGAAAGTAGAGCAAACTGTGGCAGAAAGAGCACTGTATTTTTCTCAACTGTCATTAGTTAAAAGTTGGAGTATATTTTTCATAATTCTGGATGTCTGTAAGGGAGCATTGTTGTCTTAAAAAGTTCAGCTTTGACAAGTTTTGACTAAATCTTAATTTCTGCCTTAGGAAATAATGCCAGATGAACTAGCTGTCTTGGAACTTTCAAGACACAGAAATAGGATGATGGACAATAAAGCAGGAAAATACAAGAATATAGACTTGTGAAATTTAGATTGCTTTGGCATTAACCTACAACCCAATTACCTGAAGTTCATAAGAAAGGCAAAGCATTTCTTATACAGTAACCTTGCCTCTTCTTTCAAACAATAATTTGGATGTCAGTCTTAATTAAATTTTATGATTTTTGTGACTTTTGAACCTTACAAAGTAAATCCAGATACCTTGGCTAACTTTTAAGGGTCAAAGAAGAAATTTTTAGTGAAAAGTAATAAATATTTCTGATTGTGTTTTATTGATTTAGCACTAATTAAAACAGAAAATCTAGTTTTTTCTCTGAGATAATATACGTCTGTGATGGTGTCACGATCCGCTCAACTCGAGCGGGAGTCATGATAGTTCGTTCGACCCCAGGGTGCAAAAGACAAAAGCAAGCGACTCAGGTTTGTTTAGCAGAAAGCAGTAATACAGTTTATTGCGTGCTAACAATTAAGTTTTGTGATGGAGAGAGAGAGAGAGATGAAGTAAAAAGGGTAGAGAGGAGGAAAGGATGGGATATAGCTACCAACAGACGGGACTCATCCTCGTGGTCGTCCGACGAGACGTGTCTTCCGTCCGTTGGGGAGAAAGAGATCTCCAAAGTCTTGTCTAAGAAAGTCACTTTTTATAGTCCTTCTTCCAAAGCAAGTGGCCTGTGGCCAAAAGGTGGGGAGATTTATGGACTATTGCATGTGGAGATCGTAGCTCCATGACGCAGGTGCGGGGGCAGGGTGCGATAGCCAGCACCCTGCAGTGTACCATGACAAGCACCAGGCACAGCCACACAAAGTCCTTGGCCCGCAAGCATCCACCTCGGCCAGCCCGGAGCTCCGGTTCATGGCAAGTGGTGCAATCTCAGGTCCCAGTCTCTGATGATGGTCGTGAGGCAGATCAGAGAAAACTTCGGACCGACTCTTACAGATGGATATAAATTATGGTTTGTAAAATATAAGTTATCAGAGCCTTTAGCACGAGCAAAATATTATTCTTGGCAGACATAATTTTCAATGAAATTTGAACTGCAGTTTGTGCAAAGGTCTCATAAGAAAGTAATGCATTCATCCACGTAAGGCTGAAAAATCAGACCAGCAATGACCTGTGCAAAATATGGAGAAGCTTAGAGAATGAGCCCATGGAAGTGGCACTGATTTCCTGATTGCATCTTACTGCCTCTTCACAGCTTCTCACATCTAGCACAGCTCACTTTTCCCCAGCTTTAGAGTTTGACCTTTCTACATCCCTTTCTCCCTGCTGACGTTGTCTCGTGATGCTGCTTCTCTGATTTCTGCAGATTTATGGAGAAATCTGCCAAGAGACAGCTGAGTTATAAGGCAGTATATTTATTTCTTATGGGAGTTACCTCATTAGGAACCCTCTCCACATTTGTTAATTCAATGCATGTTCATCCACTGGAGAGCAAACAGGCACTTACACGTGTACTTACTTACACAGAGGAACAGGAGTTTTGAACTGGATCCTAGAAGAAAAAAGATCATATTTCAAACTGAGTAGCCTCTGCATTTGTGAATTAAATTGCTATTTTTATAGCTGAACCTAATACTGAGATATTTGCAACCCATTTACCATACTCCTGAGATATAGAACAGAGAAGTTGGAGTTTCTGAAGGGAGCAAGGGAATATGTGCTCTGGTTGACAGCAAAAAAAAAAAGCTATATGTTTGAGAAGAAAGAAGTGTTATTTACATCTCGGGGTTTTTTTTTTGTTTTTTCTTTTGCAGCCCGTATTATATCTGTTTTCATTTCTGACATCCTCGCCCTTTTGATTTGATCTCAACTGATGTTGAGATCTCAACTGATGTTCAACTGAGCTATTTTCCAAGGCTCACAATTTAACTACTATTAAAATTCAGGAGTGTAAAACAAACCTGTTAAAACTCATAATCAGAAACTAGTGATTTTGAGATTAGTATGCTACATCTGTTCTAACTTCCAAATATGGACAGTATTATGTTGTGGCCTTGATGAACAGTAGAGGATACTGAGGAGCATGTGGAAATCAATTTGCTATGTCATAGGGTACTTCTGGAAAGCTGCACAAATCTGTGCAGGCTCTGATGCATCCACAAGCTCTATCAGTAACTTCTCTTTCCTCTTGCAATTTTCAGATCTTACTGGAATATCTGGAATGAATGATGATAGACTAATAATCACAGATAAGGTGCTTTGCTTGTCTATATCAAGGTACAAAAGAACCCTTTGAAGTTCTTTAAGCATGTCCAGATTAAAAACTATATCTGAAAACTAAAGTTGTATAGTGGTGTTTTTTTCTGACTTCCTTTAGAGTTGTCAGAAATATAATACATTTTCTGTGTTACCTCGAAGTCTTGCTACTCTTATCTAAAAACCCTCTCAATTTGCATGTTATCGTCTCTTCTGAGTAATGAGAGTTGCAATAGTATCTCAATTACTTAGATTGTTAAGCCCTCTAAATTGTTTTATCTAAACAAATTCAATTTCCTAATGATGTATATAAGAAAGACATATAGAAACAAAAGAAGAGAAGATGATAGGGAGTTGGAACACCTGTCCTATGGAGACGAGTTGAGGGAGTTGGAGTTGTTCAGCCTGTAGAAGAGAAAGCTCCAGGAGCACTTTTGAGTATCTACAAAGGGGCCTACAAGAGAGCTGGAGATTGACTTTTTATAAGGGCATATAGTGAGAGAACCCAGGGGAATGACCTTATGCCTAATTGAAAGAGGGTCCCTGGAAACATTCAAGGTCAGGCTGTCCATGGCTTTGGGCTCTGATCTAGTAGAAGATGTCCCTGCTCATTGCAGAGGGGTTGAACTAGATGAGTTTTACAAGGTCTGTGACAAACCCAGAATATTCTATGACTCTATGAATAATTTCATTAATCAACACCTGAAATTTAGTCTGAATAACGTGATATTACATTTCTACGTCAACAATGATGCAATGTGCTTCTGCTTAGAAAAAAATGAGTTGGTTCTTTAAATCACTGTTTTCCAAAGACTTTGATGAAGTATATGGGAGTACTTTTGAGGATCAATATAAATGTTTGTAAGCCTAAATTTTTAGCTTGGTGATTTGAAAACACTGGGATTTTGAATTTATCTTTGTTTTCTTTGTACAGTAATCAGAGTATTTAGAAACACAGAAACTGCGACATCTGTAATTTAGAGCTGGAAGAAAATTGAGGGAAAGTACTGTGTGTACTTGCTCTGCTCTTCTGTTCTTCCTGGACCTCCACTTTTGATCACTGTCAGGAGCAAAATATGAACTAGGCAGACCTTTGGTGTGACTCATGTTCTTGTAAGTAATTTCTGCCTTTTTCCTGTCACTTGAATTGTATTCCATTACAATAGTGAAACCTGTAAGCTTAGGGGCTGTGCATGTTTTTTCACTATGCCCAGCATAATGGGGCATTAACCTTTGCCACCTCTTGCTTCTGCCCTGGAAAAAAAGAAATAACATGACTAATAACATATACTATATTATTTTCTCCTTCTAGGGTAAAACCATAGAGGATTCATCAACTTATTTAGGGAAATAAAAATGAACTTCCATGAAAGTGATGGCAATGGAATTAAAGAGTAAGCTCAAACCCTAAATCAATGTTCAGATAAGTACGTGATATTTTGCAAGTTTACTGTACCTAAAATAAGCTAGGACATTTGGTCTCCACTTTGTATACACCCATAATAACAATACCTGTATTCATGCTTTAATGTTGTTTTTTTCAGTAATCCCAGATCCTTCAAATGGATCATGATGTGCCAATATCCTCTGCTTAATCAGATTTCCAGTTAATGTGGTTTCTACAACTGTGTAAAAAATTCGAAAATAAATATTGCAAAGTTAACTGAAAGTTAATTTTGAAACCAAAATATGTGCCACAGCAATGGGGTTGACAATTTAAACTGAAGTCTAAAAATATTTCTTCAAGATTATTCTGTAATGAAGCAGTCTTCTGGTTTGGAGCAATTCTTGAGGAACTGGAGGGATGCACCAATAAAGTGTTTCTACATACTCACACCTCCCTTATGCCTTAGCTGGGGGTTGAAGATACAGGATTAGATGCACATTTTCTGTGATTCAGAAAAGCTGTTCTTTCCTGTTGCATGCCACTGATATGTGAATCTCCTATTTTCCCCCTGTTAATTTCATCAACTAAACCAAGGTTTCAGATTACACGGTCCATTGAAACTTCTGATAGATGAGTACATTATTTGAATAATTCAATATCGCTGGCGTGGGATGAGTTTTTTAAAGACCAGTGAAAGTGTGCATGACCTTAATGTCTCTCATAACAGAATAGAAAGGAATTGCCATTTCTCTTGTTCATCTTGACCTTTCTTCTAGAATATACTCTACTATTTTGCGCTTGTCTTTGTCAACCCATGTTCACTTTTTAAAAACAATTTTGCTAAAGAAAATAGATGCAAGGTTTCTCTCGCCAGGGTAGTTAATTAAGTGAAATAATTGCTTTCAGTTAGGTCTTGCTGGCTGTTTTTAACAGTTAAGTGACATATCACCATCAAGTGTGGTCCATCAGAGTGTGTAAATTTCATTCTTTCGCAAGGATTCTTAGGACATGCCACTGCTGCCAGGAATATCCTATATATATATGATAACTGATAAGTGAAGTTACTTCTTGAAAGAGTTAAAATACAATGGCTAAGTCTAATTGTAAAGTATATTCCTAATAAAGTGCTTATCCGGCGAGGAGATATTTGAACATTTCTTCCACAATTATATGAAAACATATGTTAAATATATGGGATATTTTTTCTTTTGGGCTAAATGTGTATTAATTAAGAAGTGTACCAATTCTTTTAAATATTCCTGATTTATTCTGGGTTGAATTAAAGCAAAATTTGACATGCATTTTTATATTATCTTCCAGTAGCATTCATGCTGTAGAACATAATATTTCCCAAAGTTTCAAACCTTGTATCTAGGCATTTAAATGCTCTTTCTTGAATTCTCACATTTATTTAATCTTTTACAGTTCTCTAAGGCAGAAGAAAAGTTATTGAAAAGCAATTCCATGCAATCCAGGAATCTACTACCAGATGGGATGCAATGCTGGATCTGATGGTCACCAACATAGGGGAGCAAATCAGGGACTTCAAGACTGGAGGCAGCCTGGTGGAGTTGTCAGTCCTAGAGGGTATGAGTCAGGTAAGGATCAAAGCTTGGTGCCTGAACTTTAGGAAAGTAAACTTCTTGCTCTTTAAGGAGGTAATCAGTTGGATCCCCTGAGAGACTGCCTTCAGGGACAAAGCAGTAAAATGGAGCTGGCAGAAATTTAAGGAAGTCTTCCATAAAAAGCAAGTTTTTTGACCTGGCATCCCTGCTATACCTTCACAATCTCTGGACAGGCCTCTGAAGCTAAAAAGTCTTAACCACAGTAATTTCAAATTCTGCCTCCTCTGCTATCTGTGGCAAAAATCCCAATGGATTTTTCCAGCTTTCACCAGGTTTTTTCAGGTTCAAAGGTATTCCTTGATGTTTATGAGATCCCGTTATGAAATGGAATACTATAAAAGTTCCTTTGACAGCAATTTCCTGTCCACTGGCATAAAAGCAGATCTGGTTTGGCACAAATAATAGCACCTGGCCAGGGGTGCACCCACCAGTCCCGAGACTAGAGAGGCATAAACATGTGTAACACAATCATTTTACCACATCTCCTAGGTGTGTTCCTAGGTCTTCTATGAAATAAATCTCAGCCAACACAGAGAACTGCGCAATTTCTTCCAAAAATTACTTAAACATGGATAAATTTCTTCTCCAATATGCTATGTGTTGTATAGAGAATTCATGTGAATGGGAGGTGTTGTTAGGCTTTATTAGCACTCATTTAGGATGCTTGCAATTGGCAAAACCACAGGTGAGTCACATTGGTTAAACCAAAACACATGGCCTTCCTAAATGCACACCAAGAAAATCTTCATGCTGCACTGCACCAGGAAGCCCACTGAGTCATCAGTGAGGTGCTTATTAAGTAGCTGACAAGAGTTATTCTCGGGAAAGTAACTCAGTCTCATTATGGCATACCACAGAAAAAAAATGTCACTTGCTTTTGTTTCTGGGATGTGAAGATGAAGATTTGATTTGCAGGTATTTCAGTCTAACCAACAAACACCACACAGGCCAGCTTAACAGACTTGTGAGCATGGAAGAAATAAAAACAAAATACACTTTTTTGTACACTAATGGTGTGCTTATGTATCAGTCAAAAACTTCAATAAAGACACATCATGGAGCAACAATTTTAATAAAACAGTTAATTCTAGACTGTGGCATTTTCTAGGACATGGTTGACATATCTAATATGTGAAGGTATGTGACTTGCAATATGGCTGGCTTTATACTCAAAACAACATATTGTTAAATTTATATCACTATACAATTACGGAGGGGAAGACTGTTTCAACAAATCATTTGCTTTCTGCTTTCCTTCTGTGTACAGCTCTTCTGCTGACATCCTGAATGTGACATGCTGCTCCTGAAAACAGAATAGTAGTTTTAATATATTTGTGTTCTTTGCTTAGTAAGTCCCAGCTCACATTTCCTGGTCCACTTTGATGTCCTATTTTGAGTCATGTGTTTCGAGTCTTCCAAATTCTAGAGGTGGGTGCTAATATGTAAAAGAAAGATTGAAAGGGTTAGACCTGCAACTTTTTGGAGACTGAAATGAAAATAAAACTTTAATTTATTATATTAGCTTATTGGTTTACTATGGCCATGCAATTAATCCTGTGATAAAAGGAAATAAATTGAATGTTGAGAATTGTAGTTGTAACTAGATCTTAGATAGTGAGAACATTCTGTGACAAAAATCTAATCTATTCACTTTCATGCCTGATATTACTTGTGATTTTCTCTTTTCTTCTTTCCTACATATGAAGGGCTTCTTTCTTGCTGTTTTCATTTTCAGTTATTTCTGATTTTCTCCCTTTTGCAATGTTCCCTGTAAATTTTTGTATTAAAATCAGGTTCAGACTGGTAAGTTTTGTAACAATGACAGTATTTTACTTTCAATTGCAGTTTCATCCAGAGTACTTCACTTCATAGAAATAAGGCACTTTTCAAAAGCAGACACTTCTGGAAATGAGAACATGTAGCAGTATAATGATAAAAATTATAGACAGTAGCAAAGAACAAACCATTATTGTTGAAAAAGTCATCACTGGACTGTTAATACTCATGCAAAAAACTACAAAATGTATTTATTTTGTTACTTTTTAAAATGTTGCTGTCATTTTGCAAGATTTAGTCACAATTGAACTCACAACATTGAATTTATTCCTCTGATGAGTACTTGGAGTGGCTGAATCAGTGAGAGCATTGAAATCTTTGGTGCCAGACAGTCTAAGCTTGCTGTATTAGGATAACTCTTTCTTGATTTTTTCTTGATTTTTAATGGAGTGCCTCTTTTTAGATCTACTTATAAATTCCTATCTCTTATGCCAGAATGTTTAGCAGCTGCTGAGATTATTTACTTAGTGGTGAATTTACTATCTTACTTTTAATCCCAGTCAAAGGATCCACCTGCCTAATATTCACTTCCCTGTTTTTTTCCTCTAATAAATCTCAGAAATAAGATTGGTATACTGCTTTCTGTATTATGGTGATTTTTTTTCCTTAAGTCTGCTAATGTTGTGAATTTTTTTAGCTTTACAATCAAATAGTTTTGTTCTAATAATATCCAAAACCAGTCATACTCTGCCATTATAACTGTCATAAAGTATGAGATCCATAGAGTGACCAAAGAACTCACATTACTTAGCAGAAAGTTAAACACCTAGCGAATTAGTATTTAATCAGATAGGCATAAGCCCAAATTTTAGGAGGAGATATACCAGGCTCCAAATCACAGAGCATGTGCCATGCTACAGCATCCTAGAGGAGTTAGAGCTCTGCTGATGAAGGCATTGATGCACATCTATGCTTAGAGAGAGGAAAGATTCCCTGTTCAGAATGTTTGAGATAAGAGTGTATCATTGTTCAAGGGTGAAGCAGAATACTTCAGAATGGAGCATCATCTCCCTAAGAATATTGCCAGGGTCTTTCCTGTGTAGCATTTATCTTAGGGCTCAATATGTTTATAAAAATATTCATTTGTGTGTGTTTTTGTTATTTTTCAAAAAAAAAAAAATCCCAGATCAAGTAAAGTGCCTCAGAATGACATTTGTAGCAATCAGTAAATTGAATGGATGCAGTCTAGTAGCTAAACTGGAAATAAGAAGAGATTTCTGCACCCTGGTTGCTTGGCATTGTAGCTGTTGACTTTGAAGGAAATGCAAATCTATTATGGTGCTTTGGAGCTATACACTTAGGTGAACAGATTTTTTTTCACTAAAGTTCAGCAGTGGAGCTACTTACTAGAATTAAAGTGATGTTTCAATTACCTTCTGTTTGACTTAGAATGGCTCAGAAGGACTTGAAGTTATTTCTGTCATGTCCTAAGAAATGTCAGGTAAAGTGGACAGTCTGGGAGCATAATTTCCTAGCCTCTCAGATTGGAATTGCTATATTTTTTTAGAAATGCTGTTTTCTCAAGTCACTGAAACCTCTCTTTCCTTGACATTTTTAAGTGTCATTTTTAGGAAACTGAAGAACCACTTTCTTATATTTGATGGTGTGGGTGTTTCTGTCTGTACATGTCTCTCTGCTGCCATCATTCAATGACTGTTTTAGTTTGGGCAGAGCGACAGAAAGTGTTGGGTGGGCACTAAACCACTGAATTTTTGTGTAAAATAAGAGGCAAACCTCTCCTAAATCTGGTTTCATCCTAACCCTCTTTATGGAGGTCTCACCAGTGAGTGTGCTTTCAGAGCATCCTAAGGCCTCCAAAGAACAGATGATTACAAAATCTGTTGGGGTGATTCACACCAGCAGCCTCAGAATTTGAGAATTTCAAATATGTGATGACTTAGGGAGCAAATACTATGTTAGACATGTACACCCATTTTGGATCACAGAGAATCAAAGTATTTATTCTCCAGAGCTTCAAACCTTCTGACACGAATGTAATTTTTAAGTCAGAGGGGATAGCTGTTTCACTGCCTTCTTCACAGATGCACTGCTGTTAGTTTACTGGTAGCTGTTTTAATCACAGTAGGTGGCTAACCTTGGACTATTTCATGCTGCGTTATTTTCTCCAGTATAACTGCACAAAGCAATAGAATATGGTAATTGAATTGGTAAGGAAAGAGAATGTGGCATATATATTACAGGAAAGAGCACTTAAAATGCAAGATGCAGTTTTCAAAATACTTACACAGTAACATTTTCACACTTTTAATTAACATCAGGGAGATTTTCCAGCCTATTCATTGGGATTTTTTTTTCTTCAAGTAGAGGTCTTATTGTTGTAATAATTTCATTTTTTCTCTACTGTTACTCATGCATAAATGTGGTTGTTAGTTGGTATCCAGAACTACCTACTGTGCAAATGAATGGGAGTAAAATATTTTCTACAATGAGCACATACACATCTAGTCAGATGATGACAGCAACACTTCTGTCTGTAATCCAAATTTTCAGTGCTTTTATCTTGTAACCTTTGTTTCTTTCACTTTTCTGTACTCATGACAAAGTTGCAGCAAGGTTTGTGTCTTCAAAGGAACCTCTTTGGTTTTGAAGTTCAGTCCACTCAGGAATGCATGACACATTACTAATTTAAAGGCAGAGTTTCAAAGTTTTTATAATGAGAGTTTTATTTTCAAAATATATGCTTTTTTGGTGTGTTCAGAGAATCAAACATCTCCAGGAAAACTGCCGCTTTTTCTTTTTTTTCCTTTTTCTTTTAGTGGTGCTTTTAGACACTAAATTATTTCAATTCTCTCTGGAGGATTTTGTGTTGAAAAGTAGCCTTTGCTGAGGACAGTGTCACGTTTGCATAACTGCATTCCATATTTTTCCAATTTGCACCACAAGAGAAAAAATAAAGTTTATAGAATTTATCAGGCGCTGGGTAGAGTGCCAAATCCAAGACAAGGTTTTTCTGAAGTCTGCACGTGCCAGGAAGGTAGTGGATAATGGATTGGTAATAAAATGTTGATGCTGGCGAAAATACCGGCCTGCCATGAAAGCCCCAAAAGGAAAAAAGTAAAGCTGCAGCATAAGGATTCTATTGCCAAAACCCAGAGATCAAGCAAATGAATGCAGCTGCCAAGCAGCAACATGAGTGACATTTTTATGGTTGTGAAACTGTTTTTCTAAATCTGAGCTTCCCAAGTGAATAAAAGCACACCAATGTTAATGAATTCCTCCCATCAGGCCTACTGAGGTGCTGTCTCCCAGTGGCTCTATGATCACCAAATATGAGCTCGCAGCAATGGCCTGAGGATGAGACTTCCCTCAGCAGAGCCACTCACAGGTTGGATAAAACAAAGGAGTCCTATGGAAAAGACAAAATTTATTTTCCCTCCTTGAATATTTTTATCATAGACAGCTACATTTGTCTTCATGTTCACTCTTTACATGACACAATCACATTTCAGCTTTCATATTTCAGGTATGTTTACTATACCACAAAGACACTGTTGAGTCTCTGCTAAAGTGGAAAGTTGGAGGTAGGTTGTTGTTCTGTGACTTAAAAGAAATAAAAGGGTTATGTCTGACCTGATCCATGCCACTTCATTAAAGAAAAATGGGAAGACAGAGACTCCTAAACACTTAATAGGGCAGCAATCCCATATTTTCTAAAAGTTCTAGTTTGGTTCACTGTGATATGATGGTGAATAAGGTGTGAAATGCTGTTATTTTCTTAGCAGAAGAGAGCCAGTATATAACACAGAAGGCTTTAAACAGTACTCGGAGTCAAATTTATATGAAATTGAAAAGCTGTGAAAACTGAGAGAAGTATGTCAAATAATACTTTTTTTTTCTGTCCTTAATTTTGTGTGTTTCCTGAAATAGCAAAAAACACAATTATTTTAGAAACTAATTGAAATTTAGTCTTTATTGCATTCTACACATGTTGCAAGCACAGAGGTAGGAGTTTTTTTGGTTGTTGGTTTTTTTTCTGTCTTGGGCTAAAGAGAGAATTAAAAGGATTGCTCAGTATTTCACCAGTCAGAAATACTAGAGAAGAAAAAGAAAATTCCATGGGTAGGACTCTTTGTAGAATTCAAGACACAAACTAGATTTGCTGTGCTACCGAATACTTCCAATGCATTCCTGAATCTATTGCTTGGTCTCTGTTCCACTTTGGCTTGGTTCAGCAGCACTTGTGCACCATACAGGCCATTCTGAGGTAAAGCTGCAATAAAGGCTTTGGAGAGCTCAGCTCATTATCATTTCATTCTGCTTCTCCTCTCTTCTCATGGTTAAATCATATGCTTCATTGGGAATTTTGCTTCTTAGTAAACCTTTAAATAAATCCTTACCAATATTAAAAACCAGAGATGAAAAATACTCTTCCTAATTCATGAGTCTTTGAAATCAGCAGAAATTTGCTCATTAGATTGGACTTTTTAAAATCTATAAAATATATATCTTCTCACTTGGTATATCTAGCCAAAAAACACTGCAACTCTTCCCCTCAAAATGTAATCACAGTTCTCTTGAGCCTTCTGATAGAAATAGATTTCCTTTTATGTCTTTTAAGAGGCATGAAAAATGGAATTATCATATTCATGGGAAGTAATGTGAAGTTGAAAAGAGCAGGGAATGGTCTCTTGTAACTTCTTTGTTTCAGTGGGCCATGGAGACCTGGTACGATCTGAGTAGCTGGCTGGTAAGTGAAGGCACCTGCTATAAATTCCCTCCATTTTTTTCCACGACCAAAGCTGTGTTTTGGCTCTCTGCCAGCGAGCTTTCTCAGTCAGTCTCTTTTCACTCTGTTGAGACCAGAGATGTTTATTTCACACGTTTTCCATGTTGAGGTGGTGTGGCTTCAGACTGCTTACTGAAAACAGAGTGAGGCCCCAGTCAAAAACGCTGGCTGAAGAGAGAGCACATTGTAGCTCAAGAATTTCGGATGGAGTTTGAAAGCAGTTTCAGACATCCTTCGTGATTTGTTGATTTTCATTTTTGTAAAGTAATCTGAGGGTTCTGTGGTGAGTATACACTCTTCTTGGAGATGCCATGTAATTTTTGAGTGAGAATGGCCAAGATTTGGTGGTTTTTGCTTTTGGTGCCTGTTTGTTTTAGATGTTTGTTTGTTTGTTTGTTTGTTTGTTTGTTTGTTTGTTTTTCTAGACTGCCTGACTACTTGATGTGGGCACATGTTAAAAGACTGGATAATTGGGATTTGTTATCACTTTATGAGGTATTAAATATTAAATAGTGTTGATGCTTTAGGTTATAGAAGGAAAAAATAACCAATATGTGGTTGTGAAGAACAATAATGGAATTTTGGACAGTAGGGAATGTGTTCAGAGATCCTGTTGGACTTAATTACTGTGCTTTTTTAACAGTGATGGAGGAAGCACATTATACTCAAAATAGCTCACCAAGGCTGCTTTGGGTAGTTTTAATTCAGAGAATTAAAAAAGAACTTTTGATGGAAAAGTAGCCTCTCAACAGAGAGAAAAAATGGAAAGCAGTAAATTCTTTTGTTTTTCCTTGTTTTTGTGAAAATACATGAAACTTCTAGAGAAGTATAGGGGTGCGTGTGTGTGTGTATCTGAATACCTATATCTACACACTCACATGAATATGTACATATCATAATGAATTTTACCAACAAGGGTTGTCAAGGGTTGGTGGTACTTTTTTTGATCTTTCCAATAAGTAGTAGAATTAACACCCAAAATACAAGTGCACCATAGGGCTTATTTACAAACCTCTAAGAACTTTCACAAATGACCATTTTTGGGCAAATGCAGCATAATTAGGCTTTGGTATGGAAAAGTCTTAAGAATTGTCATGCTGTTTAAATAATTGCAGCAACATGTAAGTATCAACCAGCCGCACATTTTTTTTTCAAGCTTCTAAAAGAATTTCGACAGCACGAATTGGACTGTCAAAACAGTGGTAGATGCTCTTTGAACTGAACTTTGCAATAATTTTTCTTTGTACTATTATGACATTGAGCATTGTGAATCTCAGCAGGCTCAGTGAGTGAAAATGGAACATCACAAAAACTAAATTCCAGAGCTGTCAAATCAGGACACAGAAATAAAATAACTCTTGTATCCCTCTACATTATAAAACTCTTCTGAATAACACTGAACATGGCAACAACTTTGGTGATTGTTAAATGGAACCGTGTCTTGGTTCATGCCTCAAAAAAGCAGTTATGACAAATGACCTGAGCAGAGAGAGAGAGAGGGGAGTTTGGAAAACGAGATCACTTCATTTCAGAATTACTAGTTATTATGGCACTGATAACAGATTTCCATCAAAACAATGCAGAAGTGTGGGAGTCTTTGTGTCGGGATAGACGGTCCTCAGGGACAAAACTCATGCGCTCTGTATAAGCTGGTGTTACAGTTGCAGTTTACTGTAAGGGCGTGGGTATACAGAGTCCTGCTAAGAGCTGCCAGCCGCAGCCCAGAGTAGGACAAAGAGAAAATGGGGGGAATAAGAGGGTGAGGGGGTGAGGTAAGAGAGGGGTGGTAGCAGTAAGAGTAAGAGAGAGATTTCCCATTTACAATACAATAAATCTTCTTCTATGATGAATATTCTAATTTCCGCTAACCAATCTATCACAAGATACAAATTCTATAGCATTTACATACAGCCTATAAGAATCCTTACATTACCATAGTGTGTTATACTTTAAAAACTACTCTTTGGACCCTAGCAAGGTCTTCTCTGACCTTTGGACTTGCTCTCCAGCAGAAGACATTGTTCTATCAAGAGGGGATTACTTTTAGCTGGCCATTCTATTGTCTTCTAGTTATTCAGTAACTGAGGTTTGGTATCTCAAAAGTGGCTTTCATTTCAATCTCCCTCATGGTTTCCATATTCTCAGAATCTAAGCATTCATATTTGTAAGGTCTTCCTGGTTCATCCTTTCCAACACAGAGGGCTTTCAAACTGAACTAATCTTAACTGGTCTAAGTGTCCCAGGCATTGTAGCCTCTGTTTTGTTAGGAGTTAATAGCCTAATCAATTAGAAGAAAAACGACAAAAAATTAAGCATGTCTCTGAGTACAGGCTTCATTTATCTGAGTCAATAATTCCTGTGCAGAATTGCGAGTAGATTTAATGTTGCAGGCCTTCCAATTTGAATTTTTAGGATAAGGCTAGACTTCCAAACAGATTCACTGGTAGCCCACTCCAAGGGCAAGAAAAATTCCTGTTGTCCCAGCAGATGTTGTAAGAGTCCTCTAGATTTTTATCAAAATGCAGAGGTAAACAGGGTAGAAGAACCTACTGACTATAAGGCAAAATAATTGCCTTCAGCTGAAAATTCAGAAAAGCTTAAGTATCTCGGCTAGTAAAGCTTTTGACAGTCCTGTGTTTCTGTTTGTTAGCTTTAAATCTGTGTTATCAAAGTCTTGCAAATCTCTTGCAACCAGATATAATTTTCAGGCAGGGTTCTTTAAAGGTAAGTGACTTTGAATTTCATGATTGCAAACCACTCAACAAACACAACTGCAAAAAAATCTGTTGATTTAATATGATTAAAAAGTGACATAATTTTGGATTAAAGGAAAATAATTAATGTAATGAAATATTTGTCATATTCAGTTTTAAAAGCTAGACATAAGCAAAACCAATAGAACAAGCATTCATTTTCCTGTGGGCCATCTACAGTCTATATAAGATGCAAAAAAGCCAATACAGGCCAGGCAAAATTCCATTTTCTAGACACTTATAAAGAGAAGCCTTTTAGATGAGGTATGCCCGCAATCTGGAGGATATCAGAAGAGTAAGCAAAAATTTCTGAAAGAAGACCAAGAAATTTGTTACACTGCTTTAGTCATTGGCCTGTCTTATTTAAAATGCTTTCGTTTCCACAGAGCCTATAAATTCTTTCTTGAAAGTTCAGTAAAATTATGTAGCCCTATAAACATCTGATCTGAGCTATAAATCACACTTTGTTCAGAAGTTTGGGTCTGTGACAGGAAGAAAATAATTAAAATGATTCCCTGAGAAGAAAGGGCAGACTGAGTATTTTGGCAGACATTTTCATTACTGGTATTAAGGGATGAAGGCTCCCCTCATAGTAGGTATACCTTGAGTTCTCCAGCAAAAGTGACTTACAATGAAATTTATAAGGGAATGAGTCTGGCAAGAAAAAGCCACCAAAAAAAAACCCAGAGAAAGGAAGGCAATAGAGAACAATTGAAATGCAACTGAATTTCCTTGTGGATATTAAATGACAGTAGGGGAAGTAGGGTTCTCATTACATCTGAATCTATTTGCCTGGGAAGGGCTGGCAAAAAATAATCTGCACGTTCCTCACAGAGATCTGACTGCTGTCACCCCACTCTCCACACAGAGTCTAATGCTGTATTTCACATAACTTGATCTGGGACCTATAAAGTCTTTTGGAGAAAAGTGGTAAAATTACTTCAGCTGTTGCTGGATTTGGGTTTGCTAGTTTATTCGAAGTTTTGGAGAGTAGTGTTGCTACTGCATGTAGGCAATTTTAAGTGACCTAGTAGAATAAAAGACTGGAACTATTATAAACTACTGTTAGCAGTTAAAAGAGAAGGAAGTGCAAAGTACCATCATTATCATCAAGACACTTTTTAGCCTAGGAGACCTAATGTGATTTAAGGTAAAAATCCTTGCTTTGGGAAGTACTCTGTTTACTGTTATACTGAAGAAATACGCCTTTCAGTTCTGAGCTCTTTAGCAAAGAACTTAACCTCCATCACCCAGTACACTTAGATCACCTTTTATGAAGTAAACGGAGCCAAATTGCCCTGAAAGAAAAATGGAAAATACCTTTTGTACCGGCACTGGAGCCAGTAGCTGTATTTGCTCTGACTCACACTGAGTTGTTGCCCTTCCACTCCTCCCCACTCTCTCCAAAGCCATGATTAAGTACTAGATAGAAAGTCCGTGTTTCAGACAGCCAAGGGATTGTGGGAAAGAAGTGATCTGTGATTTAATCCAAGTGATTTCCTGGGTGTGAATGGGTAATGCAGAGACCTCAAAAGTCTGTGTAGAATTACCAAAAAAAAACAAACAAACAAAAAAAAAAAAAAAAACCAAAAAACCCAAACAAACAAACAAACAAAAAAAAACCCAAAAAGACGCAACCAGTGACTTTAGAATTACTTGATGCTTTCGGACTCATCACATTTTGAAAAATGGCTTTTTCTGAATCTGGAATGTTCTATGTAGGACATAGGACAATGAGGGTCTTGAATAACTCAAGGCATAGCCTTAAGTGTAGTGTATTTATGCTCATGATATTCGGGTTACATATCAGTTGGGAGACACATATCTATAAAATCTGACCCTTTATCTGATACAGAAAGAAATCCCATTAAGATGTTGGGGTTTTTTTTCCACATTAGCTGCTTTAGGCAATTGTACCACATACAGCAGCTTGGAGAAACTGAAGGGATAGAGAAATACAGATTTGCCTTATTTGACAAGTTTGTTCCTTCCATTGTTAATAAAAATTATTCCAGTAGTGTTTCTGTAACAATCTGTACATCCCTGTGTTCTGTGTGTCAGCATTCTAGAATGGGATACAGAAGTGCCTGATGTGGATAACAAGCTAGCCTGGTAGTAAGAGTAGCACATCTCAATGCTGTGGTAACAAACATTAATTTCATGCTAAGAATAGAGGATGCTAAAATACCTTTTTTCTTTTTTTTTTTTTTTCTTTTTTTTTTTTTCCCTTCTTAAGTTGCTGGAAAACATGACATTTTTCATACTTTTCAGGCAGGACACAAGTGAAGATCTGTTCGAAGGACGTGTGAAAGAAATGAACTTTGCATGTAAAAGTACTTCAATAAATACTTTGACATTAAGATTAAAATTGGAGCACATTCCATTCCCCTGCACATTGCCTTCCCCCTCATTTCTTCCTCCTCACTACTTTCTGAATTTGCTTGTCTTCAAGTAACCTGAATTATGTTATTATTCCATACAGGACTTTTGGACCACTCAGGCTGGTATCACTGGCTGAGCTCCTTCAGTAAAATAATACCTGTCATCTTTTTTTTCTCTGTAGTCGCCAGCTCAACACAGATCAGAAAATAAGACAGAGTATTTTTTTCTCTTTTGTAATTCATAATAAATCTAATATGCTTTTGTTATTTTTCTGCAGGTTGCTTTGTGTCAGAATAGATCTAATCTAGCTTCCACAAATACCACCACCACCCAGCAACAGAAATGGTTTTAAAAGAACAAATAAGGTTAAATTGGCAAAGTAAGTCTCTCTTGATGTGATTTCAGAAAAATTTATGTGACCCATAAGTACAAAATGATGAAGTCTGTTTCCCGCTGGAAAAGGCAGTCTTTCCATTTGTGAGGTGGGAAAGGAAGTGGCATTCAATGTTTTTTGATCATAGTTTCCTTGAAATCCTTCAGATGCAACATCCCCAGAGACCCTTTTGCTGAGAGGAACAGGGATTCAGTGACTTCCTAGGGGAAAAAAAAAAAGCCAATGTGTCTGTCTTTGAGAAGTTATGCTGGAGTACACATTCTTCTTTCTTTCTTCTGTGTTTTCAAATTGTCTCCCAGGGCAGTATTATGAAAATGTAAAAATATTTTATGCTGTCTTCAGTAAATATGATTGCCCAAGATATTAAACTCTAAAGGATGTTATTAATCAGTAGAAATGATACATTTAAGGCCAAAGAAAATTTGTTTTTCCTTTGTGTTCATATTTTTCTCATTTAAAATGTAAGTTTTGTGGATCATCTGGGACAAAAATATTTCCTACTTGAGGCCATTTATATTAATTATCACAAAGCCTTGTTTTTGTAAATATTTAATTTACAGAAAAATAATTAGATAAAAAAGTTAAAGGACACCAGATGCCAGAAGGAATCATATTTTCTGCAACATTACTAAAAGCCAAGGTGATATATCCTGATTTTGCCTACAGAAATAAGCATTTGTCTTTGGGCAAATATGTCTATAATTTCACATTCACATGTGTCATCATCAGTCTCCCCAGATTCCTGCATGTCAGTCAAGGCATTGAGAGTCCTAGGGACACAGGGTGAAAAAATGAGAGCAAACAGTTCCAGAGACTGGAGAAGATGAGCTTGTGATATTTGTTGAGAAGCAATTTTTAAAGGGAATATTCCAAAGCCCTTGTTTTTGTCTTGCTTTGTTTGTTTGGTATTTGGGAGACTCGTTCTGTCAGACGTGGAACTCTCTTGCTTGCAAAGCACTGCTGATTTCCAAATGCAACACCCAAGTGAGGTGAAGCAGACTGTATCAGCTGGTGAGAGGTTGGTGAAGCCCTAGACTATCCAGAGGCATCGTTGTGCTGCAGCTCTGTATGAAGTGCACGGTCTCTGAAATGTGCAGTTGCTCCAAACAAGATCTGGCTGCCCAGGGGAGTGTCTGTTTTGGGCCTGTTGCTGTGGAAACTAATGGAGTTCTAAAGTCAGCAGTAAGATTTCCTTCTGCTTTGATTCCCTGAAGAGGATGAGCAAGTCCGATTCAAACACAATTGTTCAGTGTGCAGCTTTAGCAGAGGGAATAAAGATAGGAAGGAGAATAAATCTGTATTAGGTTTCAGGTATTTTGTTTGTGCTACTGATGCCCTTTTTTAACCTTTCTTTTTCATTTCTGCAGAGCATTACCTTGTGTAAGCTCTGCTATGCTAAAATCAGTCAGATGATTGGGAGTGATTTTTCTTCCCTATGTGCAGGAAGTTGGTGGTTTTGGTGGGAGTCTACATTCTTCTCTCAGCCATGATGGGGAAGTAGAAAGCTTCCTGCTCCCCCAGAATGATCATATGCTATTTTTGACCTTTTCCAGTAATGCACATTGTGGGGTTTTCTGTTTGGTGGTTGGTTTTTATGTAGGGTTTTGGTTTTTTTCCCTGCAAGCAAATAGAAGCACAGGATGTGGCATGAAGGGAGGAATTTGCCAGTGTCAAATTGTAGCTCTCTTCTAACTGGGCTCAGGGAGTTACCCTTGTCTATGTTCCCTTCTTTTCCTCTGCCTCTGACAGCCCCCACCTTACGGTTTCATCATTGTCTAATACTGGATTGCAGAGAATTAATTTTAGATTTCCTTTTTTGACTTTTGTTCTGCAACTTGTCATCAGTGCTAAGCTACTAGTTACAAAGTACATTCTTCCAACATTCTCGAAGTATTTTTTTCCTCAAAAGCCTGCAAAGTGTTCAGCACATTTCCTGCAAGGGTGTGCAGAAGCCTATAATTTGGGAACCAAACAATGTTCAGTGGATGTTTAACCAAAAGTTGAAACAGAAATATGACTGCTGTTACCTGTAAAAAGATGTCTGCTTGATGATTTGAAAGCTGCCTTCTCCTGGAAAGGCTTACAATTTACATGCTTTAGGAAAACCTCTTAATGGCTAGGCCAAGATTGCTGCTGCAGTTGGAGAGAAGGTACTTCACGTGTTTCTTTTGTGTTCCCTTAACCTGAGACTAGCTGTCCAGTGGGTTCCTTTGAGTAAATCAGCCTTCAGTACTCTCTTTTTCTGCCACCTGTGCCACTAAGGGTCCTTAAACTTGAATCATGGGATAGTGCAGTAGCAGGTAAATGCAAGAGAGGACAGTGTTCCTGGGAGGTGTGATACCATTGAATGCTAGAGAATCCTGCCTGCAGGCAGATACAGTTCTGTAACACCTCCCTGAATCACCCAAACCCTCTCTGAATCACCCAAAAATGCCTTGGATCAGTTAAGTGAGGAGTAAATATCATCTGTCTTGCAGATGGGGCAGTTTTGATGTGTCTATTCAAATGAATGATCAATGAATCAAAACAGAAGTTTTCCTTATTCAGTAATCATTATCAAAGCTATTCAGCAGTCTTAATTTGGGGGTTACTGTGGTTATTCCCTGTGCCTCCCTCTGGTTCCTTGGCTAGCTCAGTACCAGGAGGAGGCTTGGGAGTCCCAGGAACGAGATAAAAAATCACAGAGGCTCCTTTTCCCGGGATAATCCAAGGCTTATTCCCGAATGCTTCCAGGGTAAAAAGAGACCAAACCAAGGAGTCACAGGGACTTTTCAAATCTCCGGTGATGGCACGGGAAACTGAGCCGCAGGCAACGGGATTGCACTGGTGGGGAGGAGCTAAGGGAGGGCTGAACCAACTTCACATAACTGCAGGAGGACAAAAGGTTTCACCGACTTCTGGGGAATCCACCGAGGGCCTGAGGGGGTGGCTATGGATGCATAGCTACGCCCCCAGGTAATGAGCGCATAGGGGCCTTTGGTTTTCCAAGTTTCTGGGTTCCTAATCAAGACTGGTGGACGCTGGGACAATTTGAACTGATTACCACTGTTAAAGCGACGTACCACAGGTGGACTCATATTTTCAAATGAACAATTCAGAAAATTGATAGTGAACAGGGCTTTACAGAGCTTTTGCTGTGGAGACATCCACACAGTTGAACTGCTCTGTCTCGCCAGGACCTGTTTGAGCATCTGGTGGGCACGCTCAATCACAGCTTGGCCTGTGGGGGAGTGGGGGATGCCAGTTTTATGTTCCACTCCCCACTGCTGTACAAACTCTAGGAACTGCTTGGATGTATACGCTGGGCCATTATCGGTCTTAATTTCCCTAGGGATCCCCAGTACTGAAAAGGCTTGAACTAGGTGGTGTTTGGCATGCAGAGCCTTTTCTCCTGCATGGGCAGAGGCATAAACTGCACCCTAATATGTGTCAATGCTTACACGAACATATTTGAGGGGCCAAAACTGTGAATGTGTGTGATGTCTTTCTGCCACACTTCATAGCTGCCAAGGCCCCAGGGATTAACCCCCATACCCAGTGATGGCATGGCCTGGAGCTGGCAGCTAAGACAGGTGGCCACAATGGCTCAAGCCTGACTCTGTGTTAGCTGGAACTGACGGATCAGACTTGGCACATTCTGATGGTATTGCTGGTGGCTCAGTTTTGCCTGTTGGAAGATGTCAGAAAGGCGTGCTTTCTCAGCTGGAGCTGCAAGGGAGTCTGCCTTATGATTCCCTTCTGCGATCTCACCTGGCTACTCGGTATGTGACATGATTCGCATGAATCACATAGAACAGATGCTCATGATGTGAAAATAAATAGATTAGTTTTGAAAGCAACCTGAAGAGATGCTCGTTCTCGATGTCTTTTAGAACTGCCTGCTCTGCTCTGGACGCTAGCTCCTCCACATAGGCTGAGTCGGTTACCAAATTTATTGGCTCCGAGAACTTCTCGGCTCTCAGAACTGTGGCCAGTGTGGCTACCTGGGGCGACCCCTCCACAAACTCAACATCAGCTTCCTAATACTGAGTCTGGGGATTTCTCCAAGTCATCACCGACTTGTGGGAAGCCCAGGACGTGTCTGTGAACAGTGTGAGAGCTTTGAGAGGCTGAATGAATGAGGTGGAACTCCTCATTAAACAGTTTGTGAGATGGGGTGTGGACTGGTATTTGTCCACTGTGACTGTCCAGAGATAAATGGAGGTTGGCATTGCTCTGGAGCAAGTGCTCAAACATTTCTTTGGTCAACCTTTCAGGAGAGTTCCTACCCTCCTCAGAAAGTTTAACCGGGAGGTGAATACATGTAAAGTCACAACCAGCCAGCTCACACAGTCTCATCCTTGCTTTCCAAGTCAGCTGAGCTATCAGCTCTTGTGGCTTGGTGATGGTCTTGGATCTTTGGTGGGAGAGGAAGACCCATTCTATGATTAAGAGTGGATTTTTCTGCCCCTCAATCCATTGGAATATCAAACCATGCAGGTGTGGCAGTTTTCCCAGGACGATGGATTTGAAAGACAGCTCGGGCTGATAACAGTGAGCCAGGGTCTGACCCAGTTCAAAGATCCACACAAGGAATGGAGGTCTGCTAGGGTTTTGGGATTGCTATGGATTTCCAATTTCTGCGGAACAACGGTCCGTGCAGTGATCTCCAAGCCCAGGCATTTCCAAGGTGGCATCCTTTGGACTTTGTCCTCCTGCAATTGAAATCCAGCAGAGGTTAAAACTTTTACCACTAGGTCAAGTGTGTGTTGGAGTATCAGATTATCAGGAGCACACACAAGCACATCATCCATGTAGTGTAAGATGACAGCCTCCCTTTTTTGCGAGCGCACAGGGGGCAGCAATGAGGCCACATACCACTGGCAGAATGAAGAACTACCCTTCATTCCCTGTGGGAGCACTTTCCAGTGGTAGCACTTCACTGGGGCTTCTCGATTGATCGAAGGACCGAGAAGGCAAACCATGGGGCATCCTCAGGGCATAGGGGAATTTGGAAGAAACATCCCTTGATGTCCAGGACAGCCAATTGCCAATTTCGGGGAAGCATCGCTGGGGAAGGCAACCCAGGTTGGAGTGACTCCATGTCCTCAATTACTTTATTACTCGGAGGTCATGGAGCAGCCTCCACTTGTCCTTCCCTGGTTTCTTTATTGCAAAGACCGGGGAATTCCAAGGGTTTGTCATCTCTTCTATGTGGTTTTTAGCCAATTGTTTCTCCACAAGCTCCTTGAGCGCCTTGAACTTTTCCTTACTCAATGGTCACTGTGCTACCTATTTTGAGGTGTCATCCAGCCACGTTAATTTTTGGGCAGTGTGCTCTACAGTGTCCGCCTCTAAAAATCCTAGGGAATCTTAGGGATAATCAGTTTGACTCCCCACTGGGACACAGTGTTTCTCCTCCATAGGGGGCACTTATACTCTGTAACAAACGGATGGACACTAGCCAATTTTCCCTCCGGGCCCTCAATTTGCACCATGCTTTTTGAGATCTTTGCCAATTTGATCTCTCCTACACCTTGGATTTTGCCAGCCACGGGTTGCAACTCCCATTGCGACGGCCACAGCCTCTTGGACATGATCGTCACATCTGCTCCTGTGTCAAGCACCCCTTCCACATGGAGATGGTCTGATCCATGGGTTAGGTTGCATGCTATAGAGGGTTTTTCCTCACCCACCACTTCTGCCTCGTAGACTTCAGGGGATTTTCCATCTACTGTGACCTCCGCTGGAATGTGAATAGCCTGGGTGAGGATTTGCCCCTCGACCAGATAGAAGGGTGGGTCTGGGCAGCGCACCAGGAGAATGAGGTGAGCAATGTCTCCCTTGATGGTCATAGGAGCCACCTCAATCTCCAGGCCTGTGTGTGCTGTGTCCCCAGTAATAATATACTCACTGTCCAGTTCCATGTGGTTTATCATCACGTCCAGTAAGTTGTTTGGCAGGTGCACTGCAGTATTGTCCAGTAGACATGAAATGAAAGCCTTTGGTAGTCATGAGCCTAAAATGGCCACGAGGCTGCCAAACCTTGTTAATTAAAAATTTGACATTTTCATTTTCCTGCATCCCACACTCTGCTTCCCTTCCTCCCCCTTTTTTATTAAGAGAGAGGCTTTTGCCAGTGTGGAGCCTGCTCCACTTATATCTTTGCCCATAATTATGTCAATGGTGGATCCGTGCTGTGGCCTCAGTTTTTTTGTTTGTTGGTCCTCTTCTATTGCTGACTTTGTGGACAGTCTCTGGTGAAGTGTCCTGGCTTTTTGCACTGGAAGCAGATGACATGTTGCAGCTGCTGTGGTGACATTGTTTGCCTCCTCACTCCTGGTGTTACAGCAGCAGTAGTCTTTGGGTGTTCCAGTCCCAGATTCCTCTCATGTGCACTGAACAGTTCTGCTTTTCTGGTGCAGGCTTCTATCATCTGTGCAAGACTAGGTGAAGGCTCAAGGGGAAGGCTCAGAATGACCCTGCAGTAGGTTTCATTAGCATTCCTCTGAGCCATCTCCTTAATCAATTCTGCCTGTATTGCTGGGTCATGCACTTGCCTCTCCGTGTGTTCGAAGATGGTCTACAAATTGCAAGAAATTCTATGATGCAAACTGTTTAATGTAAACATAACAACCCTTGACTTCAACCATTGGTAACTTGTTAAAAGTCTTTACTGCAACATTACTGATCTTATCCAAAACAGATTTGGACAACACCTGCGTTTGTCTCTCAGGGCAGTGCCAATTTCCTTCACCACATAAATGTTCATAGGTAATGGCATTCCCATCACTCTCTTGTGCATCATCAGAGCTTTGCTGAAGCTCCTGTAGTAGTACCCTTAGAGACCCTTCTCCACATGTTCTTCCACAAATCATACTCTGAGGGGCTCAACAGAGACTGGAAAATGTCTTTTATATCCGTTGGTACTAATTCATTTGAACTAAAAGTGGCTCTCGTTATTCCTTTAAAAATTTCACTGCTTCTGCCAAATTCCCTTTGGACTTTACAAATTTCTTTTTTATCTTGATAGGACAAAGGCTGATAACTTCTCTTGCCATTTCTACTACCAATATAAATGACAGGGGCTACTGATGGAATGTCTTCCTCTTCCTGGTTCTGACCTCCAGGGCATGCTCCCGTGCTTCCACCCACCTGGGATCTGGGAAGCAATCCACCCTCCACCCCACAGAGTCCGGTGAGGGGCTGGTCCCCCTCCCCACGCTGGGGTTTTGGGAGCGGCTGCCCCCGCCCCTTCCCCCTGGGGCCCTGGGAGGGGCTGGGCACCCCCTCCCCCACCGGGCCGGTAGGCTGCTCACTCCTCCCTGCTGCAGGATTAGGATTTCGCTGCTGTAGTTCCATTGACTTCAATGGCATGACTTCTGCATCTCAGGGGAACGGAAAAAGTAGCTGGGCTCATGTTTTCAAAGTTTCTTTTAATTCTAGTTATGAAGTAGGTCATGACTTTCGCTTACCATGTGTTTCCCATAAAAGTCCTGGCTGCCTTGAGTGCTGTATTATAGGTTGTCTGGAAGCTCCAGACAAGGTGCATGCACTATGCTAGAAAGACTTTCTGAAATATCTTGTGTACACTAGCTGAGGTTGCCACAGCTGCTATGGCTGCAGTGTCTGCATGCGGTCACAGTTACAGTGTTCACACTGAAGCGTTCTCCAGAAAAATATCCAATGATGAAAGGGCATCAGTACATACAGAAAAATGTAAAAACAAGTTTAAAATAAATCCGTGCGACATCTGAGGACAGCAAAAAAGACTATGCAGGACAATCCAAGCCTGTGCTTTTGTGGACAGTGGCAGGGAAGGGAGTACTAAAAGCACATGTCAAAACAAATACATTGAAGGATATAAGAAATATTTTCTCCTTTGAGATTTATCTTTTGTAACAAAAACCAAGATTGAGAGTTAAAAGAAAACTAAACAGTGCTGTTTCAGTGTAGAATTGCATAATCTTCAGCTTGTAGAAGAGCAGTTAATGGGTGATCAAATAAAGCCAGCACTTTACTGAACTATTTTATTAAACGTACAGTTTATTTGGCATGTGGCAATACAAACTACCAGGATTTCATGCTGGGGGTGGTGTGTGGGAAGTGTTGTTTTGAGGTTTATATTGCTCCTTTCCTAATGGTTATAAACTTTCAAATCTGGAAAACTGATCATTTGCATATAAAAAGTCACCTTTAGGGAAGAAAAAAGTAAGTTTGCTAGTTTTTTTACCTTTATTTCTTTCTTGAAAAACTATGTTTTTTCAGCCTTGCTGAATTCAATGAAAAATCTTCCATTTTCAGTTATCATTGTACACTATTTAATATTCGTGTCATCTCAGTCTTGTGGCGTAGGTGGTCTTACAACCATTGTTGTGGTTTCCTTTCATGGGGCAGATTGTGCTGCATACCAAGGATATAGTCCTGGGACAGTATAGCTGTCTTCAGTGGTATTCTAGAAGGGACATTGATGGCTTGGTAATATTTCTGGGAAGGGAAGGAGAAAGGTTTGCGGAAACGATTGTCCGCAGCGTAGTTGAGCTGCAGAGCAGACAGATGAGCTGCTGGCGTCTGGTGTGTTCCCCCTCAGCCAAGGCTCAAGTGCCAAGGTATGATGTCATGGACTAATGGATCAGGCTGGTGCTGGTGCATCAGGACTACTGCTTCTGTTCTAAGGAACAGTTTCCTGCAAAGGCCAGAGGTAAACTTTAATGAAGAATAAGGTCTAGACAGACAGGTTTTGGGCAGAGTCCTGCAATTCACTGCTTCTGCAAAGAGGCAACTGAGTAGCCACAAATTCTGGGCTTGACCCTATTCTGGTTAAAATTTGTGGGCTTTCTGCTGAAAAAAAATTAGAATTACTAAAGCTGTTGGAATTCTTAATGGCTTTGAAAGACAAAGATTTAGAAACCAACATTCCTGCTATTAAAAAAATAATTAAAACAGCCGAGCTAATTTCATGTCAGTGAGTGATCTCTTTTTGGTTAATTCTGTACAAAATTTTAATAAATTGCTCTGTAATTTAGGAGAAGGGGAAGAGAATAATTACTGGCATGAAATAGAGAAATTCTGAACAAAGATGATGACCATAAAGTCTTCCTGTCTGTGCTCTAGTATGGCTTTCATCATCTGACATATAGATATGATAACTGAGGAAACTATGTGATGGCTTAAGTGGTTTTTGGAATAGCGAGCCTTTCCTGAGCAGACAGAACCTTGGATAGAAGGATCAGGGAAAAGGCAAATGTCTTGCTCAAAAATCTGTCTTCTCTGCATCTAAATGAAGTTGGGACTGTAAGGCTTTTATGAGGAAAAGCTGATGATTAAGTCTTTTCAGTGCGCATAAGCAAGTTATAAATCTGGATCTGAACTCTGCAATGTGACTGACTGTACAGCAGGGTGTATCTGAAAAGCTATAACTTTGAAATCTGTGGAAAGATTTTGCAATCCATTCTCCAGCTCTGCACCTTGAATTAATCAGTTGCAACTTATACTTCTGTTTTGATTATGGAACACTTGAGTAACTTACATAGCAGTACAGGAGCTAGATTTATAGTGGAACTGTATTAATCCTTGTGAGATAAATATTGAAAAATTCTATTTGTAGGCTAAAGAGAAGGAAAATGTGTCGGAAGGTGAGAGGCATCTGGTTGTGTATTTAGTCTTTAGTATCTGTTTAGCAGGGGTGTTCATAGATAAATAGGAGCAGTCTTCTTTGTTACAAGGAAAATTCTCACTGAGTTTTATATTTCTTTGTTGTCTAGGTTTGTTCTGTAGAATTATTCTGACTTATTCATCAACAGGTTTACCCTGACAAAATGAGATCAAGTTTGTGTTTTCTGTAATATGTGAATGTTAATAAATAGTCATGTTATGGCCAGGTATATTTGATCTGAATTCATTACATTAGTCAAACTCACTTAGCAACTATTATAAACCTCAAGAAATTATTCAAGGGTATAAATGGCATCTTATTTTTGAGGTGGCTAAATCTGAACTTTTGTTAAGTATCAAGAAAAACTTAGAAGTAAAGTTGAAGGAGCTCCTCTGCACAAAAAAGGCCAGAAAAACACAGGAAAGTTTGGAGGTTGGTTTACTTTCTGCTTGGGATCTGGTTGTTGTTGTTTTCTTTCATTTTCTTTTTCTTTTTTTTTTATTTAATATTTTTAATTTATTTGTTGTTCTGGTTTTGCTTTGTTCTGTACCTCTACTTCAGAAGACTTAATGCAAAGGAGAGCTTGAATTTAACACCCAAAGGATGAAGAAAGGCAGTATCTAATTCTTTAGAATTTTCTGTTGTTATGTAACTAGTAAAAGAAAAATGGATATTTTTTTCAAAGATCAAAGGGTTGTCTTGTTTTTCTTCTTCAAAGAGTTAGTTACCTCCTGCCCGTCAACAAGTGAGAATAAAATATTTGTGGCTTACTTTGCTAAAGTGGCCCCAATTATTTTACTTTTTTTTTCTTCCTGGATTGTTTGAACATTAATCAGGACTCTCTTCTGGAGCAGTGTCAAGAAACCTTGATGTATCTCTAGTAATGTTTTCTGAAAGATGTGCATCACGATGTGAGGAATTATTTTTTGTACATTTCCCTGTACTCAATTTCTCTTTACTCTTCTGCCTATGACTCAGACATTTTACCATTTCTGTGTGGAAATGGAGGCCTGTCCACATTTGTCAAAGCTCTTAAAGCTGTCCCCAAGTCATTCTCCCATGTCATTGGTAAATGTGTCAGATCTGGTGTGTAGAAAAAAAAAGAGGGGAAGGAGACAGGAAGTGGTTCATGTGTTGGTTCCCATCTAAATTACAGCAAAATCTACCACAAAAATAAATTTTATGGGCTAACACATTTAACAAAGCAACTATTCACATTGTGTACCCATCTCACTGGTTCTTTTCTCAATAGGTACAAAACATTCTCCTTCCTGCAAATTACCATATGGAACTGAGGGACCACATGAGATGGAGCAGAATGAGATGTTGTACAGCAAGATCATTAGTGATCTATAAATGCTAGTGAGAATGTTTTGTACCTGTTACACTTACCTGAAGGTAACTTTGCAGCAAAGCTAAAATGCTACTTACTTTTTTTTTTTTTTTTTTTTTTTTTTTTGAGTGAAGCATGCTACTCTATCAGTCTGGATTATACCTGTTGGATTCTTGTGCATACAGGTATACGGTTGATTATGCAGTTAGGAAAATGTGCTGCATTTTATTTATCTGTTTTTCAGTATCAATTCTTTGTGGTTGTATTTATCCTTTAACTTATAATTGGTTTTCAGAAATTTAAATCTATCCCAGATAGATCTGGTAGCATTCTTGGGTTTGAATGTCCTTTAATTTTCTTTACTATCAAAAGAGGCTGTACATAAGACAGAAATATTCATGTCTCATCCTTTTTCATTCTCAGTTTAGGCTGCATCCATTTTATTCCAGTCACTCTTAGTAAATCTAAGGGCCATTGTAGAGCTGTGAATATGGTTCTTTCAGCAAAAAAAAAAAATTATAGCTCTTTTTTTTTGGTAGAGGTTTCTTTTGTGAAGCCACTCAGAAGTGGAGAACTCTATTTATCTCTTTCATACTGAATTTTGGAAAAAGCAGGCTGGATGCTGGGAACCCACTGATCTCCTTGCCCTCACCACACAAGTTCTAAAGGATTTTTTCTCCCCAAAGTGCCTTGCTACATAAACAGTTTACCTGTTTACCAGACTCATTCCTAGGTATGAAATAAATTTCAGTGACTCAGTGCTTTCTATTTAGCAATATTACCAGTATTCAGATGAAGGTGGTGGAATTTTCCATACTCTCTATGGCAAATAGTTTATTTCCAGCACATCTGAAAGACTTACTGCAGATTCCTTTCTGATATCACTTCTTTTTAGAAGCTGAAGAGATATTTTTGGTATCTCAGAACTAGGTAATATATGAGTCTTTACACATTAATTATATTACACCAGTAATCATTTCCCCAGCTGTAAAATGAATGGAACAGCTACAAACAGAGAGTTCTCAGGTATGCGATATGAAATGTGAACATAACATGAACAATTTTCTACAGTCACAATATGAAAGGCTGCTGCTGCCTGCGGACCATTCTGTGGTCCATAATTATTTTATTTAATCATAATCTTTGATCTTATACATCAACATTCAGACACTTTAGGTGAGGTGCTGCACTTATCTGCAAGGGATGCCTTTGTTACTGCATAGATCCCCCATTTGATTGTTGTCAAGTCTCTGTCTATGTGCCCACAAAAAAAATGGATCTGGGCATATAGGGAATCTTGAGCCCATGTGTTACTCATGAGTGAATTTTTATTTCATAGACTAAGAAATTAGTAAGATTCTCTACTGCCCTTTTGTGTCTGTCTGGGTGCTGCTGTATATTTTATCAGCTTGAAAAAGAGGTCAAGAACTCAGCAGGCAAGAAAGCTGAACTTTTAAGATTTATTTTTCAGGATAAAGGCAAGCAGGATCAAAATATTTCTTTAATCTCTATTGGAGAAGATTCCTCTGTAAGTCTTTCCTAAGTTGTGTGCTAAACAGTTGGATGTGTATGCATTTTTCATGTGTGTACTTATAAGAACAAAAATGGATATTGGGAGCTATTCTAATATATTTTTTCCATTTTGATGAAAATTCTACAGAGATCAATGCTGGTTGGCTACTTCACATGAATGCAGCTTGCAGAGACTTTGTATCTGGCTGAATGTAATGTTGGTGTAGAAAAAGAAATGCTTAATTAATTCCTTGGTTAAAAGATCTCACATGGTAATCAAATCCCTTTGTATGAAAACAAACTTCTTTTGCTTCAGATGTGAGTTAAAACCCACCAAACTCTTGACTGGGAGCCAGTGAATCTGAGTCCGCCCTAGCTAAAGCATCAGGACACCCCAGTTTGCATCACGTGTATCATCTCCCAGTAGAGTCAGTGTCAGGATTGATTTTGGTGGAAGTCGTAGGTATCCTATTGTAATTGTCCTCCTCTCCTTCAGATTGTTTTCATAGCTCCACTGAAGTGTGAAGGACAGGTCTCTTACATGATCTTTAGTGTAACATGGAGTAATTTGCATGGCTGAGTCATTGATCTGACTTACAGTCACTTGAGACTTGATGTTTAGCAGTGAATGGAGAATAATTGGACTGAGGGCGGTGGCATTGGGTATAAAAAGGGGTATGGAAGAATAATGAAGTCCTGAAAAGCAGAATGAATTGATATCTTGAAAAAAATTACAAGGCTGAACAAATTCTTCTGAAAAACAATTTGGCTGAATTCATCCTAGAAAAGTCTTGTGTGGCCATAGCCAAAGTGGTAATTCTTGTCTTGACCATGAGTTTACAGTACAGTATTTTCAATGTTAAATACAGAGAGATGTATTTAGTGTGTATATATAGAGTAGCTTCAAATAATGTATAGTGTTATTATGGCAAAATGTTTCATCCAATAGATTCATTTTTCCTCCTCTAAAGGTTTTGATTGAATGTCAACTTTATAATGAGTAACAAAACACTTATTTGATAATTTAAAATTTGGAAAATAGATCACAAATGTTAGACACTGATTTTAGTGAGAGGGTGCAATATTCTTAACAAAATTTACCTCTTTTCCTCTGTGTTTCCTTTTCTACACCTGATTTACTTGATCATCACCATATTTTTGACCTGTAGTTTTATAGGCATTGTCTATATTTCAATTAAGGGATTGGAGGGCTACAAAAGAAGTTCCTCTGGAGCGTTCCCTAATTTTATTTTTTACAAAGTATTTAAGTGTAATGTTTCCATATGTGCTGCAGCATTCTGTATCCTTAATAGCCTGAATGATAGGCCGCCATTATCATTATTATCATTTTCATTTCTTCATGACTCATTTCCTTAAAATGAAGCTATGACCAGTTGGTCATTTATTTAAGGAGAAATATTGTTAATTTGTCAATTCCATCATGGTCTGAGAATGCATGAAATTCATTCTCTTTGCATCTACCCATATACTTGCTTAGTATATTTTTAAGTCATGCTTGGGATATTACTGGATTTGTTGGTAATTGTGTTGGTTTCATGTGCTAAGGGAAGGCACCACATGGCCGGGAGGTGGAGGGGCTGTCCCATCTCTGGGAGCTTCCCCTGTGAGCTGCTAGAACCAATCAGAGAGCTGGTTGGTGGTGGGCAGATCGGGAGACAAGTGGAGGATTGTTTCGCTTTCACAAATCACATTGGATTAAGTTAACTAGATTCTTTTGGCTTCCGGCCTCCGGAGGTACGGTGGCCTCTGGCTGGGGCCCTGGCCCAGCTCCAGGTGCAGCCTGGGGCCCAGCCCGGCACCCTAGCCCCAGCTCTGCGGGGGTTCCAGCTCAGCACCCCGGCCCCAGTTTGGTGGGGGGCCCAGCCTGGCCGCATGGTCCCAGGCCCCGGCCCCTGGCCCCCTGACTGCATGGCTCTGGGCAGCCCCGCATGGCCCAGCTCCGGGCGGCCCTGGCCCTGGCCTGGTGGCCCCCGGCTCTGCATGGCCCCCAGCCACATGGCTCTGCACCGGCCCTTGCCCTGTTGGCCCCAGCTAAGCTCACCTGGGCCCTCCACGTGGAAGAAGAGGTCTCCAGCTGCCTGTGTGGCTTCTTCTCGATCTGGATCCAATTTTAACTCTTTTTTAATGCCTGGATAAGATTCTCGATCTCCTGAGCTCCCCTGAATGAGAAGAAATGAAGCATGGAGACTACAGAGATCAGCAGAATGAAGATCAAGTTCCTGGTGGGAAGAGATTGAAAAGATGCAACTGATAAGTAGCTGAAAACCTTTTGTGTGGGCTAAGGGGATTGTGACTACACTAAAATTCCTTTAAACTGTGAAATACACTTGGAGAGTTTGGATGCTTTAGAACAAGACTTTTTGCCTCGGGGAAATGGAGTTCTCTCTGTTCTGGGACTGGAATATGAACAGAGACATTTGATAGAGAAGGAGATGAAGCAGCTTGCCTTTAAAAGTGATACCCCAAGTGTGTAACATAACCCATAGCACATCTCTGGAAGGACTGTGAAAAATGGGAGGAGAGTCATAATCTGCAATATTGTCCCGAGCAGATGTAGATTGTGAAGGTGAAGACACCCCCTAAGACATAACTAAAAAAGGAACTTTTCTTTCTTAAGTGAACTGAAATGATTATTTGGGTGGATAACTGACTGAAGTGTTTTCTGTATGATGTTGTTAAGGAATGTGTAATGAAGGGAGGAGGGAATAATCTAGAAATCTTATTCTGAATTTTTTTGGTGTTATTAATAAATTTCTTCTTGTACCTTTTTAAGTTTTGAGCCTGCCTTGTCTCTACTGCCAAATCCTACCTCTAAAAGAGATTAAATATATTAAAATTGGCAAAACCCAAGTCACACCGTGACAGTAGCTTACATTAAAAATTCACCAAAACTGTAGTCTTTTTAAGCCCATAGTCTCTTTTAATCAGTGAGCTATATGTATTTCAATTTACTGAGCAGTTAATTTTCTTTTAATTTATTTGAAAGGCCACTTTACCTAATTTTAAAAGTAAAAATAATGTTAATTTTTTTTCCATTGAAGGATTGCAATTTCTTTTGAGCTGCTGCAATCCTTTTGCTCTGTTTCCAGGAAGACAACTTCAATAAATGTCAGATGTAGAATGCCATGACATATAATGACATTGCTGCAGCAAAGCTTGTAGATTTGTCACATGTGCCTTAGACCTTTGTGACCAAAACTACCTGGGGAAAAAAAAATCCACTTCTTCATTTATTTTACTTTCTTTCCTCCCCAGAGTGATCCCTTCTAGACACCATGTGTAATTCTTCTCCCTAATATATCAAGCTAAATGAAGACTGAAAAGATCAGCATCATACCTGTTATAGTGTTGCCCTTGCTGAAGGAGAGAGGCTTTCTCCTGAGAATTGTGATGATTCAGCATTGGGTACTTGTTCTGGAGGAGTAATTTTTCATTGATGTGTTTTGGTGGGGTTTTTCTTTGCTTGCTGTGGTGGTTTGTATAAATTTCTGAAATAGCTCTCTGTCAGGATGGGGGAGGGGGGCCTCCTTTGGACCTGACAGGAATCGATCGATGTCTGATTTCTAATATTGACACATTGTTACACTAATGAGAAAGTTTTGCGCCTTTGTAAAACATATAAAAAAATGAAAAAACCTTGGGAAGCCCTCTTTCCCTTCCGGCCTCAGTACAGGTAACAGCCTGGCCTGGCCCCTCTGTGTGGCGGGGCAGGGGCAGGGCCCAGCCCGAATGGGACGGCAGGGGCAGGGGAGGCCATCGGCTGCTGAAATCCTTGATGATCCCACTTCCCCCAGCTGGACAGACCAGCTCGTGGTGTGGCTGGAATGCTGCCGCTGCTGAGGTTTGCCAGAAACCACCAGGCAAGAGTGGGGGGTAGTCATCAGCCATGGGTGCCGCCTCTGAGTTCTGAGCCTGGCTGTCCAAGTCCTAGCCCGCCCTTCCCAGAGCAGGCCCTGCTGTTCTGGCCCGGACTCCTGCTCTCCCGGCCCAGGCCCCCAGTGCAGCTGCTGAAAAGCTCTCCACCATAAACAGCTCTGGCCATGATCTGGCAGGGATCACATGATCAGCTCCAGGCCTCAGGCAAGAGTTAATATCTTCACTGCACAGAATGCGACATGGAGATACTTTATTCTCTCTCCTGAGTGAAAGGACAGAGGTGAATATACACATAGAAACAGCATGAAAACACTGAGGTCAGACAAAAGGAAGAAGTCAGGTCCCAGATGGAAGGGATTGATGAAGACACCTCACTCTTGGACTGAAATTGGAGAAGAGATTCTTGTTTCCCTAAAACTCATAGAAATGCATTATAGGGTGGATGACAGGTTCTAACTGCATGAGCAGAGGCATTTGTGTTAAAGCAAGCAGATATTGAAATGGTTGTGATCCCATGAGAAGTTTGAATAGAGAGGAGAAAAGACTCCTGCTGCCCCCCAAGGAAGAGAAGAAGAAAGACCTCTGTTTTCAAAGATGAAGAGAGCTTTTGTTTGAACTGTTACAATCCTAAAAATTGTACCCCGTAAGTTGACATCAATAACAATTGTGGGAAGACTGTTAGTCGAGGAATGGATTTTTACACAGTGATCAGATTTCCATTCTCCGGGGTGGCTGATTCACTGTGACATCGAGGCCAGGAGAAAACTGTTTCTTATGGAGAAATCTCCATACACTGAAGAGAAGTCTGCTCTCCCAAATAAATTGGTGAAAGACTATTCTTAGAGATGGTAAACTGACTGATTTGTTTCTATACATTTTCAGTGTGAAAGAAAAGAAGTTGTGGAGGGAGGAGAAGTGTTCTGAAAGTTTTATTCTGATTCTTCTTATTTTTTCTTATAGTTTTTAGTAATAAAGTTTTTTCTTTGTACCCTTTAAAGTCTGAGCCTGTTTTGCCTTCCTCGTAATCCTATCTCACAGCAGGAAATGAGTAAATAATTCTAGTGGGTGCAATGGCCAGGAAATCTCATATTGGCAAACCAATTTGGCAAACCAAAATTGGTGTTTCTGCTACACTGGCTTTTTTTTTTTTTTTTTCATTTTGCTTTTGTTTTGTGTGTGGTGGTGATTTTGTTTGGCTTATTTGCATTTTTGCTGTACGGATACATCTAAGGTATGAATTCCTTCAATTTCTGTGTATTCAATGTGTTATTCCCTTTCAGGAAAGAGAATATTTTGTCTCCTCAAAATTGTATTAAAGTCTAGCATCAGTCACTTGGAACAAATCTCAGTGATTTCTGCCTGGAGAAGCAGCACAGACATGGATCACATTTATTCCAACCTGTTGTGTATTCTGAAGTTATATATAAATCTCTTAAGGGTCAATTTGATCACTCATGAAGTTGTCAAAGGAACTTGAATGACAACAGGCGCCATTTAAATATCACCAGCTGCCTCCAAACAGTTGCAGAGACATCCATCTAGTGCTGCTGTCCATGAATCTCTGTGCCTTCATTGTGGCCTGCCAATAGCCAAGAAAGAAAGTTTAAGTGATACCTTGCCTCCTAGCTTTGGGAAGGGGAGCTTTTACAGTGAGCTTGTGCCTCATACTTCAGGAGAGGTAAATGTTACAATGGGCAGGACAACCAATCCTTTGGACGGATTGAGAGAGAAAGGGAGAGTTTAACCTCATGTAGAGTACCGGATTGGGATATATTCCAGTGTTTAGGACATCAGTGTTGCACCTCAGGAGCTTTCTAAAAATACGGGTGTTGTCTACTCTGGGGACAGGCTGCATAAATGCAAGCATGTTTTAATTTTTGTGTATCAGTATTACTACCTTGGTGCCAAGCTGGGGATCAGTCTCTGGGGTTCACAATGCACTCCTCCAGGTTTTTTTTTAATGTTTTTTGTGTATATGTGTATATGCATATCAAGTGTTCTACATTAATTTTACAGGCAACTGTAGCACTTGTACTGTGGAAAAATGAGCATAATGTAAGGCTGGCATTCCTGACCTTTTAAATCATGACTTTACATTATTTTTTCTTTGTAGAGTCACCATGGTAACACTTGTCTTTTTCAAAGTGATAGTTGCATTTACTAATAGTAGCTATTTATACAGTCATTGACCTGCTAGCAGAGGAGTGCTGTAACCCAATACCAAGAGGTATAAGGAATGCTTTAACCCTTCCCAGGTCCCTATCCCATTGGCAGAAAGCCATAGGGCCTCTTTCCCTACTGGTCTCTCCTGCTACCCTAATTCTGTGTCCCTCTCCTATTGGCTTCTTTCCAAATCCTCTCCCTGACCTTTTCCTAGAAAAGACCGTTAGCTGAGACCCTCTGCCTCTTTGTCCTGAGACCGCCATGCAATAAAGCTACCCTGAGATAGATAAGACAAAGAGCTTCTTTTGTATTTCTTCGTTTATCTAATGTAACAACTCTTAACTCCCTCAAAGTAATTTAGCTAGGAGGGAGTTAACAGGGCTTGTTACAGAAGAGAAACAAGTGCACCACTAAATAAAGCCTTATTTGCACAATCCAAATGTTCAATAAAACCCAATTTCCTATATAACTAACATTTCCTGACTTTTTAAAATTTTTCATTTGATTTATAATACTAATTGTTTAAAATCCTAGTTTTTAACTTATTCATCCTTGTTTCCAGAGCACCAGCAGTTTAAATGACAGTAGCAAGAGTCTGTTCTGTCATACAAGAGGCAATGTCTCTTTTCACCATTTATGCATTTTTAAGTGTGTAAAACTTTAAAGAACTTGCTTGCAGTGCAGTGACAACCACATACTTACTCAGTAGTAAAATTTTTAGTTATCAATTATTTCAATTGTAAACTTTATTTAAAAAATAGTTGCATTTTTTCATCAAACAAAAGATATGGTATTCTTTTCTAGTTTACTTTTAGGGATGATGCTATAAAATTATGCAGAAGAAGAAGGTAGAATGCAGAATTAATGTTCTTGTCATCTCCACAAATTAATGTGAGGTTTTTAAGTCCTATAAGGTGCCATGCTGGAGGGATTTTAATTCCTGGTATCTATTTACTTGAGTTTCTGCATTGCACAGCTTAGATGTCTCTTGTCCTTGGACTCTGCATATAAATAGCTTCCTGCAATGTTTACAGAAACTTTGTATGGTGGCCACATTCATGTGGAGTAAGGGTGGGGTCTCTACTGTGGATTTGCTAAAACTGTTTCTCAGCCCTTGAGAACTTTGTCATCCTTACTTGATTCGTTTGTCTTTTCTTCTCTCCTCTCTCTGCCATCAAAAGAGTTTGTTCATTTTAATTAAATATTATAAGTGCAATGCCATCATCTAAGCTTAGAATAAAAAAAATGCATATCCCCTGGTGGGCAAAACATAGGCAGATCTCCATTGCACATATTCAGTGATGGGGGGCTTATATGCGGCTTGGAATTAAAAATGAGTTTATGCATCTGTTTAGTATAGTAAAGTATTTTAAAGAACAGGAGATAATGTGCAATTTTTTTTTAAAAAAAAGAGTTCCTAGTCAATGGTGATCCTGTAAGAAAAGATGGAAGTAAATATGAGAGCACAGGAAAACTAAGTAAAAAATTTTCTTTTAAAAAATAAATCTAAAGAATTGATGCTGCATCACAGGATAGTTAGGATTAGAAGGGACCTTTGGAGCTCGTCTAGTCAAATCTCCTGCCAAGTCTGGGTCTCCTTGAGAAAGTGACACAGGAATTCTTCCTGTTGGGTTTTAAACACCTTCAGAGAGAAGACTCCATGGCCTCCTGGGCAACCTGTTCCAGTGCTCTGCCTCCCCATTTTGAGGTGGAACTTCTTGTGTTTTAGTTTATGGTCATTACTCATTGTCCAGTCTCTGGGCACCACTGAAAAGAATCTGGCACCACTCCCTGGACACCCACCTTTGAGATATTTAAGTACATTAATGTGTCCCCTCTCAGTCTTTTACTCTCTGAACAGGCCCAGCTCCTTCAGTTTCTCCTCATAAGAGAGATACTTCAGATCCCAAATCATCTTTGTGACCCTTTGCTGGACCCTGTCTGTAGTTCTCATTTTCCTTGAATTGCAGGGACTAGAACTGGGCACAGCACTCCAGATATGGCCTCACTAGGGCCAAGTAGAGTGGCAGGATCGATTCTCTTGACCTGCTTGCCACACTCTTCCCCATGTACCCAAGGATCCCATTGGCCCTCCTGGCTCCAAGGGCACTGCTGGCTCATGGACAGCTTGTCATTCCCCTGGACTCCCAGCTCTTTCTCTGCAGAGCTGCTCTCCAGTAGATCAGCACCCAGCCTATGCTGGTACTTGGGCTCATTCCGCCCCACATGCAGGACCCTACACTTGCCTTTGTTGAACCTCATTAGGTTTCTTTCCATCCATTCAGGTTACCAAGGTCCTGCTGAATGGTAGCGCAGCCTTTGAGGGTATCAGCTTCTCCCACTCAGTTTTTTATCATCAGCAAATTATTCTGGATTATCCTATAAGGTATCAAAATACATTAATCTTGTCCCTCTGTAAAAAAATATTTTGTATTTTGTCATGGAACAATAATTAGAAGCCAAATTGTGCTGAAAAGAAACAGCCAGAGGGAATTCTTTAAAACAAAGTACACGAATGAACATTTGAGACAGAGTTGCACAACAGTCAGTGCCAAGACTAACTATAGCTGTGTCTGTCAAATTTGGGAATGTAAATGTCATGCCAAAAATTGAAGAAACCTTCAGAAAGAAATTTTGCTGTTGTCAGAACTACACAGGAGTTCATTTAGATGCTTTGCAAAATCTCACCAGGGTAATTAACGGTAAGAATTTAGAAAATGTGAGAGTTGTAACTGTTCAAACTATTGGAGAAAAATGATCATCCAAAGAGAATTTTTTCATTAAAGGCAATGCAATGACCAAGTAACTGAACATTAGCAAAGATTTTACCTTGAATATTTGACATAAAGTGACTTTTTATGGTTGATTTCCCAGATAGCTAGGAGTAAATAATGACCTAGGAAGATGTGACTGATAATGAGTTTTGCATTTGTCTGCCCCTTGTGGATTTGGGGAGAGTCCTTGCCTCTGATTCTTTGCTTTTATACTTTCACTTCTGGAACCTGGAAAAATATCTTAGGACTTATGAAGGAGGGTAGGACAGTTGTGCATGTCTGTGTTTGATTTTTCTCCTCTAAAAGACAGACAGGACTTTTGAAATTCACAGAGGAGAAAGACAGGGAATTTGGAAAGTTAGAACTTGAAATAACTTGCACATAGAATTTCTGTCACCTAGAATAAATTTTTCTCCACAGCAGATTTAGTGTAATACATGAAAGAGACCACCATTGCAAAATACTATTATTGAGATTGTTCTTGATTCTTTATGGCATTGCTCAACCTCCTCAAATCAAATTGTTGGTCCACAGTCATAGCTCTTCTCACCCTAATAGAGTATATATGTGAATTTGTATAAAGATGACAACATGTGCATAGTGGTAGTTGGTCTGGGTGTAATACTGGCTGAAATACTGTGCTGTGCCTTTTGGTACCTTATAGCTGGTTTGCACTGATATTATAAATTTGTTTTCTCACACCTGATTCTAGTACACTTGGACTATAATTTGGCTTTACATAGAAATCTAGCATGAGGGAGCAAATGGGAGTAAAAAATACAGTAGCACGTTGGCAATTACTATATGTGCTTCCCAGCTAATAATGAGTTTTCATTCTTCAGTGAACAGAGAGCAAGTGAACTTAAAAATTAAAAACTTTTCAAGTGTTGAAAAACATGGCTGCATCCACTGAAGAATAAGATCAAAGGAGATTCTTGAACATTCTTTCTCTTAAGGCTGCTCAGTCACAGCCTTGCTTGTGGAACACAGGGCTTTGAACCCCTGCTCAGCTCTGGCAGCTGGCAGCAGTTTATAAGGCTCTGATTTAACCCTGCATCTGCCTTCCCAATGCTATCTTTGGTCTGGTTCCATGGTATCTCAAGGATTAGCTGTGTGCTTACTCCAACAGCTTTGCATGTCTCTTGGCAATATCCAGCTTTAAACTTAATACAGTAGGAGGTCATTCTTCCAATTTGTATGCTTCTTATTTGTTTATACTTCATGCAGTCACTGGATCTGCCACAAGCTTTAAATTCTTCCATGACTGGTTGGCCAGCAAGAGCACGAGTATAACTTACTGATAAGTGACACATTTTTGTCATTGTTTCCAGACTGTTGTAGTTTGTTACTCCTGCCCTTTTGTGTTTGGTGGTAATCTCTTTCAGCTGTTTTATGCTAGCATGTCTTAATAAACTATTGCTTCAGAAAAAGTACCTGAATAATTTCATCATGCTTATATAAACAATTATCTTGGTTGCTTTAACACATCTTTTGGAGTAGAGATGTTTGAAGGCACAGCTGAGATGAGAAAGTGGTAAACCAGTTTTTCAAGGCTCAGAGTTATAGAGTGTGGATATGTGTCCACCGTCTCCCTGACACCCATGCCCAGTGAGGATAATGGTACAAGAGTCACCTAAGGAAACTCAGAGTTGACATTGCCTTAAAAATTTCCATTGCGCCAGGATGTCTATGAGATTTTATTTACTTGACTTTGTACTTACAAGAGAAAAAACAGGTATTTGTCCAAAGGAAAAAAGGGTAAATATCTTCTGTGATAGTCCTAGCTACTATAAAGAGATGTGTAAGGACATCACCAGGAATTTTGACTCTGATCTAAGAAATAAAATGAAATATATAGGAATTGACTAATAATAAATATTCCGTTTCAGTTTCACTTTCCAGAAGTCCTACAAACATAACACTGTAAAAACTGTACTGAATATTATCAAATAATTTTGAATAGGCTGTTACTTAAGAAAAGCTCTGCTCTGACTCATATGGTACTTAATCAGAATGAAATGTTTCAAGAAGCTCTTAACACTTGCTGTTGCCAATTGTTTTTCTAGAGCTTGCTTTAAGCTTGATGGCTTCTTGAAATGCTGTTGCAGTTTTACTTTGTTCAAGTTTATTTTAAGCCTGACAATGGCCCCCTCTAATCTGGATTTCTCCTCCAAAAACTTAACACTAAATAAATGCATTTGAGTCAGAATAGATTAACTAATCTTCCCTGCCAAGGAATAGCAGTTTTTGGTTTAGTCTTGAACATGCACAGTCACACTTCGATTATGCCACTCACCCATCGCTAGCTCTTTCAAGAATGAAACAAGAAATTTTATTCTGAGATTTCTGAAACCATTAGCCACTAATCTCATGCAACTGTATAAAAAGGAAAAAAAATGGTGCATAATTAACCAAAACATTATGTGTTACTCAAAATTTGTATGCATCTCAATTTGAAATCCACACAGGGTTTCCCTGCATTTTGCAGATTCCGTGGATAATTTGCAGCTGATGCCTGGCTGTCACACAGTGACAGCTTGTGCCCCCGAGCACAGCAGGGAGGCTGGAGGGCAGGGATAACACCGTGCTGTTTGCTTTGGAGGCCACTGGGTGTCATTCTAGGAGCAGGCTTTGGCCAGCCTTGGAGCACGACTGTGGCAGCAGTGCTGGAGGCTTCACACTAAGTTGCTTTGCACCAAATCAGCCTCTAAAGCAAAGATTATTTACCTTCTGTATCTATTTTTTTAAAAATAATGATTCTAAAGCATAAAAGGTGTTGTTAACTTCCACCTCTGCATTCAGAATGTGAAACACTGGGATGTAACAAAAAATACTGAGGGAATCGAAGGCATTTGTGTTAAGATGTTCTGTAAATGCTACACATGCAGCTAGGGAAGATTCTGCATCTACCCATCAAATTTGCATGAGCTTTAATACAGCATTTGTGAAAATGTTAATATATATTTTTCAACTACTATTTTGTGGGCAGGTGTTTTGAATCTGTACATAACTGACATTTTACAATTAAAGTACAGGAAGAACGAGGAGGCAGAATGACTTTTAAACACAAGAAAACTCTTTACAGTTGTTCTTTTTTTTCCCAAGTCATGTCCAATAGAGAGGGAAATCCTAGAAAAGGTCCATAGCATGATGTAAGACATCAGTATGTGCTTAGGTGGGTGTTATACTGAAGAAAGAGTGATGAATTCAGTGTTTAATATATTGTTGGGATTTTTAAAAATCATTTTTAGAAGGGGTTCATCTCAAAGAATGAGACAAGGGTGCACTGGATATCTTCAAGAACAGAAATGGTATCGTGAAAAGAGCATGTAAAGAAAAGGAGATGAAAGGTTTAATGAATTGGAGTAAGGTCCATGGTACATAAGATAATAAGGACAGATTTTGGTAGGTTTTATGGTTCTTTAAAAGTTAAAATGTGAAACCTGAACTTTAAAGCAGAAGTACACTGGAAGAAAACTGGGTTGCAAACAGGAATAGGTGGTAGGATATTAGAGAGCACTTTCAATACACTGTAATGAGGGGAAAAAAGCTATTACTTTGTCCTGTATGTCCCTGTTTATCTTCAGCTTATTGTATTTAAGTGATAAAATACAATGAAGTTGAAAGCATTGGTGTCAATCCTAATAAATAAATCTAAAGACCCATGTAGAAGGGTACTGAATTGCTGAGAAGCTATTCAGGAAAACTGGGAATGGACTCATAGTGAGGCTTTTCAAGTAACATGTACCATAATCTAAGGTAGTACTGGAATTATTGCTCCATGTTGCTTATGATCATTAAAAAAGAAAACCCAAACCCTACCCCCCTCAATGAAATCTTAGCTCCCATTTACTCCATTTGGCAATTATCCCTCAGCAAAAGTACTTAGTGTTTAAATTTTAAGTATATTTGTATATAATTATATAAAAAGTCACATATTTCAATGTTTTTTTCCCTAGATGGCATAGAGAGACGTGTCAACTCCACCTTGATCTACAGAATTAAAACCATTGCTCCTTGTCCTGTAACTATCTGCCCATATAAAATTGACTCTCCTTTTCATAAAGCCCTTTTAAGTACTGGATGGTTGCATTGTGGCAATGGTTTCAAACTGAAAGAGGACATGCTTAGATGAGATATTAGGAAGAAAATCTTTACTGTGAAGGTGGTGAGACATTGGAACAGGTTGCCCAGGGAAATTGTGCCTGCCACATCCCTGGAAGTGTTCTTGGCCAGTCTGGGGCCCCAAGCAACCTGATCTACTAAATGGCATCCCTGCTCATGGCAGGGATGAGGGTAGGCTGGAACTAGGTGATCTTTAAAGATCTTGTCCAAACCAAGACATACTATGATTCTATGAATTCCCAGAGGCTATCAAGGAGCAGATATTTTTGTTCTTGAGAGCAAGTCATATGGTGAGTTTATATGGTGCAGGGAGTTTTGGGTGTTGGTTGGAGAAGGGCAGGCACACATGTCTTCCCTGTGGAGGCTGAGGCTCCTCCTGCCATCTTTGAGCTGAAATAGTTCTCATACTTAGAATTCCCAAATGCAGCTGGGTTGATGTAAATATTTTTTCTGAAGCAGTTGGATGACTTGTGATTGTCCAACAACTTGTGAGTTAAATGAAATACAAAGTTTAGGTTTTGGCTGGATCAGACAAAGAAGCATTTTTTTGTTTGTTTGTTTGTTTGTTATTTCACTATGGTTGCATTTCCAGTAGTCAGGTCTTGAAAATGTGCTTTCTTTTTAAACCAACAGCTGTTTTAAAAACTGTCACATCTACAGCCAGTAAGTTTTCCTCTGAAGGTACTTCCACAAAGAATATGGAGTAAGGCTCTCAAAGAATTTGGTTTCATTTGAGCTGCTTTTACATTAGGAAATTAATAGTTTTTAAAACCCACATTTCCAAAAAGGTTTGTGCCCCTATTCTTTGTGCTTTGCACCATTATTGTCTGAACCACACTACCTGAGCATCAGCTCATAATGATTTAATCAAGATGACTACTGTCTCATGTACTGCTTTTCTTCCTCTCCCAACTTGCCTCCCAAATTTCTGTCCAGGAAGAAAATGGTGTGTATTATAGTCTGTATGTATGTTTGAAAGGTCTTACATACACATGCTATTGTGCAGTGTTAGAGATGGCAAAGCCAAAGTGGCATGTGAGTTTAATTCAGAGGAGACATTCCTTGCAATAGTTGCTGATGTGAGGGAATGCTGATTTTAATTCAGGGCAGAATCTGCTTTCTGAGGATTTTGGACATCTTACATGATGGTTTGAAGGAAAAAGTCAGGAGACTCAAAACCAGCTGGGTGGCAGCTAAAACAACTGTCATCTCTCGACAGCTGAAAGTAAGAAAACTGATAAACATACCAGTCAGTCAGGAGCCTAATGTCAATGGAACCTGAGGGACAAGAGGGTGAATCAGGCAGGTGTGGCTGAGCAGTTTAAAACTCAATGGCACAGCACTGTGCTACCAGCTGCTCCAGAACCTTTCCTGTGCATGATAGCATATTCCTCTGCTTCAACTAGCTCATTTTAATTAAGGTATAAAGTAATTTAAGTATTTCTTTGGCAACAGCAATATGACCAGTGATTGTGAATGATCTTACTGCTGCTATTTTCCAAGATTTAGAGCTCTATTAAAAATCACTTTATGTCATTTCTAATCACTGCTTTAAAGATTGTCACTGCTTTTGCCAATTAAGCTGCTTACTGAAATAATGCCATCAAGAAAATACAAGCCATGTCCATACAATGGCTACAGATAAGAGATTGGAGGTGGATTTCAGATTTTAAAATGCATGTTGGTGTTCCTGTTCCTTCCAGGTTTTCTAACATTTTTAGTGTGTTCTGCTGGATGCATGCCACCTGTTTGTGAGTGAAAGCATTTGTCAGCTTCGCATTGCCAGGGGTTATAATAATACACAGTTCACCCAGACTGTTGGTGTGTCTCTCAACCACCTTTCCTTTGCAACAGAGTATTTATTGATTTATACCTGCTTGAGGGAGCTTCTTCCCAGAAGCTGTCATGGGCAGTACAATTCCCACCTGGATTCTTTGCAGGCTGATCCTTGACAGGAAATATTCCTTAGCCCGTGAATGCTGTTGAGAACTTTGGTTTTCTTCTGATTCATCTCTCATTTTCCTCTTCCTCCCCACCCTAGCTCTAAACAGAAGAATTTATATATCAAATGCTTACAAACAGGATTTTAGGATTTACAGATTGAAAATAAAGTTATTTGTGAAAATCCTTAAATTAGAATTTTGTTCTATAGATCAGATTCATAGCTGCCTAGGATTCTTAGTCTTCTTTCTACCCCAGCATCAGTGCTAGGAATTCAGTGTGCTGTTAACACATTATTTCACAAGGGTTGCAGCTGCTTCTGAATTTTCTTCCAGCGCCTCTTTCTGTCTAAGTGGTTAATTTTAGAAAATGGATGAATTGCCATGAAAAAAACCCAAAACCTGGATATTTTGCAGTGAATTTAGCTACCTCAACTGATATGCAGTTTACTGGGCCTTAAGTGCAGCACTTTTGAGTGGATGGTTGCTAAAGAGCTACTCATGTTTTAGCCAGTTCAAGGGATTGCACAGCAGCTGTTCACTTTGACTTAGTAGTTTCATTTATATTAAATGTCACCACACACATAACACATATTCTTTGAAGTCTGTGATTTTTAAACAAATACCAAATTTGTCTTATGAGCACATAAGATCTTATTGGCAGAGAGAACTGATGTAGCCACATCCTGTTGGCTTAGACGTATCTATGAGATCTGGTCTTGTTTTGAAGTGTGTTCCCAGTGTGTCTTCTTAATCCTGTATTGGAGAAAAAGGGTTTGTTTTTATTTTTATATCTTTTATAACAAGTTTGGCTAAACAGTTTGGGGGTTGTAACAGGCCTAATTACACTATTGTGTTCTTAATGAGACAGAAAAATGGTATGTTGCATACAAGTAGTGATTACTGGAAGACTTAGAAGATATATTTGAAAAAAGATCCACTGGTAACGACTTAAAATATTGTAGCTGCTGCAGAGTTTGCTTTTGATGTTAGCTTGGGTATATATTCATACACAATACATCTAGTTACTGAGTCTGACTTTACTAGTAGTTGTCTTGTTTATGATGTTAAACAAACAAAACAGAGAAAAAATACCACCTTTTTTTGAGGTTTACTTTCAGTCTTAGTTTTGTTGGGTTGGTTGGTTGTTTTTTTTTTCCTTTTTTTAAAAGGAATAATGTTGAAAATCTAAGAACTACAGGATTTCAATGTGATGTCTTGAGCTGGGTACTGCTGAAGCTGAATTTCACCATCCCTTTATCTACCTTATTCAATGTGGAATATCTTTAGAAGACAGGGGTGGAGGGGGGTATGAATCTTAGTTTTACCAGAAGAGAATATTCTCCACAAATGTATGCCTATACAGAGTCACAGAGAGAAACACCTGCTGCTTCCACAGTGATATCATCCTTTTCTTGAATGATTATGGACAACAAGGACCACAGAAAAAGGGAGGCAGTTTATGTGGGCCCTGTTAAGACTTAATTGCCATATTTAGACACAATTTTTTACTCAGGAGCACTGGAAAGTGAAGGCACTGGAAGTTTTACCTTCTAGTTAAAAAAACTTTCTTGTTTCTTTCTGGTAATATGATTCTAAATTGAGATCCTGCATCTGTGCATGATAGGCTGATCCCTTCTTAAAAGACAGAAGTTTGTGGGGTTTCCTCAACAGGAGAAAACTATTTGTAGTTGCCAATTGTGGCATGGCATAGGATGCTCCTGGTGATTCAATGTGGTGCAGTGTTGACCATCTTTAACTCTGCTCAAATATATTTGAAGAAGAGAGTGTGTATTCATGTGTAACTTGAAGCATGAAAATGCTTGAATCCAAAGGCAACCACCTGTCTCTATTGGAAAAATAAGAATAATAAACACCAGAAAATTATCTGTGTCCTTCTGCCTTGTTTTTTAGTGTCAGGCACCAGTGAGAGACTGATAACTCTTCTAGTACGAGCTGGTGCTTGAAAGAAGCTAAAAGAAAATTATTTCTCCTTTCTTTAGCTCATAAGACAATACTCAGGACATGTAACTGAAGACTAAATCATGGAGGTCTGTGCTTGTTGGGAAAACAGTGTTTCATGAAAGTCTTTCTCTCCCTTCAGGTATAAATTAACTAAAAGTTAGCTAACAAACCTATGCAATAAAGTTCCATTAAGATAGTATATAAAATAGCTGCACTTAGTAATAATTAATACTGTGTAAACATTCCCAACAATTAACTACGATACGAAAATCTCTTCGTTTAAATATTACTTTGTATGATCTTAGTTTGCTTAGCTCTCCAAGGCTTTCACTTCTATCTCCAGCAAACAGCTAGAATCAATATGCACTCTAATATCGTTGGATCAGCACTTCCAACGCAGAAATTTACTGCTGGTCTGATATGATTATAGCAATAATAAGAGGTCTGTCTGCTTCATGGTTGCACAATTCATGCCTTTCATGGTTGATTTTGCCTTAATCCCACTAAGTGCTGTGCAATATTTGTAGAGAGTTACTGAGTGACTGGAAAGCAACAAGTTCAGTTACATGTAGCTCCACTTTGGAATTGATTTAGTTCACTGGAGATATTAAGTGAAGCTTTATTGAGGGTAGCACAGATCTCCTTTGAGGGTTAATTGTCTAGCAACATAGAAATTCTAGTGGCACTCATTTTATTTTTTCTTTTAGAAGAGTACAGATTCCTAATCATTTTGTACCGCCACCTTTTTCTGTTTCTATTGGAACAATTACTGTAGTTCATCATACCTAAAAGCACTGAGTTTCATGTAAGTGTCATTGTCTGGCTCTTCTCAAATATCTGTAAAAAAGTCATACAAATTCTCTCAGCTTTGACACTCTTTGCAACAATCATGCCACATGAACAAGGTGAGCTATAGTACTTTGGAAATGAGGCCTGGAACATTTATTTAAATTATTTTGTAGAAGTCTACAAAAAAAAAAATCATGTCTTACCAAATGTTTGAAGATTTGATTTTAGAAGCTATAGTTGCAAATCATCAATTTGTGTGTCTAAGGTCTGGAGGACCTAAATCTGATTCTAGAACCAGGTATTTTTTCCACACTGTTTTAGCAGACCACTGATTTTTAAACTTAATGTACAAAGCAGTAAGGTATATATCAGAGAGAGGGTGAGAAGGAGAACTTGATCAAAACCTTACCTAGAAAGGTAGGCACAGTTTATGACATGGAAAGTAACAAAGCAAATACACTATCAAATAGGGGTGCTCAAGATTTATTTCTTGAACCTGTTTGGTTTTTTTTCAATGAAAGTCACCACTGGAATATTAGGAAAGAAATTCCTGTAGGTTTTAGGCCTGTTGGTTTTAGTATGCACTGCCATTTTGATAAGTTCTCTGACACTTGAGATGGAAACATACATATCTGATTTGTTTAGTTTTTGTTTGGGTTTTTTGTGTTTATTTGTTTGTTTTCCTTGCTGTGATCACTTGTGACTCAAACAAAATATGTTCTTAAACATCCCTGATTATTTTATTAAAACAATTATAAGCTAGGTTTTGCTTTCTTCCATGCATTTTGTATCTCTGTATAGCATGTTTTTCTGGTGTAGATCGTAGGGCTACTAAAATTCTAAGTATTTCCTGAGGAAATCCAAAAATCAATATTTGGGAGAAATAAGGATCAAGACATAAAGATTCTTATTGGGGGAGAGGATAGATGCAGTGAGGGAATAGAATTATTACCCTTTTTTCTCTAGAAAGCTATTAAATTTTCAAACAGCTTGATGTATTCTTTGACTTCCTATGTATGTATTTTAGTAACATAGTATAGAAACCCACACAATTTTCTTTTACAATTAATTTTTGTAACTTCCCAATGAGGCCAAAAAACTTATTTTGTTTTTTTGTTAGGAACTAAATAGATAATTCTGCAGATTAAACTTATTTGGGTATACTGGAATAAAAACTGTCTTGGTTTAGATGGAAATTTAACCATGCATTCTCCCTAGTCAGTGGAGACTTAATAGTTTTCTATAAGTGATGTAATTTGTATGACTCGTTGAAGAAACTTATGACAATTTTGGTTATAGAGAATCTGGAGTTCAGTATCTTATGACTTTCAAAGTAAAATACAGCTTTATACAGTAATCCTCATTTCAAGGCACTAAACCAGGTGTGGAACACTGAATACGTCTGAAGTTATTGCAAACATTTACTTGATGGGATGGGTAGCTTGTTCCTGCAGACCACAGTACCATTCTGGTACCTGCAGAGAATGGCATTGACACTTGTTTAGGGACAGGTAATAACACTGATTACATTTTGTGCTTATACTCCAATACCGTACTATGCATAAAAAATTTAAAAAGCTAAAACTCTCCCCAGGTCAAGTACCATTCTCTGTTAGTTCAGCTGTGTCCTTTTACAAATTGTCTTTAGTGCTTTCATTGGTTGTGTTCTTAAAAGGCAAACACTGTTCCCTTTGGAGGCAGCTTCATAATCAATAGACTTCATTACAGGCAATGTTTTCCCTCACTTTGTTCGTTTTATTAACCCTAGATGACTCTTGCAATCTCTCAGGAATCTAATCCCTAACTCTCTTTGGATCACTTCCATTCCTCACCCCCACCCTTATCCCACATAGTTTGGAGATACCACACAATGCCTCCTAGCAAAAACTTTCAGGAATTAACTTCTCTTTTGCACTGTTAAACAAAGAGTGCACTTAATTATTCATCTGATATACTTGCCAAAGTTATTGCTTTTTTTTTTCCTTAATTACTTTGCTATTCTCTTTTATTACCTGGCTCCATTAGAACAAAAAAATATCCTTTTTTTTTCCCCAAAATGTTTGGGAGAACAGAATTGTTCACAGTGTTCACAGGACTAGGTTTGGAGGATGCAATAAACATACAGCTGTGAAGGATGTTAGATTTCCAATTGCCTTCCTACCCAGCCCTTAAAATCTCCTGCAATGAGAGAGATACAAAGGCTAAACTGATGCATTGTAGTGGAAGACAAATTAACCTTTTCCTTTTATATTCTTTATTTGCATAATTTAATGGAATGTATTCTTTTACAAGGACAAGATTAAACAGGAAGTGATCCAATATTGGTAGGAAGTGAGAGATTTTGAATTTTTCCCTCAGTAGCATAGGAAATACACATAGTAGTGTGGGCATGCATATGAAGATTAGCTCAACCCAATATGCCTCAGTTTATGAAGGATCTTTAAAAGGTGAATCCTGAGGTAGTTTGACACAAAAGTGCTGCGAGGAAAGCGAACATTAAGCAATTTACTTTTCAATTAGAATACATTTATTACTTGGATGAGCCAAAATATTTGTAGGAACACGTTGAAACTCTCATTCTTTCTGTAACTTGCCTTAATCTTATTCATGACTTCTGTTCTGTAATAGTATGTTTAAACCAGAAGACAATATATCTTTTCAGATGGTGGGAAAGATGGTGTTTTCTATGGTAGAAAACAGTTAAAATTGGAAACTGAAATCCTTTAATGGAACAAATTATTGGCCCTTCCTTATTTTGTAGTTAGAATGTAAACATTGAATGCTATGAGAGATAAAAGTATGAGAAAATGAAAAAGATTTCTTTCATTCTGCCTGCTTTTGATCAGGTCAGAAAATGGCATAAAATATTTGTAGCCTGGCAGAGTAGGAAAAAAAGAGTAAATGAACATGAAAAATTATTGATGATATCTGAAACATTGTATAGTTGCCACAGATATATCATGATATTTTTACAGAAAAGGGCAAGAAGCTCCCTTATTCAGAACTGCCAGACAGGGCCACACCCCATAAACTCTGCTGCTTGAAATCAGATTCTGCAGTTTTTTACATAAAAGCAGTAGTAATTTTTTATTCTTGTAACTCTTTAAATTGTTTCAAAAGCAAAATTTAATCCTGAAAAGGAATTAAAATAAACTCTCCCTGCTCACTCTGTATTCTGAAGTACTCATACCCCAGGACCTGAAGGGATGATCAGCACAGGATTCTACCTGTACTGTTCAGTGCCCTGAGATTATGACTATCTATTAAGAACCAACCATATTTTGCAATTTACTGCTTTCTCAATGAACAGGTAAAAGACTAGGAGCACAACTATATTTCTTGTGATAAGGAGAATTATGACTACCAAGTTTCTACTATAATCCAAATTAAGTCCCAATATTTCCTGCTATTTTCAGTTTCTCTCTTGCTGAAAAATATGGATAAGCCTTATCTTGTTCAGATATTTTCTGATTTACTTTTTTTTTCAATGGGTAGGAATGGGAAAATGTTGATATGCCTTTATTGTGGGATTTAATACTTAGACCATTATTCCAAAAGTCACTTGTGACTTTTCCTTCAAAGACCAATCTGCTCCTCAGTGACTGAATTCAAAAGGCCACTCAAAATCCTGTAGTAAGTATGCTGTGTGCATTGATCCAGTTCATAAACTTGTACAAAATATGATTCAATGTGCATGTTCCCATGAAATACATGATTAGTTGTGTGGAAAATCTTCACCCTGAAATTTGAACGCTGCTGTGTGATGAAGGAAAGAACATTTTATCTCCCAGTGGGCTAATCATTTATTTAGAACTTAGAAAAACATATGTTTGAGGACAGCAGATGACCGTGGCTCATCCAGCCGTAGGACACTAGCATTTCTAAAGAAATGAAAGCAGTTTATATTCCAAAAAAAATATAAACCTTAGAGCTGTTATATCAATAAAGAACTGCTACCAGTTTTAGGTAGTCCTAATGCAGTCCTGGGAAGAACTTGAGCTTTTTAAATGAAAGAAAAAAAAAAAGAAATTGAGAGGTTGAGAGGAAAGAAGTGTTTGTGCACAAACTGTGCTTCTGCTTGCTGATAGCAAAATTGAGAAAAAGCTCCTGCAATACATGGGATTGAGTTACATGGCTGAAAAACATCAGAGCAGCTTTATAGTTAAGTACACAAAGTGAGAGACCGTGGGATATGATCCAAAAACTTAGCTTCATTTTTTTGTTTAATACCCTTGGTTTACCTGCCTTTGCAACACGTTGTTTATGTTTAGGATTGCTAATGTTTATTCTTTTCCCAATCTCTTATTTAAGGTTCCTTCAGAGTAACAGTAGTACACACAATTCTATTTTACTCAATGAGATGATTAAAAAAAACCAAAACAAACCAACCAACTGACACCAAAGAACACAAAGCAAAAGAGAAATAAATAACAGATAGTTGGATAACTTTTATAGAGACCTAAGAAAATTCTTGTTGTTATGCAGAAGAGGTTCCTTTGTGAAGCTGGAAATACAGGTATGGGCATTCATAAATAAATCTATGTCTTGAGATATTTGTGTTAATCAGAAATGTATTTGGCATAAAAATTATAAATGGAAAGAAAAATAAAATATTCTTTTCACATCTGAATTGCAGGAACAAAGAAAGATTTTTTTTGAGGGTGTGTTTGTTTGTTTGTTTGTTTGTTTGTTTGTTTGTTTGTTTGTTTGTTTGTTTTCAACTCTCACCTTTAGCCAGACTATTTTTTTCTTAGACTATTGCATTACACATAAGCCTTATTCCAGAAGGGACAATTATGATGCATTTATTCTTGACTGGGGCATTGGACTGTCACACAAGCCTTCTAGGGACTGTAGCTGATCACTTATCTAAGGTTTATATCACTTCTAAGGCTACTTATTCTAGTCCAGAGGGAGTAAGGCACTCATCTGCAAGCTACTTCTTCAACAAGCACCTTCTCTTGACCATTTTGACAACTGTAGTATCAACTCTGTCCTTATAGCCCACCATTATAATTGAAAGTTTCATCATTCAAAGCAAGATGATAAATACGCTAGTTGAAATGTTGCAGCACTTCTGATTGCCCTGCTTTTTGGTAGCTTGTTCTATTCCACCTGATAGACGAAGAGGAAAAAAACTTTAAACAGGCATGTTTTCAAACAAGTCATCATTAAATAAATCCTGTTTTGAAGTTTATTTAATAGTCATCATCTCTGGCGACACTAGAAATGCAAACAAGTGCTCTGGCACAGCTGAAGAATGAGTCATGACTAGTTTGACAGGGGTTTTTTGTAAGTATCTAGTATTTGTACTACTAGGACATTGTTTTGATATCTCTATGCAATCTGTGTCCCTGGTAAACAGTCAGACTGAGTTTTCAAAATACATATTAAGGAACAAAGTGGGCTATATGTAGATACCTTACAGACCTATACCTTATCTCTCTTTGTTTCCATGTAACTCTCACTGTCTATACTACTCCTTGCTGTATCAGGTGGTCTGTGCATATTGTATATTTTCTTTGGGAAATAGCTGAAAATAATTTTACAATTGCAAGCATAGAATGTGCCATCCACTCTACCTTTGCTGTATGTGTGCATTGTATTCCAATTTTACCTTGACTGCCAGAGTAATTTCTGTTGTCACTATGAGCAATGTATTACTTTCTCCCTTTAGATGAATTACTAGAGCACTCCCTTAGTAATGAGGGAATGGTATGAGTCTGTGCATCCACTAGGATTTGGGACCCCAGGATTTATATCACTATAAGAGGGAAGAAGGGTTTCTGTGAGAGAGCAGAGCAGGAGCTCTAGCAGGAGCTGCTATAATAGTTAAAAAGCAGTATTCATAACAGTGCTAGGTATGAATCAAGCCAATAAAAAGTTGAGCCCTGGCTCTGGATGCAGACAACCTGCACCTGACACAGGAATTTCTGCCAGCATTGCAATTTGGTTTTCCTCTGTAGTCAGGAAGTTCAAGCAGCTGCATAATGACTACCTTAAATGCACACACTCTAAGGTGGGGGCTACTGTTGGTGCATTCTTTCAGGCGAATCCAAGTAGGAAAAGTCAGCATTTGGGCTTCTCTGTAGCCAAATTGTAGATCTGCCACAATTTACTGTACATTTCTCTGTTTTTAATGTAAATGCTGAACCCAAGAGCAGTATACATACTTGGGAAAGTACTTGTATTATAAGGTGACTACTCCCTAGTGAATATTTTGAAGACCTATGCAGTAGAGTATCTGTGATTTTTCCTTTTTTTTCGTGGATTTTTTTAGTTTTGTTTTGTTTCATTTTTACACTCAAGAAATTATCCAGGCTAGTGGATTCTGCATCTGCCAAGCCCATTCTGCCCTGACAGAGAAGAATGCAGAGCTCTTGAGCTTTATAGATACAACTGCATCAAAGGAGCTCTCATTGTACACATTTGTGTAATATATGATTTTATATATGATGTATTAAAAGAGAGCAAAATTTCTCTCCTTCTTTCTTCTTACCATTACTAATTTTTTTTGGCTTGTAGCAAAATATGAACCTGGAAAGGATTATCTACTGCTTAGTTTTGAAAAGATTCCTCCTCAGAATTTTTCTGCAGTCTGTAAAGCCTACAGAAAATCATAAATTTTCTTTGGCAATCTTTTATTTGAACTGAATGAAAGTAAAATAAACATAATTTAAATGGAAATAAAAAGGAGGGAAAATGGTGGTCTGATGGGGTTTAATGGAGAAAGCAGACTAAAAGGTTTGCTTCAGTTTAGCTAAAATAGATTTCCTGACTGTTCCTAAACAGTTATTTACTTGTGTTCCTTTTTAAAACTTTTTTGCCTTCCAGATTGGATATTGCATCTTTAAATGACTGTTTTAAAAAATTGAGCTGATTTAAAATTCTTACCTTGAACAAACACTTGTAATTGGTTCCATTCACTCTCATGCTTATTTTTCTCTTTTTTTTAGCTCTTAGATGGTTAAGCCGCCAAAAGTATGCACACACCATATCCTGATTCTGGTTTTTTGACAGTTAAATTACATGCAACTAATATTTTGGCAAATATTAAGTTTTTAAAATTCTGCATGCATCACCCTAGTTTAATATTCAAGTTAATGATACAAATGAAGAGAAACAAGACACAGGGAGTAATATCTGTTTTTTGCTTTGTAAGGCCATTTCATGTCTAAAAGCAATAAGCAAACATTCAGATTTCTGGTCTAGAGATGAAGGCATGAAATGAAATCTTTTATTTGAAAATGAAATCTTTTATTTCAGCTTTTGATAGATTTTTATTACATAAGTACATTAGCATTTGCATTAGATTTTGACTTGTATTTCTTCCTATCTTGCAGTTCTCTTCTTCATGGCATGCTTAGGGCATCAGCTACAGTTCAGGATGAGAAGTCTAGTTCATCGTGAGCATTCCTTTCACAAATATATTCTGCAGTGAAGCTGTTAGAAAAGACAACAGTCATGGCAAAAAGTCTGAGTTAAAGATAGGTGTTAAAAACATTGCATGTCCATTTTTTTAGGGTGACCATAAACCTTTTATCAGATTAGGAAGATGAATTCAAAACTGTGTCTTTTTTGAAACAGCATGACATCCCTGGGAAAAGAAATGTTTACAATGTTTGTATCAAAACAAAACTAAATACACAAACAGTTAAGCTTTGCATCTTCCCTTGGTATTACACCACCACAGAAAACAGACCTCACACAATCAAAACAAGCAGAAAAACGCCTCGGTTTTGGTGGACAGCGCATTTTTTGTTTCTTGGATTGTTTAAATTTTATTTTATTAAAAGGAAGAGAGCAGAAAGAAGCTAAATTTCTGGTAGATGATGAGGTAGCCACCTGTTGCTGTCAAAGAAGCAAAGAGAGCAGAGGTGGTGGCTGAAGTAAATGATTTTGCTTTTTAAATTGCCTTAAAACTAAGGTTGTCTGGGGAGTTACTGCACCAGAATTGTTTGTCTTCACTCATCCTTAGTAAAGTTAGACCTTTTATCTTGATAAGAGCTGATCATCTGCATGATTAAGTTTCTGGGAAACCTGGAAAAAGCTTTATAGGCAAGCTGCTCCAAACAGCCCAGATAAAAAACTGCCCTCATTTATTGGAGGGAAGGATGATCATTTCCATGGTGAAAAGTTTTTAGTCCTGTAATTTTTTAATTCAAATTTTGTGGAGATGTAGAACTCCAAACTTATGCTCATGTAAAAGCATTCTGATTTTGCTTTAATTATGTTCTCTCTGTACAAATTGTTTTATATAAAATAACAATGTGAGAGTCCACAGCTAAATTTCACATGTGTAGAATTGTGTCAACAGGATTTGGCAAATACTTTGATACATCCAAATATAAAGTCTTTGCTGGCTTTTTAGTCTGATAACTGATAAAAGAGAGTCAGGTCTGGTGTAGTATAGGTAAGTACAGCACTGAAATCCATAGAGCCAGACTTCTGCAGCATTGAGAAAGGATCACATCCCATAGGAACAATGTTGATAGCTCATCCTTCATCTTGAGGGTACTGGAACATATTTTATAGTCAGTCTAAAGAATTGCTCTGTAAGGTTTGATGAGGATCCAGGACTTTTCTGCTTAAAAGATCCCACAGGGCCAAACACATACACAGAAAAGGAATATTAAAATCAGGTCTTTTGGACATCAGGCACTCACTCTTTAGCAGTGCAAAAAATTGAGGCAAGGTGAGAAGAGAGAGGAACACGATTTTAAAACTGTATTTTTATATAAAAGGATATTGTTTACTGTTACATAGGGGCATAGTACTAAAGGGAGTCTTAACGTAAAAGAGGGATCATTTTCCTCTGCATTTTCTCATGACTTTCCTATTTCTGTTTCTCTGAACATAACATTATCAATTTAGCCCGTTTGCATGTCAAAAAGCATTTATTTTATTTTTCTAACTTGGTAAGTGTGTTCTCTGTTGGGAGAATCTAGATCAATATGAAATAGGGAAATGAGTTCACATTGTCATATTCCGTCTAGAGTCTTATGTATACATTCTTTGTTACTTTTCTCTTATATGAGACTCCAGTTCTGATACGTCTGGGTATGAGGAATATCCCAGTAAAGCATACAGAGCACACCTCACTCATGAATCTCATCAGGACTTTCATAGATGTGGCCTGAAGGGTGTTTAAGGTATCCTGAACTATGGAGCATTAGCCTGGCATACCTGGTCAGCTCCTCTGTGCTTAGATGGTGTCTTGGGGGTTCCCTAGTCTTCCTTGAAGGCATGTGATGCCTGCATGGTAGAATAAGATCCCGTGAGATAGAAGTAGGTAGCATCTGCTGAGGACCTGAACCTTGACAGCTGTTGAAGAATAGAGGTGTGGCATGGAAATCTGTTATGTGCATTCTGATACGGATTAAGTGGTAAAATTGATTGAAGGCTTCTGAGACACATGTTAGGGTGGAATCATTGCATGCTTCAATTCTACTGGAAAATGTTCATGAATCTCCCCAATACATGTATCTTTTAGATTCACTTCCTCTTTTGAAGTTTTGAGTTATTTGTGTAGCTGCAGTCTGGATTTCCACCGATGTTACCTTCCAAGCAAGTAATTCCCAAAAGTTAAATTGTAGGGTTGAATGAATATTGAAAGACATAATCTATATAAACATGGACTCTTCAGCAGGTGATTCATTCAAATCTAGCTCTTGATATGAATTGAGAAATCTTTCTGTTGCAGCTGGGGACTGCTGCCATGTACACCATTGCTAACTTTGAGTAGAATCAGCAGCATGATTAAAAATAAGTCCTTCAAAGATCTTTAGTAAAGATACTGCTATTTATCAGGACCCTAGAATTCAATTAGTGTCTATGATACGGGATTTTGTAAGTTACGTTTTAGCTACTTTGACAAGAGCTTTTCGTCAGAAAACTCTATTGGAGATTTCACAACAGTCTTGAAGTGATTAAAATGTTTTTCAAAATGGAAAACCAGTCCGATTTTGTTTCAAAAAAGGAGCATATGGAAAAAGACCTGTTTAAACAGATTCTGCTATAAGAATTTCTTATGACTGTGAAGAGCTATACAGACTCTGGAACTGAGAGAGGAAAAGGGCAAGCTTGAAAGGAAGGACCATATTTCATGGTTCTGGGAGTCACTGTAATAGGTAGTCTGTTTGTGAAAAGAAGGATGAGATAGAGAAGAATAGGCAAGGAAATGCAACTTCTTGTAAAAAAAAATTGCAGCAGTAAAGGGAGAATAACTGACATCAATATTGCACTTGGAAAAAGCCAACAAGCTTGGAGTCCATTGCATAAAAACTTCTGGAATCATAGCACAAATGTGTTGCCCTTCACCTGATGTCTCACTAAAGACAAAAAAAGCTTTTAATCTGAATAATAATTGGCAATACAAGCTCATTTCCTTTCCTTTCTTTTTTGCTCTGGGAAGTGTACTCCAGAATTCAGGTGTACCTGGTGTATCAACCAGGTAAAGCTGAAATGGGTGGGAAAAGAAGGGATCATCTTTTTTATGTTTCTAAGGCAAATTTCATTGAACGAAGATGATTGTTCTTTAAATAGCTTCTCTTACTATAAAAGTCTCCTGCTTGCTCTTCAGAAAGAAAAAAAATAATCTGCCTAGTGCAGGGAAACTTCCTTGTGGGGGGTAGGATTTAAATACTTTGGATCCCATAAAATTATGTAAAGCACAGCACAGAAGAGAACTAGCAAAATCCTTACTTTGGATCACAAACTATTTTCTGTGTTACTGAATGTACTTGCAGAGGGCTACCTAAATCATCACCCCACCTTGGCAAGCCCCATTAAGTAGCAGATGCAGTACTAGAAATGAAAGAGTCATTAAGGTTCTGCAAGGGTGATAAATGCAGGCTCCATGCAGCAGCAGCTGCCAGATGTTGCAGTCTTGTAGGACAGTGGTTGTAGGGGTGGTTTTCTAGACATTTCTGATCAGGTCATCATTAAGAGTGTGTGTTATGGATGGATTTGAGTGTGCTCTGTCATATTTTCAGATTTGCAGCATGACAAGTTCCAAATGAAATATGGTTGCTATAGGAGAACTAATATTTTTTACATTTTTTTTTAATGTACTGAAATATTCCGTGCTTTTATCAGCAAAGATACCCCTAGTAGTTCTAAAGATTGTGATCATGAGCAAGGAAATATAATGGAAAGTTAATTTACCAGGCATTTTGAAAACAGAAGAAAATGATGGTGAGTGATACAGAGTTCTGCAGGATGCTACAGCATAAGTTTTGCATTTTTCAAAAACCCAAATGCAGAGCATTTCTTTGGTGTCCCTCCTATTAAAAGATTAAAGGGAAGATTAAAACTGATGGATTGCAGCACTTCTGCATAATTAGGTCTGGACATATGCTGCAATTTCCTCAAGCCAATACACAATCCCATAGTTTTTAATCTTGTGCCTTTAGCCTTTGTATCAGAACAGGAGCTGGCAAATTCAGTTTTTCCAGGTCTAATTCAACATCTTTATTTGGAAAGTCTGCCTTGCTCATAATCTAACTACATTATAGTTACATCATATACTATTCCAGTGTCTGTTTTGTCAGTTCAGTAACATAATGTACCAGCATCTATGTGCGTAGTTGAGGATAAGGATCCTCAGGCAAGGTACAGGCCTAAGAGGTAGGCTTTTTTCTGCATATTATTGCAACATGCACAATTATATTTTTCTGTAAAGAAGAAAATGTCTAAATCTGCATTTAAATTTACAATTGCATAAGACATGCATATATCAGATGTTTATTAGAAGTAAACAGTTCTTACTCAGCTTGTTAAATCTAAGCTCTGCAATCTCTGAAGTCAGTTTGCTCATGCCCCTGCTCCCCTCACTGGAGCCTAGCTACCTGTCCTGGCCTGGCTTGGAACAGTTTTATCTGCTGGAGTTACAACTTTAACCACTTCCACTGAATTTGGACATAGCAGGGAGTTGTTTTTTCTCAAATTCTACTGCTTTCCATTCTATAGAGTGTACTTGTCATGTAGAGTGAAACAGAAAAGCCATAGCAGTTGGCTGCTGGAAGTGTAGCCAAAAGAAAAGGGATTTTTAAGAAACTGTTTCTGAAATCTGTTAATTGGAGAGAATAAATGGGTAATGAAGAATACAGGAAGTGATTGTTGAAGCTTGTAAATGTATAGGAAATGTCAAGTGATATAGCATAACATAGCACTGAAGGAGAAGCTGTATGAACAAAGTTCATTTGAAAAGCTTTGTACCTTTAGCTACTTACAGAAATAAGACTAATATTGTGTAGAGTAAAAAAAATGCTCCAGAGCCCTCCACTTATGCTTCACAATTCAGTCACATGTGAAATTTGATATGATTCAGCCATGGAGACCTAATACTTGGTGTTTCTAAGTCATGAAGCACATTGCAGATCTGTTGAGGAACAGCTGTTTAATAAAATGAAAAAAAATAGATAACCCATGTCTAGAAAAGTATTTTATTCTATTCTTAATATTTGGGTCATCATCAGATAAAAGGCCTTTTAGTCAGAAATGTTAGATATCGTGTTGCATCTGATGTTGCTTGGGGTGAAAGCAATTAAATGAGCAGGAAGGACCTTTGCAGAAGTTTTACAGAGATGTTTTATTTTAGCCACGTGTGGGCACCGTCCAGAGTTCAAGGAACAAAGGCAAAAGGGCTTTGAGGGCTTAGGCTAAAGTACATGGGATGAGCAGGGTGGGGAGAACATCAGAGACCAATTACTAGGGGACATGGGGTAACTCAAAAATGGGGTTAGGGCAGAGGGCCCAGGCAGAGGGCACAGGGTTGAATCAGGGAATAGAAGAGGGTTTGCTTTCCCGAATTGGGAATGTCTTCGGTCTCCACAATATTGTACTACTTCTATCTACTTAAAAATGGAGAGAAAACAAATAACAGAACAACATATTATGTTACATCATGCATGTAAGTTAGAATTTGGCAAAAATAATCACTACAAAAGATGTGAATAAGCATGGTCTGTATAAGTCCTGTCCTGAGCTGCCTTAGCTGACTCAAAACAGAAATTTAACCATAGAATTGATTATTTGCTGCATATTTAGGTAACATTTACACAATAATTGGTCATGGAAATTCCTTTTGCTAATGATTTTTATATCACTTGGTGTAGCTGTGTGTGTATATTACTATGCCTTGTGTTTTAGGACATCCTGGATGTACCAAAGAAATGCTGACAAATCAGATCATTCAACTGTAAAGTTCTCCTTGTGATCCCTGCTTCTCCATAATGGCTTATATTATCATAGTGCCTCTAATTAAAGCACTCACATTTTTATAGAGGGGAGTAAGAAATATTACTTAAATTATACAGCCCAAAGAATGCAGGCAAGGAAAATTAGCATGGGATAAAGCAAGATCTAAGTCAAACAATCACAATCACAACTGCTAATTGTTTCTATATAAATAGCAGGTAGGCATGGGTTAAGGTAGAACTCACAAGGTAACTGTGAAGACAGCTAATTGTTAAATGCATCAAAAACTTTTAAAGTAAAGAAATATTTCAAGAAGTCTAACAGCCTTTTCCCCCCCCCCTTTCTCTGCTCCAACCCCTTTCAGGTAAGAGGAGAAAGGAGAATACCATCCAAGTAAAATAGTCCCATCATATCCATAATAAAAAGAGAGAAAAGAAGATTTTTATAGTTTTCCATTTTAAAGCATTTTTATGGATTAGATCTCTTGTTAGCTGTGTTTTGTGCCAAAAGCTTATACAGTCAGTACCAAATAACTCAGGGAATATAATTTCAGCATGTGCTATTAAATGTGAATAAGTGTGCATTGAGGACAGCTCAAAACTAAATTTCGGTAATGTTAATAGGAGCTTATAGAATATAAAAATAGAAACAACACTAGAAAAAAAGAACATTTTCCTAGGAGAAGAAGGTTTGTAAGGAGACAGTACTAGAAATGCAGTATTTTCCTCTTCTCCTTTCATTGATCTTACAAAAGCATTGGGTGTGGTAAGTTGCTGTGCTCTTTGCAGCCTCACAGAAAACTCTTATCTAAGTAATTTGCAGGGGACTTGAGAACTGCTTCATATGCTTTCCAAATAAAGCTCAACAGACGGATACTTTCCATAGGATAACTCAAAGAGTCTATCTGATAACTGGTCTTGTTCATGCTGTTCAGTATAGTGATGTACATGATTCCTGTGACCTTCTAATGAGCACTTTGATTTTTGAAATTCGTGAGCATTAGTTAGTCTAAAAAAGTCTAAAATAGTCTAAAAAAGCTAAGTGGACAAGTTAGGAATTCTTGATTATAGCCATACATAGGTTATCTACTCCAACTTCTGATTTATAAGTGCCGGAACAGAAATTTATTCTTCTCCAGACGGTTTTTAATTTGCCTGTCAGATGAAAAATTAGGGCTGCTAGAGGGAACAACAGAAAAGTGTCTGTTGATCCTCTAAACTGAACTTCTTGCCTGAAAGCTGCTTGATTTTTGATATTTGCTGAGTAATAATGAATGCCTACTGAAAAATGGAGCCAGAAAAAAACAAATGGTATTAGTGACAGGCACTTTCAAGAAACAGTAGTGTGGCATCAGGGTCTCCACCAGGTGGATTAACGTTTTTAACACTGTTTGTCATACAGGATAACTCTTTAGGAGCTGGACAGAAGAGAGACCTGTGGACTGGAGTTCTGCTATGGAAACAACAGCTTTCCCCTCTCCAGAGGACACTGTGCAATGAGCTGATCAGAGGCCATGTTCAGACTTCACGTTCACCAAGGTGTTACTGACTGAAGTCCAGCTGTGAGACATGAGAGAAGTTGTCCATTTGAACTAAATGAGAGTGCTCAGTTCCTGTGCAGCGAGGTTGAATGAGTCAACAGAAAGCACAACTAGTGCCAGAGGGGCTTCTGATGCTGTAAATGTGCTCCTGACTGATTTCAACACAGCACGAGACTCTTCAAGATCCCAACCACATGTAAAGGTGCAAGCAGCCTGGCTTTTTGAGGGAGCACATTGCTTTATCCAAACTCTTTGACTAGAAAATCATTCAAGTCAAAGGATGCATCTGGCAGCAGGAGTGCCTGTCACGGTGTGACTTGCCAACCTTAATATATTTAATTTATTTTTGAGACAGGACCCAGGAGTAGAGACAAGGCAGGCTCAAAACTTGAAAAGGTACAAGAAGAAATTTATTAATAATACAAAAAAAAATAGGAATTAGAATTCAGGATAAAATTCCTAGATTGTTCCCTCCTCCCCTTCATTCCACATTTCTTACCAACCAACATACAGAGAGAACACTTCAGTCAGCTATACACTTAAATAATCAGTTCAGTTTACTTCAGAGAGAAAAGTCCCTTTTCTGGTTATGGCTTAGGGGGTGTCTTCACCTTCACAGTCTGCGTCCGCCCAAGAACCACAGGACTATGAATTTTCCTCCCATTTACACAGTCCTTCCAGAGCCGTGTTATGGGTTACGTTACACACATGGGGTACCACCTCTAAAGGCAGGCTGCTAAAAACACAGAATTCTCTTCATTGGCTTCTCTATCAAATGTCTCTGTTCATATTCCAGTTCCACAACAGAGACCCCCAATTCCCTCGGGGCAAAGGATTCTTTTCTCAAATATTTCAACCCCCCATGTATTTTTCCACAGTTTAAAGGAACTTTAGTGAAGCCACAATCCCCACAGCCCACAAAAAAGGTTTTCAGCTACTTGCATCTTTTCAATCTCTTCCTACCAGGAACTTTGTCTTCATCCCGCTGACCTCTCTAGTCTCCACGCTTCATCTCCTCTCATTCAGGGAACTCAGGAGGTCCAGGACTCCATCCAGGCACAAAGAGTTACAATTGTATCCAGATGACAAAGAAACATACGTGGGCAGTTGGAGTTCTTTCTCTGGCACGTGGAAAGGCGAGCGGAGCCCAGCCGGCAGGGCCGGGGCCATGTGGCCGGTGCTGGAGCCATGCGGCCGGTCCTGGGGCCATGTGGCCGGTGCTGAGGCCATGCGGAGCCCGGGGGCCCCCAAGCCAGGGGCTCACCGCAGAGCCGGTAGTGGGCCAGGCCGGGCCGGGCCGGGCTTCCCCCTGCCAAGCCTGGGGCCGGGGTCCCGAGCCGGGCCCCCCGCAGAGCCGGGGTGCCGAGCCGGACCTCAGACCGAGCCCAGAGCCGGGCCGGAGCCCCCCCCGCCAGGGCCTCCCACCCCTCCGGAGGCCGGGAACCGAAAGAGCTGAATCAACTCGATGCAATTGTGATTTGTGAAAGCGAAATAACTTTTTCATTGGTTTCCCGAGCTGTCCATCACCAAATCAGCTCTCTGATTGGTGCCAGCAGCTCACAGAGGAAGCTCCCAGGGACGGGAGAGTGCCTCCCACTCCCCACCTCATGGAGCCATCCCTGAGGTGAAACCACCCATCCCCCTTACCACGTGAAACCAACACAGTGCCTTAGCCCAAAGACTGAATAGCAGTGTAGGTTGTTTAATGCCTGTGTACCCAACCCTGGATTCACCTATGCCTCAAAAAGCTCTCATCTTCAGCTTTTAGAATTTTCGTCCAGTGACATCAAGAATTATATTAACTATTATATTGTCCCTAATTTTAAACTTGCATCAAATTGTAAACAATAAGCTTCTGACTACTCGAGTCAGAGGTGAACCTATTAAAACCATATTTGCTTACAATATAACTAGGATTAAAATTTTATTTTCTCTCATGAAATCATTTCAGGGTTGGGAGGGAAATATGAAAATTATATGTGAAATTATACAAGATTCTCTGGTAGAAGTCTATGTGGATTTTTGTGAGAGTTTATTGATTTGAATTATCTTTTTTTCTTTTCCCTTCAGGACAGCACTGCACGTGCTTATTTTGATATGGTAATTGACAATGTAAACAATAGACTTAAACTGACAGTGAAAGTAAGTGTGTGCTAAGATTAAACTACGCAATACCAAAGTTTGTTTTCATGTGTGTAGTTGTCTGCAGCGAAGTGATGGTCTGAGGTGATTCAATAGAATCCGTGTTTTCAAGTGTTATAGCCGAATCTGCCAAAACTACTGTCTGAGACCTAGGTCCCATAATTATTACTTTCTGTAAGTCTTGAGATAGTACTTTTATACCTTAGACTATTTTTCCCTGAGTTTACAGCTAAAAACAGCTTCAGTTTTACAGAGTTCTCTCTAGTAGAATGAGACTAAAATTCTCCAATTATATGTTCATTAATATATTGTATTATGAATGTGAAAGATGCCCATCATTGTTCAAATGGGAGAAAAAGGTAGATTCTCTGTCTTCAAGCGCTTACAATCTTTGAATCTTTTCCCTCCTGAAGCAGAGTTCTGCAGCTGCCTGTAAAAGGTACAGGACTCAATTCTAAATCATCCTAAAAAACAATAAGGCTCTATTAAATAAATGTACTTTTGCTAAGGAGCTGAAGAAAAAGCCACCAGTTTAACTTATTCAATATAACCAAGAGGGTGATTAAATGTTCCAAATATGCAGAAGTCAAATGTCCCATTTCTGCTTTAAATCTTTTCCTTTTATAGGCTGTGGGTTATACTCCCTGCTTTGAAAATCTTTGCTGTTTAGGAACAAGAATTTATTTACAGTTTTAAAAACTTGCAACTAATCTTGAATGAATTGTCTGAATTAACCTTTGGCAGAGAAGTTGTAATTTCTAAGCCAACACATAACTGTATTTTGCATTAGTTTAGGAATATTGGGTACTTTGAGGGGTTAAGAATAAAATATTTTCCATGATTCATATCTCTTTTAGCTTGAAAAGTCAACAGCTTGGTTCCAGTGTAGCCAAAGGGTTTTCAGTCCAAAATGTCTCATTGCTTGCAATTAATTTGGGCTCTTGCAATTACGGTTTTGTATCCCAATGCATTAATGCATGAAAGCAGCTGCACAATGAGTAGTGCCACATGTCTGAACTAAAAATAATCTGTGTATATTGTTGCTGTGCAAACAGTTATACATTTTGGTTGCTGAAGATAATCTCTGTGTTAGAACAGCAGAGACACATATGAGATGCAAACTGTACAACTGTGAGGGGGACAACTGTGTGTGCCTGCTTGTGCCACTTACCCACGCACTGTCCCTTTTTGTCTTAGCAAGTATGCTGAATCCTGTTATTTAAATCTATGGAAAAGTACATCAAAACTTTTAGTGATAGACATAGGCAAATGGAAACAACTTTATTTTCCATGAAATAAGGATTTTGGAGCTTAGACAACTGACATGATGCTTTAGGGAGGGGGGAGAAAAGGCTGTGCTAGTCTAGGATGAATTCTGTCTTGCAGATGTATCTATGGGAGAGGATGAAAAATCCTTTCAGCTGAAAATGGTAGCTTTCCAACTTTCTGAGCTCAATCCTTCTTCCACTGTGATGGTTTTGGCTGAGGTAGAGTTAAATTTCTCCACAGTGTCTAGTACAGGGCTATGTTTTGGATTTGTGCTGAAGACAGAGTTGATAATATAGAGATGTTTTTTGTTATTGCTGAGCAGGGTTTACACGGAGCCAAGGCCTTTCCTGCTTTTTGCACTGCCACAACAGCGAAGACATTGGGAGTGCATCAAAGGTTCAGAGGGGACACAGCCAGGACAGGTGACTCCAATACACCAAAGGGGTATTCTAGACCATATAACATCACACTCAGGATGTAAAGTGAAGGGAAGAAGGCAGGGACATTTGGAGTGATGGTGTTTACCTTTCCAAGTAACCACTCTAAGTGATGGGGCCCTGCTCTCCTGGAGATGGCTGAACACCTGCCAGCCTGTGGGAAGCAGTGAATTAATTCCTTATTTTTGCTTTGCTTGTGTGTACTGCTTTTGCTTTTCCTATGAAACCTTCTTTATCTTAACCCACAAGATATCTGGCTTTTACCCTTTCAATTCCTTTCCGAATCCTGGAAATGCTGGTTGGAGGGGTGAATGAGTAGGTGGGTAGTGTGTGATTGCTGACTGGGACTATCCCCTTACAGGGCAGTTATTTGGGGCACCATGAAAGAGCCTTTCAAGAAATTCCAGAAAATTTATTCTGATCCCCATCCTGTTAACGATTCATGAGTGGTTTGCCAATGGGTGACTCGTTTATCCAAACTCAGAGTAACCTTTGGGTCTCAAAAGCACTTGCTTCTACTTCCAGCCTTGCACCATAATCTCTGCTCCCTATTCCAAAGTAAATTATACAGAGGAAAAGATTATGTCTAAGTTTTTTTCATTTGTTTCATTTCTGCAGCCTACATCTTACCCTAGGTACACTGGTGGGTGTCTAGTGCAATACTGCACTATACCAGAGCATGTGGGTCTTCACACACGCTGAGAACTGCTGGCAAAGTGCACCATAATGGATAAAATCATACCATGTTCCATTAGAAGATAACAGGACTGCCAGCTATCACTGCTTTGCTGGTAATGACATCTTCGGCATGTTGTCCTTGTTTTCTAAGTTTCAGTACAGTGCAATGTGCTTGAGTGCCAACAGCCATAGCTGACAGACTTTGGCTGCTGCCTTTCAGCATGGACCCCTGTCTCCAGTCAAACAGCTTGGATTATAAATTTTCAGTGGAAATTATGAAACTCCATTCCTGCAAGTAAATCATGATCTTATTTGATAGGATGCAGTTGCAGGTGGCTGTTGATCCCCAAGCAAAACCTGAACAGTCTGTGTGTGCCTTGTCTGAGCACAACAGAATGGCAAGATTGGTGAAAATACATGCCCAGTTATAGTACTAGCACATAATTTATAACAGAGGATAAAATAATTATGGTTTATAAACTAGATGCTTTTAACCATTTACCTGTCATTAGATAAATACCTAATGTTTTCCATAGTTCTCTTATATCTGTTAAGTTAGGTTAATGACAATATATTATCAAGGTGATACATGCACTTTCTTCCAAAAATGTGACATCAATTGAATGCTGACAGTGGAGAAAAAGGGGCTAGGATCCTGCAGCTGAGCACACATGAAATGCTGCATCGGGACAGAGAAGTGTTTAGTTTCCCATTCAGAAGGAGTCAAGAGAGAAAGTTTTTAAACCCAGAGTGTTAGGTATAAAGAGACTTTGATTTGTGATTAAAGGAACTGATTGCTATTGCATCTGTTCCTGAGAGAATGGCAAACAAAAACGGATATATTCCCTCTAATTAGGATTACAGCTAAACCTGCTACCTAACTACATCTAAAGGTGAAAAACTTGACTATTTGGGCCAGAAAGAATGATAGTATTTGAGCAGGTCTTTCTCTTACTTTAGTTATGGTCTCTACTTTTAACTCTGTGTTCATTTGTTCCTTTAACTTTTTTTAAAATTTTTTTTTCCCTTTTTAGAGTGAGACAAGAGTAAGACAATAGTAATGTGTGCCCATGGAAGAATTGTACAAGGACTTCCACTTCATGTTGGCAGATAAGTAGATGTGGTTCTGGCATCTCATTTGTGCTCATTGGGGTTTGTTTACTGACAGTAAAAAAACAAAAAATAAACAAAAAGCTGTGAGATAGCAATTTTATTTGTACTTTTGCCAAGATGCACTTGCGTACTCTCTCTGTGCCGAATTTTCAGTAGCAATGACATTAAACAATAGGCTTTTCTCCCTTCAGTCATAACAAATAAGCTCATTTGTTTTTATTTAAATTGGCTATTTTAGAAATGCTCCTATCAGTTACACCAGCATCTCCTTTCTAGAATAATAATATGGTCGTGTGATTAATTCAAAAGTTCATACTGCAATAAAGATCTACTCACATTGAGCTAGAGAAAATGAGGTATTAACTTCATAATGTATTAAAGATTTCTGTATTTCTCTCTTTACCAAAGCAGTTTGTTTGGACAAATTTTAAGGTAGGTTTGTCCCTAGAAATTTTAAGGTTTTGAACTCTGGATTTTTTTTTTTTCTTTTGAGAGGCTTAAAGACCCTATACAGCCAGCATTCCTTTACCAAAGTTTTGCTCTCAAACTTTAATTTATAGGGCATGAAAAAGGAACTAAAATATTTGTAAACACATGGAAGAAAAAAAAAAAGGATTCTTCAAGAATACCTCGAATTGCAGGTTGTGTGCTTTCCAAAAGAATAAGTGGTGGCTTATTAACCCATGAGTATTTCTCTGCTGATTTAGATAGAAGTTTTGAGAATCAGCCCTAGGCTTCAAAACCTACCTTCAAGATCATGTACACTGTGGGGAGTACTTGGGAGGGTTTAATGATGAAAACAGAATCCAAACATTTACAAATCATGTTTCAAAATAGACACCTATATGTGTCCAGTTAATAAACTCTCAGCATTTTTTCTTCCCATCTAATCCTTCTCTTCACTTAGGTCTTGGTATCTTTTTTTTTTTTCATCAGAGCCCTCTATTTTTAGATTGTGTAAAGAATGGAATTATCTTTAGAATATAAAAGTCATTTTGACTAGGCTGCCCGTCCAGCATGTCTGGCACACAGGGGAATTTCCTTCTCTTCTTGAAAAGATACAGAATCAAAAGGATGCAGGCTATTTAAGAAACTGGGCTCTCTGCCCTCCTCTCTTCTTTATTTTTTTTTTTTTCAGAAGATGCACCAGCCTGAAGTGTGGGGATAAAAATGCATTGTCCAGTAAATCAGAGGGTGATAATCAGAAGGTATGACAATTTATTAGCTTATTGTTCATCATTTGTCTGGGGTGGAGAATAGCCCAAGTATGTCAGTATTTAATATTAAATAGTAGCTAAAGAAATACTATATTTAGTGTTGGGAGTGGGAACTCAAAAGTAGTGCTTCTGCCACTACCTTTCCTGGGCCACGGTTCATCATGTTTCCTTTGCTGACTGTTCCTCAGGCTGTGTGCACCTGACCTTCACTGTTACAGATACACTCTGTCACAACAGCAGACACAGAATGTCCTCCCTCATCCTCATTTTTGTTCAGCAATATCCATGGTGTGACCAAAGTCAAACTTTCAGGATTTTAGATTTGGTGAAAACTTGTTTGTGAATCCCAAGCCCCCTTATATGTGTTATAATCAAGAGAGTTTTCAGCTCAGTCCATGGATCAATGCTTTTGGCTATGTTCAGTTATGGAATATTTTTAGTCTTCATTTTAACTTTGCTAGTAAATAAATAAAAGTGGGTGTTTACTCATAGTTGCTTAAACATATGAGCTACTGTTCTTACATCTCCATTGTTTTTACTACCTTGTACTTCAGTGCCCATATGCTACCATCTGATTGGCTCTTTTTTTTTGCCCCATGTCCTTGGAAAACTCAGTCTTGAAGAAAAGTAGATGCATCTGGAAACATTCAAAAAGTCAAAATTCAGACACAAACTGAAGAAGAGGGCTGAGTACTAAGGCATCTCAGGTTCCAGGATAAAGCAAGTAATACAGAGGTTTTAAAAATTTCAGTTTTAGATTCAAACATCTAAATTCTACTTCATGCCCACATTAGGCACCTAAGTCTTGCTTTTTCTAAACAAATAATAAGGTTTTTTTAACAAGTATCCTTTATAGATATACTCAATTTCCTAGTATTGTAATTCTCTGTATAACTGAACACAAAAATAAAGAAATGCTTAAGAAAGGTTAAATCCCTTTTTAGGAAAGCATCGAAATGCCAAAACAAAATCTAGACACCCAAAATATCTTAATATCTATAATTTCTGGTGCATTAATAATTAGATCCACTTAACTACCGGTTCATTAAGACTTTTTCTGAAAGTCATAGTGCTTTAATAAAAATACACATACTGTGCATAGTGAGTTGCACTAAAATGGTTTTCATCTAGCCCAATTGCTGTATAAGAGACATTTCTCTCCCTTAAGTAAATGAGAATACCTAAATCCAGAACAGAGGATGAAGCTTGGCTGCTACAGACTAGCACATACTCCCCTCAGGGAAAGTATTAGCTAACTTCTGACTTTCTGAATATGAGCTGTGGCAAGAAGCAGAGGTGTGAGAAATCACAGGATGACAGTGGAAGTCTTTGGCTGAAACCCACAACAGAAGAGAGTGAATGATCAAAGAGGAGCTCTCAGAAATCTGTGAGTACAGTCCTGCATTCTGTACTGAACAGGAACAGGGAGGCAGTGTGCTGCAAGCTCCTGGCAACTTAGAACAAGTTGTATTGAATCAACAGATTCAAACAGTCAGCAACTCTGCTATGTACTGCACTATTAAAATGCAATTCAAGTAATGGAAGACTGTTCAAGCCAGTGTATCAGGATCAAAACTGCCCATACCTATCCCACCTCAGGAACTTAGGAGAGAAAAGAATGGAGAACAGCAGATAGAAGGAAAGGCTTAAAATGGAGAATTTAAAATGCGTACAGCTATTTAAGGGTTTTTATTAATTGAAAAAGTTTAATAAAAATGGGGCATTATTTCAACAATTTGTGATTGAGCTGAAGCTCTTACTTGTATTTTAGATCAGTCATGACATCAAAAAAGGAAGTTAATTTGTCTGAACCACCTAAGAATACAGCTTAGAAGCATTAATTTGACTAAGAAGTAAGAAAATTACTTAAGAAAAGTCTTCTAAAACATTAAGTCTCCCTAGGGGAAATAAGGCACTAAAGATCAGTCTTGATTTCTAGTGGCAGATAACTGTTTGATGAGTAGTATAGAAGGCTATTAATAGCCAATAGAAAAAAAATCTATTTTTGTTTTTTTGTTCAAGTGAAATTAATTATTTAGAGACAATTGTTTTGCAGTAAATAAATTTGTTTCTATGTAAATTAAAGAGCAGTCATTGCAGCAACTCTTCACAGAGCACAATTTGGTGGAAGTTGTTTTGCATGTGTTTTTTTTTTTTTTTACTAGGAATCCCAAAGGAATCTAAATACAGATAGTGTGAATTTCAAAAATTGTTTCCTTTCCATTTGGTGAATTGACACACTGCAAACAATTTAAAGAAAAAAAGGCAGTTTAACTTTAAAATGTAAACTAGTCAATCCAGTGAAACCTGATTGAAAGAAGGATGAAAAGCAGCATGGAGTTCCATTAGTAACAGTAATACATTATGGGGAAAGAACAGAATACTCTTACACTGATTAGAAGAAGTACATACCAATTCTTTATAATAATACTAGAGTATTAATGGATTGTTTACTTCAAAATTTGCAAGTTTAGTACTTTGTACAAAGGTACTAGTGACTTTCTCCTGTGGCACCTTGTTGCCTGAGCATGGTTTCTGTCAGCTGTGATTGTGCAATCCCTCCCAAGGGGCTAAAGGTATGGACTGCTCTTTTCCCTCCTCATGGTCTCAACAAGTCACGCTTCTGAACTCCAGACTGACAGGTTCAAATGCTGTGGTCACAAAGGGTCTGTTCATTCCTTTTTGTATTTGGGAAAGCAAATAAGGAAAATAAATAGTTTTATTAAGAAGGCAAAAATAATTGGCCCTTTCCTACCAAAGCAAAGTAATGAGTTGGAATGAAAAACAGGATATGGAAAGAAATTTTTACCCTGTTTGGCCAGTCTTCTCACAGGCAAGGCTTTTCCCTAAAGAAATATTGCTCAATTTCTCCATTTTTTACATTCCCAGAGAATCTCTTTTAGAAAAAGGGTCCTACAGTCTGTGTTGTATAATGTCAGGGCCTAAGGGTACTGGAAATTATGGTTCAGGGTGCTCTAGTGTTATAAGAAATAGAAAAACCTACACCCATCCTCTCCTGTACTTGGGAAATTTATTACTGGCTTCCTTATCATATCCAAACTCAGTAATGGCCATAGAAGAATAATAATCCCGGTGACTACTGTGCAGTAAAGCTAGACTAACCCTTTTCACAAAAACAAAGCATTCTTTTTGAGGCAATAATTCCTCAGATTTGCTTGAGCAGTATATTTTAAGGCAGCTTTTTTCAACTTTATACTGTTTCAGCTTCTTCTTTTTCTTCTTATTATTATTAATCTCAGACTAGAACAACATGGGATAACTTATTGTCTGCAGAAATTATCTGGATGTGAATAGTGTTATATAGCCTAGAGGAACAGCAGTTTAGAGGGGGGCAGGGCAGGAAAGAAGGGTCTAGATGCAGTACTTAGAAACCAGCCCTCTAAATTTTATTAGATTTATTATGAGATTATATATGGGCTGCCAATACTCATTGAAGATTTTTTATGACCACTTCTTCTGCAGAGTTTTTGTTTTTAAATTTTTTCCCCCCACAGATATAATATCCCTTTTGTCTTACCTTTGTTGCTGCTCTTCACTTACACAGTTCTTTCAGCCATGGACAAGTTGACAAGGAAGACTTGTACCATATGGGAAGAATTTCATGGAAAGGGTTGTCAAGCACTGGAGTAAGAAGGTGGTAGAATAATCATCCCTGGAAATATTCAATAAATGAGTGTCTGTGGCACTTAGTGCTCTGGTTTAGTTGACATGGCGGTTTTCTGTCAAAGGTCAAACTCGATGACCTTGGAGGTACTTTCCAACCTTAATCATTCTATGATAAGAAAAGCAAGAAATACAATCTTCTGTTCAGCTGGTAGCTGTCTTAGAGCTACTTCTTGAACTTAAATATGTTTGGCATGTCCCTGGTAATGCAATGGTTATCCAGGGCTTATTGACTTATTGACTTATTGGCTTATTGGCTTATTGAGCAGAAGTACGCAGCTGCCCTTCTCAAGAAAATCATACTTGCATCAGTGACGTGACTGTTTGGAACAATAAATGGGCACACAGCAGATGTGGTGCAGACTTAAAGACAACAAGTAGGAATGGAACAGAGCTTGCCCAGAGGAAATCCTAAGTCTTCTTCCCAGCAAAAAAAATTTGTCCTGTGCATTTATGGCCATATGTATAGCAGATATGATTATGCCATTTCTGACACTTCCACCAAATAATTTCTTAACAATGACATGTTTTTTTTAAATAATTTTGGAAATTACCTAAAACTTATTAAAATGTTTTAAATTAAGATAATTACAATCCATTAGAGAGAATCTGTAGTTGATTTGGTGGGGGCTTTTTTTCCCAAACAGAATTATTGCTATTTCAATAAAATGTAATAAAAACAGAAAACAGGAAAGTGACATTAAACAACACTGTTACAATTACTAATGACCCAGTTTCACTGCAAGATGCAAAAATATCTGGAAAGTCTATTTTATGCTCAGTACAGCTTCTGTCATTCTTAGAAGATGTAGCTATATATGATAAGAATATTGTACTTAAAATGTAAGAAGGCCTGTTCCAGTTCCACTAGAGGAGTCTGCAAAGCTAGGAAAAAAGAAAAACGACCAAGTTAACATAAAAAAATATTTACCTGAAAGAAATTAAGACTTTCGTAGTGTATCAGGTTACCATTGCTTTGAGCCATTGGCAGTAAGTGGTGTTTTCAAACATAATGTAAATTAATCCTCCTCCAAATTTAGAAATCAGTATAATGCAGGTCAGGTACAAATTTCTTCTGTTTCCTCACTAACCTACAAGAAGAAGGACAGGGGCTTGAAGAAGTCTGTAAAGGCAATGTTCTATTGGCCAGGACACTTCATGTGCTGCCATGCACTGCTCCAGGTAAGCGCACGTGAGAAGTCAGTTACTTTTATGGAAAAAGTGTCTATGGTGAAACTGCTACTACATGCTTTAAATTAATTTCTATTTTGCTTAGGAAAAAGTAGGTGGCTGAGAAATGCAGTTTTGTTGTCGAAAACTAGGTGAACAAAGGATAATTCTTCAGCATAGGTACAGCCTTTCTATGTATTAAATTTTTAGCAAAATAAGCGTCAATTAAACATTAAAATTTCAAATGATATCTTGGTTACAAATTTAGGTCTGGCATACGGGTTTGGAAGTGAAAACACAACATAAATCTACAGAACCAACAAAGACTGTTCCATCTGAGGCTTCACTGCTATCCCCTGTGGCATAATACGCTTGGCTGTGTAGGTATTCTAAATATTCCGTTTAGCTGTCCACAGAGAGTACAAAGGAACAGAATTCTTACATGTTATTTTGAAGTCCCTTTTAAAAATACAGGTAATCAATTCCTAGTATTAATTATAGACACATGACTATATCATGCATATATGTATTATTTCATATTAACTTCATTCTCAATATCATACTGAATAATGTGAAAATGAAGGTAAGTCATACTTCATTGAAAGACTAAAACAGGAGCTGTTTCAAGAGGCTAATTATTGTAACAGCAATTGCCTTTTTTTAATACATTCATGCTGATATTGAAATACAAAGCTGAGGTTATTCAAATGAGAGTAATGGGACTAAATGTAGAGGACACTGATGAGATGACACCTTTAGGGATGGTAGTTAAAATGAAGTACCAAAAGAAATTATCCCAGACAGATTTGGTTTATAAATCTTGCTACAGACTTATATTTCAGTCCTTTGTGGGCTTCATCCTTTCAAACAGTATTTGTGTTGGAACTTCATTGTCCTATCCCACACAGTCTCACCAGGGTTTTTGGAACTGATGCTATTTGGGAAGATTTTTTTCTTTAAATATCTTGGTTTCTAACAAAGTTTGTAACATAAGGGAAGGCCAAGCCAAGAAAACTAATATAGTTAGGAAAGAAAGCAGGGTAGCCACAGCCAGTACACACTGACTATGGTATGTGAGCCACTTTTCATTTAAGAGATTTTGTGGATTTGAGCAGGTCAAGTGGAACAACTCTCTATTATGGGACAGTGAAAAAAATGCAGAAATCCATTCTGGTACACCTTTTGCAACACTAGGTGCTTAATTATCAGAGGTAAAGTATAAACAAGATTTTAACAATTTGACTATACACACAACAGAGACAGGAGAATGTTAGACTAAAGAAAATCCAGACGCCATGGAAATCACTAAATAAATGTTTCCTTCACAGGCAAACATCTTTTACTTATTGCTTTGAGCATGTGATCTTTCTTCAAATCAATCTTTTATTCTGGTTGCAAAGGAAAAAAAATAATATGGGAAGGTTTATCCATCAAAAAACGTCCACTGATATCACTACGACTCTGTCATCCTCAACAGAATTATTTTCATAATGTTCTTTACAAGCATGAAGAACAAATTATAAGACCATCTGTTACTGTGTAGTACTACACCTGCTTAGTTGTCTTCTGGTGTACAATCTAAAAAAATAAATGTTATCATTGGTATTGCAACTGCCACAGCAAAAATAACAAAAATATTAAATAAAAGCTTGTGCTGCAGCTTTAATGTACAAGTAAAACACAAAGTTTTCTTCTGGAAACTGATTGGGAAAGTTTCTCAGCTAGAGACCTCCAACCTTGCTCTAAAACCTCTAGCCGTTCAAATAACTCCTGCTCTGGTGACCTGTGAGTTCTTCTGCTGTAATGCTACAGAGTAAACAATAATGGCTTAATTTTGGGGGTTTTGTATCATTTAAAACAGCATTTATAGATAATTAAAGATTAAGTAGTAATATTGAACATCTGCTGTATCAAAGCATATCACATAAGATGAGCATCTCAGCATTGCTAACTTGCAATGAAGTCCTCTCATAATCTGTAGCTTCCCCCACTCCAAACTTCATTAAAAATGGCTGAAAAGAGTCACTGCTAAATTCAGTCAGAAAACCACACAATGAGAAAGGGCAGCTCCTTGTCACACTGAGAACCTCCTACATTGCATTAGTATGTCCCATGACAGGGGAGGACCACGGTACCATGCACATAGAAAAATACTTATACTATGGGAAAAGACTGACCTTCCTAAGAAAGTATGTGAAAATAGTAAAAATGTCTATAATCTGGCAGAAATAAATAACAATAATTTACACATATACTAAGTTTACAGTAGGTATTAATGTACCTTTTAGCAATGCAACACAAAATAATGTCTAGATGTGAGGTGTAAGAACAAGATTTTGTGACAGATGTTTTTTGTTATTTATTGCTTATATTGTTATTTATATAGATAATGCTTCAGTCATTAGAATACATATACACAAAGCTGTTTCACATGCTAGCAGATAGATTGAAAAAATATGCATACTAACTGGTACACTTTCTACAAGTGTTAACCACCTCTTTCATTTTAATAGACAGAAAAATACCTTCCCACTATGTGAACATGCATCAGATAGGATTATAAATGTTCTGTTATTATTCTCATAGTAAAAGATTGCATTAAAAAATGTTAGCTTTTAAAAATGTTCCCTTTTTCTTGTTCTTTCCTTGGCCATTTTCTACCTCATTTGTTGGTTTTGCCTACAAATGCAAACCCTGAACTTTTATTTCACCACATACAGGAGAGATTTTGGTAACAGAAGCCTCCCGAAGAGCCCAAAATTAAATTAAAACCTGCATTTGGCATGAATTGTTAAGTCTTTCTTTTAGAGCTGCGTAACGCCGCGGTGCCTGGGGAAGGATGTCAATTTAGCGTCTTCCTTTGCAGTCCTCCTTTTTGGCAGAAAAGCCTTAGGGGCTTCCTCCTAAAGAGCAACCACTGGTGAGGCAGATGAGAGCAGGGAAGGAACAGTGACTGTCAGGTCTGAAAAGTGATGGAAGTGTAGCACAGTGAGTGTACTCAGTGCCAGGCACATCCAGGCAACAAAAGTGGAAGCACATCAAACAAATCTTTGTACCTCACCCACACAGCCAGCTTTTACTCAGATCCTTATGATTTTGAGTTACTGGATTCTTATTCAGTCTTTGAATTAACTTTTAATTTTCTAGAAGACAGAATTAGTTCCATGGGAAATCATTCTTCCAGGAGGTATAGGCATAGGCTAGAACAGACCAGTTCACTGCTCCAGAGGCACTAAGAATGTTCTGCATGCACATACAAACCCCAAGATCCATCTATCCATTTCCCTCATCACTGAAAAAGTACTGAAGGGGCGGGGGAGTGGAAGGTAAATTCTGAGGAAAAGAAATGTAAAAAAAAAATGCGAAGGGTTTAGTCTCTGATGCCACAAAGGTGACATTGATTCCCTGATGTGAAAGGTCTTAAGGTCCTGAGAGGAGTGAAGCTGCATCCACCACATCTTATTTTTAACACTGTCCCCTTGGTGTAAGCAGAGGAGGCAAAACAATATTCCCAGTCAATAGAGATAAGACTTGTTGCCAGATGCATTTTCTAAAACCTAGAAGTGCAGGTGAATAGATAATACATTTGGATTTTATGCTGATGCTGCTGAAATGTTTTGCTAGCTCTAAGTTGAGCTTCTTCACTTGGCTCCAGCCAAAAAGAACTTCTAGTTTTGCAAGAGTCTTGATTGTCATATAAATTCTCTCCTATCAGTCAAACAACAGAAAATTAAGTGTATCTATTGTGTGATGATGAGACTGTCTGATCTACTGCTACAGTATGGGAGTGCTACAGCCCCTTGCTTCGTAGCCATGAAGGGCCTTTACACCATGAATGAAAAACAAATTAATAGAACCCTTTGATATCCTTCCAATAAAGCCTCACCACATCCAGTCTCATAAATTCTGTTACTTGAAAAGCAACAGAACATACTTATACCTCTTTCCATAGAGGAGCTGCTGGAAAGGGCTTTCTTGTTTCAAGAACCTCTGTAGAAGGAGTTATAAAAACAATAGTAAATCTTCCCTCCACATACATTAAACACCAGAGTACAAACCACAGCTATCTGATTTCTGCCCATGCAATGGCATTGAGTTTCCAGTGAAAATGGTGAAAACAAGGTAGTAGGGGAAAAAAAAAAATCACTCTCCTGAACAACCCTGAATGTAGAAACATGAAAGAATCGAGGTTTTACAGAATCATAGAATCATTAAGGTTGGAGAAGACATCCAGGATTGTCCAGTGCAGCCTTTGACAGAGCACCACCATATCAACTAAACCATAGTGCTAAGTGCCATATCCAATCCTTTCTTGAGCACTTCCAGGGCTGATGCTGGGAGGAGAAACTGCCCCCCCGCCACCTGGCTACAAGTTGCTTTCCGGCAGTTGTAGAGAATGATGAGGTCTCCCCTGAGCTTCCTTTTTAACAGGCTAATTCTGAACTAAGCATAACATGGGAAGCCATTTAGAATGCTGCTCTCATCTTGCTCCCCAGTTTAGGAAGGAATTCTCATTCACTGTACTCAAGTCCTTTTTTATATACCCATCTGAGAACTTGGTATCTTTCTGCTACTACTTGACAGCCTGTTGTTATCTGTGCATAACCAGAAGAGTATCATAACTTTGTTTTCTACTCTCTTTTACATTTACTGAAAAAAACTGCTACATCTTTTGGGGTACAGAAAACATTAAAGAAATGTGAACTCCTTAATTAAAGTAAATTTGAAAAACAACAGTCCAAGCAACCAAAAAGCTTCACAAACCCGGAAGCATGTGGATTTCATTACATAATTTTACCGTTATGTCTTTTGATACAGCAAATGCACAAAGCTATTTTAACGATACTGTCACGGTGTTACTTGGGTTTTGCCAAGTTTAACATATTTACTTTTCTTTTAGAGGTAGAATTTAGGAATAGAGAGAAGGCAGGCTCAAAACTTAAAAAGGTACAAGAAGAAATTTATTAATAACACAAAAAAAATTTCAAAATAAGATTCCTAGATTGTTCCCTCTCCCTTCATTCCACATTTCTTACCAACAACATACAGAGAACACTTCAGTCAGTTATCCATCCAAATAATCATTTCAGTTCACTTAAGAGAGAAAAGTTCCTTTTTTAGTTGTGGCTTAGGGGGTGTCTTCACCTTCACAATCTACATCCGCTCGGGACAATACTGCAGATTATGACTCTCCTTTCATTTTTTCACAGTCCTTCCAGAGCTGTGCTATGGGTTATGTTACACACTTGGGGTATCACTTTTAAGGCAAGCTGCTGAAAAACAAAATTCTCTTCATCTCCTTCTCTATCAAATGTCTCTGTTCATATTCCAGTCCCAGAACAGAGAGAGCTCAATTTCCCCGAGGCAAAAAGTCTTCTACTCAAGCATCCAAACCTCCCCAAGTATATTTCACAATTTAAAGGAATTTTAGTGTTCTCAAAATCCCTTTAGCCCACAAAAAAAGGTTTTCAGCTACTTATCAGTTGCATCTCTTCCCACCAGGAACTTTATCTTCATTCCGTTGACCTCTGTAGTCTCCATGCTTCATTTCTTCTCATTCAGGGGAGTTCAGGAGATCGAGAATCTTATCCAGGCATTAAAAAAGAGTTAAAACTGGATCCAGATCGTGAAGAAAACCACACGGGCAGCTGGAGGTCTTTTCTGCCACGTGGAGAGGCGAGCCGAGCAGAGCCGGCAGTGCTGGGGCCACGTGGAGCCGAGGGCCACCAGGCCAGGGCTGGGGCCGCCTGGAGCCACGCAGTCGGGGTGGGGGGGAGGGGGGCCGGGACCATGTGGCCGGGCCAGGGCCGGGCTCCCCCCACCAAGCCCGGAGCCAGGCCAGGGCCGGTGCCCCGGCCAGAGGCCACCTCACCCCCTGGGAGCCGCAAACCGGAAGGCCGAACAGCCAACCCGCTCCACTGTGATTTGTGAAAGCGGAATAACTTTTCATTGGTTTCCCAAGCTGTCCATCACCAAATCAGCTCTCTGATTGGTGCCAGCAGCTCACAGGGGAAGCTCCCAGAGACGGGAGAGTCCCCCCACTCCCCAGCATGTGAAACCAACACAGATACCTATAATATCTGAATATTAATATTCCTATAAAATGCTTTTTTTCTAACTATCACTTTTAGAGGCTTTTATAGTTAAATACATGATTTAAAAAGCAATTCAGAAAATGTCTTTTTTCAGCTTTAAATATCAAAAAAACTACTTCGATGATAGATTTACCTCCTGAACCAAGACACAAGAGAAATAGATATAACAGAGAACTGATAGCAGAAGGATCTTCAAGAAGTCATAAACAGAAATTTTTGTTTTCTCTTTCATCTTTCACTGCTTTCTTTTGAGGATGGACTCCCAGATTTGGGGGCTTGCTAGTGTATCCCCCCTAACTTCAGGTAAATTGAAAGCTTTCATTCAGAAATTAATGCCTGCCAATATGCATCAGCTGTTGCTAATGAACTCCATAAATCAAAACTCACTACAAAAATAAATATAATTTTAACATTACAGACATTACCATACTTGATACATTTATGCTCATCCATAAGAGCACATGACAAAATGAAGCACAGCACTTCTACCAATTTTTAGTGCTGGAATAAAAAAGAAGTCAGTTTCCATAATTTATTTTGTAAAACATTATTAAAAAGTAGGCACTTAATTATTTTCATTAGAGAACAGAAAGTTTTCAGAGATCTAATTATACATTCACTCTGCATAAATTTAATGATTTCGTCATGTGAAGACAGAAATATATATCAACAGAAATATATATAGAGAGAAATATATATGATATGAACCATATCAGCTGAGCATATCACCTACAGCTCAACCACAGCACCTCCATAATGTGTTTACAATCTATTGATCATACGGTTTATACCACTGGGGATCTAAGACAAGCCTTGAAAAAAAACCACCAAACATTTTTAAAAGAAAATAAAATAATAAGTGCAAGATGAAAAAAAAAAAAAAAGAAAAGAAAGAAAAAAGGGAAGGGAAGGGAACTTAAGGGAACACTTAGTCCAGCTTCTCTTGCTGTGAGGGGTTACTTAAATCAATAGCAATATGCATGAGTGACACAGTAAAAGAGCAGTGGTTCTTAACATGGCAAAGACAAAATAAAACCATTTTAATTTTCTCAACTCAACCACGACTTGGGACTGCAGTGTACCAGAAACACAGACAGAATCCCAAATTCCACTTCTGACACAGAATTTCACCTTGATTGATGGCACCTTTTGTGTTAATTTGATGCTTGTCTGAGGTAAAAATCACTTTTTAGGCCTGACTACTCATTGGTTTACATACCTCAAATGTCCCTGTAGACCATATTTTATACTGTGGGCCTTTATGTAGTTTTGTGTAAGGTTCCAAGGACATGGTTGTAAGATTTTTTTCTTTTCTTCTTAAATTTATTTTGGTCAGGTTAAATTTTATTTTGTTCCAAAGCGTCTGTAAGTATGAATGTTTGATCGCAATGTCTGAAAGCTCTTAACCATTTCCTTATTTGCACAGTAGAGGAAAAAAGAAAAAGGAAGAAAATTTCTTTTAATGAGAGCATTCCCCATGATGAGAATATTTTGAAGGGTTGCAGACATTACTGTAACAGTGGCCAAAGTCAAACCATACACCAAATGCTTCACAATTTGTAGTTTCCTTTGCTAAGCATAATACCTTATTCTGTCTGAAGTTCAAAACACTTTTCTAAGATGTTAAACCACTTCCCACAAAATTCACTCTCAGGAAGTTTGAATTGGCTGCTTTTCCAAGGAGGTTTGAAGGATGCCAGTGTTCTAAGCTTTGTAAACTCAAAATGAACTTGTATTCATGTTTCAGATCAAATGAATGGTTTGAGTTTTATGTTTTATTTTTTAATCACTGTGGTGGCACTTTGGAATCCAAATACACAGTTCTCCTTTTTTTTTTTTTTTTCTTTTTCTTTGTAAGCATTTGCTGTCATATTTTGCCTGGTCTGTTTGAAAGAATCATTAGCTTCAGACTTTTCACAGCAAAAATGAGCAAATACAGATATTGTATTTCTAAATCAGAGGCTGAGGGAGAACTCAAAAAGGCTCCATGACAATAAATAAAACAAATAAAATCTAATTAAATAGATGACACATAGTGGTCTCAACACACCTGAAAAGATCCACTGAAACATGTATCAAATTTATTTTCTTTTTTTTAGATTATGCTTATTAAATTTATAAACCTGAGACATTTTGATTTAAATAATATATTAAGTAGCAGTCATAACAGCACTAGCAGCAATATACTTTCCTCAGCTCTGGAGGAAAATAAACTGAATCAATCAAATAAAAGAAAAAAAACAACTCAGTAGTTATCCCAAGGACTTCAAGAGCAGTATCAGGTCAAAAACAAATTTTGAGGTACTCACGGATATAACACAAGAGAATTTTACAAGTACTCCACATAAACAAGGAGGCAAAAATGAAACTAATAATACAAAAGAAAACACACTTGAAAAGTCTTAAAAGTCTTAGGTTCAAATTCTATCACAACCTTATGGACTACTACTTTGTGTCGCTATAGGGCTAGAAGCAGCGAAAGAATATAGCAATACCGATTTCCTTCAGAGGCAGAAGAAAGCAATTTATTAAAGAAGCAATCACACTTTTATAGACTAGATTGCAGAACCAGGAGAGAATGAAACTGGTTGGTCCAAGGAAGGTAACACCCCTTGTAAACATGCTTTCACCAAAATATCATGTCTCTCACGCACCCTCCTGTGCCAACAGCAGGTGCTAATCTCTGTTATTAATTCTTTCTCTTCTGTATTCCTTTGAGTAGCTTGAAAAAGATTCAAGGTTCTTTTTCCCTAGCTCCTTCCAGCATCCACAACTCTGTAGATTTTAGAGGGGGTTGTCTAAAGACCCAGCCAAGGACAATCTATTCTGAAGCTACGTAGGCTTGTCAATGAAGGGGCCATTGTCTGCACAGAAATAAGGTGAAGCACTCACAGTTTCTATTTTCAGCCATGACCTAACTGAAGACGAGCATATTTAATGTCTCTAAGCACCTTCTGAATTGCATTGCACCAGTTTACTTTTCCACAAGAGCAGAGTCCTGATTTTCATCCACCTTAAGACTTTCTCTTACTTCTGAGTGTTCTCACTTTTTGAAAAAAAAAGCTGGAATGACTCAACTGTCAGGTGTGGATTTAAGAGGCTACAGGATTTCCATTCAGTCACTAGATAGGATTATTTAAAATAGTGGGTGGAAAATAGAATGAAAAAAGCACAGGGAGGCAATGCCGCTGCCCATTGACTGTCGGTGCACACAGCCCAATAACACTTTCGGAGACACCCTAACAAACTCCTCTTTTGGGACTGGATGTGCAGCTAAGCTGACTATATTGATTTTACCTTCATTCCTTATGTGCATCAGACACATAGAGAGATAGAGAGACTGGGTCCTTCTGAAACATACTTGGATTCAGCAAATTTATTAGAGTTGATAGCAACAACAGTCATTACCTAGAAATTATACAGAAAGCTTTCCAGAAGTTCAAAGTGTCTCCCAAATTATTGAAAGAACTGTAGGGGTTAATACTTTACACATTTTCCATGTTTATTCATTTGAAGGATTGGATGATTGGGTACTTTTAAAAAAAAAAAGGCTTTAGAAGAAATTAAAAGGAAACCTTAGAAGTCTTCAAAGAAACACAGCTACTACTACCAAACATAAACCAGCACTATAAAACAGTCACAGTCACAGTCACAGTCACATAATTTAAGAGTTATTTTTCATGTAACTGAGCTGTGCTACAATAAATATTCTGGACAGTAGATGTCCTAATTGTAACCTGGCAACACCTTTTGGCCTCACCAACATATTTTATAAAGTGTCAGACAGTTATTGAGTAAAATCCACCTTATAAGGCAAAGAAAATACTTCAATTTCAGATGTGCAATTAGCAGCAAAAACATACTACTAGGTTTTGTTTTGGAGACAAAATAAACATACAAAATGTGAATCTGATAAAAGTTCCACAGCTGTGCTGTTAAGGTGTTTTGAAAAAAAAAATTTGTGATGTTTTCCTTGTCTTAATCTTATGGACATGCAGAACAATCTCTGAACTGTGGTAATGTGATGTTCCCAGCCAGGGAATTTATCAATAAAAATGGTAAATTTATTCAAAAGATAAAAATATTAGATATATCAAAGATATCCTCCATTGCCGATCAGTGTTGAAAAGGCAAGTACATCACACTATGTTAACACAAAGGTTGGATAAGCCCTTTTTTCTATGAACAACAGGCAAAAGTGCTCTGAGACTCTGAGAGCCCTTAAATCTGAAACCATATATAAAAATGGATTCAGATTGTCTCCAGGTTGCATCCAGCCAATCAATCCTACTCTCTAGACTCAAGTTTTGTTGGCCAAATAAAGGCAAATAATAATTTTATATACTCTATTGTACAGAAGGTAAAATGTTGAGAAACTATACAAGTCACAGTATGAAGTATAAAGAGCTTTATGTTTTAGAAAATATAAGCTAGGAAACTGAGAATTTCTGGATAACAAATACAAGGGCTCATTTTAGACAAATGCATTCAGAAAGTCTTAAAATAACTTGACAGTTTTACTTTGTTGTTCTACTTCACTTTTTTTCCAAGCTATTTTGGAAACTTTTGAAATCTGTCTTTTCTGTGGAGAATAAATTTCAGTTGCAAGAAAAAAATTTTTCCACCATTGCATAGCATTTTTAACAGCAAGAGACAAGCTGCAGTGTATTCAGAGTACTAGCTTATCATTGTCTACAATTATCCAATAAAACCAAGAGAACTTAAGTGAGTTAAAAATATCACATAACTAAACAATTGCTCCAAGTTAGAGAACTCCTTGCTTCTGGAAAATGCCAGAGATGCCAAAATAGCTTACAAAAATTCAACAATTTTTTTCTTGATACAGACACTGTAACAAAGAAAGAGTCAGATTTCTAGACTGATGGATTCCAGAAGTACAGGGAAACAAAAGGTATTTGAACACAGACAATCAAATGATATTAAAAAATCAATTATAAAATATATGTCAGAGTTGGTACAAGAGTTCAGACAAAGATTTGAGGGTCAAGAAAAAAATTGAGGGTAGGACACTTCATGTGTTTATCTCCATTGGCCACGCAAAGCAGATTCACGTCTGAGTAGATATTTTCAGCTACTAATATAACTTCAGTCTAAAGCTCACAGCAAACGCACGGTGATCAGCACACCGTAAATCAAAAAGTTTCTGCTCCGTACACTGAACCAACTACATCCCTCCACCCAAATATCTGCAAGTGTTGCTAACTAAAGCAAAACAAGCCCTGAAAAAGGAACTGTTCCTAGATCTGAGCTAGACACAGGGATCTTTTGTTTTGAATCCAATCTAAATTAAACCATACAAGTGGACCATTATCATGTCTGTCTACAGATTCTAGATGTTAATTCGGAACACAATCCATTACATAAGAAGAGAGTAAAACATGCAGCTTTTGGCTGTACATGCTTTTATTGCCAGGTTATACTCAGTATTTCAAGCTTTTAAGCCTTATCAACTGAGATAATCAGGATCGGGGGACTGAGGGCTGTGGGAAAAGAAAACTCTCTACTACGAGCTTTTCCCTTCCTATCCTTCCATATCTTTGCAGCTAAACAGTTTTTTCCTTTCAGTAAGTCACATGAAGATGCTAGCTGTTAACCCAATTTAAACTATTTTTCTTTCTTTTCCAGTACATTCCAATCAGCAGCATGAACCACAAAGAGTGCCCAGCAATTGGTGAGTGGCAGATGTCCAAATACCACATTTTTCATCTCCTTTCAATATCCTTGACTCATGCATCCTGTCTGAGCTAATGTTAGTTTCCTGATTGCAGTGTGTCTGTACCCTTGGACTCTAAATAAGGGCCTGAACAATCCCAGAAAGCTAACTTTTCCTTGCTTCACTTCAGTCTCACTGTGTTTTTAGCGACTGTCTCTCAAAACTACCTTGTTTTGCCAGTTCACATCTGGAATTTCTAGATGAGCATCGATTTAGCACTCAATTTCTTGTCCTCTAATTTTAAAGTAATTCTGGACCATCATAAAAAAATACTATTAAGTTCTGACTTTATTTCACTTCTAAGAAGAAAATGAATTGCCACCACCAAGTTATAGTCACTATTACATTATCATATTCCTGCACTTGAACGTAATGCCCCCAAAACAGACATGAACCAGTAAAGAAATTCCTTGTTTGTGATGTGCTTGTACCTTTCTTTGCTCAATACTCTGAACTTCTCCAAGTTATTGTCATTTTCTAGATACTGTAGCACTGATTTCAGACTACTTAATATTATTTAAAATTTCTGTGAGTATGAAGATGAAATGCAATGATGCCTAGACCAAGAACCTGAGCTACGAAAGTGAAAGGATGCTGGTTAAAACAGAAGGCAAAATGGAGGGAAAAAAAAAAAACTACAAGGAAAAAGTAGCTTTATTTTTAGCTCTGATTAAAGAATATCATCCAGTAACAGAAAGAAAAGAACAGAGTTGCCAAGTACCAAATTTAAACAAGACTCGAGTCTTACCCAGTTCCAACTAGGCATTCAACACGGGCAAGCTTTTATGAAACTATAGGCGCCTAATGTTGTAAACATGTTTAAAAGTTTCAGTAAGTCTGAGCTCATGGTGCATGAATTTTGCTCAAAGAGCTCACAAAAAAAGCACATAGCCATCTTTAGTTTTCAGAACGATTTATGTATGTTATTTGGGCATTGAGGCAACATATAAGGTCAGAAGCCTACAGTTCCAATTCAAATATATTTATTCAAGTAACAGACTGTACATCTAAGCAATAATTCCCTCAATAATTAGTGGGTGGAGGTCAGAGTCTCACCTTAAACTATGACAATGAAGGAAGAAATTGTTACAGCAGCAGCTGCATAGTCTGGCACTTTGAAACTTTAAGCAACAGATACAGCTTTGTTTCATCAGTTGTGCTTTTAAAATCAATAATAATGCTGCTACCCCAAGGTACTGTCCACCCAAAAAAAACAAACTCAAAAGATGAGGAAAGTGAAGGCAGGAAGTGACAAAGCATGTTTTGCACATAAATTTTACAAAAGCATACTGTACTTCTTCGTAGACTTCTAGTTGGGAAAGAAATTATATTTTTCTTTTTCCCTGGGCTATTTTCTGCTTACTCACAAGGTTTATTCTCTCTACCAAAGGGCTGTGAAGGTAGAGAGGTCATACACAGAGAAGAATCCCACTGCAGAGTTCTGGCTGAACAAGTCTTTCTTCTACACAAAAATAATAATAATTAGCTACGCTAATGAAGAGACCTTCAAAACAATCTCCTATTGATGCTATGATGACCATGATAGGCTTTTTCTCATTTCTGTTTTAAAGCACTGGGCACTCTCCTTTATTTGTGAAAACAAGCAAGCACACAACCAACCCAAGCCCAGCTTTCAAATAATGTTGTTTGTTTCTGATTGCACTACCTCTATAAAATAGTACAAAATTACTAATGACACAGTTCGGTTTACAATAATGCAGTTCAACACTGATGAAATACTGAGCAGAGTAAGATGCTAAGTATCACAATCCTGTTCACCCCAAGAAAATTTGCAAGTTGTGCAATACACAGCAGATTTCTATTGTGATTTTCACACTCTTATTAAAAACACAGTAAAAAAAACCCAAATGAGTGGGTATTCTGTTTTTGTTCTGATTTAAAATTGTTCAGAAAAACTCTACACTGGAATCTATTCTGTGAATCTGCATTATTCAGATGGAACTTAATTGCTCAGTTTCTGGAAGGAAATGATAGCTCACAGCTGTAATGATAGCTGCAAGGAAGCGACCAAAGATATAAGAGAATGAACTCATTATATTCCTCACAGTATTTTTAAACTTTCCTATTCTTGAGCTAAAGCATAGACTGCTCTTGATTATCTGTTCAGCCCATTTATAATGCATATTGTGCAGATTAAGACAAGAAATCTCTTCTTCCGGGCTGTGCAAGCATTGATCACAATAGCAGTCTCTAAGACCCATAATTTTCAGCCTCATTCACAATTTTTTTCCAAGCTGTATTTACAGATCTCATAGTTATACACTTCAAAAGTTGATTCTCTCCCCTCTGAAAAGAGAACAGCATGGAAGTGGTGTGCAGGCAGGCAAGAAGCCTTCCTAAAATAAGCATTTAAAAAAAAAATATCAACTGAGAAGTAACTATAAAGTTAAGTTTCTAAAAAGGACTTTAACATCAATGTGTCTACCCAAATATCGTATTGTATAGGTTTACCATGACAGGTGTGATACCAAATTGCATACAAAACCTATAGAAGTGAAATCTCTTCCCCAGGTTTTGGAAGGTTTTTATTGGTTTGGGAGGTTTTTTTGTATGGGTGTGTAGAGTCGGTTTGGTTGGTTCATTTTTGTCTCTACAGATTGTAGTCCTTGAAAACTATTGCTATACTACCTTGACAAATCTTTGCTGAAGATGTCCTTTGTATGTAGAAGTGTTTTGAAAGGTTTTGTGAGTAAGAACATCACAGTTTTAGTTCTTGCACATATTTAGCAATCATATTTCTTCAAATCAAAGGTCAGTAGTTTTTTCTTGGAAGCTGTTTTATAGACCAGCGTAGAGTTTTCCAGGAACTGAGCTGCATGGATATTAAAGACATTCTCCATGTATAATGTGAGCTACTAATAACTCTATTCAAGTATTCTGCCGTTGCAAGTGCAAAATTATAGAATGTGAGAGAAGTGACATTTCACACCAGCTGAACTTGCAACTGAAAACAGAGCACATCTGAAATTATTCTGAAATAAGCTGAATGTTTGAACTAACCACAGTTATTTGTATTACCACTAGCTTTTTAAGGTATATTTTATATTTTATCAGAGAATGCAAATTTAAAGAGTTTACAGTATATATTTCTGTGAGTGGTTATGAAATACTTGTATGTTGCCACACACAGCTGATCTAATTGCTGTTAGTGAGTTGTATGCATAAAGTTGTGGGAGACTGGTGGCAGTAGCACAGATCAGACTGAGAAAAGCTTACTGGATATGCATTTACATTATATTGTATGCAGCACTAATTTAATCAGGAAGAGCTCAAGAAGGCCTGAATATAAACTACTGTTTTCAACTTAGTCTAAAGAATGCAAACAATTTAATTTTTAAGATATATACCTTGTTCTTGTCCACAGGGAGCAGGAGCCTTAGCCATCTATTGTGCTGGATTCCAAGATTCCTCTCATACCATCTTATTAATAAAACTGTCATTCACAAGACTGATCTCACATTTTTTGTAGATTTATTTATTTTACTATGGTAAGAAGTTCACAAAGACTATTAATTGCTTTTAATTGGTCACCTACACTATTAAAATGAAACCATATCTGTCTATGGGAAAAGTTATATTCTAAATCACTTACATTCTAAAATGCTGTTGGAAAAAAAGACATGAAGTGGTTTAAGAGAGTGAAAGTTTTATCACATGGAAGACTAATCTATGCTTGGTATCTGATATGCATTCTTCATCTCTTATCACCAAATTCACTCAAATCTATACAGATATCTCCTTTCTTTCCTGTTTTGCATAGACTTACTGAATTTGAAGAAAACTAAATTTCTCCTGTGTTGCCATAGGCAATAATGGGCATTTGTTACGTATTTCGACCCTCTTACATTGCTGGCACATAGACTTAAAACTGTAACAACAGATTTGAATCCAAATAAAACAACATTTGGTCTATTCTTAATGTTCGGAACTATCTTGTCCTTCACATCTTCTACCCATAAGGTTTACAAATCATTCCATCAGAACCTGTCTCGTTTTGCAGGGAAAGGGGAGGGCAAAGGAAAGGGTGAGAAAGATGTTTAAAAAGTTGTCCCTTCTTGCGTGAATTATCTGTATCTCACATGGTTTGATCATGAATTTGGATTGTGAGTCTGAAGCAACTCCTGCTCCTCCTTCCCCACACAGGAGTGACTGTCTCCTCTCCTTGCTCTGCAAGTACATGCAGTGTTTCACAGCTCAAGCCCCAACTGCTCTTTGTACACAACGTAGCTGAGGTTCATGACTTCAAGCCTTCAGTGACATCCACTGAATAATACAAAAATCCAGAAGTACATGCAATTATTATTCAACTACTGAAAGGAAGAGACAGAAGATTGAATTCATCATAATTTATAAGTTTTTCAAGACAGCACAATGAAGTTACTTGGACATCTTGAACTGGTTTTCATTGGGGATGAATGAGGAACTTCCTGAGAAAGAGATTCTTAAGGATTGGGAATTATCTGCTAGATTGGCCCTGTACTTACTGTTTCATGGAGAATTTTTTTTTTTTTCATGGGTGGATGAGCATAGAGATCTAAACAGATTTAGTTTAGAAGCTTATCCCCAACAATCCAAGATTTGTTCTGAGTGTGGGTGACCTACTGGAGGCTTTTTTATGAGAAGAAGTAGAATCACTACATATGATAAGGAAAGGAAATCTGCCTACCTTAAAACTAGTTTTTAACCCAATAGGTACGTGAAAATATTCTGTAAATGTGATTAGGAAACATATGTTCTGACTTGCTATTAGCACCTGCTGGACTTAAGTCATACTTCTTCCTTTCAAGCCTTAAAACCAGTATAAATGCCAAAAGCTTAAGAAAGAAGTAAACCATTTTCTCCCTTAATAATTCTTTGCTACTATCCTGAAGAAACTGAATTTTAATTTGAAAGCGACTGTGGACACTACTTTTTTTCTTTTCAGTCTAGTGCTGACACAAGCAATTAACCCATCCCTGTTCTTTTTTACTCCCATTCTCATCAAAGCTCCTAATACCCTGACTACAGAATTGGAATAATTTGTTATTGAAAGACTGCTTCTTATGCTGTTCCTGTGACTTTTGTGAGAAAGCAACTTTAGGAGTCTCTGGGCAAGAAGTGACCCTAAAAGCAGTGTCTATTCTAATTCTTAAAGTGGGCTGCACCAGCATTATCAAAATCTGTCTGGCAACAAATTCTAAACACAGCCTCTAGGTAACAATATAATTATACCAAAAACGACTACAACATTTTCTGTGGAGCAGCCAAATTACTATCCTAGTAAGACATGTCTATAACACTTGCTAAATCCTCCAATTATCATCGTGTTGGGTATTTCTTTTTTGTCTTGTGTACTTCTGCAACCATATGTCTTTTATTTCCAGGGGAAACTGTAAGGACATATACACATAAAGTGCAGATTACCAGCAAATAATAGAAACAATGAATTCCAAGGAAGCACTAACCATCAGAAAGGATTCTGTCCTCTCAGCTCAGTCTACATAGCATAACTGAAACCAGAGTATAACACAGTTTGAAGCAATGGGGGTTTTATATACGATCTTCTCTTAATATGTTGCCAGCCTGAAATATTCCTTATGACAAATATAATGATTCCTATGCTATTTTTTAATATGCTTTAATTTTGAGTTCTAAACATTAATGTTTACAGCCAGTCTGCAGTTCCTCACAGTTGTTTTAGCTGCACATAACTTGCATCTTTACAGTTCAAGCCTTCAGCCACAACACATCATCAAAACTCAAAAGACTACTGTTAATCCCACACATCTGGAAGCTATGGCTTCAGGACAAAAAAACAAAACACAACAAAACCCAAACAAAACAAAACAAACAAAAAACCACACAAAATATCACCCCACCAAAACCAACCAGAAATTCCAGCTGCTAATTTTATATGGTCACACATAACATATGTTTAAGTAGTTTTATATATCAGGATTGCACTGCTAACTCTGCAGTCCATTTCCATTTTTATGTAGTATGCATAATACTGATTTAAACTGTCTCTCTATTAAGGAAACTAAAAAAACTCAAACAATTTTCTGTCAGGTAAAGGCATTTTCTGCAACTAAAACAGACTTTAACTTATGATAAGAATTATGATTTTTAGTGATTCTTTAAAAAGCTAGCTTTTTGTAAAAATAAGTATTAAGTATAAACAACAGATAAGAAATGAACTCAGACAGTTCCCATATTCTTTTTTGTACTGTTTTGGAGTACGTTATAGTCCTAGACTCTAAGATCAGGATGGCAAGAACATTTTAATTTCCATTGGCAAATGCTATCACTGCGGAGGAAGAACACTGATCATCGGATGAAAGTCTTGCTTGTAGTCCTGCAGCATCCTGCATTTCATATCCACACATCACTGGTCAAACGTCTGTAGCAGTTCGGATTTGATTAAGTACATTTCTGTGGAGTATTCTGATATACCACGGAGAGAGGGATGCTTGTGAATGGTTTAGCATGTGCTAGCCCATAAATAACCCTAAAACAGAGTTTCAATAGATGCTGTAACATGATCTATCCAGAAAATATACACAAGCAGATATTTCTGTAATTCTTACTAAACAAACAAGCAGTTGATTAGCTCCTGACACTCCAATGCTTAGTAGAAGTACAAGCACAAGTAGTCTCTGCCACCAAAAAAACATATATATATACAGATAATTATGTGGGGCAGGAGCCAACCTCCAAAACTAGTCAGCTTTCCCTCACTGTATTTATTCAGTAACATCAGCCCACCATTTGAGCTGGGAATCTCTGCTGTTGCAGCAACCATGAACCCTTAAATAGGTCAGGCAAGGTTAATTACCAGTGTGTTTATGTATAAAGATGATCTATGACAAGAAAGATTAAATGCAGGCAAAATACCAGTTGTTTAAGATCTTTATTGCTGAAGAAGTAATTTTTATCTCATGATCACAGTTATCAGAGCACAACTCTTTATTTTGTTTAAGAAGTCAATTCACTCAATGTTACTTTATTTGATCAAAAATCAGCATCCACACAGCACGTTTTCTCCCTCATAGACTATCTGTGTTGCTAGGTTGGGCAGTAACTGAACAGCTCTCACATGCAGATATATTTCAGACCTATAAAACATTACCACAACTTACTGAGCCTGGTGAGGATGCTTTTGTTACAGCTTTTGTTTTAAATCCAGTACTGTGTCTGCCTCCTATGGCTATGAAGTAAGTCTCTTTAAAAAGAGCTACAGATTTATTCTTCCCCTTTGAATAAGTGAAAATATGTTTTGTTGAAACCTCCTGAGAATAGATGGATTTCCTATAGAATCCCCCTTTGTTTATGGCTTTGATGAAAGCATTTGGCACTTGATGGTTCCCAGGCTATCCCCAGAAGAAATCAAGTGTGCTGAGTGTTAAAATGTTTTCAACTAACCTCAAAGCAAGTGTAATATACAGACTTGCATCAGGTGTCAAATTAGTATGGAAGAGTAATGCTTCCTGTCTTGCCTCTTCAACATTTACACTCAGTATACGGCCCCCATTTTATTCTTAAAGCAGAGCTAAGGGCAGAACCTATTCAGGCAGCCACCTGAAATCGAAACCTTTTCCTCTCAATCTTATCATCTACCACTTCTTTCTTTTCAATTCCTTCTCAAAACTTTGCAGAAATTTTTGAGATTGCAGGCAGGTGCTAACTCCCCACAACCAGCCCGTTAACAGAAAGAATAGCAGACTGAAAGTTATTTGAACACAATGAACTTCCATGAGATTATTAAACTCCTCATAAGAGATTGTTTTATGTTCCACTAGCAAAGTGGTTCAGAATAAAATTTCTAACAGAGATCTATTTACATTATAAATACAGAGAGGAAACAATAAATTGACACTTCTAAAAGACTTTGTGTAGGATTGGTTAACAGCAGTCCCAGCTTTTGGGTGAGCAAATATTATTTACACTGAAGCAGAAGAATATTAAAGAAACCCACATCAACTTTTGGGACAGTAATGATTTTTCATAATAAATTATCATAAATCATCAAAATCTTTAATACATAATACATCACATGTAAATCTCACAGCTACCTATTCCCATTTGGAATAGCCAGGACTTTTCTCATTAATTATTTTGAGAAAACAAATACTTATAATTCTAATCTAATTCACTATTATTGTAACACTGGACTTAGCTTTGGCTCTTGCTTCATCGAGTTCTTAATTACTATCCTTACAAATAGATATGACAGTCCTGGCAAATTCATCCTACCTAGCAAACATCTACCTGATTGAATTAACTGTCACTGACCTGTCAAAACATCATGGTTCAAAGCCAACGGTTTTACAATCATTTCCAAAAGTGCCATGAGTTTATGATCTCCTTTTTGAGGCAAGTTTCTATACTTCAGTTATCCTCTGCTCCATGTCTAAAAAAACTTCACCTTTCATGTGCTTCGACACACAGCAACACAACCGAGCTCCTAATAACTTCTAAACTTCAAGAAGTAAGCAAAAATAAGCATAATTTCTAGTTCATGTAATCTCATTTCACTCTATCCCCTATGATACATTTTAAACCTCCTGCCCAGAGACCAGTAGTGGCCCCCAAATTATGTGTAAGAGACATGCAAAAAATAATTATTGCTGCAGTTTTATGGGCCCATTTGATAATCAAAAGGACTTCATCCTTCCCTTCAAAAAGCTTGGAATTCCCATTGCTCCCTTCTGTGAATCACTTAGTCAGATATTGCGTAGAATAACTATTTCTTCAGCTTAGTTTCCTGTACAACTGTTTGGGGCTGTTTGTTTTTTTCTTTTCCGCTTTGCCTGTAGAATTTTTTCCATTGACATGCTAAGAAGCTCTGATGGCTAGGTTCTTGAGACAGGGGAGGGGGAACTCTTCTGGTTTTGTGGAGTTTCTCTCAAAGGGAGGGGAGCACTGCAAGATTAGAAGCAGGTAAAAAGAGAGTGGGAGCTCTCACTCGCTCTCGGCTTCGGATGAGGACAGTCACCCCTACCATCGCCATAACCCAGCCAGGAGCTGCCTCTTCTGCTGCTGCTGGACCCCGCACCCCTGCCCTGCAGGGGCATCCTGCCATTTCGGCTTGCTGCTTCCCAAAGTTCTGCTGGAGCACGGGCACCTACACTGCCCCAAGATTCGTGACGCAAAGCTTCTCTTTCCCATCCCTTCCCGCCTTGGACACAGCCGCCATCACCGTCTGCTCCCCGAGCTCGCGCCACAGCGCCCCCTGCAGGCGCGGGGGAATCATCGCACCTGCCCTGCCCGCCGGGAGCCACCAGCGCTCCCTGCCGGCTGTGACGGGAACTGCACCTAAGGGAACGTGCCCGCGGCTGCGAGGACTGGTACTGGGTTCCTGTTCTACTTGTTATTAATTCCATAGTTGGTGTTTTGTTTGCCTTGTTATACATACTAGTAAAGAACTGTTATTCCTATCCCCATATATTTACCTGAGAGCCCCTTAATTTCAAAATTGTACTAATTCACAGGGAGGGGGGTTTACATTCGCCATTTCAAGGCAGGGCCCTGCTTTCCCTAGCAGACACCTGTCTTTCAGACCAAGACATCTACCAAGGCAAATCAGCTCACAGGAAGGGCCTATATCCCAGTCCCAACACAGGCAAGTGATGTGAGTTGCACTTGTTATTTACAGTGCAGTGAAAATGGTATAATTCTGTAAGCCGCAGAAAGAGAAGAAAAGCAAGCCAGCATCTTAAAGGTACAGTGAATAACCCTATGAAGACATCAGGTCAGTGTAAACATGCCTATATTTTAATTTTGAAGAACAATTACAAGGGAAACACAGGAGTCTGAAGAGAACAGTAGAACTGGTAGGTGATAAAGTGAATGTAACAGGGATTTTCAGTTTTTGTTTTCACACGAGAAACTACTGAATCAATCACTTTCATCCTGTCAAGGACAACATTGAAGAGTAATGTGGCTGAGGCTCATAAAACGCCCTGTACTGTGAAAAAATGAAGGGAAAAAAAATTCACTGCCTGTTTTAAAATAAAGGTTAAAGAAAGATGAGACTAGGGTCAGAGTGCCAAAACAAACCAAAATGAGGCTTCTTCTTACAGTACAATGTATAGTTAAGCTTGATACCACCAAACTGTAGCTACTCACACACATAAATGTATATTTACTGTTTTGCTTTATTTTTTGTTTGGTTTTTATTTGGTGACTTTTTGTGGGTTTTTGTTTGTTTGGGTTAGGCTTTTCCTACAATAATCTGTGCAAGAAAATGAACTTAAACCAAAACCACCCCCTCTGCTTTGGGTAGTTTCTGAACCATGTATCTACCTAATCTGAATCTAAGAGTATTCAGAGAAATACCACCTCTACCACCACTATGCTCTGCTCTGATACTTTTCCATAGTAACATTATTAGAGAAAGCAGAAAAAGTTTAATACAGCTCTGACTGGTCTGAAACTTTGCTCACTGGTGGCAGACCTATGCAGAAAAAAGTGCACTTTCACTGGAGGACATTCCCAAATCTGAAAATCAACAAGCTAAAAATTACTTACTGAAGCAAAGCAAATAATGTTAAGAAACATTATTATTTACATCATCTTAACAAAAACATATTAATAATAGCTCATTTTTCTTCTTTGTTTTCTATTACCATTTGCTCTTAATCATCAAAATAAAAAAGACAGCTCTTCCTGCTGCCACTTGAAATAAGGGGCATACTAGATGCCCCTCAGTGAAAAAGGAGCATACTAGATGCCTAGATGACATTTCTCACTTTTGTATGTTTGGAATCTATTTTATTTTTGTAGACGACCCCCTCTCCCACCCTTCCTCCCAATTCCCCCACCTTCCCTCCCCCATAATTTAATCCAAACTGGGGACAATCCAGAGATTTGCTTCCACAGCATAAGCCTAAATAGAAATGCTAGTGCAGTCCAATGTGCCATCAGCATCAGGACCATTATATGATAGACCGTAAAAAAATAAGGAAAGAACTTAAAGAGTACAAAACTGGATTTCTTAAATAATAATTGGATTGTAAATTACAATTTGACTTTTAAATAACAGCTTAGATACCCAAGAAAACACTATCACTTCTGTTCTGTTGCCTTGTTTTTACATTTTATGTTCAAACAGTCATGAAGCAGAATTAGGAGCAGGCATATTCTGGGGATGCATGAAAATATCTCAGTTGGGAATATAAGCACTGCCTCTTTAGGAATCCTCTTACCTGTGGTAGCAAAGGAGTGCAAGTAGGTAGCTGCCTCTCACTCACTTGTCCCAATGTCACAGAAGACACTGACAAACAAACACAAGGTGAACTTTTCAGTTCATCTATGTTTTGCATTAAGGTTAATGTTTTAAAGAAAATTGAATAGAAATGTTCTTTCTGCACTTTAAACCAGTACTGAGTAATATTTCAATCTGTGTACCTGCTTAGCCAAGGTCTGAAAGTATCTGTCAGTATAGTTTTAAATGATGTTTAACAAATATAGCCTTAATCAATCAGGCTCGTAGTCAGAATATTTTATCTACTGCTGACTATAACTGGATATTTCTGAGGAAGGTATAAACTTACAGAATAAGACAACTTTCCCTGGGCCCCATTAACATTTCAGCACTTAAAATCTAATCCATTTCTGTTCTATGCCCCTTTGCCAAATACCTCTGGCACTTTCATGCTTGAGTGTGAGCTAAAGCAAAGCTACTGGCTACTTTCTGGATTGTGTTTCCAGTCTCTAAGGAAAAGACTAGGGGAAAAATTCTGCAAGAAATGCTTGCAATAAACTCTTAGTTTGTTGCACTAGCAGCACATCTGCTTGGGGAGCAGAAGCCATCAGACCAAATTAGTCTTTTCTGGCATCCCATCTCTTCTGCCTCTTTTGCTGTTGCTTTTTCCCAACTAAGGAGAGTGCCGTATCAGCCTAACTTAAAAAATTAAATCCCATTATATCTTCTTGCCCTTCATGCTCTTCCTGTCTCCTCTTTCTCCATTTGGTTTTGGATATCAACATGACTAAGCAGCAGCTGTATACATTAGCTGAAAACATTCCAGTTGTAATTGATCTGAGACATATTAACTATACTAATATCTCATTTTCAGTGCTCTCATCAGAGCTTTAGATGCAAACAAATTTTTACAATTTTACAGATGAAGTCCCTTCAATCTTGGTGTAACTTTCCAAGTGGCTTCTGAGAAGTCAGTCTGTACAATCACTGAGGTGAGTCCTAGTACATAGCAGTAATCATATGAGAAGGAGCATCATCAAAACAAAGATAGGAGCAAAATGAGCATATATAGCCCATATGGCAGGAATTCTCCTTTCCAATACAAAGACAAAAACAAAGCATGATAACCACAAGTTTTAATGTTCCAAAATGTAAATTACTGTTTGTAATCAACTTCCTGTTCACTGCTACAAGGCTTTCCAGGCAGTTCTTAGGTTTTGATTGTCATTCTGGGCCTTCTGTACGTGTAAGGCATATTAAAGCAATTTTCTCCTAAAAATCACTCTGGTGACTTTAATATATTCTTTATTTTGTTACATATATCATTAAACACAGGTACTGCTCATCCTGTGTGGGCACTTACCCTCTTAAAATATTATAGCTACTGGCTAATCACCAGACTATTTCTGTATCACTCAAGTCTGCAGTCACTATACACAGTTGTCATGGCAGAACAAATTCAAGACATTAAGTGTGATGGTATTATTCATGTTCACCTCTATCAGTATACAAACTCCAGCCAACAGAAATGACCGTAGTTTCAGGAAATTATAGAGAGTAGTGGGAAAATCTTCTCTCATGCTCAAAAGTGGCAGCAAAGCCCCTATTTTCTCTATTTTGGAGGACTCCCATCTCTCCCTCTGACTGTGCACATCACAATTCTACCTGAAGACACTGACAGGATGTCCAGGGACAGCCTCACTGATGAAGACATTCACTTTAGCAACACTGAATCAGTTCCACTGTCAAAGAAAATGGACCGGGTTCACTCTCAGAAAACCTACACCAGTGCCTAGGCCTCCTTGTCCAGACATGAAAGAGAAGTGCTACAGCTGGTTAAATAATTCTGCTCAGGAGATTAAGTACATAAGGCAGGCTGTCATGCTTCCCGTTGTCCTGATAGCCATGCACTTTACAAAAGATGCCAAGTGCTATTGCAAACACAGTTTGTACTTCCATGACAGTAAGTGCTTCTCTGTGTCTTTTCATTGCCACAGACCAGTGCTTTTGATCCATCAGCAGTTCTCAGGGCACATTCCCAAGGGAAATTCTTTGAAATGTACCTTTATTTTGATCACTGACCTCAAGCTGGTCTGCACCGTAAGCACTAGTGCAAAGAGCTGCAGTTGCTTTGTGCAGAACTTTATCTGATTACCAGATTTCAAAGAAGCTAAACCCAGGCTAATCCACCACATAAAAGAGTCAAACTATTTTTAATGCACGTTTTCTCTTCTAAACCTAACGAGCAATCTAAAATTCAGACCACAGTTTAGCACAGCTTTTTTTTTTTTTTGTCCCAGAGCCAGTCTGCTACAGTTTATCGCAGAAGATTATGCTGCATTAAGAATATTATTCTAGAGATAATAGAGCATTAGAAATACTTAGGAAAATCAAACATACATACAGATCCAAAATATAAATCCCCAAAAACACATGCAGAAAATGAAAATGTAACAGCTTAATCTATTAATAAACAATTAGCTGTTATTACTTTATTCCTATTCTACTAATATATCTTGCAAAGACATTAAGGGTTTATATTTTGCTCAAAGTAATGACTAACAAAGACTTCATGCAAAGACTAATTCATTTGTCTACTACATTCGAGCACAAGAGTTGCTTCCTAGTAAGTTGTGTGAATTTTTTTACACATAACATCTGCAACACGAAAAAAAATGCTTATAATATATTGAGAGCCCCAGTGGTTGTGGGAATGAAGAAATCTAATTATATCAGAAAGCAGGAATTATATTTCATTCACCCTTTTTTGCCATGGTGAAAAGTCATTCAGCATGATCCAGATGTTTGTTCTGGGTGTTAGAGAATGTCTATGTGGTAACTGTTGTGTGAGACATGAGCTTTTTCTTTATAGTGCTGAAATAGTTGATTTAACCCAGAAGTAAAGAATTCAAAAATACAGCAGCCCTCTTTCACTATTTTTCAGAGTGGAGGACATGGTTTAACACTTTTTCGTATTTTGATACTTAACATGAAGTCTCATGAAATTTTCCAGTGGCCAAAAAAAGGAAAAGGATAATGATATAAGTAAATAATTATTGGAATGGCAAGTTTGGTTTCCTAACAAGTTGAAATTCTGGGGTTTTTTTGTAATATATGCCATTTTTCACTAAAGTTGCAACAATGTTTTGTAATTATTTTCAGTTCTATGTGAGAAGCTGTCTACTTTTTATAATGAGGGGAAAAATTGAAGTTTGGAGTGCAAAGCATATTGCAACTACCCAAAGTATTTCTTTTTCTTTTTCTTTTAAACCCTGTGTACTTACTTGCATCAAACCCACTATATCTGAGCTCATAAATTTTCCAATTCCAGCCCCATGAGTGCTTATGAATATGAGGGAATAGAGCACCAAGGGAGAAGAGAGCTCTCTCACCACAGACCCAACGCAAGACCACTGAGGTGATGACCTATGAAAGCGTGCTGCTCCTCTAGACCAACTTAGGCTTTTGTAAATACACCAGAGTCAGAAATTTAAGTCAGTCATCAGTACTGACAGAGCTTTAACACCACTACTCGCAGAAGCATCAGGTGAAGTGACAACTATTCCTGTGCAGCAGAAAGGAGACAAGCAGTAAATAGCTATACTTAACTTATATACAATTTTCTTTAAAACAATATCATTACATTTGAGGAGACTGACAGAGTGTATGTTTACACCACATCTCCTTTCTTAATGTTTTACAACAACAGCTGTGAGAATTTTTTTTAAAACTGTGTAACATTTTCCATTGATTTCCCTAGCTAATGATCAATGCCTCTGTGACACAGACAGCTATCACATTGCACAGCCCATGCAAAGTCAACAGCAGCATAAAAACAATTATACTTGCCAAATTATTTGAGCTCTTGAGGCAGGAGAAAATGCAGTATTGCAACAGGCCTGCTTCCTCTTGAATAGGCTTTAGGATAAAATGGAACTTATTCAACTGCAGGAGCCAGATAAATCTACTAAGAGAAGCACCCAGAGAATGCTCTGGCCTTGCCTCTTTTTGCTTTAATCTCTTAGCTGTTACCCTAACATCATAGGCATAAATTAAAAGTCTATTATTATTTATTTGAGTGTCAATGATAACTAGAAAACTATACCCTCAGAGTGACTGTGATATTTATAAAGTCTTCTCAACTCTAGCATAGTGACAATACAGTGCAATTAACACAGCGGTGTGATGCCAATATTATATATAACACCTGACTTCAATGACTACACCAGTTGGAAAAAAATAATGTGAGAAGAAATTTATGGCTTCAGCTCACTGTGTCTTTATTGACAAATTCTGTTTGCTCCTTGTGCACCTGTATTATGCACTAGATAGCAATTAGTCAGAAATGCTGGTCTTCCAATGCTACTTAAGTGAACATATTTGCATTGGCTATTTATTTTGTAATGCATAATTTATTGCCAAATGCTTCAGATCCAAAAAAAAAGCTGCAATGGTGTTTGCTCACATCCAACTTATAGTATTTGAATTAATTACATTTCTGCAATGTGTCTGGATTTTTCTTGAAAGAGGTAGCATACACAGTACGAAACTTAAAAGCCACTTGAACAGGTCCTGCTGAAACTTCCCTGAAGTGGGCAGGAAACTACAAACTACAGCGAAGCTTTAATCTCTATCACCCACTACATTCTAGCAGTACCCACCACATGTACTAGCAGTGAAAGGAGCCCTCCCTAGGAAGACAGACAATGTCTGCCTACCTCTTTTTTGTTAGCAAAAATCTGTAACACCACACTGAAGTTTGACTGGGGGTAGGGTAGGAATGAACCTAAAATACTGACACCACATTCCGGAAGCTGGGCTGGAGGTTCACAACACAGCTAAGATGCAGTACATTTCAGGAAAACAGTCAAAACATAGATTAAATTTAAGCAATAAATTTCATTAAGAAGTTGGAACTACAACTTCCTTTGCAAAAAAGTTATTCAATAAACTTCCAAAGAGTAAAAGATAGACAAACAAAACACATTAGAGTTAAATACTATTTGTTTTTGAGGTGTTCAAGAAAACAGTGAACTGTTCCTTGATTTCTTCAGAGCTTCTTAGATGGGGAAAATTTTGGGTTAAATTTCTTGTTAATTATACAAAAAAAATTTAAAATCCAGTCTGTAACAGCCTGTGCATATGTATAAGATAAAGAATGAAAGCAGAAAAAACAAAAAGCAAGCAAACAAAACCCAGTATGTAAAATTACGATTGTTCTAAACATCTCTAACATTTTTTATGGAGAATGGAAACAAGAACATGCCAATTGGCTAGAAGAGTGAAATTTCTAAATAAATTATTTATGTAATCACTCTACTTCCAGTCATAGCAACTAACATATCAAGACAAACTTCTCTGTCATGATAAAACACCAATTTCATATTTAGTTATTTACCTAAGTGTTAAAGAAGCAGTGAAGGACCCTGGGTGGCTACAGTTGTGTCACTAAATGTACCTGTCTAGTTTTGAAATAATTTCTCTTTACAGACAATAGAACAAAACATTTTTGGGTAATAACTAATTTTTGCCATGAAGAAGGCACCTTAAACAGGCCAGAAGGATGACACCCTAAAGTTTTCTCTTTCTTTTGGGACACTTTTCAAAGATTTTTGCAAGAACTTGATGAGAACTTAACAGGTAGGCAACTATATCAGGAAACACCCATGCTTCATTTCTGACAACGCCTCTAGGTTGGAGACACCTCAACTATGAGATGCAAAGTTCACACCATTATAATTTTTGGATTTTTTTCCCCAATATACATACAAGCTATTTCAGTGCCACTACAAACACTTTGTATCCTGTTTCTCTCACCAGAAGTGGAGAAAAAAAAAAAAGCTCAAAAATAGAGCATGACAAGTTTGTACAGTGTACCTTAAAACAGAATAAAAAATTCCCAGAAAAATAGGACTCTCCCATATTGTTTCCTCCCTGTTAAACAATTATTCTGATACAATAGTTATCTGGAAGTTTAGAGAACTGCACATGTTGCAAAATGGAGATTCTGTTTCAGCACATAAAACCATCTCTGGAATGAAAGATGTTAAGCATGTACTATGTTAATGAAATTCCCCAAATTAGTATTTACATGAGTGAAGATAAGTCTTCATACATGTTTAGCCTGTGGAAAAAGAGAAGCATGTTTTGTGTCAAACTAAGGACATCACACCGTGTTTCTGTGGAAATCTTCTCCCAGATTCTCCATCCTGACTGCTGGTATACGGCCTACATATCTTGCCAGGAAGAGAAGTTAAGAAAAAAACTAAGTGGCATTTACGCTCAAAGTGCAGCAAGTTCCTTTTACACTTCAATGGAACTGGAATTCATCAGGATCATTATTCTTGTGTCTCATATTCTTGAGGCTACCAACAGACAATCCATATTTTCCTTGTTTAATATTAATATTCAGCATCTTCTGTAGACCAGCAGGCATGAGAAAGTCAGGGAAGCTACATGGTCACAATGAGCTGAGTCTTTGTGAATCCAGAGCTGTTATTATATTCAGTATAGTTGTGAGGCCACGTACCACAGCCTGACAGTTTGGAGCATGGAAACCACCATCCTAGCCCTTCATTATAAATACCACAGTTATCAAATATAGCCAGCACTGAAGTTCACAACAAACCACAAAATGATAGTTTCTGCAAAAGTCATAGGAGTCCTCCATTTCCACTCACACCTGGTTTTGATCAAAACATTTGCACAGATGTTTGACTATTTGAAGGCATATACTGGAGATGATACTATACACAGGTCCCAGTCCTGGAACAGGGGACCACAGTATCAGCAGTCCTGCCAGCACTGCACTCCCCAGCTACTTTCCCAAACTCCTAGCTTTGTGCTGATACACAGGATTTTTTTTCCTCCCTTCATTCACATAGGTAAAGACAAGGAATTCTGCATTTAAAAGCCCAAGGAATATTTGGTCATGATAACAAGTCAACTGTCAAGGACAGTATCATGCATTAAACATCAAGCATGCTATTAAACATCAAGCATCTGATTAAAAAAGGAAAAGAAAGAAATACTAAACAATAAGAAAGTGAAATAAGCTGGACTCAAACAAGTCAGCTTACTAAAATCTAGACATGTTTGGTTAAAAAGTATTTTAACATCACTTTTGCGCCTTTGTATTTTTGCCATGGACAGACAGATCCTTCAGGATTAATTAAAAAAAGGTGCATCTTTGTTCTTAAAAAATGTAGTTGTTACATAGATGGCATCAGGGATGGTGTAAGAAAGGGAGGAGGAGAAAGGAAGGAGGAAAAACTCTGAACTGTCACTAAAGTCAGAAGTCTCCACTGTCAGCATGACTTGGGTGAAACAGCAAAGGGATCTTCAGCTGCTGACAAAGGAGAAACCTGAGGCCAAGGTGATAGAAATGTCAAGGTTATCCCAGGCCTGCAAGCACCTTCTCATAGCTGTTGAGTAATTTCAGGAGCGTGGCAACCTCTGTCCTGCTAAGGCACTGGTTCTTTTCCTAATGTCCTGGTTGGTCTAGAGTTTCATGGGTAATCATAGGTCTTGTTGTGACTTAGACACACAGAAAAACAATCTGCATTTTTTTCTGTCCATCCACTGTTTGTATGTTGAGTGGGCAGTGCCAAACGCTTACACTGAGGAGAGGACAGCATTAGACACATTAGTTGACCTTAACACTATTTTAAAAGTTAGAAGTTTAGTAGTGTTTTCTCTCATATGTATTTTGACACTTCCTAATTAAAGGAATGTAATAAATAAGCAAAAAGGAATCACAAACTGTGTGCTATTTTACTGTTGCAAAAGCTTTTGCAGTTTGATTGCCAGTAACGTACATCCTGCAAGACTTTGTAAAACAAGTCAATAAATTTCTTTTTTCCATGACTAATAAAAATTGTAACAGTGTCACATAGGATTGCAGATGCTTTTTCAATACAAATAATTGGAAAGCTGATTTTGGCTCCATAGAATATATAGCCATATCATTATATTTTACTAGAGCTTGGAGGTGGAGGGCAAATAATACCCCACTTCATCACTCTACTGTTTCAAGGGATTAAACATTTTTTAAAGCCTCTTTGGTAAAAAAAGGCAATAGAAGGCAAATATAAAAACATCCCTAGACAAGAGGGGAGATGCTTGCCTAGGAAGAAGACTGAACAAGCTTAGTTCTTATATTCTTCTCAGTAAAATAACCATATACACATGTACTCTGCAGCTGATGTTACAAACAGGGGGAAGAAAATCCATAGTTCTGAACTTAATTGAACTATGTTAAAAGGGAATACAAATCCAGGAAATCACAATCTTACTAATGTACAGGTTTGTTGAAGTAATAGTGAGAAGTACTAACTCAGCAAAACCCAATGCTCTCTCCATTTATTTAGAAATAGGTATTATCTTTATTGCCCACCATTAAAAAATCCCCCCAAATGCCTTATGAATTGACTCTTTGAAATTTCATCAAGTTTGAAGTGTTTTCTTTAAATATTTAAAATAAAATATTTCTCCCAATTTAAATATTAAACAATCAAAACATTTTCTTCATCAAAACCAATTTGCTCATTTATTTATCTCATTTAAATAGTACTGAAGTAATGCTTGTAAATAGCTTTTCTTGTCCTCCTTGTCCATATGGCTATGATGTTCAAAATGTAATGATATTTTGCAGCTTTAAAAGAGGCATTTTTTTTGCCTAATACATGAATGAGTAGATAAATCTGAAGACTGAACTTGAACAAGTAACCATTTGCAGTTTCAACTGTGATTTATTGCTTACTTCTGAAATACTGTCAAATCATTCCAAGTACCCAATGCTGTACATAACGTGGCACATCAAATCTGTGGAGATAGAAATACTTTCTTTGTAGAACAGGAGTAGCTTAGAAATATTCATGCATTTAACAGGCTCCAAACCATCATGCTTGTTCCTATGCTTAACCAGTAACACACAAAAAATCCCTATTGAGCAGTTAAAGGCTTCTAGCAATAGTAAAAGAGCAAAGGTTTGCAGAAACACTGTTTTACTCACCCACTTCTATGCATTTGCTTCATTTTAGAAAGCCACAGTTAGTGGCACCAGTTTAGAAGTAGCATAAAGATATTGAGGCAACTTGACCACACCAGTCTAAAAGTTTCTTACTCAGAAATCTCATTTGGCTCCCACCTTCCTCTGTGATACCTATATTTCTTAAAAGGGTTAAAGAGGTGGCTGAAATTCTTCCTGCACAAAGGGAAAGATCTTTTGGGCTTGCCCATAACTGCCCAAACCTTGGCAAAGCTAAACAAAGAGCAGAGACTCAAGTCCTGCCAAGATCTCTGAAGGTGATTCCCTTCCTTGCCAGGTTTTCTTAGCCTATAATTGTTCTTTTTTTTCCCCTTATCATTCTCATTTGCGCTCTCAAAAAAAAATCCACCAATTCTGTATCTCAATCTTGCATACCTGGAGAGAAGGGAGGGGCATTCTCTACATCAGAAGCACCTTCACTGGAACACCTGGCCAAGGAACAAAACATGGCTTTAAATTCCCATCTCTGCTGAAGGTGATAGAATAGGAGAAGTAAACTCTACGGATTTACAGGGCTCTCTGGTGTGTTTCTCCACAGAAGTAGCTCTGGTGTGGATAAAGTACTACATTGAAAGCAAAAAAGAAAGATATTGTAAGTCATTTTATACTCAGTGACTCAATGTCAGAAAATTGGGTCCACAGAGAGCAAATGTACTGGCACAACCTAAGAAATAGAACATTTATTCAGGATAGGGGTAGCTGGCCAAGCACATTTTGTATTTTATATTACATATGCAATTATTTAAATGGCTAGTTGAACAATTCCAAGCAAAACTGAGAGTGCTTTATCACAGAATACTTTTCCACTCCATGGCTTAAAGCATTCCCACTGGAGACAGCTAAATAGGGGTCAAACCTTGCCATTAAAGAAGGAATTTCAGCCTTAGCTTCCCAGAGCCTGATAAAATATTTTAGCTTATACCTAGATTTTTAGTTTCTTTTTAAAGGGGTATTGTTCCAACAATGTTTTCTTTCTGAGAAAGTTATTAAGGATACAAGCCACTGATGAGGTGAATATACTGCAGTCACATTTTGTGGGAACAATTAGTTCATTCTTTTAAAACACCCATCTGTGGTTTTTTGTCTTGGGAACATAACTGAATTTAAAGACAGCTTAGTATCCCACTAAGTATCTGATTGGCTGTACTTGTCAGATTATCACATTCACTGACATTGCATTTATTAAATCTGATGAAATGAAATAAAGCAGATTGGAAAAGGAGTGCCAGAAAACAGTACCTATCTGTGTCTTACAGTGCTTCTTCCTTAAGGGCAACCGGAGGTTGCTGCAGTTTCAAAATTGCCATTTCAAAACCTCCTGGATCTTGGCCACTGAACTTTCTTTCCAAAATTGCCACAGACACAGATCACTCAGATATGGGACATACAGAGACAAAGCAAAAAGCCAGAAAGATACAGAGCCACATGCAAGCAGCTGCTGACTTCCTATGCAGGGCATAGGTGAACTTGCCCGTAGGCCTAACAATAATGTTCCTTGCCCCTCATCCCCATTAGACATAAAAAAACCTACAAAAAACATTAAATAATCTCCTAAATTTCTCAAAGGCTACTTTTAAATACTTTAAAACCTCTGTATTCTGCTGTTTGGTTTTTTTCCCCTGGCCCTCTCAAACTACAGATTTTCTTAAAGCATATTCTTCTTACCCTTTGTGACGATGAAGATAAAAATCCCAGGTCAGCAACTTTTTTTTTTTTAAAACAAGAATCCCTCACTGCCACAGGAATTCAAAGGAGAAAAGGAATGCAAATTTCTCAGCAATGCATCTGCTCAAGATCTTTGTGCTGGTGCAAGGACAGGAAAATGCAGGCTTTGCAGGAACAGGAAGCACAACAGGTGTTTGCAATTTTTATCTGCTGAAGAGCAGCAGGAAAATGTAATTGCTAAATAACAGTTCTAGCATCAATTTTGTCTAAAAACCAACCAACCAAAAAAAGGGCATATATGTCCTCCTTTTTTTTTTCAGTACTTGCAGGCACTTCCTGTGTGCATGTGCAACAGGTAAGCATGATTGCTGGGATCTGTGTAGCCAATGCCCAAATTTTGGAGAAGATGAAGATGCCTTGCTAGAATCTCCCTGACAAGGTATGCCCAGCCCAACATAGTAATGAACTGCAGGGCCCTAAGAAACACCTGGGGGGAGTGCACAGCTCTTGAAAATTTGAGTTTAGCTGCCAAAAAAAGAGGATTTTTATACATTTTGATAAATAACATCTTCTAAGCTCTGCTCTGAGTGGACCACAATTAGAAAACTTGATGTCAGTCACTTTGTTTTCCAGTTGATATGGGTAAGGGGACATATGCACTGCAGAATATAAATATACAAACATTCTAACACAGATGTAATGGGAAATATCCATCATGCTCTTTTTACTACATGGAAGACTAAATTATTTACACAATATTTGCAACTTTTTAATCTTGAAAATCCTGATAATGTAACAAGCAACTATTAAAATTAGATTTGAGAAAGGGAAAATTCTGCTTCACAAGCATATTATTGATAGAAATATAAATATTTCATATAATGAAGGCTGTTACATTCCATTTTGTAAACTTTTAGCAAACAGCATTACTATACCTGTCCTCCAATTTCAGATCATTTACATGATCCTTATGTCTTTATGTATGGTCACTAGGTATGCCTGCTTTAAGAGTATAATGAAATCTTGAGCCATCCACATATTAGAAAATTCCAGACTGCCAACTTTTAGGAAATTAATGTATCTATGGCTTATAACAGTGATGAGTTTCAGATCCATTAAGTCTTATGTCACATATTAACTAGCAATTGTAAAGCAAATAGGCAAGTTTTCAGCTTAGAATTGGTGGAATTTCGTAACTATTAGTTTTGCAAATGCTTAGAAGTGCAGAAGATGCATATTTTTGTGACAAATTTTTGACAATGATTGATGGCTCAATTTTTCATTTGAAAAATATAGTTGCTGAAATAATTAAAACTATACTACAATGCATTTTAAAACTTTTGTAAATTAACCTGCTTTGTTACTCTTATGAAAACTGTACGCTTACACATTTTTGCAAACTTAAACATCTGATAAAGGAAAAATTCTACTTCATCACCATGAAACAATAAAACAAAACAACAAAGCTGATTTTAAATAACAATTTTAAAAGTAATTTGTTTGTATAAACATCAACTGTACTAACTTTTAAAGCTACTGATGTGAGAAGCAAAATCTCTTGTTCCTTATGGCAACATACAGTAACAATTGTATTTCACATTGTTACTATATGTTGCCATAAGGAACAAGAAGATTAATTTAGTTGATCTTTTTTTCTTACAATCATTTCTATGGTTTTAAGAACAGGAGAAATTTTCAACTTTTACTTTAGATTTCCAGTGATTTCTTTATCTTTTTTTTTTTTTTTTTCATCTTACTCTAGTAATTAATTTCTACTTACCAAAAAATAAAGCAGCAGGATTTAATTTTGATAACAGGATCTTGACCTTTTCTCATCTTTTATTCAATAAGCCAGACTGGACATATAGAAAACCATGTGCTGAACAACTTAGGCATTTCTGAAATCCTTCTTCTATAAATAAGTGGTGTAAGCCAAGCTGGCAGTGTAATTATTTTCAAAGACGATAGGAGAAAATCTGGAGTCATTGGGACAGTGGAAATTCCTTCAGCTTTTTAATAGGCCAGTAACCAAATTCAAAAAGACAATGTAGAATTTTGCAGAACCAAACAGAAGCTCTGAGTAGCCTGTAAACCATGGCAATGACAGTGTCAAGACTTATCAAGCAGAAATCTGATCCACAGTTCAGGGAGTGCTATTTTTTGAGTAAGACATTATTTTAAAAGTTAGCTACCTGTGAGCCATTGAGTTAGAAACGAATCTTACTTTTTTGAGTTGTAATATGTGTTCTCTCTGAGTAGGAGGTGGGTCAACACAAATGGGTGTCTTTTGCATTTTCTGTGGCAATAACAAGATATTACTATTACTTTGAGACTGTATACCTTGCTGTCCAGTATCCAAAAAAATGAAGGCAAATTTATTTTTAAAGCAATCTTAAACTCACACTACTTACTATTTCATAGATAAATAATCCATTTGCTGGGGAAAAAAAGCACAAACAAATCAAGTCTGGTTTTAGCTTTGTAATTTTTTTGTTTTTAAATTCATGTGATGTTCTATTTCAACCATCAGAGCATTAGGAAGTCAATTAGAAAGTGTTTTTCAATTGTCCTTGCTCATAAAGCATTTGGGGTTTTTTTTAATGGCATCCTGAATGAGAAAACTTGTACTTCTGAAACACACAGAGAAAGATATGCAACATCCTTGCCTCTGAAAATGCTTAACTGGTTTTTGAAGAATCAAAAATACTATTCATGGAAATATTAGTTCATCAGATGTCTTGCAGGTGCCAGAAAAAAAAAAAAGCATGAAGCAGCAGAAAAATAAAAACTACAGTTTATGTGTTAATTAAAGAAAATAATGGAAAAGGTTAGAAATAGAGTGCCCATTTACATGTAAAAGAGTGGCAATATCTTACTCCAGAGACAGTGACTGGCAGTAGATGGAACTGCTGCAGAGAGTAAAATTGCTGGTGAAGTAAATTCAGACTATTTTGAGTGACAGACAAAGGAATTCTGCAGGTTAGGGTAGCATAGGTGGAATGTGGCCTGACATAATGGTGAGGGATGCAGTGTGACACACAGACTTGCACATTCACTGTTGTCTCCTACAGCTCTCTGTCGTGGTCAGCTGGGAACGTGGAAGGACCACGAGGATCACTCTTCCTGGCTCCTCTCTCAGCACAAACGGAGCACTGCTTGAGCACACACAGACAGCGTGTGAGGAGAGACCTCTGCCTTTGCCAGGGATCATGTTACAGCCTAAAGCACCAAGTTCAGTTCACCTTAACTAGCCACACATTTTCTTTGTAAGACACTTTGTGTGAATGAATACAAAGGAGTCAACAGTGAAATACCCGCTCTGTGCTACCAAGAAGAATTTGAATGAGCTCTGCTAAGAGGAAATCTGTTACCTGACACGTCTTGCACAGCACTTGATTAAACTCAACCAACTTGAGCGCAGAACCTTAGTTGCAATGTGGTTGGGTTTTGCCACCCTGCACTGCTGCACTTCTCATCAATGATTGCAATCAAGGAGAATTTTAAACAAGCCTAAATCAGGGTAGTACTCAGGTTGTTTTATGGCTTGTGAAAGGCAGTCCAGTCTGCAGGGGACCAAACAGCTGGAGAAATACAGGAAGTGAAAAAAGAGGCCAGTGTTAAAAAAATCAGTGATTCTGAGCATGTATGTGAGTAACTGCAAACTATCTTAGCTTGGAACCATTTATCTTCACTTATCCATTTGAAGAAACAGGAATTTAAGGCATCTTTCAAAGTAAGGAAGAATTTGACTTTTCTCCCTGGGCCTTCACAGTGAGTAGCTCTGATGATGGGAGCTCCATTCCTTCACACTTACGGTGGTACAAGTAAGGAAGCAATGGAGGCTGGCTTCCTGCCCCTTTTTATTTGCATTCCAGAAACCATTTTTGCACCATCTGTGATCCTGTTGCAAAACTTACATGGGAATAAAGATTGCCTTCTGACATCATCGTATACAAGACCACACATGGCAGAAGGCATGAAGAACAAGCTCCCTGGGGCCTTATTCATAGATGTGGCTGTGTCTCCTCCTCTTAAAGGTAACCAACTGATCATCTGCTGTAAGGGCAGCTCCCCCAATTCCTGCTCCCCACATAACTGGGGATCACAGGGATATGCTTCTTTTCCCTACTGAGTGAGGAAGCTTTTCATGGTCGACCCTCTGTAATACATGAATAGTTTTCCACACTCCCAGAAGACATATAAATTTGCTATGCAGCCATTTTGCTCCAGACCAGAACAACACAATAAATCACAATGCTTTGTCAGGGATGGGGATGTGAACTGTGGTGCCTGGTCCAGGTGTTTCTCAGTAGCTTCCAATATAATCTGCAAAGAAAATGCCTGCCTGGAGTTGTCTCTACAAAGCCATTCAGTTCACTGGCCATGGGAAGCACGTGCTTCTCACATCACCCTTTTTCAGATCACAGTCCTTTGATTTTAGTAGTACGGCAAAATACCAGACCTATCTATATTCAGGCACAGCTTTTTGCATCTCTGTATAGCGGGCAGCTTTCTGGCTTGTTTTCCATCACAAGTCTTACAGGAGAAGAGCAGCAGTTTCAAAGACTTTTACAAGGAAGCCTCAGGGCTTCTCTTTGCCAGACTTCAATGGATATGTTTAGAGCAGGGTATATGGAGGTTGAACTGCTGACTCTCATTAACATTAATAGAGTCAGAAGGCCAAATGCCTGCGCACCAATCTGGTGACGTACCTGCAGTATCTGGCAAGTAGCCTGCTGCCATTTCTAAGTCCTTTTGGATATGATGTTTCCTTCCTTGGTATCGGGTTGGCAAAGTAAAACAGAGATGGACAGCCTACTTTCCTTCAGCTAAGACATTCTGAAAAGTAAAAGAACTTGGAGGGCTCTGCCTCAGTTTTAACACAGGACCTCCCACTTGCACATGAACTTACGTGAACTAGCAGCCTTACAAAAATTAAATTCAAAACCCATATCAAACAGACAACAAACTGTTGTCAACCTATTTGTTTAATACAAAAGAGTAGGTTAGTAGTTACACAGGATTCATGGTCTCATGAAAATTCTAGGATCTTTGGATTATATGTGCTCTTGGAAAATTATAGATAAAGGAGGTACCTTTCAAACACAAGGCTGTTGCACAGCTGAATCAAGTAGCTAATTTAAAATTTAACCTGTATTAGTACAAAAAAATCCTTCATTCCCTGTTTATGAACACCTGCAGTTTTTATCACTCACATTTTCACTGGAAACAATCTGTTAAAACTGTAAAATTATTATAGTGTAGTCCCATAGTATGTCACACTGGCAGTACCTTTGATCTCAGCCCCTGGGAAACATTTTTTTCATCTGGGCAGGAGCAGCAGCTGTAAATACAATGTTAATACTGTTGAAGTATTAAATTTCTCTTTTATTTTGCTGGCTTAAGTCTGAGTGCTTATGCAGTACTACACTTCCCATATAATTTGCTTTCAAGTTTCTGAAGTTTCAAGATAATCTAGTGCTTGAGATAATGGACTGTCTTAGATACTTTTATAATGGTGTGGCAAGTGAAAAAAAAAAAAGGACCTCTCAGTTTCTTTAAAATCTGGGAAAATATACTTTGGTGATAAATCTTAATTTCTCAACATCTTGATCCCCTCCTTAGCTGCCAGACGGTTCCCAGCTTTTCTGCTTTAACCTGCTAAGAAACAACCTGTTGGCTGAATTACTTTGTTACAACCTACAAACTACTGCATGGTTTTTCTCACAAGTTTAGTCTGACTTTAACAAAAAAGATCTCTTTTTAAAATGTTCTCTGCATCCCTGGTGACTGTCTTATCACAACACTAAAATTCTAGATCATGTATTGACTTTGCCATACACAAAGAGCACAAAGATCTGCCCTTAGCTTGCCATTGTGCTGTATACCCTGTCAGCCACCACACACCCATCCCAACCATTCCTGAAGCCAATGGTATAAAGACTGGATAATGCCTTGAGCAGTTTAAAAAATAGCTTGAGCTAGATGAATGCTACTCCTAACCCCTACAATTTTATCCTGATGGAGCTGCTTTGCAATACTATCTTACTCATTCAAGTTCTATATGGAGAAAATTATAAAGATTGGGCACTTTTAGTGTTCATGTACTGAGAGCACATCTTCAGTAAGAATATTTCTTAAGCAACATTTTAATAAAAAAAACAACACACATTCTGTTAAGGGAAATTTACATTTATACACATATCAGTGTTTTTAGTGCTTTATGCCTTTCAATGGCACTTGCATTAAAATGTCTTAGGAAAAGGGATTCTACCTAATAAGGCACAAATAATCTTAAGTATCAAAATTATCTGGATTTAGCCTCTTCTATTCACTGCTTTTGATTCTGAATGAACATACAAGCCACAAGGCCTGTTCTACTTTGTATGCTCTGTACACACTGCCATCAAAAGTACATAATAATATGCATTTTTTTCATTTTCAAATACTACTGTAATAGTCAGTTGTGTGCACACAAAGCTTTTAAAATGCATACGCTGTGGTTTTGTGCCTTAAGGCAAATCTCATTTCATGCTTCTTGGTATCTATATAGCTTGGGAATGCAAGGACTGAAGCCTATATTCAGGGTCTAAATCCAGAAAAGATATAAAAGACCTGTTAGAAGGAGGTGTGGATGAAAGATGGTGGGAGAAAGAAGGGCAAGCAGGAGAGTACACTTCCTACCAAGGCAGGTACATCTCCTCTTCAACCTGTGAGTAGAATTAGGGATCCATTTGAGACTTAGAATAGCCAGGAGGCTAATGTTCACAGTTTTTTTTGGTTAATCAAGCATTTTAAATAACCACTTGCAAGGACTGGAAGTCAATCTTCCCCTTCTCCCAAGCAAGAGCTCTAACTGCCCTAGGACACTTAAAATAACATTACTATTTTGACACAAATTCTGTGCACACTCTCCCCCACCTCCTCCCACAAATGAAAATACGTATTCTTTTTATTCCTGCAAATTCCTTTTAAATGTAGAACTTTTCACAGAGGAAACCCAGATTAGATTAGCTTTTAAATGGAAGGTTGGGGTGAAAGATGGACCTAAACCCCTTCTGCCAGGCACAGATTGAACCCACATTACATACTCATACTCCTGAATGAATGGAGACTCCCATCGATCACTGCTGCTGCTGTGCTTCATGCACAGCCTGCACCATTAGTCATGCTCAGAGGACGCCAGCTGGATAGAGCCCCTCAGGTGAAACAGACTGAGGAATGCCTTGTTTATGAATTCAATTTAGGCTTAAATGTAAATTATGGCTGGGTCACTCCACACTAAGCTGGTTTGGGGATGCCCAGGAAAAAAAGAATTGAAAGCCTTCAGGAAACACAGCAATTTTTGATGTGAATGGGTGGCTAAAGACAAGTTCAGTCTGCACTCCCTCCAACCCAGCTCTGGCTAAGCCTGCTCCATTTGAGAAGCTGGGCAGCCATGTTGGTGTGAAGGCTCAGAAAAATGCATGGCAACTAAAGAATTCAGGTGGCTCCAAATTTATGTGACCCCTTTACGATTTCAAGGAGTCTTAAAGGCTGCAGTTTGGAACACAGAGCCTTAAAGCAAATATTAGGCAGCTTTGTTCTTTAATATTCATTCTGTCTTTATTATCTTCACCTTATTTGTATGGTAGAAAATCCAAGTTAAAGAAATCCAAAATTTTAGGGAGGAAAATTTCACATGACTTTAAATGACTTGAGGGAGAGATTTACACAACCATGTTGCAAAAGACGGTGGTGTGCCAAACAACAACCTGTCAGATGTGAGCCAAGAATGGAAAAGGACAACCTACTTGACTTCGATATGCAGGTGCTAGCTCTTGTTTTAGGGAGAGAGTTCCAATCACCTGTTCTATAAAAAGCACATCACATAAGGGGCTCAGTATAACGGTATCACAGCCTCCAGTGGTTCAAATCTGATTGTCTGCACTGACAAAGCTGCTTCTTGGGGCATTCTTTGCAGCCTGGCTCTTGGCTCACAACTGCAAGTGCCTTTAACTGTGGTGGGGAAGTAAAATGTGCAAGGATGGAGATACTTCCTGAAATCTAACAGAGCACACATCTGTGCATCCTTGACACAAAATCAGTTAAGGGATGGCACCCATCAAGGAGTTACGGAGGAGATACGTCTCCTAGCTTGGAAAACTCATCTTGCCTCATATCAAATACTCAAGCTTCCCACATCAAAAACTGCTAAGGAATCTCCCAAGCAAAAACTCCCATTCCCTGACCACTTTTGTTTTGTATATACCTATACAGTTTTGAAGACTACTAGAAGAATTAAATAAATGTATGTTGAGGGTTAGGTGTCTTTTCCTTTGCTCCTTCTTGCCTATAAAATTTTTCCCATGAGTGGCTGGGGAACACTGACTGCTGGTACTTATGGGTACCTGAGAAAACAAAGGGTTGGCTGGGCCCAGGTAAAAGAAGGGCGGGGGACAGCTGCTAGTCTTCTCCCTCTGTGTTTCTTCATCTTCTTCTTTATCTTCTTAATCTCCTTCATCTTCTCCATCTTTTTCTTCTTCTTTCTTTCTTTTTGTTCTTCTTCCTTTCTTCGTCTTCCTCTCTTTTTCTTCTTCATCCCAGGAATCCTGAGCCCCCCTCTCCCAGCCCTGCTCGGCCCGGCCATCACTGCCCCAGCCCCGCCGCTTCTTCGGCACCGCTCTGGGTTTCTCTGCGCTGTAGCCCCGCACTGCCCTGCCCTGCTGGGACACCCAGCAGTTCCAGCTACTGCCGCAAAGTTTCTGATGCACCTCATCCACCAGCCTGGGATCTTTTGCTCATTCCTGCTGCTCCAGCTTAGTGCTCTTCAGAGTCCTGCAGGGGCACCAGGATCCACTGCCCCAGGGCTTTGTGAGGCAAAGCCTCTCCTCCCTCCTTTCCCATCTCGTCTGAAAAAGCTGCCATGGGATCCATGGTTCTGTTTGTTATTAATGCCATAGTTGTTGCTGTTTTTATTTGCCTTGTTATACATACTAGTAAAGAACTGTTATTCCTATCCTCATATCTTTGCCTGAGAGCCCCTTAATTTCAAAATTACAATAATTCAGGAGGGAGGGGGTTTACATTCTTCAGTCCAAGGGAGGGTCCTGCCTTCCCTAGCAGACACCTGTCTTTCAAACCGAGACAATATATTTTAATAGAAATTATTCTCAAAAAAGCTGTGATCAGTGACAGGATGATGCCTTCAATTTGGAGATTTAAACTATGGTAAGAACATGTTCTTTGATATTTCTCACTCTTATTGCTATACTAAGTAGACAGAGAAGAAAATATTCTATTTATTGTATAGAAATCAGCAAATTGTATTATATGCAATGTACAAAAACATAAAACTACCTCAGTCAGAGAAAATATTTATAGAACCGTGACTTTCAAATATTGCAATGGTGTTTCATAAAGAACTTTTCCTGTAGTTTAGAAGCATAAATTCTGGTCAAAAAAATATCAGGAGGTACTTTTTCCTTTCCCACAGCATCCTGATATCTGAATTGGAACATTATGGGTGGTGGGTCTGGATGGGTGGCCTACAAGATGGGTGAAAACCTGCCTAGGCCCTGAGGCCAAAAGGGTGGGTGTTTAATAGCCCATGCTCTACCTGGAGGCCACTTGTGATTTTTTTCAAGACCTCTCTTGTCTAACACCTTTTACAGTGATCTGGAGGAGAAGTCAGAGTTCATTTCCACTGAACTTTCAGGGGACACCTTGTTGGTGCATGCAGCCAATCTGCTTGAAGCTACGACCACTTTCAGGAGCACCTGGCAGGCTGGAGGGATGGGCTGGCAGGAACTCTAAGTAACAAAACAAGGACAATTGCCAAGTTGTACCCCTTGAATGTAGGAAACCCGTGCAGCGGTACAAGTTGTGGGGCAGCTCTGTAGAGAACACAGCGGTGGATCTAAAGATGAACATGCTCTGGCAGTAGGGCAGGGAAGCAGTGTTTGGGGATGTATAATCAGGTGGAGAAGGGAGAAGTCTGTGCCCTTTAATTTCACCAGCTGACCCTATCTAGGAGACTACATCTGGTTTGAAGTCTCTTGAGCAGTAAAGGATGGCATTGTCAATGCAGCACGTTCTGTGGAGGGCTGCCAAAGACGGCTGGGACTGGAGCAGGAGTGCAGGCATATTGTAAGGAGAGGCTGAGGCTTGTTCATCTGGGAAAAGGAATGGTGCTTCAGGGGACACTACGGAGTCCCCCAGTGATTATGGTAAATTTAGCATGAAGACAGAGCCACAAGAGTCCCAGTCAGGAGGGTGAGAGACAATAGATACAAACTTAAACAGAGGAGGTCCCACTGAAAACAGGAGAGTGCTCTTTTACTCTGATGGCAGTCCAGCAGTGGAACAGGCTGCCCAAGGAAGCTATGCAGCCTTCAGCCTTGGAGGCTTTCAAGATGTGACTGAATAAAAACCTTGAGCAGCCTGAGCTGACCTCAGGACTGATTCTACTTTGAGTGGCAAGTTGGACTAGAGATCTTCTGGGGTCTTTTCCAACCTGGATAAATCTATGATTCATCACGTTTTAAGACCTTTCATGGAGCTTTCTAATCACTACCTTCTTTAACTTTCTTTAGCTTTGCCACGAAAATCTTCTAAACTATTTCTAAAAGTACATCTAAAAGAAAATCCCTCAAAATAACTGTTTTATTTTAGGTAAGTACTGTCATTACATATTTATGTATATGTATATATATAAGTTCTGAATACTTCAGCTTATTTTGAAAGGCTCTTCATGAAATAATGAAAGCATGGGCAAGCTTTTAAAAATTTAATCTAGATGAGCTATGTAGGAATGAATTATGCCTGAGGATATGCTGTCATATTTTAAATGTAGAAAGGTATAATTACAAGTGCTACAAGTACGAAACAGAGCTTCTTAGAGAAAATAAGACTTCTTTAAGAAAAATAAAAGGCATTGCAAATGTCTTTGTGGCTTAAGTTTTCTTCTTTTGTTACCATGGCTACAATAAAGAATTACCAAAGGAAAGAATTGGATTGGTACAGTATTAAAGATTTGGAGTGCTAATTAGTATTCTCCTTCTATTACCCTGATAGCCACATAATCCAGAGCCATTTATTCTAAATCACTTAACTCTGAATGCTTTTTAGCATTGTTTTGAAAGTAAATGCCAACTTTATTTATTACACATTTGTCTGTATTTTTAAAAAAAAACTCAGTTCAATTAACATATTTTTGAAGTCTAGACTTCTTCATTTTTTAAATACTCCAGACAGCCATTTATTGTCAACATTTTAGTGATATTATTTTCGTTTGCACAACTGTATTACACAGTATATTTCCTTTGATATATAATCATTTATGTGGTGTCTCTATACTTCTGGCCACACGTAACTGTGTGTAAATGTGTATCTGAACACAAGATCTCTCTATCCCAAAAACAGCTCTTTTAAACTGAAATACTTTTAGGTTTTATACCATTTAAATTGTACATTCTTATATTTTTCTAACATTATAGAGATATCTTTAAAGCTAAGCTGTCTATTGTGCACTTGAAAACTTCCACGCTGCTTTTTTAATCTGAGTACTGACACTTCTGTCTCATTTTGTAATCTAAGTTTGCATAATGTACATACACAAGTTAACCAAAAGCATATAAAACTGTTTGCAAATAAAAATAAAAGAGAGAAAGAAATAAGGTATAAGGTACTTTATGTGAGTGCAGTTCAAATGTTAAACCACTTCGTGAAAAATACCACTAAATGGAAAAATCAAGAGAAGAATTTTTTCTGTGTTAGGCACTGATTTTGATTCAGATTTTGATTAATTCTTGACTCTGTCTCAGACTTGACAAAGGACAAGCTCTCTAATCTCCTTCCTGCCTGAGGTGGTGGATCCTGGAGTTGATCTGACTGCCGCCTGCTGCAGTCCTGCCATCCTCCCTGTCTCAGCTCTGACCCTGGCCAAGGCACTTCAGTATGAAAAGCGGTGTGAAAGTGTTTTGTTCTCCCCCCTTCTGCTTTCCCCTGCTTTTTATAGCTTTAAGGCACAGAAACAGCAAAAATCAAGGCTGAAAAAACATTAGATTTAGTGTGAAGAGAGGACTGCTGGTTTGCCAGAAAAGACAAACTGCTCTAAGTGAGTCTTAGTTATACTGCATGGGATACCAGCTTCAGTTTCTCTGCCTCTAACATTGGTTTAGTGTTGATTCCCTCTTTCTTTTCTTCTTATTTTTCCTAATTTGTTACCTGTAACCTGTTTTATTTTAGCAGTGAGAACACTTAATAGCTATGCATAAAGAATAAGAACATATGCACAAAATTCTAATGGAAAGATGTTGAAAGCAGCGAAAGGAAGCAACAAATGGATTTCTGCCAATACTGTGTTATAATTAAAGGCTTCTTGGAAGGTGTTTCAGCAGATGTGTAAAGAGTACGATAAATATTTGAAAGCACTGGAGGACAATTATACTCTTGTTCTTCATTATTACCAATAATAGGTATTTTAATATATGCATTAATAGCATAATCTGCAATAATAAGATCAAGCAAACCACAGGGCCTTCCTTTAAAACTTTACCAACCCGAAGACAGAATTAGGACTCACCAATTTTTGGCCACATTTTCATCACAAAGTAATTTTTTCACTTTTCTGGAAAAAATATTCTACTCCAGGCATGGTAAATTTGACAAGATTAACACTTGCTATTTGAGCAGACAATGATTTTGTCTATCTATGTGATAGTAATTTTTTTCTAAGGCAAACAGAACAATTGAAGACTTGACTGGAAGTAGAGCAAGACTGTCTTAGAATAGTTAAGGGTTGGAAAACTTATGGAGGGGGAAGAATTGGAAAATGCTTACATTTGAATGAAATATCACTGGCTCCTGAGAAATAATGAGACAGAAGATACTCTTGTTTTGTCTTTTTTCAAATAGTCTGGTAATACCAGGTATGAGGGAGGACAGTGCTACTGATCATGTGCTAGCACAATGTTGGCTTTTTAATACAGGGTGCATAGGTGTAATTGCCTAAAAATCCCAAACCTATGGACATGGAAGTCCATGTGTGAACTGAGCATAGTTCTTAACAAAGCCTATTGACCTTGCAGAGCTCACTGAGATATCTCAACAGCAAGGATATGTCACCTCACTCATCCGCACAAGTGGGCAAGACAAAGATCTGTGAGAATGAGCCCACACATAACACAGGGCTCTGTGTACCTTCCAGGAAACAACATGAGCCAGATAATCTCCCCTACAGCAGCAGTCCTTGGAAAGTTCAATGTTGTGTATAAAAACATGTATATTTGAAGAATTTTAAGCAACCTTCTTCAAAAACTTGTATAGGCACTTCATGCACATTAAAAGGTCTCATTGACTGTATAGGACTAGTCGTGTGTGCTGAACTAAGCCCATCTCTAAGTCTTTGTAGAAGAAAGCCCTTGGCAAGTACATGAAATATGCCAGTGATAATGAGCTACTGACAGTGAAGTTCTCTAAGAAACTCAGATCAAAATTGAGCTTTAGAAGAAACTCACCGGGGAAAGGACTGGATCAAATGCCACCACCCAGCTGCTACCAACAGATGGGTAGCAGTCCTGGCACACTGAGCGCCTCTCACAGTGGCAGGAAAGAGGGTACAGAAAGCAAAAACATGGAAGCAGAGTGGCTGGGGACGTTGCTATGATTTTTTTTCATAAATAGGAATGACCTCATATGAGACACATTTTTTCATTCCTTCACAATTTGCTAGGAACTAGCAGACATAGAAAAAGCCAACTCTTGGGAAAAAGACAGGTCTTTGGCAGCCACTTCTGTAGGGTTAATTGCTTGGCACGTGAAAGTATCAAAAGAGAAAAACACAGAGTAGACAACCCTATAAATATATTCTTCCATTGATAAAGGCTTTGTACAGTTAACATAGCTGCAAGAAATGTGCAATATAAAAAGTTTACCAAAACCAATGCATAGTCTTTATAAGGAACTTTAAGTTTGATCTCTGGCAGCTTTGAATCTCCTCCACTTTGGGATAAGTAGATACAGAATCTTTGAAGAAAATCAATAAATATATTAGTAAAGCATTAGAACTGAGACCCTTAGGGAGACTATACAACAAAGCAAGGTGGATTCATTGTCATTAGCATAATTATCAAAACTATAGAATGCAGCAGATGAAGCACAGCCTCTGTCAGATGACAGCAGGCAGATCTATACTTGATCTCTCTTGAAAACATTTCACAGCCTTCTTTGAACCAGCCTCGCCAATATCAGTGATGCACACAATTATAGTACTGCATTCAATACCACCATGTGACCACGCTGCCTCCCTGCCCTATGAAAACAAAGAAAAGGTAAAAAGTAGCATTCTGGAACTGTCAAAACATTTGAATTATTTTAAGGACCACATTAGACTTTCCTATTAATTTGTGTGCAGGTTACTCAGGTGTTACCTACAATGTTATCTACAATGAAAAACACAGCTGTCAGATATAAACTTAATTTCAGTGACTTACAAAAAAAACAATACCATCACCATCCTAACACAAATAGTAACTATAAATTTCAAAGTAGAAAACAGATGTAAAAACACAAGGACGTCATGGATCACCCAATGACACATCACATCTTAAAGGGACATGAATAAGCATTATTTCAACAATCAAACATTCAACCTTAATTTAATGCTATTGTTGGAAATGGAATGACACACAATAAGAAACATATTAATTTGTATTTGGCTTGAATTATTTATACCACTGTCTTGGTTTAATTTAGGTTTGCCTATTTTAATATACTCAATTTCTCTTTGAGATAGGATTTAGGAGCAAAAACAAGGCAAGCCTGAAACTTAAAAGGGTATAAGCGAAAAATTTATTAATAACACAGAGAAAATAAGAAATTTGGAATAAGATTTCCAGATCACTCCCTCCTCCCCCACACCTTCCACATTTCTTAGCAACAACAGACAGAGACACCTCAGTCTTTCACTCAAATAATCATTTCAGTCTACTTTAGAGAGAGAAGTTCCTTCTTGTTTTGGCCATAGGGTTGTTTTCCAAGAGAAGAACAAAGTTCTCTTGTGTCTGCACTTTCACAATTTGCATCCGCCCGGGGAAAATCTGCAAATTGTGGAACTCCTCTCATCTTCACAGTCTTTCCAGAGCTGTGTTATGGGTCATGTCAAAAACTCATGGGGTATTACTTTTAAGAGCAAACTGTTCAAAGGCAAAAGTTCTCTCCATCTCTTGTTTTCCATCAAATGTCTCTGTTCATCTTTCCATTCTCCAGAACGAGACCCCCTTTCACTCGGGGCAAAAGATCCTTTACCTAACCACTTCAACCATGTATTCCTCCACAATTTATAGGAATTTTCAGTGTAGTCCAGTCCACCCCATAGCTTACAAAAAGGTTTTTTCAGCCAATCTATTCACAGCGTCTCCTCAATCTCTTCCCATCTGGAAACTTGGCTCTTACTTCACTAACTTTAGTATACTTTCTGCTTTATTCCTCTCATTCAAGGGAGGTCAGGAGATCTGCAGTCTTATCTGAACATTGGAAAGGTTAAAATTGCACACAGAAGGTGAAGGGAGCCGTGCCAGCATTTTCAGGCCACGCAGGCTGCGCGGGGGAGGCTGGATGAAACTGCAGGACCAGCAAGCGAATGCGGGAGGGGCTCGGCTGGAACGGAGCCCAGCCGCATTTCCCCCAAGCTGCACGGGCAGCCGGGGGGCTTTGCCTCCCCATGGCTGCTCCGAGACGGCAGCACGGCCTCGGCCGAGCTGTGCCCACGCTGGAGGGGGAAGGGGACTAGGATCTTAGCAAAGGTTTCTCTTTCCTCTGGCCATCAGGGCGCCTAGTTGAAACCAGAGGGGACCTCGGTGGTTCCCCCACCCCTGCCCCGCCAGGCTGCATGGGGGCTGGGGGCTGGGCTGGACCGCGCTGAGCTGGGCTGGCCGACCTTACCTATCACAAGCCAGAAGTCAAAAGAGAGAGTTTTCACTTTTACCGATGTGATTCATGGAGATGAAGTAACTTTTTAATTGGTTTCCCAGGCTGTCAATTATTAAATCAGCTTTCCGATTGGTTCCAGCCACTCACAGAGGAAGTTCTCATAGAGAAAAAAAAGCCCGTGTGTGTGTGTCGGTCTGTGCTCCTCCTCCTAGGTGGCTTCCATGCAGGACCTGCACACTTACATATTGGTGTGGCATAAATCCAGAAATTTCCATCCAGAAATTACAAGAAATGGCAGTGCAGGTCCTGTGCTTTCCATCCAATTTCCTCAAACCCATGTAAATCTAAATTCTTCACTGCAGGTGAAGTATTCACATCTAAGGTGTGCTATTCATGGTTATCAGTGAGTCTGGAACTCTCTTAAGTCTTTGGTGTAGGTGGGATTATCTGCATAATGGGTTGCATATTTAAATACTGCAGTGGGAAGAAATCTGTTTTCTCTGTTATAATCACTTTGATAGGAAAAAAGCATTGGCATGGCACTGGTGTATCATGCAGGTGCCTCAGAATCTAATTATAACTCAGAATGATTAAAGCATTTTTTCACTCCTGAAGCTAGGAGCTTCTATAATTAGGATTGTCTTTTCTCTAAATGTATTTTCTCATAAGAAGTGATGAAAACAAATGTGAGAAGAAAAGAAAAAGATCCATCATAGATTCTTACCAAATTTGTGTTTGCAAATAGTTTTCCAATAATTCCAATCTCTTCACAACATAATTAAGTGGATATTGACTCTTTAAAAAAATAAAACATTAAATTTCCTCCATTTTCCTTAAGGCTTGTTTCTGAGTAACTTTTCCATTTTAAATAGAGAAAAATGTATTACATATATTAATAAGCAAATAAAAGTTAAATGTAAAGAAATAAAATATAGATATTAAAAGCTTTATTTCATTATCAGAATTAATACATAAATAATGTGCATGATTTTCAGGACTGATCTTTTATGATACCTTATTCCTATAGGAATTTCACTTTTTGGGCATATAATTTTATGAGTGATTGAAACTTCTACAGACCACATTCACATGCATGTTTACTTAAATAATCTGTTCAGCTATTAACTTACTAAATATCTCTTAAAAATTCCTTAGTGTTTACTGGTTATATCAGTTTTTAATACATAATATATATGCATAAAATTTGTCCTATATAATTTACTGTCATTTAACATTCCTCTCCGTTTCCCTGAGGTATCAATCTCCCCTGTCTCATCAAATCATTATTTTCTGTTCCAAATAAGGCAAACATAAATAGAAAGAGAATCTGACATATGCATTATTGAGTCAGCTTCCTGTGTTATTTTTCCCCTTGAAGTTCACTGAAATAAGCTCCACAGGGCATATGAAGGTTATAGCACCTAGTCAAAGGAAATACATTTCATAATAACTATTATTTCTTTCCTGAAGTTCCCACTGAGACTTTCCTTCACCTGAAATAGTTTGTTTCTAAATTCTTTTTTGTCTGATTAACTATAAATTTCCTGAAATACAGACAGATGAGCAATCAGTTTTAAGAAATCTGACAGTATAGCAGTTGGACAGAGCACAGACATAGGACATCAATGACAGTCTCTGAAGAGGCTGGTCTTCAGTAGCTTGAAGGGTACCATTATAATATCCTTGTATTTATTAACAAACTGAATACATCGATTGGAAACACTGAGTGACCTTCAAGCTTTAGCACACATTAAACCGTGATTCTACATATTTTACTAATGTTCCCTGAAATTTCAGGACTACAATATTAGCAGTTGAAATAGAGAATATGCACAAATGCCCATGGAAATATACTTACTGGATATTCTGATGGTTATTATTTCTTCATAGTGCAATCACATCATTCATGTTACTTATGGTGTACTTTCATTGTTCAGTTAATGTGCCTGTGCACATAAATGGGAAAGGGATGTGTATTATGGGATGGTGAAAGGAATACTGTACTTGCCAACAAATAAAAGAGCTACTCAGTGAGCTAGAGATGGCCTTAGAGATGTACCCCTCATAAATTGTCAGCTCTGTTCCTAATTAAATACAGCAAGATCTCACAGCTTGGAGTTGAAGGCTTGATCTGCTTCAGTATCAGACCAGTCATCTAAACATCTACACCTTCTTCTCTCTTCTTCTATCCTAAGTATAAAAGAAAGTTATTTGTAGCTCAGTACTTCCTAATTAATTTCCTAGAGCAACTGCTAAAAAGGAGATGCTGGGAAGTGAATGCAGAAAGCAGACTTCCCATTGAAGGGAGAAACTTTTTAAGGTCTTACTCAGGATAGTAACTTGTTCCACTGTCACTCAGGGCTGCATTTAGCAACACACCTCCTCTTGTCTTCTGATAGAGTTGTCACCACAGTTGTAACATACTTTTAGGTCCATTAAAGAAGATCCAAACAGTTCCTCATACTTAATATCTTGTGTTGTTCACCTGATATAGCTGATCCCATGTAGATGTTTGAATAACTTCAAGGACACCCAGCACTTCCAGAAGAAAAGTTGGAGTTTTTGTGATGTATGCATCTTAAATTCACAGTTTCTTAACAGAAATTTCATACATAACTAAATATCCATATAAGAACATTAAAACTTGTTTACCTGGATCTTTCTGCTGGTATTTGTGAGATGTCTGAAGATTTTTTAGCCTTTTTTTTTTTTTTTTTTGGTGAAGATTCAGGCTATTTTATAGAAATATGTATATATACAATATGGCACAATACAATACAGTACAATACAATCTCTCCTCTAGCCTGCTCCAGTCTGACCAAAATGAATCTACAGAATCTACAGAAAAATATGGTGGAATCAAAATATTCTCTGTATAATAATGCAAACTGTAGCATATCTTTTGTATGTTTATTAATGTCTCCTATGATTTTCTGCAACTGTAGAAGTGATGAGAATAAGAAATTGTTACTTCCAGCAGTGACCGATACATAACATGAGGAATTAAAGCTGTACCTGGGGCTAATGTGTGGGACCTGCATTTACACATAGTGAAATTCTCTGCAGAAAATTCATATGAACCTCTCAACAGGGTGGCACATCATGATTTATATAAGAAAGACAGCTCACACATCTCACCTATTGGATTAAGAAAATATTAAAATATTAGAAACATCACATTGCATGAGATGGATCAAAAGTGCTATTCAGAGAAGGCTTTTGTATCTCTTTTTCTCTGATAACTAACAATAATATAATATCAAGTTTGTTTTCTTTTCGAAACAAAGACAACTTCAAACAAATCAAGTTATACTGAAGTCTCACTGTCTGGAGGAAAGGAAATTATTCCTGGAAAAAAAAGTAACATTCTAAAACACATGCTACTTTTAAGTGATAACTGTGAGGAGTTTCTGTGATAGTCTAGTAATTCTTGACTTAATTTGCTTTCCAGAGACTCCACAGCCTATAAAAGGACTGGAAATTCTTATAATGAACACTATAATAGAATTTATTATGCCAAAAAATTAGGCCTGTGACAACAATTCTATTATAAAATTTTGGTTTTAAGAGTTTGTAACTTATCTCTATAAATACTACATGCCATACTGTATAAGTCAAGCTATTATTTTCCCACAGCATAAAATTATTGCATTGATATCACTGAACTTAACTGAACAAAAGTCTTAATTAACAAAGATGAAAAAGAGAAAATAACCTTATTACTTTATCAAAAAATTGTTTATTTTTTCAACAGTGTGTCTGAATTTCAAAGCATTCAACACTTGTTCATAGTTGGGGTAATTAGACTCGGGATAGGAAGCAGCTTTCCTTTTGTCCCTGAGTGTAATTTTAAAATATGCAGCACTGAAGACATTCCTTTCCGTGTGATTTTCACTCTTTACCGCTCATTCTTTTGCCAATATTATGGGTTTCTGTTTGCATGAAACTGCCAACGTGATAAGAATGAAAGCATAGGAAATTAATAAAAATATGTATATAGCACAAGAATGTATAGTGAGAATACAAAGCTAATTTCATATAAAAGCTAAGAGCTGAAACAGACACACATGCAACCAGGCATGTTTTCACTCTAAATATAAAGTCTAGCCTATGAATGCACAAATAAGGAAATACATGTGTATATATATTTATAAAGAAATAGCACTTTTAATTTTGAAACATTAATACTATACCAAAGAGATTTTCAACAATCCAGTGCCAGTCTGGAGTCATGTTACATTTAAGCTCCACAGTTTCGGGCCTTTAAGTACATTAATTTAGATACTCAGCCTCATATTTTATATTCTTGTTGATTAGTTTTTACATTTGTAGCTGCCAAAATAAGTATAAATTTGGATTTCTTTCAATCTCAAAGCAGTGAGAAAAATGAAATGTTATTCAACAAATCATTTTAATATTATAAGGTGTTTTAGGTTAGAGAAGCATTTGCCACACCCACAAAGAAGACTAAGAAGTATAAAATTCTCCCAGTTACATCAAAAACAATCCCTAAAAATAGGAATAAATACCATTAGCAAATTCATCCAGAAATTAAAATGACTGTTAGTGACATATTGAACATGGATTTCTGATCTATCCCATACATGGTAAAGGAAAGATATCTGACCTAATGAAAACCAATTTATTTAATCCCATTTATGCTCACATGTCCAAATAATCCATAGAAAGTAAAATGGTTTCCATATTATGCTTCAAGCTGTAGGTGGTAACAAAAAGCTGCAAGGAAGACAGAACCACCGAAAAAAATAACAATTCCTGAATTCCTGGCTTTTCAGGTAATTCATACATTAATTTAATTTGCCATGCTAGAGTGTGTCTGAAGCAGTACAGACACACACCAAATCACAGACTGGAATCCACTGCAACCTTTAAATAGTGCAACACTAGTTTTGCTGATTTGGGAAGAAAGTTGCACTAATGAAAATGTGTTTAAAAAATCCAATCAAAACAAAAAGGTACCACACTTCTATTTTAATGCATGTCTGGGTTACTGCGAGAAAGCAGAAGTTTCCAAATTATGAATGCTGCATGCAGCGTCTCAGCATCTCATGAAATAATTGCCTGGGGAAATCACTGTCCTCCCCTTATGCAGCAATTCAATTACATGACAAAAATTTCTGCAGTTCCATTTCTTTTTCATTCTGTAACCCCTGGGTTCATCTATGTGGTGTTATTCTAAACCAACTTGGAACAAATAAAGCTGCATTTAGCATGGCAGTTCCATATTTCAAATTAAAAGTGCCTTATAAAAATAAGGCGTACATCCACCTGCGTCTAACAGGGTAAATTAAGGAAGGAACAGGGACCTGCTCAGCAGTTCACGAGGCATCAGTGACAGCACCAAGAACATAATGCTGATTTCCAGTCTGAAAGCTTACCAGCTTGAAGGCAGAGGAGAAGAAGATGATGTTATTACATTAAACCTGGAAGCACAACCTGCTTATAAAAGCACAGAATCTGTGGTTCAGAATTGCAGTCTCAATTTCTCTGTTTTCTTGTAAAGCAAAATATGTTCAGTGCTCTGGTCTGGAAAAAAAGACAAACTTTCCCATGCAAAGTGAAAGGGCAATTCATTACTATGTAATCTGTCAGTTATTTCAAGGTGTTTATGAAATATCACAAGAGAGATAATAGGAACACAGTTTAGAATGTGTCTTTGTCATCAAAGAAAATTTGATTTTAAAATCACTTGGAGCTTATAACAATCTAGCTCCAATCTTGGAAGAGAGTACATTAAGCAAAAATCAGCCTTCATTTGGATAATTTTTCCTTTTTCATGCTAGTGGAAAAAAATGATTACAGTTAAAAGGCTCTGTGACAAATATTCAAACTGATAGCCTTCCAGCATTTGTGCACATTCATTTGTGAAGGAGCTATACAGGTGTACAGTGTGATCTGTTGTACACAACTTGACTTTAAGTATTTACATGCATTTCTGCTTCAAAAGGGCCCTCCTGCAGTGCTATACACTGTGCAGACAGAAGACCATATGGAAAACCGGACAGACTATTCTATGGGCCCTCATGCACATCTTAAAATGAAGAAAATAAGATAGTTTCAATATCTGCACATTAGGCAAAATGTCAATATAAAGAGACAGCAAAAGCATTAAAAATGGAGAAGTGAGGTCTCCAGCCCAACTGAAGGAGTGCATGGTAATAGCATTAAAATTTCACTTTGTTTCAGAGGTGTCATGCACCAGAGGTGAGGAAGCACATGGGTCAGGTAGCACTTGACAACACATCCTTGTCCGCAGAGGCTCCCCAGAGTGCCTTTGTGCCTGCACAGCAGGAAAGAGGATCTTTTTGTGTTTGTTACTGGGTAAATGAATCCATATTCAGATGTCTGACACAACTAACTTGGCAGCCACTAAATTGTCAGGCAATATAGTTGGAAATAATCTTAAACTCTCCGTTTCTTCTGAAAGGACAAACATATTAGGAAAAAAAAAGTACATGTCAAAAAGTTTTCTAACTTTAGTTAGAAAGCTGTATATCTCACTGCAAATAAAAAAACATCTTTTGAAGATCTCTTGTAGAGTGAATGCATCACGTTATTTTCCCATGCTTCCCACACGAACCAATTTATTTCACCCATGGGAAACTCAGGAAAATATATTTCATAGTACGTACCTTCGGTAAACAATTTTGCTGGAGCTCCAGTAAAAAGAAGAGTTTGAAACAGCAGAAAATTAAACATAATACCTCAGATTTCTGAAAATACTGTATCTGCAGTAAAAATGAAATCAAGCAGGCTGAGGGAACACCGAGGAACTTCACACAGCAAACAGAAGACTAAACTTTCAAAGTAAAGATATTCTTGACTGCACAGTGGGAGGAAATTTCTAGATCTATCCAAGCTAGTTTTTTAAATTAATTTCCCACATTCTAGACTTGAGTCTCAAAGTACTCATGCCACTTAAATAGAAATTGCAGCATCTCATTCCAACTGCAAAATTTAGGATTTGCTGAATTAAATGGTAATAGATTGAAACTAAAGATTACATGCCCCAATAATTAGGAAATAGCCAATATATTTAAACATTTAATTTTTTCTGTTTAGAACTAAATATTAGCCAGATGCTCAGTCACAGTAAGCTTAAATCATAGGCCAAATCCTAAGCTTTTATGCATATTGTATATTTTAATCAAATTCTCAGCCTCTTGAAATCTTCCTCAGCTATGTGCAACCATAATCCAGCTCTTGCCATTGTCTTCAATAGCTTTTCAGCAAACAGCAGAAAACATCTCCAAATCCCTGCTACTCCTTGCAATGTTACCCTCTATGCTTTGCAGAAAATAGGCAAAGCACAACATGAAAATGGAACAGCTGAGCTTGTAGCTCACCACTGGGAACTGCAGCTCAAACCAATGATATACTCTTATGGCAGAGTGGCAAAGAGAGAAAAGCATTCAATGAGAAGAAAAAAAGAACAGGAAAACATTCTGACAAAACCTTCATCTTTTATGACTTGACAAAGTAATGACAACCAGACAGAACCTTGGGAGATGAGTTTCCTTCTACAGCCTGGGAGAAGCCGTACTTCACAACATATCCAAAGAAACATCACCCAGAACAGCACATTTGGTAACCAGGTGTGAAGGCATGGTAGATCTCTCCCATTACAGCATACTCTCTGCCTAGATGCTTTCTGTCCCTGATGGCACACCCTTGCAAAGGCAGTCAGGAGTGCTCCTGCCTTTGTGGGCTTGGAGAAGACTTTTACATAGGCACAAGTGACACCCCTTCAGCCTGCCGGAGTCAAAGTGCCCATTAACAGGTCTGTTTTTGGCATCCTACACTTGCAGGCAGACTCAGAGCAGGGTAAAACACAACTCATCTGCCTGCAATGGAGATGCACACCCTATCCCTTCAGAGCTCCTCAAACAATGAACACCACCATTTTCCCAAATACAACCAGCTTCCTTTGTAAACACCATCCTTTGCCTTGTGCTTAGTTTCTTCATTCTTCCAACATCCCAGTCTTTTTTCAAAGATTAGTTTCTGATGCCATTTTTCTTTTGCCTGAAGGGGAGATTTTCAAAGGTAGTAATAAAGTCAAACCCTACAGCCTATTGGCTCTCAAGAGATACTTAACTTACATTTGTGTCTGTAAAGAGTTCCTCTGACTCTTTCACCTTTCATCTGTAGAGATATGGAGCTTTTTTTTTTTTTTTTGGCATGGACTAGCTGTTCTTCTCCATTTACTAATTCCATTGCTTAACTACACTGACGCTGATCTCGAGCATCCAAAAAAAAGACTGTTTCTACTTTCTGAGGCCCATTAGCACATCTTGTAGGAAGGGAGAATATGCACCGGCTCAGGCAGTCCTGATGTACTGCTTGCAGTGCAGAAGAATGTGCACAATAAGAATATATGAAAGCAAATAAAGTTAAATATTAGATTGCAAGATTTCTATTTTAATCTTGTTACATTTTCTTATAGAGGGAAGAAAATTTAAGTTTTAAGAGACAAACCAACTCTAGCTCAGGAATTGGAGTCCCCTTTTTGCCAATAGGTGACGGTGTCTCAAACCATCTTCCTGAAACTTAAAAGTAAATCTCTTCTCTTACATTTAAATATGATTGCTGTCATGACCTCACTGTTTAAAAGTGTCTCAAAGGTCACAAAGAAATTTTTAACTGCAGCCATCACTCAGAGTGACCTATGAGGATTCCACAAAGGCAGCAAAAATTCTAAAATCCATTAAGGTTGCTTAAAAAAGCTGTGAACTGTGCTACCGTATTTAAGGCAACAATTTTAACCCACCACACAAAGTGCCTTGACATGGTTGGTTGTGGTCAGTATAGCAGTGATATGTTATATCAGGTACTTTTATAGAATAAATTATTTATATAGATGACCGTGTTCACTGCTTTCACATTGGAAAGAATGCTGTCTTTACTGATCTAAATGCCACCTCAAGCATGGGCAAGGGGAACGACAGCATTGCTTAAAAGTTCTATTGCTTTTTCACATTCCCATGGGGCAAAAAGAATTTTTAAGTATTAGGATAGTTCAACTAGCTCTTCATTAGTTTTCCCCCTTCTAGGAGGCTAGGATGATGTCATTTGCCTTTACATATTCTATCAAAGAAAATCTGTTCAACTTTGAAGAAGTGCATCCTTTCCATGGTTGACTCCCAGGGCTACTGGTCTCCAGCCCTGCATCCTGTGGGTATTTACATAGTGGCTTGTCTGTAAGTTGATGGTTATCATCATCCTGTGTGGCACAATTCCTGGCATTGCTGTCCCTGGACAACATGCCATAAAATTGCTCTGATGTCATTTCCCAAATGAGTAGAAACTCACAGGCTCTACTTGCTCCTGTAAGGTACCTTTTGTAAGGGCAAAATACTGGTAGCAAGTACAAGGGGAATATGTCCATGTTCTTATATGCTACATAAAAGAAAACCAAAACACAGAGAAACTGTTAAGTAAGACATTTGGTAAGAGTTCAAAGGCTATTGCTCATACAAAAAAGTCGATTTTATTTGAAAAATAAAGGTGTGATTTCACACAGGATATTGGCTTAGATATAGGCTGTTTCCTATCATATAATGTATTATTATTTCACATCCTTATCTTCAGTTTTTATCTTGAAAGCAATGATTAACAAGCAGATATAAACCCTTAGAAACTTTTTCTGGGAGAAACTAAAGAATTTGTCAGATCATAAACATTATGAGGCAATTTGATGTGTAGGTATATCCTTTATAGCATAAGAAAATACTTGACTCTGCTTATGAATACTTTGTTCTATGGTGAGATCAACATCTCAGTGTTAAGACAAAGATTTTATGTTTGTGGAAATTATATGTGCGTTACTCACAGAAAGGCTGAGATTGGAAGGAACCCCTGGAAACCATGTGGTTTCAGTCCTTTACTCAAACTGGGCCACCTACACCCAGTTGGCCACATACATGTCCAGGTGGCTTTTGAATATCTACAAGCAGGGAGACTCCAAAATCTCTGTGAAAACTCTGCCAGCGCTTTGCCACCCTCACAGAAAGCCTTTCCTGATGTTCAGAGGGAAACTCCTGCTTTTTAGTTTGTGTCTATTGCCTCTGGTCCGGTCAACCACTGGGTAACACTGAAAAGAATCACTGGCTCCATTCTCTTTGCACTTTCCTTTCAGATATTTGTACAAATTGATGAGATCCCCTTCCAGCCTTTTCAAGCTGCACATTCACATCTCTCAGCCTTTTTTCATACAAGAAGTTCACCAGACCCTTATGATCTTAGTGGGCTTTTTCTGCACTCTCCCCATTATGCCCATGTCTCTTTTGCATTGGGGAGCCCAGAACTGGACACAGTACTCCAGGTGTGCCCTCAGCAGTGCTGAGCAAAGAAAGGTTTGGCTCCCTAGCCCTGCTGGCAACATTCTTCCTAATACAGCCCAGGACACCATTAGCCTTCTTTGCCACAGGTGCACGTTGCTTGCTCGTGGTGTCCACCAGGAAGGACCTGCAGATCCTTTTCTTGAAAGCAGCTTTCCTGCTGGGTAGCCCCTGGCATACACTGGTGCCGAGGGTTGCTCCTCTCCAGATGCAGGATTTGCACTTCACCTTGCTGAACTTCATGAGGTTCCTGTAGTCTCTTTCTCCAGCCTGTCAAAGACCCTGTGCACATCAGCCCAACTTTCTGGTGCATCAGGTACTCTTCTCAGTTAGGAGTCATCTACAAATTTGCTGAGGGTTCACTCACTCTGGCCCAACATCCAGATCATCGGTGAAGATGCTGAACAGGACTGGACCCACTGCTGATCCTGGGGGCACACATACTGCTCTCCAACTAGAGTTTGTTCTGGCCTGACCAGTCATCCAGTTTTCAGTCCCCCTCACTGCCAGCTCATCCAGCCCATCCAGCCCACACTTCATTTGTTTCTCTAACGTAGCTGTCTAATTTAGTTTCCTTGATTGCATGGAATAAATCCTTATTTTTACAAGTAGGAAAAAAGCTACATTTCTTTGGTATAAACATGCCACACCACTAAATGACTGGAAATGTACGATTGCCAAGGCGACTGAAAGGAATTCCTAACAGTCACAGGCTGTGGTTTAGGCCATAATTTTGTCTCTTTCATTGAGATGCTAACACATCATTTCTGTTTAGCAATGGCTATGCTTTAAAATTTGTCTCTAATACTTCTTCAATTAGTGTTAGCAATAGTCAAAATTTCAGCAACAAAAAAATGCTAGTATTTTAATTTATCTGAAAGTGATGGGGAAAAAAATATGCCAAATGTATGAGAAAAGATTGTTCAACCTGAGTGATGCCTTGGGCACAATGAAATGTACAGTAGGAAATATATATACTAAGAATGCTTTGTAAAAGAACACTTAGTAACTTTTTTCTATCCTTCCTGAAACTAATTAGTCCATATAAAACTTTTATTGCTTTTATTGAACACTTCACAGTGCATGCAAGAAATGTGTTGCATCTCCTGTGTATAACAGTTACTTCAAGGTCCCACTGCCTTTTTGGTAGTCAAAGAGCTGATCTGCTGCTTTTGAACCCGTTCAGCTCAGGTGTGGCAAAGGAAATCAAGTTTAAGACACTTATGATAACCATCTTTCTGTGAGGCAGAACCTGTGCTGAATTTCAGCACTCTGTGATCACATAATGCAGAAGACACATTCATTTGTTTAAATAGACTGTGTTTTACAGCTCTTACTGAGGATGTTATGGGCTGAGTTAATTCAAACTCTGGCTAAAGGAGTCCTAAACTGCTGATTTATGGAATTTGGAAAGTGTAGCATACCGGTATGCTTTCATCAATGGTTGCCATGAATACAGACAAGAACACTGAGCTAGAGGAGCACTTGGTCTAAGGCAACAAAGGCCTTTCACTTGCTTTCTTATTCATACACTCCTAATTCTTCATAATCAATAACCAGTTTTCTAAGTGGAAACCAGCCTGTCACCAAGGACCACATGCAAACCATATCTCACCTATATGTACAGACTGCTTCCCAAAGAGCCAGATACCATAAAATTGTCAGGAAAGGATGCCCTCTTACCCTGCTCCCCAGCCAGAGGAGACTGCTTCTGACTGTATCAGAAATTTGTGTTTAAGCTCCAAGATTTAACTACACAGCATAAAACAGAGTAAGATTGTTGTTGTAGATAGTTGCTTAAGAGTCTGGATGAAAAAGCTTTTTATAGCTCAGATATGCTTTGTTTTTCAACACTTACCTTCAACATGGGACATGAAAAGTAACTAAAGTAAGTCACAGGTAAACAGACTTATTCTTGAGGAGTTGCATGTGGGGCATATCCTTTCTGAAGTACAGTGGTAGAATTTTGTTAATTTGAATTCCATACACACTTCATCTAGTCTGCTATGACTTTTCAATTTGGTGAAGGCAACAAAAGAGCCAATTTCTGCCTGGCACCTCCTCTCTGCAAGTATACCAAAAGTCTGCTTAGCCTTCAAGGGTAAAGATGCTATATGGTACACAGGTTACTGATTTCTCTTCACTAAAAAGTATATTAGTCACAATAAAAGATATGTCACCCTGAAGGCTGAAAGAATCAGGAAGTCCAGCCTTTTAAAACCTGAGGAAACAGAGACTTAAGTGTTTACTCACTCAATTTATGACAAAAGAATACAGAATTTACACCCTATTAATAAGGGTGAAAAGCAACCTCTCTTCTGAAATTGTGGAAAACCTCTAAAAGAGTGAAATCAAAGTTTAAACATTTTCTTCTTCTAAGTCTCTAAATGAACCCTTTTGAACAAAGTAGTGAAGTTAATTTTACTATCTTTTGAGTCTTAAAGTTGCTAATTGCTCTGATCACTGTGAGATGCTGTTTTTCAAAAAATAGCCCTAAACATTATGGCCTTCACTCTTATATAAGTTTTGGTTTCAGGTACTGTCTGAGTCAAGGCCCACCCCACATATATGTGTGAAGCGGGACAAAGGCAGACAAACAAGTTTTCTTCCCAACCTTGCTAATTTACTGGGATTTTGCCCAGTGAAAGGAAAGCAAATCTACTGAGATGTGATTTATCACTCACCCTAAACAGGAGAGACACCAGATCCAAGCTGGCTTGGATCTGTCTTCAGTGAATCAGAATCTGAAGAAGGCAATAAGGGCTGAGTCAAATTGACACCTTGTCTTTACTTTATTAGGCAAAAAAACCTGGCCAAATTAGCTATATGGAAAGCCATTCCACACTCAGAACTCCTTAAGACTCTCAGAAAAGTAATGTTTTGTTCAGAAAATAGGCCTGTGTATGAAGTGTTCCGTTGATGAACCTCATGCACCTGAGTTGCCTCAGCTGGGCAGGTTACACTTTGCCTCTATATTTGATGAAGATAAACCAGCTCAATGAAGGCTGACGCAGTGCAAGATTCAGAGCAGCAATATAGCTTAAGTACTACCACAACTGCAAAAACCTTGTCATCTTTCTCCCATGACTGAGCTGTAAACTTATGTTTCTTTCAGCAGTCTAGGAGAATTCCCGTGAGCCAGCAAGCAAACTGTCTTCTCTGAAAAGTTTGTCCAATTTATGCTGAAATAAGCAGCCATATTTTTACACTGTGATTTTGGCAGACAAACAAAACTACTGTTCTTGGGTTTAAAAGGTGCATAAAAGGACTTTCAAAGGCAAATTGATAAAGTATTCCATGCAAGAAGTGATATAAAGAGCAATCTTGGTGAAACTAATTTAAATATATCACAGAATGAGAAAAGTTGGTCTACTTAGCTTCAGCACATAGTTTGAACAAGAATCTTGCAACCATGATTCTTTAGCATTTCTCCATGAGGTTTTATGAGAGAGCTTTGAACAGCAGCACTATTATTGTATCTTCAGAATTCAAACAGAAAGTAAATGTTTACAATTTTTATTTTCAGAGTTTGAGTAATCAAAATGAGACAATTGAAGCAGCTAGCATCTGAGTTGCAAATTTTTAAGAGTTTCAACACAGTTGTTAGAAAAGAAATCAGGTAACAGCTTGCATTAGCTGATATACTAGCTAATAAAACCAAATCATTGTGTTTCTTTTTTTCTCCACACACACACTGTTGTATCATCCAATTTTTTTTTTCTCTTCTGTTGAAAAGGAGCTGAAAGCCTGTCCAACCAGGCAGACATAGAGCAAAAACACTTAAACTCTTTTAAGAGCCAAGAGATCTGCAGTTAACGCCCTTGGTGAGTAAAGATTTGGTGGTTCTCCATGACTCCCATGCTGGCCACAGCTGACAGGAGGGTTCCAGGAATGTGGCTATCTACGGAATCCATAAAAACAAGGCTCAACATCAGTTGTCAGCTCCCCCACCTATTCCTCTAGGGGGAACAATTACTTTTGACTGAAGACATTTATTGGGCATAGGATAAAACCTACAAAATCCAGACTATGCTATTTGGATTTTGTGTATTTACAGGAGCTACTTTATTCCACTTGGTCGTTTCTACTGTTTAGACCCATTAGCCATTATTGCCAAACACTGATGCTTACATTAATGCAATTCAGGAACTCATGGCTTAAACTAGACAGCAACATTTTCCAAAAACTCTCCACAAAGATGTAGGATCAAAACTTGCACTTTCTATTCCAGATTAGAAAACCACAGGCTTACTACCCACTTTTGTCAATTTTTTTCCACACATCCTTGGCATTCAGCTGCCATTACCTGTAGCTGTGAAAGGCACTGTTAGTTGCTTGTTAATAATTCATTATTAATATCTTCAGTCAGTTTTTACCACACTTTTTGCTTAGAAGTCACCCATGGCCAGGGGTACCTGCTCTGCCTGGCAGGACCCAGGATACAGCACCAAGCAGGAGAACTGCATCCTTCACTGCTCCCCTCAGTTGGTGCCTTTCCCACACCCTCTCCTGTAGGAGAAATGAGCCTGTCCAGACTCTTTCAGCTGGGGAGGAGGTGGATCTCCACACCTCCTGAATGTCTGAGAAGAGGTGGAAAAAACAAAGTCCTGGCAGAAGTAGTGAGAAGACAAAGCCTGAGCATGGAGTCGAGGGAGAGGCACAGAGCTCAAGGATGCTCAGCAGGAGGGTGGCAAACAGAAGTGGTGCTGATTTTAGGTCAGACAAGAGTGGCAGCCCTGTGAAAGGAGCAAAGGGGTAAGGAGCTCAGATGCAGGTCCATAGCAAGCAATTGGGAAGGAGATTGGTTCAAGAAATTGGCAAGGAAGAAAGTGAGCCAGAGAGGGGCAATAGAAAAAAACAAACTACTTGCAACATTTGGAAAACATTACTCTCCATATCCCACATGGTTCCAGAAACTCCCCATAACTGTCCTGCTACCAAATACTTACTCCAAAATTCATGATCAGCTTTCTTCTCTAACCAAGTCTAAAGAGAGGATGAGACTTGCATTTCCTGTAGCAGAATCTTCTGTAATGGAATTACATTTTTTTTATTTTTCTGCTGAATCATGATGCCAGAGGCTATGATTTCTGTCTTTACCTTGACTTGCTGTTTAAAAACTCTTTAAATTGGGGAAAAAAAAAAAGGGACAACATTAATGCAAAAACATCCCCAACATCCTTGCGAAACACTTCTAGTCAAAGACTCAAAACTCAAGTAAACCAGGTTTCTTGTGTGACCATAATTTGGTATTTTCATACAGGGTTAATATTCAGACTGGACAATTATATGTCACATTTACACCAGAAATTATTCTTACTGAGTAGGAGTTTGAGGGTGGCGACAAAATAAGAAGCCATCTGAGTGTTTTCCATAACTGGTATCAGAAAGTCATACCAACTTGCAGAAAACACTAAATTTCACCAGAATTCATTTCTATGGAAACAATAACAGAAGATGTTATTTCAAACTGATGGGTTCACATCCACAAAATTTTGAACATTTTGAATATTTATACAAATAACATGACATTAATTCCTTTCCTTTTTCTTCTTGTGGATTTACAGTAATGCAGAATTAATAAAGCAAGTGGAAGTCTTGGCAACAGAAGACTTTTGTTTTCAGAGCTGACTTTCAAAATGATAGGGAGAAAATCACCATCCTATCTTTTCCCATTAAATTGTATATTGAAAGGTACAAATATGCAACCACAATGAAACATTTATTCTCCCAAAATTAGCATTATTACTTTATTTTGTGATTCATTACAATCTGAAAATCCAATAGTCAAAAAAATAAACTAGGCATAATGTTATAGCATTTTACAAGCAAAATACTTTACTGTTTCCGTTTCAATTTGCATAGGGTGGGATAAGTGTATTGGTTAAAGAATATAACATACAGAATAAAGATACCATAGAGTTCATCAAACTGCACTTCAGAGTGTTATGTTCCTGTGAGTGAACAGTACTTAAACAGCTATTTCTGTCAATGGAAAACCATACATTTCACCATTGACAAGGCTGCCTTCCCATGATCATGATGCATCATGATGGCTGCAAGCCACCAGTGTCTCTTCTTACATTGTGGGCCATTCTCCTTTAAAGAAATAAAGAGTTAAACAAGCCAGAATGCATCTATCTATGCTCATTTCTCTTCTACCTGGACAAAGGCCAGTATGGAGAGAGGGAATTTTAAAGTCAGCTTGTGAAACAGGTTATAATAACCCCTGTCTCTCATATTTTTAGTCTCATGGAGCTAGCAAGCTTTGAGCTTCATCCACACATCTCTGCCATACCTACTTCCAGGTAAAAAACTGTGCTTTTCACTTGTAGAAACAAACTGCAAAGAGATTACACATCTTTCCCACTGTAACCACATCTCTGTTCCTCCAACTGTATAAATCTGGCTTAAAAGTCTCAGAAAACTAAAAAATAGTTGATCTAGATTGTAATAAAAAAAAGAATATTAAATACCTTTGGTAAAAATAGATATATTTAACAAGTTTAGAAAAGCAAATAGTTATATTGTCAATAGGAGAGTATAAAAATGTACATGATAAAAATAACAAACACACAAAAAAATAATCAGCCATAGTAGTAAGAATAAAGGCGCTGTTCTTTTCAATGTTTGCTTCCTTAGCTCATGTTATTGTCCAGTCTTGCTTCTAAAAGGCAGGAACTTTACTAGAGCATATGGAAAAATCCAGTCCTTCCTACCAGGATTAGACAAATTAAATTTTATTCGGAAAAAGTCTGTTTTAACCCAAGTTTATACAACTGAGAATGCTTTGATTTAGAGTATGTAGGAGTAGCTGAACACAGAAAGATTTCAGGTGTTTTCAACCAGAGGCCAGATGTACTTGAGCTGTAGAAATGAGACAGCCAGCGGGATCAAGTCTCCATGATGTCAGCCTTCTAAATCTATTTTTACTCCTAAATTATAAATCCATGTATTGCCAAGAAAATTGTGGGGGACAACAACAATACATATATTTTAAATCCCTCATTGATCCCTTTCTCCCGTCATTTCACTGGGCCTCCAAACAGAGCTGTCACCCAACATATAATCCCAGTTTGGCTTCTCCTCTTTTTAGAGCTCACTGTAAATCTTCAAGATGGAAGATCCCCAAAGCAAGCAACTGAGATTACAGAAGGAGATAATGCACAAGCCCCATAATAGAATCAGCCATTGATTGAATGTGCTTTCAAAGAAAACAGCACAATTAAATTATGTTTATCCTTCAGTATTCCCTTTGCACACACAGTCACACTCCTCGTGGTGTTCCAAGGGTACATCTGTCAATGATTTATGCAATCCCCGGACACCAATCCTTGGCTTCAGCTGAAGAACCTGAAGAAGAAGAAGCCAAGCATCAAGAAAATGGCAAGTGCTTCATCACACACCTAGACTATGATCTTACCAGATTGCACTGGAAACCCACCGGATGACAGGAAGCATATTAAAACTGAATTTCTTCTTAATTCCACCTACTCATAACTATTTTTGCTTTTACCTCAAGCCATTTACAAAATTGCTTAAATCATATTGAGCATGATTAAATCATGTGGCTTTACAAAAGACGAGACTTGCAGTTTCAGATTTCCACTTGATTTTATTTAAGAGCAAACAGTAGAGTTAACCCAAGTAGATAATTATATAATAAATAATTTTAGCTATCAATTTATAGCAAAGAAATTAATAAATATTTGTTTCTTCATAAAGTTAATATCTACCACTATAGAAAGAAGAACAAAAGGTCTGGTTGCTTTGTGTCTGAACTGCACTAGTAAAAACCTTAGAAATTATTTAGTGGCAGAGAAAAGTGTATTAACAAGGAAGACTTTATTTTTTTCAATTAAATACCTAATTTAAATGCTAAAAAATATTTACTAAAAGTGCAATACATAAAATATTAAAACATTAATACTGGTGCATCTATTGTTTTAAAAATAAACACCTTAACTGGCTTTCATTATTTCCAAACATGTAAATGTATAAACAATGTATACCTCATGGTATTTTTTGGTGACTTTTGTTGGCACACATTGGCACTCATTGCAGCTCTGCTGACAACAGGCACAGTTTCCACCACAACGTTTCACCAGCAGACACAGTGGCCAAAAGATGGTGTCTGTCCTCTTCAGCTCCTCCCTCAGGGACACCGAGAAGTTGCGCGGAGTGCAACTGTACAGCCGCGCCTCCTCCTTCAGGAGGTTCAGATCCACCACTGCAAAGAGACAGAGAAAACAGCGCTTTCCTGATTTTCAATCCAAGTTCATTTGTGATAAATCACTTCAGCAGCACAGAACCCATGGGGAAGGTTCACTTTCATGCAGGTTCAGCACAAAAGTGTAATACTGCAGTTCCATGAATACCATGAAACTTAAACGGAATGATAGTGACATTCACCAATTATTTTATAATGCTGGCAAAGTTGGTTCAAATTAAAGTAAGATTTGGCTATCTTCCACATGTTTTATCAAACTAACCCTAATGGGAGTCACTTGGTTTACCCTAACACTCTGAACTTCAGTGTTGCTATTCTATGGACATTTTGGATTGGTGAAACAGAGAGGGCAATTAAGAATCCTGCAAAATTTCAAACATTTTTTAAAATTCCCTTTGCAATAAAGCATTCAAACTTCTTCCTTGTTAAAATTTCAATTATTGCATCTTTGCTAGGTCACTGTAAGTATAAGAAGAATGAAGCCATTCATTTCTAAGCAGAAGTCACTTCTATGGACTAAGAATTTCGAGTAGTTGACATGATCAGGGAGTTCTGCACAAAATAAATAAGTGCACAAGATTGTATATCTATATAACTATTAGTAGGCTCCATTTTCTCCTCCCTCTTCATAGCAGCATATATATGGATTTCTGTTGTTTCTCTAGGTTTCATTTTCTCTTGATGTGTCTTAAATAAAAGTTCCTCCTTGTAAGCAACTAACTTGAAGTGCAAGTTAAAGATATAATATTTGACACCAGTTTCCCTATAAACTGGTTCCACTGTATCATATTAAAATTCCACTTTGCCAATGGTTGAACAGGAAGTTCATGAAAGGAGCGGAAAGAGGACAAGTTCCTTTATGTTCCTCTTAGCAGCATAGTCGAGAGCTAACAAGCCTTGAAAGAAGCAGTTAAAATTGGGGAAAAATAATAAGACTGGGGGGGAAAAAGTGAGAAGCAATATAAATTGAATTTATTTCAGAAAACTAAGACTATAATGATCATGACCTAGGATCTTTTGTCTGAATTGTTTTTCTCCACACGTACCACTAAGGAACAGAAGTGATGTCTAATTCACAGGGATACTACTCTCTCTAGTAAAAACCAAGAACATAAAGAGAAAATGAAAACACTACAATAACTTGGCTATTGAGATGAGTGAAACAGAGGCCCCAAACAAAGTGGCAAAGACCTTTAACCAACTGGTTTTAAGCTAAATCAAGAAAAAATTAGGGGGGAAAAGGAGCTCCAGTGCATTAAGATTGCTTAAAAAAATAATGTCATCTATTCATAAATAAAAATATATACAAAAAAGCTAAAATAAGTTTCTGATTTGAATCACCCTCTAGAGAAACACTATTTTTTTTCCTCTCTACTATGTAAAGAGCTTCAAGAGGTCATCAAGGAGAACTTCAGCCTATCAAGGCAAGATAATTCCTCCTAATTCTATTTAAACACATAAGACATAAAAAAATTTAGAAGCTGAATTTATTTAGCAGAAATGCCCACTGGTACTCTCCCAGGAGCAGATCATTGTGAAGGAATTTCAATCCATGTTCCTTCAAAAATTTCTTTTGCAGGCCATATCCATATGCTGGCATACATAAGTAAGGATTTATTATTGTGAAAGGTCATTTAACACACTGAAACCTTTTTTTGCTTGCACTCACAGTGAATGCCAAGCTGGGGCGCTTCATTCCATCACTATCGGCTTAAAATAGGCTCCTAAATAAACAAGCTGAATTTTAGGAGGGAGGAGTGTATAATAACTCCAATAAAGTTACTGATAGGACACCAGCCTGCCTCCCACACTGCAAGAGCATTCCTTGGAGAAAGTTGAGAAGGGAGCAGAGGAAAAGAGAGACAAAACTTCTGGGGGAGAGATTCACTGTGAGAAACCAGAAATTATTTAAGCTCTTCTGATCAGCTAATAGCTCTAGGCTGAGTCACTTAAAAGGTGGATGTGTCTACCTCCATTAATCAAGGACTGTGGACAGGAATGGAGTATTTCTTTCTTCTGTTATGTTTTCAAACATATAATAAGTGAGCTGTCTGAATGAGGACAAAACGCCCGAAGCACACTTTGAGAAGCGCTAGTTCTGCTAATACTTTTTCCTGGAAGATTGTTTCTGCAGAGACTGATATGCTTGGTGCAGTGAATTTTAAAGAGCTTATGTGCTGCTCAGCCCTTCACCATGAGGAATTGAAAGTGGAAGCTGGGCACTGACACCTCTTCCAGCAGACCCACTGGGAGAGATTCTTGTGTGGTGATCTCCTTCTCCATTGCCTCCTGCCTTCCAGCAGAGGAATGCATTAAGTTCCATACCTACAGCTAGCTGTAGTTACAGAGAAAATGGACTATGCACTAAAATAAGCATTATGTTACTCACTTTGTCACAAAAAAGGAAATAATTTGAACTCAACCCCTCAGACCTGCAGACATTAATTTTAAAGGGTTCTGTTGGAGAGCATGCAGTCAGCTCTTAGCAGATATCTTTCAGTGTGCTTTACTATTACAACAGGCTTCAGGAGAGATGAACAAATGCCATGTTTGATTTCCATGCTTTAAAATGTACTATGGTATATTGCTATGATATCTCACAATGAACCCTTGCCCTACCTTATGTAATTCAATTTCATTAAAAGGTCTGTGACAAATTTATCTAGGGCTTATATAATCACTTCTTTGAAGTGTGTGAATGAAGCTGTTACTTTTTCAAAGAGTAGCTGTCTGTTCAACATTTATTTTAACACACTGTGGGCATGAAGCTAGATGAGAGAATGTATATATTCCCTTAAAAGTGTTTACTTAACCACAATAAAAGGTTATGTGGATTTCCCAAGTGCACGGAGTTACAGTACCTGTTATAATGTGAACATTTAAACACTCCTTCAACTTGGCTTCCACTCATGTATCATGTTTGACACAACAGTCAAGGTTCTTTTGTCTAGCACTAGCTCAGGAGGAGTGAAAAACTCTGCAGTAGCACATAAATTGGAAACACTAAAATAAAAATTAGTGGAGGAAAAAAGGAGATGCAAGTAGGCCTACAGTAAAGCGCATTTCAAGAGTGTGCCTACACTGGCACACATAACTGAACTAATTCATGTTCACAGCAGCCTGAAATTAATTGTGTTATGCAATTGGCAATGCAATTTTCTGGCATATTTTGGGATGTGTATCAAGTACCACAGGGAAACTTCTTTCCCCAAACATTTTTCCAGCTGGATACTGCTTTCAAAGTCAATGAAACAAATTAAATTCCAGGTGCGGCACTTGTGTGAGAGCACAGATAGCAGCAGAATGGTTTTCATTCCTAAGCACTTTTGAGATATTCCTGAGAATGTAAGTTTCTTACTGGCTTCTACAATAGGAGCTGTTACAAAGATCTCAAGCAAGAAGTGGGGTATAAAGAAAAGAAAAATTCACATAACTGTACAAAAAACACAACTGCTAAGGACGGTGCTTTGATTGGGACTGGTTTTTGTCTCCTTAAGGAGATTTCAGAACATGATCTAATGATTATACATTTATTTCAGTGGGAAGTGATGGGATTTTTTTTTTGCACAGCAAAATATATTTTATTTTTAAGCATGTTTTATAGTATAAAAGAATTTAGGATTATATTTAAACATCAAAGCTTCTGAACTTGGTACTTCTTCTTTCCTGATGAAGTTTTTGGAAGTATTTTATCCAGAGAAAACATCAGAGACAGAAATTCTCTGGAATTAAGGTTGTCTAAATATAGTTTTGTCATACAAATTATTATGTAAGAAGAGACGACATTTCTCTACATAAAGTAAGATATACTTTTTGTAACTTGTTTATGAAAACACGACAGTAATTTAGCTTTTTCACTGAAACACTGTAAAAATGAAACTGATCTAATAAAGAATCAAAGAGTTTGAAAAAATAAAAAATTTTAGGATATGCACTTCTGTCAAACATTTCTTAAAAAGATTTTGAAATATAGCAAACATCCCGCTTGAGAGAATAACATAGGAAAAAATTAAAAAGAAGAGAAAGGTTTAGCTTTTCCTATCTATTGAAGAGTCCTATGTCATTTCAACTGGGCATGTTTTCCACCGCAGGCTATTGTATTACAGACTCAGTAATGCAGTCTGAGGGTGGTCTCAAAGACAAATGTGGCAATACTATGATATGTTTATTCAGTGAAAAAATCTATTTCAGCATCTAATTAGAAGTCTTTAAGAGATTTACTCTGATAGTTTCTTTTTAAGATGTGTCTTGCAGGGAGGTTGTTTTTGTCTATACAGATGTTAACCAACACCTGCATTTTGTTTTTCTCCCACTTACTGTTTGCTTATGGCATGCATTGGGCAAATACTAAATCTCTTTAATTAAGGAAGTGTTAAATGATTATCTGAGAGCTTTTAAATATATTTCCTCCTCTTTGGCTCATAATTTAGCTGGTCTATGCAGGGCTATAGCAATATGGATAGGGTACAAATGTTGATTTCTGAGCTCTGATCTAAGAATTAACAGTCAAACACTTAAATTTGAGCTATGAAAGGTTCTACTTCCTCCCTTTTCTTGCTGATCAGATGACAACTTTTAGCTTACATCCACCAACAGGGAAGTCTGTTCAGTTATGCTCATATGTTTTCCTTTTCATGCAGTATGGTGAGCAAGGAAGGTGGTATTGCCTTCACACTATCCATCCACATGTAATCTGGGTGGGATATGGCAGGAAATTCACGAGTGTCAGATGTAGAAGGAAGAAAATGAGTTGCTGATCAATAGATCTACAAATTTTGAAAACACATTCTACTTTACTTCTGATGAAGTTGACAACTGTATGATCAACCCAGACATGGACACATGGTATTTCCTAAGAGAAACATTTAGGTAATTGCTCTCAATTCATTTCATGTAGAGACTGGAAAAATTCTAGGGAAATAAACAATCATTCAAATGATACAGTAAGTGTAAGACATTACCTACCTCAAATAAAAAAAAATTGCCCTCATAATATAAGAAACCCACAAATTTCAAATATGTTACTTTGGCAAGATGACCTATTACTTTAGAGAAATAAAGATCTCCCGGGTTCCCTACAGGAAACTACGAATTGCTTCTTTTTTGTTGTTGTTGTTTTTAATTCCCCATTGCTGCCCTATCCTGCTGAATTCCTTTGAGTTTAGCTACTGTTCTTTTTCAAATAATATAATGTTGAGGACAGCTAATAACAATGGTATCTGCTCTCTTTCTAGCATATTATTGGAACCAAAACTCAAGTTGAAGAACACTCTTTAATTCTTTGTCAAGAAATCATACCCATAGAAATCTGCAAGACCAGACAGAAGAGTAAATTACCTCTTGACTTCCTCCCATGAATGTATGCTTTCCCAAGAAGTTGCCACGTTGGCCTGTACAAATCTTCCAAATCCAGTTGCCATCGATCTGGTTCAAGATAGCGGATAAGGTCTTCCACAGTGCTAAATCCAGCCACTGCATTGTTTAATACATCCAAGGGCAAGGCTGATGGGGGTAGCAGGGATGGGCTGGGTGCTTCTGTGTGGTGCTGCAATCAAACCCAAGAGAAGGGCACCAGTCAGAGGGTTAATGGATCTGCTTTGGCAAAGTTACCAAGTTACATAGCTGGGAAACTTTGTAAGTGAAGTACAGTTTATCTAATAAGACAAATGACAAGAGTAAAAAAGTACCTAATTATTCTTTAGCAATAATTGTAAACAAACTTCCACTGCAGAGTTTGTCTTTTCTTACATTTCCAGCCATTTGCAGCTACCATGCCACTTCACCTGTCCTTTGAAGATGTTCACTGAGAGACATATAGGACTTTAGAAATAGAACAAAGGGTGATTTTAAAATATGGCCCACATTTACAGGCACTTCCTAAACCCTTTCAGAAATCTAAAACATTTGACATTCTGCCTCTCCTCAGAAACTTAGCCACAATCTTTGTCTTCTTATCCTTCAATGCAAAGTATTAACGTACCCCAGTACAAAGACAGCAAATATTCTTTCTCTCATCTATAGATAAAAAAAGCACTCGTTGTGTTTCATACAGTACTAAGAATTATGTTTCTGGTCAAATAATAATGAACAGAATAATAACAACATCTGGCATAACTAAAATTATTTCTCCCTTACAAAGAAAGGAAAAAAATGTTTCAAATGAAATCAAAAACTATTTAAATGTTGAAATGAAGTCTTGAAAAAGTAATTTTCCCAGCACAAATTTCACTGACAACCTCAGTGGACAGGAGTACTTAGTCACAGACAATTCAAGCAAAGTGAGGCATCTGTTTTTGTTCACTCTACAATCTGTTTAAAAATTATGTATTGATTTAAATTTTCAAAAGAATAAAACAAGCCAGGAAGGTAAGCCTAAGTAGGAAGCTGCTTCTGAAACACCTGAAGTTTAGGCTTCAGGCTTTTCTGTATACAGACATTACTACAGACATTATATCTGCTTAACTGCACCAGAGCAATTAATCTGGATCATGTAAGAAAGATGAAGAAAAATTTGAACGTGCTGCCAATTTAGGGGATGGAAAAGACAATAATATGTGTTTATATAGATATTTATATTTAAAAATCCTCCTACCACTTAGTGACAAAATGGCATTCTCAGTACTGTAATGTGAAATGTGTATATACTGTAATTTTTTCCATCTGTAATATCAGATCAATGGTAGGTAGTCATTTACCTTTTCAAAATGATCAGGGAAATTGATGAGAAATGTAACAGTTATGCTGGAAAAGAAGATTTAGTAAAATAATTCTTGTAACACTACTCACTCAGCAGGAGTTTTCTAAAATATATATTCCTGTGGTAGCTGCATCCCGTACAAATAATATTATTTTATTTTCTGTCCTCTAAATCCTATTAAATATGCAGTTTTTGTTTCAGCGAAATGTATGGTTGAAAGAGCAGCAAATGGGAGTAACCATGATAGCCTTCATTTTTTTTGCTACAAGGCTTTCTCTACAACTCCAAGAAATGCAGCCACTAGAAGGATTTGTACTGCTTTTTAACTGGAAATCCTTCAAAAATAATACAAAACATAGATTAAGTGTTCTGCTACTGTTAATTTTACAGTATTTCCATCTTGCTAATAATTTCCAATAGAATTGGTGAAACAGTTGTTTCCCATTCTGGATGAATGTGATTTTCAAAATATTAAAATATTTCTTCTCTTTGCTCCATTGCCTATATTAAAAACAGTAACATGTTGATCCATCTATTATACTATCATAATAAAGAAAAAAATTCTGGTCTATAATTTAAATAGTTGCTCTTAGCAAAATATGCTACTTAGCATAGCAAGCTTCTGGATGGTGCTCTGACACTGTAATTCAGATGGTCAAAAAAACAACCATCCCAAAACTTTTCTTCCTGTTTTTCTCCACAATGGTGTAAAAGCTGCATTTCCTGGTTTGGAGGTGCAGGGTTTTACTAACATGAAAAACAAAATCAGTAATAACAGAAGTAAAAAAAAATCTTCGGTTTTGTTTCTAGGTAAATAATTTACTTCATTGTCTTACTTCTACTGGAATTTTTGTTGCCAGAGAAATAGGTGGATTCTAGAAGAAAATGTGTTGATCTAGAATCTATTTTCATATTTACAACTTACATCATGCACAATAAACAATACATATGTAGCAAGTAATCCATCAGTTTATGGTGTTCTGGATTCAATAGGCATTTGCCTGAGTAAAAATGTGAGGATATGATGAATCCCTGCACTTAATGGCAACACAATTAAAGTTGCCACCACTTTCTAGTCATTCTCACAGCAGCCCAAAGCAGAAAAGAAAAAAGTAATTGAAACAGCAAAATTATGCAACTTTGAATGTTTTAGAATAAAGTCATTAGGATCTCAGGATTAAGAATTTTTTCCCAATAATCTTTAATGTTAGTCAATTTATATGACAGTTAAAGTGTAACAAAGATGAAAGATAATTGATATCATAAAGCTATAAATGGTGTATATTGAATTTGTGGCATAATAACCTTTATGAAATCTCAATTCAATAAACTCTTCAAGATAAATGGTACTTCTAATTATACTTTACATTGTTTTTTACTTGCTAGTGGATACTAATTGTTTTGTAATTTAAATCTTTTGGACAGAACATCTAGGGCAGCATAAGTGGTACTCCTTCCAGTAACTAAAACTATATATTGGAATTCTATACAATTCATAATTTCACTTGACTTTCTCAAAGTTTGTCATCTATTGGCAGACTTTACACATGCAATAAGGTTTTACTCGCAGAGCAGAAAGCAGAAATGACTTGATGCAAGAAATTAAAACTCAACTTCATTGATGGCACACACCTTTTAGAACAAGCAAATGCAGAACTTCAGCATAACTCAGAAAAGTAACATCATAGCTGCAACTCAGAAATGCTGAAATGCTTCTTACCTGAAGCTTTCAGTCACTTTTATAGTAAGTCTATCACTCCTGTTGTAATTTAATCTATATTTGTCTAGGCAGTCCTTCATGGATGCCTCACTCCACCTGTGTTCCTGACACTCCTGGTGTTCTCAAGGCACTCTCTGTGCTGTGCTATGACATCAGCAGTCAGTGGATGTCAGAGAGAGATGCCATTTCACAGCAGAATGATGGTGGGAAAGCCTCCCAGGAGGACCACTGATAATCTCTAGCTGTTTTGGTGCTCAACACTGATGGAGATAATGATCTGATAATGAAGCAGTCATCTGTCAACTGGACATTTATTCTATAGACAACATCACCTAATTTACTCCCCAGAAATTTCTAATGTCTCCCCTAACAGGTCAGCTAAAAAATAATCAACTTTGATTTAACATATATTTATTTATCTGACAGGGGAGATACAGACCAAGACCACAGACACTTCTGCTGTCCACATATAGTAGCTATCCAAAATATCTTTCCTGATGGAAACCATTTTTCTAGGAAGTGTTGCTCGGCAAGCTCTGCTATAATAAATACTAATTGACAGTAAACACTTTTTCTTTCATAGCAACACATTCTCAACTCATACCAATGTTTTAGGTTTGAGACCACCTTTCTTATCTTTTTTCCTGAGCATGAATAACTTCTGTCATGATAGATTTGGCAAATACATCAGGTTCCCTATGTGATTCCTCTAGTAAAAAAACATAATGTGCCTTTTTTTTCTGCTTTTCTGCTCATGAAACAATTTCAAATTACTTTAATAATTATAAATACACTTAGAACAAAGTTATAGACAAACAGTTGCATATCTACTGTTAGTTAAAATGATTCAGGATGAAAACTACAGCTGAAAACATTGAACTTCTGCTGGCCTGTACAACAGCCAAGAATGACAATTGCTGAAACAGAATTTTCTTCAGGTTTGTTTATATTGTATTTCTGTATATGCACTTAGCTCTATCAAACAAATACCCACACAAAAATCCCCTAAGTTTCTTACAAGCATACAAGACAGGCCAATAGGCAAAATTTAGGCAACAGTTAAAGATATGGGCTTGGAAAAAAGGACAGAAATAATACAAACTAATGTCACAAGACTATCCAGCCTGGAATAGCCCATATAAAAGTGCCCCAGAAAAAAAATTAGGGACTAAAAATTAATCTTACATTACTCACCATGTTAGTTGTGCCCTATTAAAGGAATCAAAACAATTCCATCTAGCCTCTTTCTCAACTGAAAAGAGTAGGATACTATGGTAAGTAAAATAAGATGTCAAGCCTCACTGAAGCAGCAAATCTGAACAAAAACTTCAACAAACAAATTTAAAATTATCTAGTTGAATTTCAAACCTAAAGTATTATTTAATATGTAGCCTGACTTGAAGACTTGTGATTAATTTCTTGCTCTCACACATATTTCTTGCGTTATCCTCAGCACAGTGTTTAGGCCAAACCTTCATAATGTAAAGCATCTGGAAGTAGTATCTCCTTGTTATGCCAGCATGACTGTGTACGTGGCTGAATAATAAACAAGAGGTAAACTTGTGAAAAAGAAGCATAGACCTGCAACAGTGAAAGCCATCACAATTGAAAGCACAGCAGCTGCTCACACAAATACACAAATAGCTTTAGATTCACTCTGGCACCAGCATACAGGTTTGTAACACAGCCTTATCAAATCTGTAAAATGAGCATAAAGACAATTCCTTGATTTCCTTGATCTCACAATTTCTGTGACAGAATGAATAGAACCAATTTTTGTTGGATTCTTACTGGTTTATCTGAAGAATCCAGAAGTGTATTAGAGAGATACCAGGTATAAAGTTGGATATGAGACTGGATATTATAACCTCTTCACTATCCATGCCACTATCCATCTGCTCTTTCCTTGCACTGTACCTGCTCCAAGGATAAACAATTCAGAGCATAACAGCACTGACCTACATTCTACACAAGATCAGCTCTCAAGCACTATTATAATTTAAGAAAAGCCTTTATTTTGCTCCTGTTTCTCAGGATAAGAGTACTAATACCCTAAATGTACTAACACTACCCTCTTCCAGTTAAAGGAGAGGCAAAAATAGTAATGTTAGGTTGCTGCTGCCAGAAGTAAGGAATTTCATTTCTAATAATGCAAGCACTAAGTTAAGACTGGAAAAACAAAAACAAGTGAGTCAAATACTTGGCATGACAAGACACTTACAAGCACTGAATACTATGTCTAAAATAATTACCTCCCCACAAAAGAAATCCCCACTTTTTCTCCCTTACTTGTCTTGAAGAAAATATTGTCAAGCAGTTTCTAAGTTATGACCCATTTATCAATTGGTACAGTTCAGAGAAACTAATAAACATCTGCATAGTTTAATCAAACTAGAAGGGACTCTATAAAAAGCTCAAAGGAACCTAGGCTCTCCTGAAACCCAACTAGGATCAGTAATTTGAAAGGAGTAACATATTTCTTTTAAAGAAATATCCTTAGAGTTCGTTTTTTTTGTTTTTTTGGGTTTTTTTTAAATTATTACACAGGAACACTCCAAGTCGTGCTTAGATTTAAAGATAATGCTTTTGAAACTTATAGTACATGCACCTTCTTGTAACACAGACAATAAAGAGCCTGTTTTCTTCCTTTATAATCACAGGTAACCCTCCTACTAAGCATCATTAGAAACTATGAGAGAAAGCAGATATCCAGCTCTTTCCAGTTTGCCCTGAGGACACAAATTTCTCCACATAACAATAGCTCTTTGTTTTCTCCCATAAGTACATGCAGTAATAGGTGTGAAAAGCCTCCTTAAATCCTGACCTGCCTGAAAAAGCACAGGCTTTTACTTGCTTGCATCTATGCAGTACAAAAGAAAATGCACTTGTGAAAGTCTCTCATTTATAAAGACTTCTCTGTGCAAAATTAATGTGTACTGCTAAGAAAGTGTTAGTCCTGTTTAAGTTTCAAGAAGTAAGTGAGATGGTCTGTAGCTGGGCCTGTGTGCAAACACCCAAGTAGAGAAATCAAGTTCCAGGATCCTCTTCTTATGACTTAAGCAAAGGAATAAAGAGGAAAAAAAAAACAAAAACACCAAAAAAACCCAAAAAAACCCAAACAAACAAAAAAAAACCCAAAAAAACCCCCAAAACCAACAGAGGCAGATAATAAATTTAGGCTGCCAAAAACCAGGAATAAGGTGAGGATGTTTATTGCACATGGCAGACATGGAAGTCAAGAAGGCTGCCACAGCTCCCATCCACTGTAGCACTTTTTACTGCTTTAGATGAAGTTACTGTCACAGCAGCACGAATGGTTTAATGAGAGGCACATCACCCTGGGGCTGCTGAGCAGGTAGGTCTGGTGAAATAAGCTCCAGTGGCACTGGATTAACCATCCCTCTCTTTCAGCTGGCCTCATTTCAGGGATGCAACTTCTGCCAGATAAAGGGATACCAGCCCTCCTCAATTTAATGCTTCTATGAACAAGAACCAGACTGCAGGATGACAGCACCCTTCTTCCCTGGGCCTCCAGCTCTCTGCCTTTCACAGGCTCCCTAAATTTTCTGTTCCTATAGTGTGCTACAACCTCTTATCAAAAGCTTGTTCGGGCTCTCTTCATGTGCGTGCAGGGTTTTCCTTTTATCTCACTAAGGACCTCATTTGTTGAGTATCCATGCATGCCCTTGCACCAATTTACATCTTAAAGCCAGAGGTGGCTTTCCAAACTCTACATCCATATTTTTTGTTACTGCATTTTGAGCGTTGTTTTCTGAATAGTGCATAATCTCTACTCTCTATAACCACCAACAGGAGAAACAACAGAGATCACAAGGGAAAATGAACACATTTGTGTGCTTTTCTGGTTTTGTCTGAAAAAAAAGAATAAAGACTTGGAAAAGTAGCATTGGATAACAGTCTTATAGCTTAACTAGCAACATAACATTTCCTCAGGCTAAACTTTTGATATAAATATATATTTTTTAAATGTTTAAATATTACCCTAAATAAAGTTTCTATGCAGTTCACAGAGAAGGCCTGGAATTCTCATTGTGCTGGAAACAACTGCAAGATGCTCCAAAGGAAGATAGCAGCATGGAAATAGCACAGGATGTCACTAATCATCAGTGTTCCTCTGGCAAACTGCAGCTTTTTGCCTGAACTCTATGCACTCTAACACATTTTGAAATAGACAGGTGTGAGAGACACTCTATGTAGACAGAGCTGACACACTTAGAGCTAGTTCATTAACTCTCAGAGGATGCATCAATAGCAATAGCCTCTGGAAGCTATTTTCAAAAAACCTTCAGTGATTGGTCAGTTATCATAAATATCTATAATAATGTATGTGTACATAAATAGTTGTGTTTATGCATGCATAAAATACAGTTTGATTTTTTCTGTGATCACATGTATCAGTAATAAATCACACTAATTCATTTTAAAGGCAAAAAGAAGAAAACTGATGCTCAGCATCAATATACAATCTTGATAATTTTAGAGGTTTCTATTTCTAGGAAATATATACACAGACAAAGCTATCTTTCTTGGATGCAGTTGCATGCTATTGATTATTTCAGTGCATCTGGTAAGTCTCTTGAAGCAGCACATGCTACTTTGTCAGTATTTAATAAGCACTACAAAATTACCTGCCTCTCCTTTACTGGAAGTATTTGTTTTTTTATAAAATGACCCAGTGATTCTTGTATTCTTTTGGGTAACTTTCACTCACTGATTTATTCTTTCAGCTAATTTAGGAGAGAAGAATTGTATAAACAACTCTGCTTGAAAGCAGTGTTGCCAGCACCTTTGGCAACTGCAGAGATTTCAAACCATGAAGGATATAACCCCTGCAAGCCCTGGAATCCAACCAGATACTTGCACTGGAAGTCAAATTCGGATGCGTTTTTTCTACCTTTCTAATGGGGTTTTAATTGTATTTGCTTGCATAAAGAATTTGTGGACATGGTAGTGAATAGGATTCTAGATAGAAGATGGAAAGAAATGTAATACATCTCACAGCTTAGACACATTTTGACTCAGTAGGCAAAGACCCAGTCTTACTATTCTGAAAGCAGGACCTGATGAAGTTGAAATTCACTGAGTTGAACAGGAAGCATTTAAAAGCAAACACTTAGCCTGTGATAATAGTATAGAACAAGTTATGGCATAGATTATCTCCAAGACAAGAAACTTCAAAGTAGAATCAGTATGTCAGTTTTAATCTTGAATTACTTCCTGAAATAATTTATCTTTTTTATAATTTTCAAATTACTGTAGATATACAAACTAATTTTAGGTTTATTATCCCAGAGTCTGGGTTCCTATTAAGTACACTTGTGGCAGAGTAATATTTAAACCATAACTACTTCCAAAATCTTAATTTTTAGTGAGCACTCTCTCCTTTTTTATACATTTCCCTCTTCTAAATGAGACTTTAAAGCTGAATTTAGAGTGAGCTCTCTCCACACCATATCACTAAGTATATATGCCATGAGAAAAAGTCTAACTTTTGTACCCTCATAACATTTGCTAAATATTTTGATTTCTGAACTTCAGAGTAACTTTCATTATAGCATTATCAAACTAAATTTATGAAACGACCTGGCTATTCCTGTTTCATGCATGAGCACATGGGTAGACTATAATTGCAACTTTAAAAAGCTATAACCCAATAGTAGATAATGCTGTGTCTTGTACAATTTAAATGCATAATAAAAATATTTAGTCTAATTCTAACCATGGGCAATACATATACAATGTATATACACATACAGGGTATGAAGTGTGTTTGTGTGTTTATACAGATCAAGTCCCCGCTGAAAACAACTGAAAGTAGACTGTGTATAGGCAAAATGAAGTACCAAAATAATTTACTGAAGCACAGTTTCTCTCATCACAATCTCATAAAATCTTTCTTTGGAGAAAGAGCTTGTCATGTGCTTGCAGCAAGGTGCTAAAGCAGGCAAATCTCCCAATGTCTAAGAAATCATAACCTTCATGTCTGATAGCATTTTCTTTTTTATATTCACAGGACTATCCCAAACACTTTAGCAGCTGCAGTGAATCCTTACAATGTATGGAATGTGTGAGGGAACGTGCATGTTATGAATGCATGACATGTTGTTGGCTCTTCGCAAGTATTGGATAAATGCTATATGTATAATGTTAAAATAGCATTTCTATATGGATATAGTATTGGGCAATAGTAAAAGTTAGACATAAGTTTTTTTAGCGATAGTATGCTTAAACTACCTGCTTAGTCAAAGATAACAGCCCGTGAACATGTGATGGGGACCCCTGCAGCTGATAAGACAATTATCAACATGCACCAGCTGGACCACCACCCAAATTAAAAGGGATAAGGAGAAGAATAAAACCACAAGCCAAGAAACACACATGCTCTAAAAAGGCGGACCCGAGGAGTGGCAATTCTAAACAGTTCTCAGAAACAGTTGACTATGCATGAAGGTCTATGAATCTGTAACAAATGGATGGATTGTAAACCGTAAAGGGGTGTTCCCGAAGCAGCGGTGTGCTCTCGGCAGCATGCCAAGCACCCGGCCATTTTAACCCTTTGCTTTATGTAGGTCTCTTATTAAACCTTTTAATTCTCCCAAAACAGTGAACTGTGTTTTTCACAATGCAGGACAGGTGGTCAACTATTCACATCTCATGGGACTGCTGCTGATTGCTGCAGGTTATGTTTTGGAAACAACAGATATTTTCCTACGTAGTAACTCTGTCCTCCCTGTCTTAGTCCTTCCTTTCAACTCTCCCTTGTTAACTACTCATCACAGTCTTTAAGGATATTTAAAGTTAATTTCTTGCCTAATGTAGCTCACTGTTAAGAGGCAATTGCTGTCTTGTACCCATTTGCAGGGCAGAACTCTATATTGATTACTTACTGACTTTTCCAAAATATGTGGTATTTTATTCTCATACTGCTCTCACTGAGGAGTTAAAATAGAACTCTACAAAGACCCTTCTAAAACTACGTCAATATTTCAGTGCTTGATGACTTTCTGAATATACCCATAATCACCTTTCTATGTTTCAAACGTTAAGATCATAAAGTAGCTTTCTTTTTGTTTTGTGCTTGAAATGTCCCTGTGATTGCAGTGGTAGGGTATTCAGTGACTGTTTTAAATAGTGACATCACTTTGCACTAAAATATTCCTTCATGGACATTCAAATGCATGAGTTGACAGCTAAATAAGAAGAGGGGTTTTTTTCAAATGCTGCTATAAATAAACCCTTTACCTTCATTTTGTGAATATAAAGTTAAATGTCATTTTCTAGGTTGTCCCGTTTTGATGAAAGTTGTATTATACCTGCAACTCCCTTATAGAAGAGAAACTTTATATTTATATATCAAATACTGGGACAAGACAGGGAATATCTCTTTCCAATATTTATAATGATATCCTTGGGTTTTTTTTTTTACAGTTTATATTTGTTGTACAGACACCCCGGCTCCAAGATTTAGCTGAACTTTAGCAGAATAGGAAGCTTAGCTTCTTTCCCTGAAACTTTGATACTATGCAATTCCAGTATACATACCTGAAGGCTGAATTGTGGAACACCTTTTACTTCAGTCAGGAGAACAGGACAACCTGAATTTTGCTTACGATATGAAATTATAATCAAAAATGAGGAATAGCGTTGTAGTTGAACTGACAGCAAACTAAATGCCCAAATGAATCAATGCATAGAGATTACTGCAATCAGATGGCAGTGGGCATGTAGATATAGTCCTATGAATATTTGCTCAGATCTTATAGCAAATGGGGTTACTGTGACTACTTCTGTGACTACTAATCACTACATTTATAGACACACATGAAATTCAAGCAGGAAAAAGTTGCATCTGCTGTATTTATGATTTACAGAAGCCTTTTTTTAATTTTCTGTACACAAAACTCTAGCTCTTAGTTGACTGACAGCAGCTAACAAAGAATAAACAGTAAACTTAAATGAAGCTGCTCTGAATAGAAAAAAGGTTTTGCACATTTTTCTATGACAGGGGATATAGCCAGTGATAGTTAGAGTACACTAAGCCTGCAGACCTTTTTTAAAATTATTCATTTGACTCAAAACACATATAACAGCTTAATCAAATTAAACAACACTAAGTGTTTGGAGTCAGTGAATGAACTGCTCTTGAAGTTCCCTCTAGGAACTTCCCCGCTGGAAATGGATAGGTATTCTTAAGAAAATGTTTACTTATCCCGGTATGTTCACAGGAGGTTCATCAAACATTAAACACCAGGAATGATCATTTGTTACAACTGCAAAGTGTATTTGTGAAGGACAAGGAAACTTACTTCTACAGTGAACACTACTTTAATTTGATCCTTCGGTACACATGTTAAATTGCATTCCACAACAGCTTTCTGTTCATTTCGTATCACAATAAAATGAACACACCCAACATTCCTGTACATCAGACATTGCAAATCAGAGCTTGTCCTGCCTTGAAGGCAAAAAAATCCTTGAACAAAACATTACTTTGCAGAGAAAGAACCTCATCTCTGTCCTAACATATCCATTCTTAGTGTCATCACACATTTCATGTTACTTCATTATATTTTGATATATATTACGCACACAAGTAATGTGATTGCACAACAAATAAAAGTCAAAATTAATTGGGAAATGCTTAATAAGAGAAATTTAAGAAAAAGTATTTTGAAATTCCTTGCATTTAGGAGTAAAATATTAAAAGCATAAATACAAAATCATAAACAGAGTTTGAAGCAGAATAAACAGTGTTACAGAGCAGATGAAAAGCTGAATAAGAGATAATGGGATCCTGTTTGAAAAAAACAAATCTCATTCAGACACTTTCAGAACATCATAAAAACAGATATTGAGCTGCTAGAGAGGTCTCAGCTGAAATACAGTGTTCAGATTTATCTCCAGCACTTGTGAGATACAGACAGAGAGAAACAGGATATTCACATGAAAGAGCAAGATGAAAACAAAATAACGAGCCACGATAAAAGATTAAGATCTACCTGGAACACTGATCTTTCTAGAAGATCTGTAAAATTATGCTGAGTGACATGCTGAATTTTAGAAACAAATTAACCCTAAATAATTTTTAAAGTACGTTTTGACTAACTATATTAGAAGCTCTTTTGAATACATAACCAAATCACTTTTTTTCCTCAGTAACTCTTTTGTCCATTTGTACATTTTAACCCTTTGGATTTAGTAAACTAATGGTACATATAAAAATAAATAACTGCATGCAAGTATACCTAAATATAGAATATCTGGTAGAAAAATACATTTGTTTTAGCTGAATGTCAAACCACAAGCCCTTAACTAAAATAAAAATGATACTACTTCAGTTTTGGACTTTAATTTAGTTATTTTCTCTGGAAGAAAATTAGGGAGTTATAGGTTTTTATTAAAAGTTGGTTCCTTGGGAGTAGCGGAAGTTCCTTTGGCAGTATTATTTACAATTTCTTTGAAACCTCAAAATAGTATGTAACATAACACACTTGAGAAGATGGTTTTAGTATCAGCTATAAAATAAAAGTAGATGCGTTTCTGCCATGCTCTACTTTTTCAAAGCTATTTAAAATTAATCCTTCAAAGATGGTTTGAAAGCAGACTGCTTAATTCTATTTCTAATAGTCTCCCATGAAATTTGGTGCTGCTTACAGCATGAAAAGAATCCATTAAAATAGAATAGGTTGAATTTTAAGGCACCACTATAAACAACTGCCTCAGCCTGATTCTTGGTGTTATTAAAAATGAAATAAATCATTGAAACAGTCTAATTACTTTTACTATAATGAATAAATATACATTTTCTTTTGTACATGCAATTCCTTTTCAGCCCCTTCCTTGACAAAAAAAAAGAAGGAAAGACAGCATCTGCCAAGTAATAAACCCAAAGTAATAAAAAATCCAATACTTTGTAGTAAAAATACTATTCTCCCAAGGATTGCTAGTTAATCAGTTGTCTTCCATTAAGCCAAGTATCTTCAGTTATAACAGTGTCATTGTCCACAGATGTGACCAAATAGTCTCTAATTAATCTGATGGTCAACTATGGATGGATGGATGGATGGACAGGTAGATAGATAGATAGACAGACAGATAATTATATTAATTTGGGCTTGCTAACTTAGTATGGGTATGGGTAGTTTTTTATCAGAACTGATATAAAATTATGCTGCTTTATGTCCTCAACCAGGCCATTAATCTTCCTTGTAACATTTAAAACAATTCTATTCAAGCATTGATTGTGGCCCCAATCCTGCCACCAGACTGTTTATAGCAGTCACACTGATTTAAAGGGATGTCCCCATGTGCACAGACCTTCATCTGGTTTCCTCCTTTCACACTGCTCTGGTTTTGCATGTTCACTGTGCAGGAAAGCTAGAGTCAAAACACTAGCACACGAAAGGAAGTGCTGCACACTAACTGCACTAATCATAACCCTTTCACAAACTGCTGCTACCTGCTGTATCTTACTGTCACTTTTGAAAGGGGTGAAGGCTTTCTTCAATTTTGTATTTCAAAAGCATAATTTTACAAGAGTTGCAGAGCCTTTTAAAGAGGCATCTCTCATTCTATTCCCATCATGTATTCTTTTTTATTAATTTGAAAAATTAATATTTATGCTCTGAAACACACTCTTCTGCTTGTATATCTACTTAAAATATCCCTGTCTCTCTTATTTTCACATTCACTGATTCAGCAATACTGTCAGTTCCTGATGATTTAATGTAGAATATATGGAGCTAATTACAGAACACAAGACATCAAAATCTGGTTTTCTAAACTTTAATTAATTGTGGTTTCACAAGCTGCTATTCACTGCAATCTAGGAAGTGGTTAGATGTAGGGGATTATTATCAGTTTAAGTAAAAAGCCAAAGCGTGAGGCACTGGTTGCACCTGAATTTTCCAGCTCACAAGAAATATGACTTTCTGTGAACTGCAGACATTGTGTAATGTGGGGTTGAACAGAGAGAAAACAAAGTTATTTGTTCCTTTGCCTACTGGACTGAAAGATACTGGCTAACCACAAGTTTATCTGTTGACCAAGTCGGCAAATCTACTTCACAGCCATTACATTGAAAATGTTCTTTTGCCTCCCCAACAAAGCACAGATAAACCAAAAAAGATAATTTAAGATCATAATAAAAAGGTATAATTTACAAGCAGTGATTGCTGAATATATATTGTGGTATAGTTTTTCCAGGGCATGATTGACATATACTGCAAGAAGAGGGGGGAAAAAAAAACCAGAGTGGGGCAGAGGGGATGGAAGCAACATTGCAAGGAAAACACCAGTCAAGGACATTCACTGAAGAGATCTGCATGGATAATTCTGGTCAAATTTCTCCCACCTGCCCTACACAGTAAAACCCCATGAGATAATCTGTTTGTTTAAATAAAAATAAAAACACATTCTGTAGGTTATCAATACCAAAAATGAAACATAATTGAGATGTTCTGCATGAATTACACTCAGGAAGCAATGTTAAACAAGTTGAGTCAAGTGACCGTTGTGACTGCCACGTTTTGCTAAGGAAGATTCAGTCTTGAATTTGGAGAAAATATTTTCTGTTTTTGTAAATATTTATATGTTTGTGATATGTAATTTCCAAAAGATAGTATTATCATGTTCTTAGCATTCTTTCATTATTTACTATTTAATTTGAAGCTACTTTGCATCTTTTGGATTATCTGTGCAGCCCCATTGGACAAACAAGGATTTGAATGAGCTAATCACTTGGGGAATGGCAGGGAAGACAAATCGTCATTTCAAGTACATCACCATAAACTTAATGTAAATTGCCTGAATTTAGATGAGCATAAATTCCCTTTGTAAGGTTATATTTCAGTTAAGATGTCAGAAGAGGACATTTTGCTATTTAACAATTCAGGTTATATTCTCTTCTCAAACAATATACTAGTATTAGATATGGGTTACTTTAGCAAGCATTATGTTGTCAAAGGGAATTCTAAGAAACTAGGATGTTTGACATTGACAACATTGACAACTCTTTTCTATCTCCTACAATTCAACTTCTGCCATAAAAAAATAAACCAATTTTTTGGGATAACCACTGACTGTAGTCTCAGAATTAGGGCATCAATACTCATTGAACTTGATTAGAATCAAAGTTTAACTCCTCCAAGCAATCTCTACTTCATTACTGAATCTGGTCCATAGTGTATAATTCACTTAATTAGGAGATTAGAGGAATATATAGATGCTGGGCAGAACATTAATATCAGCATAATAAGCACATACAGGGAAACAATTATTTGTCGGTTAATTAATTAATTAATACATTTTTTAAAATTTAAAAACTATAAAAATCTATTTAGGATTGAATAATGTGACCATTATTGTGATGGTGTGGTCGTTGTTTTTCAGACTCACAACACCTATTAGTTCCTGTTGAACTGCATATTTAAAAATATGTCACCAGTCACATTGTAAATGACAAAAGAACTAGAATCAAAAATGCCAAAGATTTCAAGCCCATAAATTGGAAAGTATATGATTATTATATTAAAATTTATTTAAAATACAATTATTCACCTGATAATGCCCACAAGAACACCATTTGTATACAAAATGACCTAACCATGACAATTTGGCACTATAGCAATTGCCAGTTATCACCCTTTGGTAACTTGACTATTATTTTCTCTTTCTTCTCTGAACCTCAATACTTGCCAGAAACAAGCTGCCATCCTTTTCCTGCAGAAAGAAAAGTAGTGGAAATTGCCACTCTGCAAGAAGCCATGGTCTATGGCAGACTGTCACTGGGGACAGAACACTGTGAATGACAAAGTCCGAGCAGGGTATAAAAGACCTAAACTGAAAACTTTACACGCTCTACTCCATGCAAGATGTCTTGCTTCCTAGTTCTCTTGAGGGGTTCTCTAATTGCTTGACTATTAATTCTCTAATTGCTCAATTAGGAGATTACCTTTTGTAAGTTTTTAACCAAGTCCAATGGAGAAGTCTTTCAAAAGTGATTGTACTCTCATAATTTATTAGGGAATCAAGTTTAGAGGAAAATTAAGAAAGTAATGGTGCTAGTAAAATCACTTTTCTTCAGTTTCAGATTTTCATGATGACTATACCTTAACATGTTGTTACTTTTAGATATGCACCACAAAATTTAGACCAGTTCTATCTATAAAATATCCATCAGCATTTTTGTATAGTAGTAGTTTAGAAAATTATGGCTTTGTATGACTTGTTTAATGATGCCCCTTAGATGGGCAAAAAGTGTTTTAAAATCATGAACAATTTTTCTAAAAAGGCCTGCACAGAAAAGTTGGTCCTGTTCACCAGGACTTTTATTGGATTGATTTTCCAAATTCCTCTGTAATTTGTAAGCTTGAGGTGATGAAATATCAAACTTTATAATGGAAATTTTAAGATATTTTTTCCCTCTTTAACAGCAAATCTCTTTTCCAATTTAAAGAACTGAAAAACTTTCTGAAAAATTTTAATTGTTTTTCTCCTGTCAAAATCTTGGATTTTTGGTGAAAAGCTGAGCTGTACTCTGAAGTTTTTATACCAAACAGTTTCAAAACACTCTTGTGAACCTTAATTTCACATTACTTTTGCATCAAAGATATACTACTATTTTAGGCATCTAATTGCAAAGGGTTTTTTTTCTACATGAAAGGTGCCTATGATTTTCTTAAGAAGAAAGGCAATTAAGTAAATACAGTATTTAAAGTTATATATATTGACAGGGTGCAAACAGGAGGAGATCAATGACAGAACTTATTTAAACTAAAAGACAAGAATTCCAAACCAAAATTATTTAAGATGACTTAAGAACAGGAAGTATTTCATTATTAACTTTTGATTACCCAGGATACCTCACATTGAAAAGTCCAAAGCCAAATACGTACACGCAAATCAGGAGAATTCAGCAGATCAGAGTGATTATAGAAGATAAGCAAGGGCAACCCTACTAAGAGTTTACATATTAAAAGCTTACATATACAGGGCTAACTGTCCTTCCAGTTAGAAAGTTTAAAATAATTTGGCATTTGATCCTTTCCCCTCAAGAAATATAGAAGATGACTAAGAAGGTTTGATAGTGTGGCTCAACTAAGTTATCTTATTCTCCTTGGCTACCTAGTCATTTTGGTTCTGTCAGTCAGCAGGGAAGTTCAGGGTTGGTTGCACAGTTACATAAATTTGTTTTCAAATGTATTTTAAATCTTAGGGATTTTCAAGCTTCAAGGACAGTGGCCTTTTAAGCACTTACATGCAGACATAGTAAGAAAAATAGTGAAAATAAAACACTTGAAAATTACAAATTCAGGAACTGAATTTACTAAGCCAACTGCTCACTAAACTATTAAGATACTGATTTCTAACAAAATTTTTTTAGCAGAGCATCTGTCTTTCTAAAGATGGTCATGATTTTTAAGGGTTGCTTGTCGTAGCGTTAGAAGAATATTTAGAATAAGAGATGTCTGCTGACAAACTTTGAAGCTAGCTGATACCAAAAAACACCAAAGCCAGATACTGAACAACAAAACACCATCTTGATTTAACTATTTACACCACTATGCTGAAGATCCCCTATCCTCCTAACACACTCAGATGAGACTAAGAACTGCTGTAAGGGAAGTCAGTGTAGAGTTACTACAGAGCTCCCCTAAGAAACCCTTTTGCAGCTGAAAGGGAAAGGTTATTAGAATCCACCAACCTCCACAGTGCATGTGGGATTATATGCAGAATTTCTTGGAAAGGCTGTGTCATCTACTTTTATACTTCCACCTTCCAAGTGCCTTTAAACTGAATCTTTCATGCAGTAAAACACACCTTTCAATAGGAAGACCAGCATTCTATTTCTCCTTGTAAATGATCGTAACTATTTCTTTTTCCTGTTATTTATTGCTCAGCTCAAAAGCAGAGTGAAATTATTAGTCAAGCCTCTGGAAAGGTCTTTGGTCAAACAAATTTCCTTCTATTTCCACATGCGAGGTTTTTAAAATCTATTTTTGTTTTTAAATAATTACAGTTCTTCAACAACATCAGCCAGCTAGGAGCAAACATGGAAGCAGCCTTCCCGAATTCCTTGTCTACTACCCGAATTCCTTGTCTACTACCCTAGCCCGAGATAATTACAAGAACAGATGTGACAGCTTGGTGATTTTCTAGACTTTCCCATGAAAACAAAAATTAAAGCTTTTCAACAACAATCCTTCCTTCTTCAGCCAAGCCTTTCATCATCATCATTAAAAAGGTTTTGGGCACTTATAAAAGCTAACACATGACAGCTCATAATCCCCATCTGTAACACCAGAGGCCAGGTACTGCAAACACTAGACAGGTGCAAATTTTGGTATACCCACAGTGCTTATTAGCTATCTCGTTTTTAGAAACAAAAGAATTTGTCTTAACACCACTACCAATATTCCACATTAATCTTCCCACAAGCAAACTCTTACCCTGAAGCTACTATACAGTGTTATTACTCTGTCAAGAATTTTTCTCCTGAATTTAAAGAAGTGCTTCTACCAATCTGTGGAGCTAAACTGTGCTGTAAGCCATCTGCTCCACAGCTGAGTTTATCTCAAATGTCTAGAGCTGCCCTTCAGAGTTCTAGCCTGTGGAAATTAAATAAAATAAAATAAATTGAGAAGTTGCACTCTTCTATCATTTAATTTCTGCTTTTGCCTTTTCCTACCAGAATCATAGTAAGAAAATTTAGCACAATACACATCACTCTAATTAGTTGCTGCCTGTTTTGCTGGGGTGAGGCAATGGATAGGATTGTGGCATGACTAAGACACTAATAATGAATAGGGACAGAAAAGGAATGAACCTAAATAGCATAAATGAAAACTATGGTGGTGCCTGAAACGTAGTATCAAATGTACATTTACTTACAGTACATTTTTTTCAGTTAGCAACCATGTCAGACACATCGTCTCAGTATTTGAAAGAAAAAAAAAATCAGGACTGTGCCAGTTACATAGGGGATTACTTTGAGAATGGGATAGAATCACTTTTCTTTGGAATTTGTAGAGAAGTTGTCAGCATGCTTTCTCAGAGAAGTTAATCCTGAAAACTGAAGAAAGGATAACCAACTAGATGATTCTATAGTACTTAAGGTATAAAAAATATGGGTTGCTAAAAAAACTTTGGGGAAGAGGAAGGTGGTGTTGTCATTTGGGTTTTTTGTCTGGGTTTTTTTGTGGGATTTTTGAGTGTGGAAATTTTTTTGGCATTTTTCGTTCAGTTGGGTTTTTTGAGGGGAGGATAGTTTGGGTTTTTAAAACCAAACATATCATGTGAAAAGTAGCTCATAAAATATTTAGTAAAGGATTAGATAAAAAATTACAAATGATCGATACACTTCATTCTTTAGAACAGATATGATCACTTAGATTGAACAAATAAATTTGAACCATGACTACAGAATAATCTTGAAAGGCTAAAGGAACATTTGAACATTATTGTGAAATTTTTCTGTTGAAGCAGCATCCAAAGCTCCAACTATATGACAACACTGAATTTACAGCTGAAGAATGACATTTTTTTAACATACAGATTGTTCTTAAGTCACAGCCTTGACTGAAGTTTTGGGATTTTTTTGTTTGAGGACCCTCATAGAAAACTTCCAAATTTTTGAAAAGAGCAGACCACACAACATTAAAATTTACACTAGAACATGACAAACAAGTAAATGATAGACCAGGTAAAACTCATTTCCAAGTTAAATATGCATACATAAACTTCTCTACTGAAATGCTATGAGACACTAATAAAGTTTTCAAATACTAAAAAAGAATCCCTGATGATATAAGCATTCATTACTAAATGGAAATTATAAAAACCTTTGGATAATTTACAGAAAATGAAGAAATGAGATTATCTCATATTTGAAATACTTTTCCAATACATTTTCTAAACATTTTCACTTTTTAGGGTATTAAATATTTTCCACTGAATTGTTCTATGGTCTGCTTTCATGTGGCAGGAGAGGGTTAATATGTGATCAAAGACATTATTTGGGATAAAGAGCAGTAAAGGTTATCCTTGACAGTTGCATTACCCCATCTCTTGTTTATGGTAATAATTTCTGCTTGAAATAGGTCAGCACAGAGTGATCTAACTTGGACTGCAGAACTAAAAGGAGAGTAGTTTTCATGAATTCTTGTCCATGTCATTGTCTTGGTTTCACGTGGTGTGGGGGATGGGTGGTTTCACCTCAGATACGGCTCCATGAGGCTGGGGAGTGGGAGGCACTCTCCCGTCTCTGGGAGCTTCCTCTGTGAGCTGCTGGCACCAATCAGAGAGCTGATTTGGTGATGGACAGCTCGGGAAACCAATGAAAAAGTTATTTCGCTCTCACAAATCACAGTTGCATTGGGTTAATTGTCTTTTGGTTTCCGGTCCCTGGCTGGGGGGCTCCGGCCCGGCAGGGGGGCTCGATCTGGGGTCCGGCCCGGCACCCCGGCTCTGCGGGGGGCCCGGCTCGGAACCCTGGCCCCGGGCTCGGCAGGGGGGCCCGGCCCGGCACTGGCTCTGCGGGGAGCCCCTGGCTTGGGGGCCCCCAGGCTCCGCATGGCCCCAGCACCGGCCGCATGGCTCCCGGCCCTGCCGGCTGGGCTCGGCTCGCCTTTCCACGTGGCAGAGAAGAACTCCAGCTGCCCACGTTTGTTTCTTTGCAATCTGGATACAATTGTAACTTCTTTATGCCTGGATGGAATCCTGGATCTCCTAAGTTCCCCTGAATGAGAAGAAATGACGCATGGAGACTACAGAAGTCAGCGGGATGAAGACAAAGTTCCTGGTGGAAAGAGATTGAAAAGATGCAAGTAGCTGAAAACCCTTTTTGTGGGCTGTGGGGATTGTGACTTCACTTAAGTTCCTTTAAACTGTGAAATATACTTGGGGAGGTTTGGATGCTTGAGTAGAAGACTTTTTGCCTCGGGGAAATTGAGTTCTCTCTGTTCTGGGACTGGAATATGAACAGAGACATTTGATAGAGAAGGAGATGAAGAGAATTTTGTTTTTCGGCAGCCTGCCTTTAAAAGTGATACCCCAAGTGTGTAACGTAACCCATAACACGGCTCTGGAAGGACTGTGTAAATGGGAGGAAAAATTCATAGTTCTGTGGTTTTCGGACGGACGCAGACTGTGAAGGTGAAGACACCCCCTAAGCCATAACCAGAAAAGGGACTTTTCTCTCTGAAGTAAACTGAACTGATTATTTAAGTGTATAACTGACTGAAGTGTTTTCTCTGTATGTTGGTTGGTAAGAAATGTGGAATGAAGGGGAGGAGGGACCAATCTAGGAATTTTATCCTGAATTCTAATTCTTTTTTTTTTTTGTATTATTAATAAATTTCTTCTTGTACCTTTTTAACTTTTGAGCCTGCCTTGTGTCTACTTCTGGGTCCTGTCTCAAAAAGAAATTAAATATATTAAGGTTGGCAAACCCAAGTCACACCGTGATAGTCATTTGTTGTGATTGCCCCTCAATATTTTCTTTCAAAAAAATGCCACCAAACTCAAAAATTAAAAAAGTTTTAGACTTAATGTTCCATTAAGAAAACCCCCAATTTTGACACTTGTGGAACACTCCTGAATTTTTCAGGAAGAAAACTGGTACAGAACTTGTTGAAAAAAAAACCATGTCTCTGCCAATCTGCTTCACGTACACAGATCTTTAAACTTCTTATGATGCCATGGGACAGATTGAGATATGGTCACTGGAAAAAAAAGCATTATGATTTAATTAGAAAGTATGCTTCAGGGTTCTTTTGCCTCAAAAGTTTTTTTCCCCCCACCACTCATTTTAGTCCCATGAATAATAGCCACTCTCAGTTTGTACTTTTTGCATTTTTTTTTTTTGTTAACTGAAGCATTTCACTCCTATCTATTTATATTGGGGAACATTTAATGTCTCATCTAAGAAATTATCTAAGATGTTAAGAAAGAATTTAATGCAAAATGGAACCTCCAAGGAAAGAATTAGTTCCAAAACATCTTTGATTTACAATTAATTTTTGCCACACAAAAGAAAATTAATACATGGCATTTGCACACTGGAGCCTCTTTAGTAGCCTGTTCAATTATCTAGACTAAGGTTTCACTGTACCTAATCAGTGGAAATTCTGAACACAGAGGTTTTGTTTTAGAGTCCTTCCCACCACATGAAGGGTTTTCACTTCACAGCTCTTTTTCACTTCATGTAGCATTGCAAAGTGCTACATAACACTCTTCCACTCTCCTGATTCTTCATACACCTTGGCTTAAAAAACCCTGAAATAATTTTATTTCTAAAACATTTTGACCACTTCTAAAGAGAGTGTAGAAAAAAACTTGTTTAGGAGGTCAATAATGTTCTTTATGATGTTTCTGGATCAATTTCCAGTTATTGCAGATACAGTTAAACATCTCTTGGGCTTCAGCACAAACATGTTAGAAACACACCTGATTGCTGTGAAATCTGTAGACTCGTGAGATGAAGCAAAAGCAGGAAACTCACCTCTCTGTTCTAGTTTCATGCACTTTTTCTATTAGTATTTTAATTTTATTTGCCTGTTTCAGTCAACATGCTCAGTTAAAAAAGTTCCACAAAAAAAAAAAAAGTAACATGCTCAATCTTTTAAGAGCAAAGCTTAGCCAATTTGGATGAAATAAAGGAAGTATTATTAGACAGTTCTCTAAAGAATATCTATTTAGCTTTCATTACTGTTAAAACCAAGAGCAATACAAACAAAATCACTGCATCAAAAGGGGAAAAAAGAAAAGTAAATCAGACCACTGTCTTGGATTGACACCCATGTAGCCAAACAGGTACTGCACCAAAATCCCAAACCACCTGCTAAGTCACTTTTAAACCAGGTCAGTCTTTGGATAGTTTCTTGGAGTTTCATCTTTTCTTGCATAGAAGAGGGTTAAGTCTGTTCTTTTCAAAGATCTTTGGCATGATCTTTGATGACAAATGACATGCTACCATATGCCAAAAAAGAAGGGGAATACAGTCACCCCCAGCTTCAACTTTCACTGGGGCTGCTTTGTTCAGAGTGCCCTGAATAATTAATAACTACTTTGGCAATCAGTCATGCATTCCTTAATGGCACCTCAGGCATCAAGTATCCCATTCACCCGCTCCCCAACTAACAATGGACTTTATTACATCAAGTTTTCTCTGCCAAACTTGTAACTGACATAGTTTAAACTAAACAAGTCACTAGGAAGACCGAGGCCCAAATGTATATTATTAAGAGTTTATAAGATTTCCCTCAATTTCATGTGGCTACTATATAGGGCGAGTGAGAAGAAAGGGAAAATAAATGAAATACGGATTGTTTTTGCAATACAGTTCTGTGAAGGTTTAGGTGGCACAGTGCTGCCAAAATTATTACTTCTAATAAATGGATAGCTAGTCAAAACTGAGAACCATCACTAGGCAGCCCTTATGAATAAAGCAGCTCACCAGTAAGCACAGAGTAAGTGACAGGGCAGAGCATGAAAGAGTGACTGAGAATAATAGCTGTGCTGAAAGGAGCATAATAATTTTGGAATAACACAAACTATGTTTCCTTAATAAGAATAAGCTTTTTCAGCATCTGCTTCCACTTCAGTATATTGCAGACAAAATTAACTTTTAACTATAAAATAGAGGAAAGAAAGTGGGAGTAAAGACCAGAATTACAGAAAGTTCCAAATGTAGCCACAGTACTCAACTTAAAATGGAAGAAATTCAAATTATTAAGCACTAATTAGTTAGAATCAGAAGACAAGTATCATGTTTTTCTCGGGGAACATTCTGCTTGTATACAGTATGTGCACTGCTTTAATGCAGTGTCTTCCAATCCTGCATCAAACGTTACTAGAGAATGATGTCACATCCTCTGATATTGGAATGGCTGTGAGTCCTTTCTTTAGAGTGACTAAATCCTAGAAATAAAGTAATCAGATCAATAGCCATTCTCCTACAACTTATGTGAAAAGGTGGATTGAAATATAATATACAAAGTAAAAAAAAACCAAACTAATTTAAAAAAAATAAAAATATATATATATATATACACATACACGATAAATTACAGCAGATCTAAACAAAGCCATTTCTCTTGCTCTCTAATAGACCTGAAAATGTGTCCGGTGCCCCTCTCTGTGTGTGGCCTTTAAATACCGAAACAAGCTTGCACTGTTTTATTTCAGTTTTGCTTCATTTCTCCCCAAACAATCTCTCACTGCTAGTCTACCAGGCATATCCCCCTTCCCACAACTTGTCAAAAAAAAAAAAAAAAGGAAAAAAAATTAACTGTTTAGGACCAATTCATCGAACTGAAACTCTTAGCGAACCAGTTATGATTTTGCAAGAATTATTTAAAATGTAACCTAATTCCTATAGATGACATCTTTTTTGTGGGGGTGTGGGAGGGGGGCTGTAAATTTAATTTTCTCTTGAAACGTTGGAAAAGATAACTGTATAGTTGTAAAGCAAAGTACTTTTTTTTTTTTTGCATTGGTTTTCAATTGCTTTAGGTACAAGAAGCAGGTTTAATCCTGGAACTAAACAATATCTATTTAATTTACCATCTGCTGTCGGAAATAAGTAATTCTATTCTGCATGACTATTAGAACTTTTTTGTTGAAAAAATCACAGCTCTTTTAAAGGGAGATTTAGAAATTAACTGATAAGCAGTTGCTATACTGCACATTTTGGGGCTCATTTCAAATTCTTATGACAGCGAGCGGGCTGCTCTTGTCCCTTGCATGTGTTAGGTGTAACTATTTTGAACATTAAGCCATTGTTTTATGAGTGCTGATAATTTAAATTTTCTAAATGGTTTTCCCCATCAAATATTAAGGAATAAACTCAGTCCATTTGTACAGCATGACACAAAAATAATTATACATATACTCCTATTTTCATGTACCTTTGCTTAATCAGTTCCACAGAAAAGAGATCATACATAAGTTAGACAGATACATAGCAGGTAGGGTGTAATACTAGAGCTGTGACTACGGAATTTGGCACCAGCCCCACAAATACATGTATTTCATGATTTTTTTTTGCTATTTTCTAAAAGTAAACATACTTATTGCATTCTGCCCTCAGGTGTACGGAAGTTTAAACCTGGCCTTATTTCAAGTCTGGAGACTGACATTTTATATCAAGTCATAGTATTTTACTAGAAAAAGTTATTCTGAATCATAAAAGAGTCAAACATGCAGATCAAACCTTTAGTCCCTTTAGAAGTAGTTGTTCCTTAGGCATATGTAGTTAAAAATATTTATAGGAAAGCAACACACACACACATACACACACACACACACACATATTTTTTTATAGATATACATATATACACAAACATCCCACCCCCATTACACTACACTGACACCATCATCAGCATGCTAAATATATTCTTCTCAATAACTGAAATTTTGCCAATGGGGAGAAAGAGCAAAAATAGCAGAAAAATAAAGCCAGCCAAGTGCATTCTGAGCAAAGCACATGTCAGTGGGGTTGCAACATGGATTCTTTTGATCAATTTTTTATTGAGCTTGGAGATATTTTCCACCAACCAAATACCACAGACCATGAGACTACTTAGGAGATTCGAAGTGAATTATGAGGAATTTAATAAAAGATACTCCTTACTCTCTTTAAATATAGAATACCTATTTTAAAACAAGTCAACTCCATTTTAATGTTTCAGGACATTATCTCACCCTTGAAATTCTGTAAACATTTTTTGCTATTTCAGATCTTTCATTTCATGAAAATAGTAACAGAAAACTGTTGATGGTGAAATTAGTCACATTTTAGAAAATTACTTCGTTTAATACCTATGACTTCCAAGCTTTAAGCAACATTCAACAAAAGCCTAAAATACAGTTTACAAGGAAAATGCAATGAAAAATTAATATTATGGATTGTCTGCTTTGTCTCTATAATAAAGCTATCTAGAATTATAAGAACTCTTCTGTTTGAGAAGTAGGTAGACTCAACTGGTTGAGTATGTCTTATAGCAGCTGACTAATAAAAACATTAATCTCTTCAGTTTCTTTTTTGTAACTTCCCAATCCGCTTTCAACATCACACTGCTGATTCATAAATTGATGTCTTTTTCTCAAAGGTGGAATTGGTTTTTTTTCCACAGTACAGTATTAGGAATGCAAACATTTAACTGAATTTTCCACACAAACAACTGAGCCCACAACTTCCTAGTCCAAAACTATCCAAAAGAACCACAAGAGCACTCAGTTAAAAAACAGAAACAAAATGTACAATTCAAGATGACAAATTGCACACTATTATTATCATTAAGAAATAAACAGTAATTAATCTTACCCTTAAAGATTCTTTTGAGCTACCACTTCAAAGATTTTGTATCCTGAAATGTTTTATATGAAACATGTTACTTACTGGCATAAGAAGTGTATAATGGATGCAGAATCCAGGTTCAGAAGGAAAATATTCATCAGACACAAATCTTATTCTGATTTGGTTTCCTTTGGAGATTTGTCTGCTTGGCACAGTACTGGAACCACACCAGCGCCCTAAAACAGTGCCATCACTGGGCTCTTCAACTTCTACAAAGTCATACCTAAACAGAAATAAAAAGAAAAAAAAATATTTATTTACAAAAATTTATTGGCAAAAATTCTATAAACTTCCTAGTTTAACCAATAAACTGACTCTGCAATTTAAAAAAATTTTTTAAATGCTAAAAATATGCAGCCAAAGCCAGCTATTTCAAACTTAGCTCCCAAGTTGCTACTGACTTACATACATAATAAAATCATGCAGTGAGGTTAAAAAAATAAAAGCAGAGTTAGCATTTTGAAGAGACCCAAGTGTATGGTTTTGCTTCTTGTACAGAAAGCAATTACCACATGTGTGACAGGGCAGAATAAAATTAGAGAAAAAAAAGACCTTAATTGCCTAAGTGGCACAGTAATTCGTGCTGCAATGCCACCAGCAGTATGACTACATGCCACCAGTGAAAGTCTGGGGACTTTTTGGTACTGAAAACTTGCTTTCCTGGAATACCAGAGGTGAATAATTTCCTAAAGGTTAAGTACAGGCTTAGGGAAACTTGGAAGGAGTTTATGCATAACCCAACAAGACATTTGTTGAGCAAAGACCAAGACCTCACTGCATGTCAGAAAGAACCTGGTATTGTGGAAATATTGACAAGGAACAGATGGGTAGGGAACGTTGAGAGAATGAAATATATTAAGTTTGATTTAGCTTCATTGCTTTTAACATTTGGTCTGAGTATCCCTGGGGATCGGTGAACAACTTCAACCAGATCTGAAAGGTAACTAAGACATGCCAGTCAATCATCAATAAGCTTCAGTATGGCATACAAAGGTCCTAGTTTTCACTGGAAATGTTTAGTGGGTTCCCAAGTCATAAAAACATGGAAAGTCACTGCTCTAGAAGGTACATCTGGTTTCAGTGCTTTAACCTGCTTCATGTCAGTTCCCCAGCCGCCCACTGACAGAATAAACACTGAGCATTTCAGCTGCACTTTCCCTGCTTCAGCTGGAATCCCCCAGAGCCCCAGTGGCAGCACAGCGTGGTGGTTTGGGAAGGTGAGCATGTGTTGGTTAAACTGGGGCAAGCACTTGGCTGCTTTCAGCTGCAGCTCCCGAGCCAAGTTTTTACTTTTAAACCACAATTTGTATCCTAAGCATCAGCATAACAACCTCTGAGAAAGCCTTGAGGTTTCTGATATTTTTATGCTCTCTTGCATGTGCAGTCATATATTAAATACATCTCACATAAATCTAAATTTGTAAATAGCAGAGTCCTTTTCAAGGGTACAAACAGTCCTACCTCTGATGATAGCAAAGGCTCATATTTTAAAAAACATGCACACACACACACTCTACCAAATGTGCCAAACTATACTTAATGTGAAAATTATTACCTCATAAACATTTTCTACTAAAGCTTTTTCTGGATTTTTTTTCAGTAAATCTAATCTTTGTAATGATTCCCAGTTCCCTAGTTAGACAGCAGGCAATAAATTCTTGAGTTGCATGTTTGTGCAAGACTGACTTGCACATTTATTATCTCCATTTAAAGGACCACTATTTTTTCCACCTAATTAAAAATGAATGCAATGAATACACTCTTTAACTGTGTTCAAAATCCATTACTGCCATGTACCACAGTTTTAAATCTTTGTTGAACTTATGATACTAATTACTTTATCATTATCTTTTTTTCCCCCAAACACAAACTAATTCCTTTAACAGATCCACCAGTGTTTTTACTTTATGATCAGGTATACAACTTATTACAAAGGCAATGTGTACATTAATTGTACTAAGGCCTCAGGGCTCAACACATTTATCAAATTTATTTGGAGTGCTGTGCATTTTTTCTTTTCAAGATTAGCTTGTGAAATTTCTAAAGATAACTTTTTTATTTTTAAGTTAATAATATGAAATAATTACCTACCTTGCTGATTTTTAAAGAGTGAAATAAGCTAATATATACATTTATTGACTAAGTTTTAAGATGTTGAGAGGAGTCACGAGGTTTAGTGCCTCTGCCTAACTTTCAGTACTTTTTATTGCACCCTTTGGTCTTCTGGTGTACCTGAAGTAAAAGAGAAACTCAAATTCCACAGTTTAAATCCTAGACCTTCCAAATAAGAGCTGATTAATTCCATTAGCAAAAAGGCAAACTTGAGGGAAATAAGTATTCTGAAAAACCAAATAAAATTCAGTTTGGATAATGGTATTTTTAGCCAATAACTTTATTCCTGCCAGTTAGCTAGGCTAAATGTGCTACAAGAGCCTGCCAAAAAGCGTTTTGTGCGACTAAAATTCCTCTCATCACACATCTGGACTGATGTCTGAACTTTCTGTAAAAATAGCAAAACAAAGTTTTCAGATGCTTTAGCATTTACATTATTGCTACGTAATTTTGCAGCTGATGTCACGGGGCCAAGGGGCAGTGAGGACAATAGCACAGCCATGGAAAATTATTTTCCACTCAAGAGAAGCTTGTACTTGAAACATAAGAGAACTAGGATAAATAACCAAGAATTGAGATGCCATTTTACAACTCCAGCAGAATAAAAATAATGTTAAAAATGCATGTTGAACTTAACAACACAGAAGCCTTCTTTTCTTTGCAGTGTGCAAAGAAGAAAACACAAGCCTATTTGAAAATTACTAAAGAAATGCTCTGGTGCTGCATCTGTAATATTTTTTAAATATTACTAAGTAAAATTCATGTCAAGTAGGCAGCCCAGTCTCCTTTTCTGAGACTAAGGATGCTCTGGCCTTTAGGCATGATGCCCACAATGTCTTCTGTTGTACCTGTTGCAGAAAATCTACTCCCCACCCCTAAGGCCTGGGTGCCTGGGAACATGGAATTAACACCTGAACAAAGACAATCTACTGGAAAGGAGCAAGGAAGCAACACAAGCAGCTCAAAGTTTCAACAGCTTTCCAACCAGGAAATGTATTTTCCAAGGGTATATGTTTTCCTCTCCTTTCTATATGTTTTTCTGTGGTTTGTACTGTCATTTCCTAAACATATTGTGACAGGTTGTTTATCTTTGCTTGAAGTTTTGTGACCTTTCTATGGCTTCCCTCTGCCTCCAGAATTCCACAAATATATCAAAAAATGTAAGAAGCAAAAATCCACTAGGTAAAACCCTTAGTCATATCAGTGATGTTGGACCTTTCCATCTGTACACAGATACATGCTAGACAAAAATCTAGAAATCCCATTAAAACAGTTTGTGACAGGTGAAATTTATGCTTCCCTTTTTGATAAAAATATGTTTCTTTTTTTTTAGTTAAGAAATAAAAAGTTGTTAGCAATCCCTATTGAATTTTTACAGCATTTTGTGGGGCAATGTAATATTTCTATTCCAACTTGTTTTAAAAGTGCATAGAATTCTGACATTTTCCTGGTGTTGGCATAGCACATCCACCTGCAGATCCAAAACAACCAAGGTCCTCTGGCAGCCCACCAGAGAAACTATTGCAAAATAGCACTGAAATGGTTTGGACAGCTTCAATTTTGGAAACACTGGAAATTACTAAAAACTGTCATCATGAAAATATAGCTTTGAATTTTACAAATAATTTTAACACCATCATTCTGAAGGAAACACTAGTTTTCTCTTCCACCTTTCTTTGAAATAATTTTAATTTCTGATATTAAAATATTTATATTTCCTATGGAACAAAGTCTTGATGGTTTCCATCATTTGACATAACTGTGCTTTTGTATAGACAAAAGTGTGAGGTACTGGTAATACCTTTACATAGACTTCATTTCTTAAATCGCTTTCAAATCACATTTGTAAGTAATAATATTGCTTTTTTAAAAATAAACATATTTGCCTATAGAGGAAACTGAGGCCAAATATTTAGCTCGACAATATTTTTTTCAAAGCTTGGTAGATTCATGTATATCTGAGTGGAAAATGGAACACTGGAGCAAGACAGAGGCACTCAAATCCATGGTTTCTAACAGCAGCTTTGTTATTTCCTGCAGGCCAATGTACAGCAAAGATGTGTGATAGGACAAGAGGAATGCAGAGTTTATGACAAAGGGCAGAGGGAAAATGGGAGGACCCCAAGAAGGAAGGACAGAGTGGCATGCTGGATTAGAGAAAAAATGTGTATTTCAGGCAAGCAAAAAGCCTACAGACATAGCAATACAGTTGTAAAAAGAAAAGCCTACTCCATCATTCATTGAAGAAGTGGAGAACTTTCTTTTTTACTACCAATACTGCTCCTCTCACTTAGACAAAATTAAGTTTTCCTCAAAGACAAAGGTGCAGACGCAAAAGATAAATCATGCGAGATGAAAATCAAAATAACACAAAATTTAAGTCATGGGTAATAATGAAACTGCAGGCACTTGTGCACTAGTTTTCAGTTTACACAAGATGAAATTTTAACTTAAGTATTTTTTTTTACTTTACAATGTGACTAGGTCAGGCAGCACAACCACTTATCACCCAAGTCTGTAAGCTTCAGAGGAGTTATTTAATTAATTCCATTGCCTTTCAAATGCATTCATTTACATCATACTCTTCTGCATTTGTTGCCAGACAGAATTATTGATATGAAAGTCAGATGGGTGCATTCAGTCCAGTCCCCATTCAGCACAGTAGATACAAGATTCCTGAAATTGAAAACCATTAGCAGTGCACATCAGTAAAAGTTACCTATGAATAATGTAACTTGCCAGATAGGCAGCAGAGAACAGAACTCAGAAAGCAGATTTTCTGGAGGTACAGAAGGGAGATTTCACCTTTACTGAAATGATGGCTCTGTGACAGCACCAGCAAATACTCTATATAGGGAAAAAGTTCAGTAAAGATTATTCTGCTCAACATCATTAGAAATATTTAGCTGAGGCTACTTTGAGTGACAGTCAAGTCAGGATACTGGAAGATAAAACATTTCAAAAACTAGCCAATATAAAATTTTACTTATTTAAAATACTCCCTCTGGATTTTGTCTTTCCAATATGAATTTCCAAACAAAGTTACCAGAGTCATTTGTCTGCAGTTCCTGAGGCTCACAACATGGGTAATTTGCCCCTAGGACTCACCCTCTTTAGAAGGATTTGGCAGTGTCTTCTCCTGCAAGGGGAAAGTCCTTTGGATATCATTACAGATTATCCAACAACTGGGAAAAGGCTTATTTTCTATGATATCTGTCATGAAATCATCACGCTTAATGTTTTAACATATAAACAGAGAAAAGATGATGGAACGCCAGTGATTTATAAATTTCCATAGTGGTTTCTGTAATTGCTGATCTATGATCTGAGTACTATAACAGTCACTGGAATGAAACAACAAACCCAGATATAATCCAAATAAATAACTGATGAGGTCGGTTTTTATACTCAGAAAATTATGTTTAATTATATACAAACATCACTTCTAGCAGTAGACATCACTTCCAGCCAACGAATGAGCATAAAATCCTCAAGGATTCTGCTGTGTCTACATTTTCCATGAAATAAAGATAATCAAGGTTGTTGGGGGTTAGGTTTCTTTTCCTTTGGTCCTTCTTACCTATAGAATTTTTCCCATGAGTTGCTGGGAGATGCTGACTGCTGGTACTTATGGCTACTTGATAAAACCAAGGGTTGTCTGGGCTCAGGTAAAAGGAGGGTGGAGGCAGCTGCTAGTTCTCTTGCTCTGCGGATTTTGGAAGACACAGAGGACACACTCGCTTGGAAGCTGTTGTTGCTTGGGGAAAGGCATTCGCCATAACCCAGCCTGGAATTTCTTCTTTGTTTTGTTGTTCTTGTTCTTGGTTTTTTTTGTTTTTGTTTTTGTTTTTGTTTTTGTTCTTGTTCTTGTTCTTCCTCTTCCTCCTCTTCTGTGGGGTGAGACTCTGCTTGTGAGAGCAGCCACTGACCCGGGACCTTGTTAACCTTGCCTCACTAAAAGAGTGACCTATCACCATCTGCTCAGGTACCCGGGAATCCTGAGCCCCCCTCTCCCAGCCCTGCTCGGCCCGGCCATCGCTGCCCCAGCCCCGCCGCTTCTTCGGCACCGCTCTGGGTTTCTCTGCGCTGTAGCCCCGCACTGCCCTGCCCTGCTGGGACACCCAGCAGTTCCAGCTACTGCCGCAAAGTTTCTGATGCACCTCATCCACCAGCCCGGGATCTTTTGCTCATTCCTGCTGCTCCAGCTTAGTGCTCTTCAGAGTCCTGCAGGGGCACCGGGATCAGCTGTCCCAGGGCTTTGTGAGGCAAAGCCTCTCCTCCCTCCTTTCTTGGCCGAAAAACTGTCATGGGATCCATAGTTCTGTTTGTTATTAATGCCATAGTTGTTGTTGTTTCTGTTTGCCTTGTTATACATACTAGTAAAGAACTGTTATTCCTATCCTCATATCTTTGCCTGAGAGCCTCTTAATTTCAAAATTATAATAATTTGGAGGGAGGGGGTTTATACTCTCCAATCCAAGGGAGGGTCCTGCCTTCCCTAGCAAACACCTGTCTTTCAAATCAGACAAAGGTATAAACAGAGAACATTTCTAACTGCCATTCCCCAAATATGGATTGTAGTTTCTGTGCCAACCTACATTGAACACATCTATTTTAGAATATGCAGTACTGCACATTAGGAACTGCCTTATGGAAACACAGATTCATTCACAAATGTTACATGGTTGCCATGGTTCTCCCTGCTTAATCTTTTCTCACACTGATTAATAACAGCCTGAGGCTTCTAACACAACCACACAGCACTCTCTGTATTTCTACTTTGTTATTTAAGATACATGAAAAAAAAAAAGTTTAATCCTTAGATTTCACTGTAAGTCACTTTGATCATAAATATACACTTACCACACTACAAGTGGAAAAGAAAAACAAGACAAAGTTCAAACCTCCAAATTTTACTCTTCAAGTATTCAAACCCTTTTCATGAAAAAGGATGCCCTGGATGTTTGATTTGGTCAAGTTAACTGCTGCATTACCACACTCCAGTCTACCAGAAAATATATTTTTTCATTTTTTGTGAATCAGTACCATGTGAAGGTGAAAAACACACATTTTGTAAAGCAGCTTGGTCCCTTGGTGAATGCATTTTGGAACTGCATGCAAAAATAAGAAGCCCAATGAAATGTGTCTCTTTTCCCTAAAACTCCCATTTGTATCAAATGTTTACTTCAGTGCCAGTTTATAAATTGTGTATTGCTGAAAACATTTCCCAGATGACTAGAAATTTGGCACACAACTTTATCTAGGAAATAAATCCTCATGACTGGCATCTAGGTGCACTGATAAACATTTACATGTCTCAAACATAATCTCATGAATACCCCACAACATCTGAAAGTGACATCTGCTTGTGGGGACAAAGGGGCAAGAATGAGAAATTGCACAGCAGATACATTGGTAAATATACTTCAGTTTCTGAAACAAAAACAATTCTATGTTCAGACAGCAAGCTTTCAACTATTTAAAAGTATATTAAACTACGGTTGTGGATTAAGTACATAAACAATAATTTAATGAATACAGAACCACAGAATTCAGCCTCTGCTACAAACTTATTCATACCATACAACTTCTATTGATACAGCATTTCAAGCACTTGAATAAGAATCTTCTAGAAAGAGACAGTACAATCTGGCAGATCAGAATTGGATGTAAGGAAAGAAGATGGTTTCCCAAACTCTTCCTTTTAAAACATCGAGTGTCCAATTCCTTAGAAGTGACCTATACTTACCTTCATTGTATTTCAGAATGACATTCCCAAAGCCCGTCAGAGTAAGAAATATATTTAGCTTTTTTAAAATACAGATTAAATTTTGTCTAAAAGTGGGATGTTATGAGTAGAACAGATGTATACATCAAGAAAGTGCATGACATTTCATACCATCACTACTATTACTATATATCAAAAAAGAAATTGGGAAAAAGGGTCAGTTTGGAAAAATTGTACACATACAAATCAGCCTGCAAATGATGTTCATGTATTTACTTTGGTCTTCATCTTTAAATACAAAGAATGAAGTTCTGTGGAGATGAAGGCACCAAAAAATTCTGACACTCACAGTTAATAGGCTACACTTACCTTTTACCTATCTGACTACAGATTCTCCTGAAGTCATATAAAATAGAGTAAATAAAAAAGATTTTCTACAAAATTAGAAGTTATTTGGAAAGGTTCTTTTTCAAGGACTAAAAATGGGTATCATTTACAGGAAACCTTTTCCTGTACTGTTTTACCTCTGATCGTCTACTTCGTGCTATTCACTGGACCTCCTTAGGATTCTGCACCAGTTATGAAATAAATAATAACACATATAACAAAAAATGGTAATAGGACAAAGTATTCTTACTGTTTTGTACAACAGTACTTCTATTATTTGTCCTTGTCTTCTGCCATGCGAGGCATTACCTGTATTATAATTATTATTATCATCTTACAATAAAACATCACATGGAAATGACCACCAAAGTTCAGGGTCCAGCTGCAATGGACATTACACTTTCCAAAACACTTTTGCCTTCATTAGGATGCAGCTACTGTCTCTCCTCACAAAGCGAATCAGCTTAGTAAGTATCCTGCACTGTACAGTACTACACATTCCAGATTTTGGAGAACAAAATGCCTTATCAACTTTTTCCCAGGACTCCTCTGTAAAGTCTGGTATATTTTATCTTGGGAATTACAGCGATCATAATAAATCACGTGTTCCTACTGTACAGATCAACATTTTGTAGAAAACCAAAAACTCTAATGGAGCTTAGAGTTCACATTTATAGCCAAGTTTGTAAAGGACTTTTTCTAATCCACTATAAAATTTCATCCTCTACTCACGTTGTTCACAGTGGTGAATGTATCTCTTCCAGCTTCTGTGAATCCACAAACATATTTTTTACCATTGTTTTTCAAGCAGCATTAGAAATATTTATTCTAGTATCCCAAAGAGTAATTTCTTCTTTATATATTCTCAAAGATATTCCAGGATATAAATCCTGGAATGCAGGAATGGCTCCAGTCAATGACATGCAAACTACTGGCTAAGCAATTTCCTAACAATATTCAAAAGTTATCATTTTATATAGTGAAAAAAAACCATAAGGGGCATTTTTAGCAATGTGAAGATTCTGCTAGGGCAGTGCAGTGCTTCCCTTCCCCTCAAGCAGCCTCTGATATTAGAAACACCATTATATGCCTGTAAAGTTTCTCACGTTCCCTCCCCCCATTTCTGCCTACTTCAGGGGAGGCTGGGGCTCTGTCTATGTTTATTTAAATGAAAACACCTTTATTTTCTTTAGCTCAGCGACACAATAACATATGCCCTCTTGGCAGCTATGCCGGCACACAGTATTTACCAATCCAGGACAGACCAGTTGTCACAAAGTCTGATATTCTGCTTTAGGACAGGCCTAGTAATTGCTACTCAAACAGAAGGTGAAAAAACCATGAAATGTAACAGAGCAGTCTGCACAAGCCAGAAAAAAAATGTATTCCCAATCCTAGTAGGAGATCACTTTTCATCTAAGGAGTGTAACAAGTTTCCTCTCACTTCACTTTTACTAGTTATAAATTGAGGTCATATAATTATGCAAATATATTTTTAATCCAGCCACAGCATGTGAATCAAAGGCTAGTCTGAAGAGATATGTCTCAATTGGTACTACAGTGCTGGTCTCCCTCTTCGGCATGCTACTTTCAGAAAATGAGATGATCTAATAATCTAAAAAAGAAAAACTGTATAAAATCCCTATGATGCTCCCACATGACCACCTAATATTTTCCATAATACTGCATCTTTCTTTCCGCAGTTTCTGATGCACATGCATCTTCTCGGATATCCTGGTGACCAGAATGATGCAAACTGGATTTTATTTTACTTTTACATTTTACTTCTACTTTATCCTAATGTAGCAGCATTGAGTGCATGACTGGATTATTACTAACTCGTCTGACTGAAAATATTTGCTGGTAATGCTGACTACAACTGCAGGTGAGAAACATACTTTGTTAAAATGTCGATGATACACTTAAAGAAGCAAGGACAATGTTTAGTGAGAGGGAGAAAAGAAAGGAAGAGGGTAAGTGGAGAAAGCTAAAAAGGAAAAGCTGCACAACAGGTGAAGAAACACACTGTCCATCTAGGATCAGGACAATTGGAATGTCTGCTATTCTGGTTTAATCCTGCTTATATATCTGATGGTGAGTCTAACATCGTAATGATATTTAGAGTTTCAGTTATCAGAAAACATCAGTAAGGGAGTGTATGCTATGCTTAAACTGGCATATTTAGACACTACATGGGGTAACTTTAGATTACGTTGCCAGGCTGGACTCCACAGTTTGCATTTGTCTTGGGCACCAGGAGCAAAACTGAGCCACACCAGAAACTACAGGTGGCTACAGGGTCTGTGTCCCCTTGAGCTCAGGTGGTGATGGCTCACAGTGTTTTTCTGCCCCTGAAAGTAGAGATGTGGTAGGGTGAGAGCAGGAGAACTCCATCAATAACAACTGTTCCCAGAGCACCCTAGAGAGAAGCAAGACCCAGCAGCTCCACATTCACGTTCAAAGAAAATAACTTTGGTCTCCACCACTAGAAACACTGCCAACTACGGTAACATGAAACAATTTCAGAAGCAATAAATTAGGATTAAGACATTTACCAAATATTTTGATAGTGGGGACATAGTTTAATTATTCAAAAAGATTGCTTGAGATTGAGAGGACCAGGAAGAAATTTTAAGGAGCCTAATATTTTTTTTTAAGTAAATGACTGTAGTCTCTGGTGTGAAAAAGGAGTAAAGGATTATGTCAACTGCTCACTTATCAGCAATTACTCTCCTACACACTCATCTGGGCTGAAAACAGGGGTCAAATTACTTCCAAAATAATATCTATTATAGTATCCTCTTGCAACGGTGGATACTAAAAATGAATTATGCAAGTACTGAAATTGAGGGAAAGGTGAGTGGGCAAGAATGCAGTCTCTAGGTTTGTGCAGTGTGCTCTTCTGATCACATCACCTGTGCTCTGCTGTCCTTCAAGTCCACTCAGAGAGGCATCTCCTTCATTTTTCTTACCTATGTTTCATTCTGATTTGCTTAGAGAATTCAATTTTGCAGCTTTAAGTCCTTTCTGTACAATAGAAGAGTTTACTTTTCTTGAAGCCTAGGAAATGTGCGTTACAGAGGAGCTTCAGTTAAAATCATACTGAGCTTTGCTTTTCTGATTTGTTTTTATCGTCTTTTATTGCCTGTGATATCTGCTTTGTCACGCTTATAAATGTCTTATCATGAGAAGGGTATTAAGCAACTTTTAATAATTAGTAGAGAACCCAAAAGAAAGGATATAGTTCTAAATACACTACACTGCCACACTGAACAGTGGACAGTAGCTAAACTAAAAGGTTGGCACCAGCTGAAAGATGAGTTAATGTTTGAATTACATGGATTTTTTTTTTCTGGAATCATACAGTATCCAAAAGAAAGATATTTCTTAAATAAAAACCCAAATAAACCAAACCCCCAAAATCTAATAGCAAAACAAAACAAAACAAAAAATTCCACTATAGTTTTGTTCAGTGAAATCAAAATAGAGAAGAAATATACCGATATTTCTTTTATGCAAAAAATTCACTCATTTTTTCTTCAAAACACTAAGAAAGTAGGAAACATAAGTCTGTTGGATTCTTCATTAAAATTCTATTTATTAAATTGAAAAAATATTGTTACATTTTAAGCCACATGAAATAACCTTTGTAGTATAAAACTATTTTCTTTATATATAAATAAAAGAAAAAATTTTAGGTAATCAGAGGACTTTGCTCCTAAATCAATATAACTTCTCATAAATTTTGGTCCCCATCCCCCACTCTCATCCTCCATTTATGCATTTAGTATCCAAACCTCTCTGGTGCTGGCACTACTTTTCACATGTCTTGCAAATGGATCAAACAATTAAGAACCTAAACCATAGAAAACCGCTCTACAAAACATCAGAAGAAATTACTCCATCAGCCTATATTAACACAAGTTTTATGTAATTTTCTACACACTGTTCCTAAAATGCTATCAAGAAAACATGAATGCTACTACAAAGGATTTCAGATTAAATTAGGTACTTCATACTAATTCTCTGCCATCAGTATTTTAATTAAACCAAGGCACTTGAATGCTAGAACTCATCCCAACCATTTAAATTTTATGTCTCCCTTTCAGATTTTGAATAAAAATGATTAACAAGTTATTTATGTGTTGGGACAAACTTAAATATTTTGTATTGAGGAATGAGAGTTCATATACTTTTTATAACCCTGTCATTCCTTTCCAAATGGATCTGAGTCACAGAATAGAGCTATAATAAATTTTAACTCAGTTATGGTTTCATTTTTGCAGAAGTTACATCCAATTATGAGACACTTCAGTATCACTGATACGTAGAGTCACCTAAACAGAGCCCAGCCCACCCATGTGTTGAATCTCACAGAATTACAGAATATTTTGAGTTGGAAGGAACCCACAATGATCACCAAGTCCAACTTCTGACCCTGCACAGGACCATCTCCAAGAGTCACACCATTTGCCAAGAACATTGTCCATAAGCTTCTTGAGCTCTGTGAGGTTGGTGCTGTGACCACTTACCCGGGGAGCTGTTCCAGTGCCCAACCACCCATGGGGTGAGGAACCTTTTCCTGATACCCAACCTAAATCTGCCCTAACACAACCTCAGGCCATTCCCTCAGGTCCCATGGTTGGTCACAACAGAGAAAGATCAGTGCCTGCAACTCTTCTGCCCATGAGGAAGTTGTAACTGCAATGAGGTATCCTCTTCTCCAGGCTGAACAGACCAAGTGATCTCAGCTGCTCCTCACACAGCTTCCCCTCCAGAGCCTTCACCATCCTTGTGGCCCTCCTCTGGGCACTTACTAACAGCTTTTTTTTTACTTTTTTTTCTTTTTTTTTTTTTTTTTTTTTTTATTGCAGCACCCAACTCTGCACACAATGTTCGAGGTGAGGCCACCCCAGTGCAGAGCACAGCAGGACAATCTACTCCTTGTCCAGCTGGTGTCCAGATGCTGTGCCTGATGCCCCTCAGGACAGGGTTGGCCCTCCTGGCTGCCAGGGCACAATGACTCATGTTCAACTTGCCATCGACCAGGACCCCCCAGTCTGTTTGTACACCCAGAGTTGTTCCATACCAGGTGCAGAATCCAGCACTTGCCCTTGTTGAACATCATATCATTGGTGATTTTATCATAAAAAAACAGTTGGTAAAAATCGAATATACTGAACTCCTAAGGCAACAGCTGTAAGAAAAAAAGTTGTAAGGATTAGTCTTCACTGTAACTTGCACCTCTGTTTTCAAGATTCTGTGGGTTTTGGTACCAAATATTCTGGGGGTTTTCCCAGTTTGAAGCCTTACAATTTTTGGGGACTCTTTTTTGAATTCTCAAATAAAGGTGGCAGCAGCAACCCTTTCATCTTCAGAAGTATGTTGGGAAGCAGTAAAAATACCAGCAGCCCAGCTACTTAGTAACATGTCACCATGAACATGGTCTGCACCAATTTCACTTTAAATACAGAGTTCACTTAAAGGTCCTTATCCAGAGGTCCTTATTCAAAGCCAACTTGAACTTTGTACTTACTCAAGAGAGAATTTCACCTTCTGTAACCAAAGTCAATGAGAAGAATTTAACACTGATAGTAAAGTCAGCCCATCAATTGTTTCCAGAAAACAATTTTCTTGGGAATTAGACCTTGATAAGGAACATGTTACCCTCAAAAGCACCAGAATTAATACTTACTTTATGTGAAGAATTCTATTTCTTTCACAAATCTATGCTTGATATTAGTGCTGTCTTCACACATACACCAACATTGACTCTACAATGCACCCAAGGTAAAACAAGAAAAACCAACTTTTTTTGTCTTTCCTAGGGGGCAGAGTATGGGATGGAATTTCTTCTGAATAGAAGAAAATGATGATGACATTATCCTTTCATGCATGTACTCTCCTGATGTTGCAAGGTGTTTCCATAAAAAGAAGCAAAACAGAAGCAAAATTTCTGTTGTCTTTTTTACTGAGTCATAGAGAGTCACAGCTATGCATCCATATCCTACTCCACATACTAGAAATTCAGATTTGTAATAATAACAAGAAAGCAAGCTCCACATGGTGCAAGTAACTCATTGCATCTTATATTACAAAGAAAGGTCTCTTTGGAAAATTACATAACAAAATGTTTAGTCTTTGATTGTGTTTACTATAAATTATCACTGTCTAGCATCCATTCGAAACAAATTATGCAAAAAAAAAAAGAAAAAAACTGCTAGCAAATATTTTCCTTCTTCACAGCCACAGACAAAAGACAGTGTCAGTATGTTTCCTTTTTAATACATCTTTTTCAATGTTGTCAGACTAAGGTAAATCTTCTAATTCTTTAATTCTTATCAACAATTTCCTAACAATAGATTCATTAGGAGCACATATGACTATTGAAGCACTCTGAATTACAGCTTCTACTGCAGAATCTTGATGCTCCATGAATGGAAGACAATAGCTCAGTCACAACAGATCTGCAGTGAAGGAAAGTAGCCTAGAGAAACAAGGAAAGGGGAGGTAGTGAATTTAATACAGGTGGCAATGAATAATAAAGCATCATCCTAAGAATCCTCAGAGGAAGAACATTCCTAGGATTAAAAATTAAGTATTGAATTTGACAGGAAGAGGAAAAACAAGTTGCATAGATTTTACACTATGTTAGCACTGTCAGATGCCTTCAGCTTAACTAATTTTCTGCAGGAAAAAGTTCTACAAATTACATATATCAAGTAGAGAAGCTTTTACCTTTCTTTCAAACATTACAGGTTAATGCTTTACTTATACATGTAAATGAACAGATTAATTTCTGCAGCTACTAAAAGCCTCCCTCCCCCCAAAACACACAAACTGTAGTTGATAATTTAAATTATTGGAGGGATAAAGAGAGCTGGAAATTAGTGTAACCATCCTAACATGAAGATGTTGGTAAAAGGTATTTATTATTCTACTATCAGTTAGTTCCACAGCCTTTTACTCATGTACTCATGTACTCATGTACTCATGTATCCTTACCACTTTATCTACAGTAATTGCACTTTGGATTTGTGACACATTTCTGTGTTTTATTATATGTAATAAAAGTCAGACTGTAATCATCAGATGATTAGAAAGAACAGCTGCAACCACTACTCAGATGAAAAACTAGAGCCACTCCACGCACAGGGAGAGAGCAAGTTTGATACATGCTCCTGATGGAAGAAAGATTCATTCCTTTCCCTTTCCTATTTTTGCCTTTACCAACTCACATCATCAGATTTCCCTTCAGGGGGAATTGTAACATCTATGTCCTGGCTGGAAGAAAGCTAAATCTATGTCTTCCTGTCACAGAGGAGCTCATCATAAAGCTGTTATCACTTCATGTTCTTATCGACAGAAAGCAACAAATTTGAACAACAAGCAACAGCTGAGCAAAAGTCAGTTTTTGGTCAAGAAAAGTTATGGCAGCTCCCTGGCAATAGGAGCTGTCTGGCACAGAAGTCTAATGGCTTTATGATTAAAACAGGATTGAGGGGTTAGCATCATGAAAATAATGAATGACCTGTCATACCAGTTACCTTATCAACAGTAGAAAAACTGCATTTTTATTTCATCAGAAAGGGCAGGCGTATACAATCCAAATTCGCAACGCCTCTGCTAGAAATTCACTGCCACTTTTATCATGTAGACACAACACGATGATGTCTTGGGTACACAAAACACCCAAGAGTTACATCCTTCATTTTGTTTGGTTGCTTTGAAGTGATCGTTTTGCTTGTAACATTTTTCTTTTGCAAGTCACAACTGAAATCAAACAAAGTGTATGAAACTGAAATTACTGTAATACTGCAGAGATTTATATATCCCTACTGTCAACCAAATAACCTAAATCTCTTCTAGACATATGTATTGATCTAGTTTCCAAATAAAGTGGAGTTTGTGTTCACTTTGGAAAGGACACAGTGGGATTCTTAACATTTTTCCATAGGAAGAATCAAGTGCAGATGAAATAGAACTATTGTAAAAAAACCCCAAAACCAAAAAACATTGACTATCTTTAAAGGAATGCAAACATGATGTGCATGAATTTCAAGTACATCACCATTGTACAACCAGGATAAAAATCACCTGGTTAAAGACAGGCAAAATACCAGAATTTTATTCTAAAAACACTTTAATTGAAACTTACACAGCAATCATGCTTAAGGCTGTTGAGAATTAGCAGAACATGCACGTTAATACTATTTCAGGTGAGGCTGAGTCAAAAGGGCTAGTCTTAAACATAGAATTTGTTGTAATGAAAATTTGCTACATTAATAAATACTGTAAGTTGAATTACAAGTAAAAACAGAGTGAAAAAAAAAAGCCATGCAGGATCACTTTGATCTGCATTTGGGAAAATATTTGAAGTAGAGGCTAGACTGGTACCTGCAAAATATCTTTAAAATGTGATATTTGCTCTAGATGAAAAGACTTCACTGAATAGCTTGAAATGTCAGAATTGACTTTGAAGAAATCTGAATGAGGAGGTCAGATGCAGGAAAAAACTTGCCATAGCTTCAGGATACATATATGACATTTTTTAGTTACCACTGCTATTGTATTCCTGTTATAGAATTATGTTAAAAACCACTTGTACAACTGGATATGTTTGAGTTTTCTTTTTCTCTGAAGTATGAGCAATATTTTACTTATTATGAGATTTAAAAACTGCTAATTATCTTAAACTGATATCCTCCAGAATACTCTCTCATCAGCTCTATGAGCTGACACCACAGGGCACCACAGTCTACAGAGATTATGGATAAAGTTCTGGCATCACCCAGAATGAGCAGGTTAAGAAACAGGTAGAGAGAATGAAAACTGTGACAATGACCACAGCAGGTAACTCATGAGGTTGTCTCATACACCACAGAAGGGGAGAAAATGACATCCTGATACACTGTACGCTGCATAGGAAGTCCGTTTTCCTGACTGCAGTTTTTATTTCGTTTCAGTCATATGTCAGAGTTAAAGGTATAGAATTATAATAGATTAAACTTCATGTGATGTTTCATTCTGTCCTTTGTCATATAAAATTGCTTTCAGAGAAATCGTTGAGCACTCTACATCAACAATTCTAATTTGTGTGTTTCAAGATGGCAGAAAAACAGTATGGTAATGTGGAATGTAGTTACTAAAAAACCCCTTAGTTTTTCTACAGAAAGTATTGGAAGAAGTATAAATAATTTTATTAGGAACTCTAAGACATAAGAAATGCAAGACATAACTCATAAAGAGATATTACTGAGGTAACTGGAAACTTACTTGACCTGTGTAGAATTATTTTACATATTTAATCTGTCTGTGTTTTAATTTTTTCTTCAACTTGTTAGTTATTTATATTCCCTTTACATCAAACAAGGTGCAATTTCTCTTACTTTTCTGAACTTGCTACTGAAATTAAAGTTCAGAGGAATCCTAGAGGAATCCTGGTTAAAATCAAAATTATAAATCTTTTTCAGAGAGAAATATAATTCTCATTTTAATCTTCCAAATCAAAAAGCTCAGTATTTTCTCAGTACGACATGTATCAGGAATTGCAGTCATACAACTTCCTGGAATCCCTGCACAAATATAAACATGATAAGATTATAACTGAGTGAAGATTATGAGTAACTTATTACTGTTTCTTAATTTGTCAGTCCTTTTGTATTTAGCAGACTGTTTACTTAAAATAAATGCACTCCAATTAAAATACTATTCTAGTTATAATATTATAAAATATTGTAACTTATCTTATTTCTCTTTTTGCAAGTGGCTGAATGAGTCACCCTACCTGGATTTTCTTTCATTTGCCACTTCACTCTGCCATATGCAAAGAAAAGAAAAAGCAAGCTAAAATTCTACTTGAAGAAAGGATTTATTGTGCAAAGGGAGTGCACTCATTCAAGCAAACATAAGTTTATAGTTGTTAGTATAGTAGTGATATATGGCCTTGGTAATTACTTCCTGTAGAAAGATATTTATCTCTATCTTAAAAGTACCTTCTCCCAAATCAAGGATAAGTGCAAAAATAACCTCTAAAAAATTCAAACTTGTTATCAAAAGTTGATACAAGATGTCATCCAATGGAATAACAGTTAATTAGAAAAGATGAAAACAAGAATCAAGTCAAATATGTGTATGATGTATGCAAAAATAAAAATCAAGCCAGAAAAACAAAATAAACAAAAAATTACTTTGAAACAAAAATCTTGTGTCAAGTATATCTCAAGGAAGGCATCAAAGGAGAACATACCATTTGAATGACTTACTTTATCTGCTATCACATTTACTGAAGAGTCCAGACAATGTACCATTATTCACACATCAGGACTTTTTATGATTTGTTGCTGCGATGACAGACAGATACAGGATGCAAGAGTTTAAGATCTCTCCTCTTTCACCTTCCCACAGGAAATGTGTATCTTAGTCCTACTGCCCCACAAAACATGCAGAACTTTATCAACCATTTGGCTTGGTTCAGAATTACATCTGTGCTGATGCCTGTTATGTTATGAATGTTTCTCTCCCAAATTACAAAGCCTTCAGCCGAGAATCGTGGAAGGAAACCAAGAGATTCTGCAAGTCCTTTGGAAACCTTTGCCTGTGACTGAGCATGCAGATACTTATTGAAGTCAGGGAAAAACCAGTACCACTGAAGAATGTCAATTAGCACAGTACTCTAAGTGCTGTTTTTCATAGATAACTTGACTATTTAAGGCCATTAAAATATTGTAGAGTACTGTGTAGGGGTGTCTTAAAAAACAGTGCAGTACTTTGTGTCATGACATGAATTCTGCTTCAGGTAACTTACTCACCAAAACTTACTCTGTAAAAATTATACATTCATAATTCTAACATTCTGTCAAGAATATTTTTCCAGGTGTCCAAATTTTTACTTGAGAGGGAGATTAAATATGTCACATTTTTGTGTTGTAATATATCTATGTCCTACATATTGAATGCAGAAGTGAAAACAGGAGCACCCCAGAGCTTTCAAGCATGAAAATCTCCTCTAGCACTATAAAATAAAATCATACTAAAAAATCATAGAATCATACAAAATACTTTAAAGATGCATTTTATAAATAAATTAACATGCAAGTGTCGATTTTTGCAAAACTCAAGCAATATTTTTTTTCTTCATCTCCAATCACCTTTCAGAATTTCCTAAGTGAAAGAGTACGCAACTTACTTGCAAATGTCATCTTCTGGGTCCTCAAGCCCAAATCTTTCATCAAAAGTAAGTTGTATCCATACGTTTTCATCAAGGGCTACTAATCTCCAAACTAGCACAGTGTTGCGTGGGTATGTGTGTGGAAACTTGGGGCTGTGAATACTCCCATTAGTAGTCACAGTAATTATCTTCTCATGATGAGGGTCCTGCACACCTACAGGAAGGACAGAAAACAGAGGCATCAATACTCATTCCTTCTCTTTTCCCAAAGTGTTGGTATAGTATGCACATTTCTGTTGTGTTTGCTTTCCTTCATCTGGCAAGAATTTCTGCTTAAAAAGGCCACACGATAACACAAGAGCTTTTCTAAAACCTGTATACTGTCAGATTGATATTTCACTCAGTAAATTATAGGAATTCCCAGAGGTAGCTATTAATAAATTTTGTAACAAACTAAGATTGCAGTTTTATACTGGAGATTTTCTATTACTTTCAGCTATTCATTGTTTTATTCAGTTACGTATTTTACTTTATTTTTCTCACTTTTGTTTATAAACAGCATTCTGATGAACATTCATTTGAATTTATAAAAGACATACATACTTCTGTCTACTATGAAAATACACACTGCAATTGTACCTTAATATACCACATATAAAAGTTGACAGCTAAATGAATGTACTGCAAGAAAAGAAGGCCACAGACACTGCACTGCTATTTTAAAAGAATCAATCTATATTTAAATATATTTTAAAGTCTGATGAACTTTTGCCTTCTATTCTGCTGGACTTGTGCCTTCTACTTGTGGCATGAAAATGGAAAATTTTCTTTTAAGTAGAATGGCTGCTTATATCAAACTAATAGAGTGTGGTCTTGCCAACATCCACACACACTTGCAAAGGACTGACTGCAGTAAGAGAGGACAGCATGCAGTAAAAAGAAAAAAGACATGAAACTAGAATTTCTAATTTAGATACTTCATTAGATTTTTGTTAGCTGAGTCACAAACATTTTTCTATAATGTACAGTCTGTCAGCTGAGAGCTGCATGCTATACACGGGAGCCAACAATGATAAAAATTACTTTCCCAGTGATTAGTGAATCAGAGTGCTATTTCCAAAGCACTCAAAGGACCACCATTTCAGATAAACATGTCAAAGTGTGGTATCTGATGACACTATATTTAGTGGTACGTTTTGTCTTTAAAAACACAAACAGGATTACAAACCATGATATATTTCACAATATATTAAAAAGTATTTTTTTTTGCATCATCAGGGCGCTGATAATAACAGCACTGCAAATAAGGACTATATATAGTCCAGGCATATTAAATGAGAAGTCAATAAAAATGAGGGAAAGCAATATCTACTTATTTAGTGGTATCTACTTATTTAGTGAACTGCATCTCCAGTACCTTCAAGATCCCCCATTTGTCATGGAAAAGTATCTATTTACTTTGCACACAACAATGTTACATGAACATATCAAATTCACACACACACACCACTTGCTCCATTTCAAATATTTGCTTTTGCACAGTGGAATTTCTTCTCTTACAGAAGAATTCTTTTGTATGACTACAAAGGCAAGTAATTGCTGTCAGTGGAGAATGAAGCTTGTTATTTCTCTTCAGATAAGCTGCAATATTGCTTTTTATCTGTTCTACAAAATTTGTACCAGTGTACCTCAAAACTCTACTGAGTTCATGCATGGTCTGAAAATTCCTTTTGAGTAGGCTGTGTGACAGCTACCTATGCATGGCTAAGATGAAACTATAGTTTTTGTTCTCTGTGGAACGACTTTGCAATTCCTGGTTTTATTTTAGGTATAAATCAGTACAAGTTACACTAAAAATGCAGTAACAAGATTTACAGCAGTCAGCTACAGATCTCCAAATCTATATACATTAGCTGCTATGGGCTGTCTGCCTTTCTATGAGCAATCATCCTCCCCACACTCATCCTGATGTCCCTCCACTGTCAAAAAAAAGAAAAAGAAAAAAATAGAAAAAAATTATTACTGTATAAACAGCATAGAAAAACTCTGAAGCATCAGTTTAGGAGAGGACTGAGGTAGACAAGGCACCATTTCAGCCAGGAGACAACTGGGAAAATATGGACAGACAAGGACCAAAGCAATATATTCGCATCTTCAGTAAAAAGCTTCAGCAGATGATGAGCAACTGAGATCATCTTCAGGAGAAAGTCCTGGAAATGAGTCAAACTAGACAGGAAAAATCCCTGAGTTGACCTAGAGATAGGACACAGTTATACTTATTAGGAAAGGATAGCACACACTTAACATAGCCTGAAGTTGAAGAATGAGTCGCCACAGTTGTCTTTGATGTGGTACAAGATGCTATCACCAGATTTATATATCCATCAGTGCAGAAAGTCTGCCCCTGAAAGTTACAAGATTCCAGGCATTCTGAGAGCACGGCAGTGCCTAACCCTTCCACCAGTGTAGTAAGGCAGATGAAAACCACAGTATCACCAAACAGATCAGTAGATGCCACTGTAAACTGAAATTAAACCCACCGACTAGACAAGCTCATTCCTGTCTAGTTCAAAGTAAGTCTCTTCCCCCATGGGTACAACATATTTCACAAAGATCAGCACTGACACTTTTTAAATATAGCAAGTACCTCTTTCTCAGTACATTGCAATTTCTACATTTTAGCAAGGGTCATGGTTAAAACTCAGAAAAATTGCATACAGGAGGCAGAAGAGGAACTGCAGAAGAAGAAAGGAGCACCATGGGTGGAATAGTGACCTCGGGACTGATTCATTAAAAGGCCACACAGTACTAGTAAAAAAATAGTTTTTAAATCATTTTGTTAAAACTAAATTTTTTCCACAACAGGACAACAGTGCTGCTAATCACACAGTCTCAATATATATTATTTGGTTATTTTCATCTGATAGCCCTAAATTATGAAAAACAACTTTTAGGCCTTCAGAAAAATATTAGTTCATATGTGGTTATCACTGCTTTTAAAAATAAAGCCAAATCCAAAAATAAAAAGAAGTCTGAACGCCAAATATTTACCAATAAACATTAGAAATTTTTCAGATATACAGCAATGTTTGCAAATTTTCTGTTTTAAAACTGAGAAAAAAAGGATGCCAGTAATTATTCAGTCTTTACCATAGAACTTGAGAGGGAAACGGGGTTTTTTAATTGATTGAAAGGATTTCCAGACAGCATTGCCATATAATTTTTACAACACACCCATCTATGCAGAAACCAAGACTTTGTATCCATCACTACCTGCCACCAGGTAGCTGAGCCTTCAAGCCTGGCCATCCAGCCAATTTTCAATCTAACTAAGCAAGCAGTCTATTCTTCCCATACTTTTGCCTCAATCTGCACAAGAAATTTTTTTGAAGCTCACAAGGGTTTGCTTTCATCATCAACTTCTCCAGTACTAAGAAAATTTAATACTGACTTGCTGTATCCCCTAAGAGAGCTTTCTTAAGCAGTATGGTCTGCAGCTTTTCTGGGATACATTTCTTGAGACAGATCTTCAGAGGATTTTCCATTTTCAGCTATGATACAGCTACCTACTCTAAGTCTTGACATGATTCTTCAAATATTAGCAAGAAATTAGAAAGAGAGATGAGCACTACTCATAGTACATACACACATGCACACACAATATATATATGTGATCTGTCAACATCACAGCATGATAAATTCAGCTTTGAACTAGAAATCTGCTAATTTGCACAGTTACATATTACCCCAAATTAGAAAATGAAAGAAATACAATTTATAAATATCATATAGATATAAAGTAATGTCCTGGTTTGAAGGACAGGTGTCTGCCAACAAAGGCAGAAGTTTTCCTTTGAAGTAGAGACCTTAATTCCACTCCCCCCAAGTATTATAAATGTTTGAATCAAGGACTCTGAGGCAGACATAAGGGGGTAGGACTCACAGCTCCTTTACTAATATATCTAACCGTACAAGCAGAAACAACAGCAGTTGTTAAAACTACCAACAACACAGAACAGATAACTCGGTCCCAGTCCTTTCTTTAGCTGTGGGCACCCTCTCTCTGCCCTCGGTCCAGTGCCCCAGGTGAAACAAAGACCGACAGCCGCGGAGAATCGGGAAGGGGCGGCAGCGGCCACGCCGGTCTCGGGTGGGAGCGGCTGGAGCGGCAGCTCCTCGCTCACCGTCTGTGCCCGGGTGATCAGCTGTGTCCGCAGAGGCAGGAGCTGCAGCGGGGCAGATGCAGGGCAGGTGATCGCAGAGGGTCTGGCTCTCCTGCCTTCGGCCGTGTGGCTGCAGACGGGGCGTCCTCCTCCGAGCTCCCCGGAAACACGAGTCCCCCCCGGAAGCACGAGAGCCCCTCCGGAAACACGAGAGCCCCTCCGCCAGCCCAGCTCCCACCTACCCCTTTTGTCCAGAGTCATCAAAGGTCCTGGGTGTGACCCGGCCAGCTCCATTGGCATGATAATGGGAAAAATTCTTTAAATTGACACAGTAATAGAAAAACACTCAACCCCCAACAAGTAATAAAGCAGGTACATGTAAGGTACATCTTAATACATATATTACATTTTGTTTACTTCTCCTGACACATACTTAACTAACACATTTTGAAAGACGTGAAAAAATTCTAGTTCATACAACTCAAGATGAATGTAGAGAAGAACTGTATTCTTTTTTTTTTTTAAATCCTACAATTTAACCTATTCCTTTTTTCTTCAGTTACTATTTTGAGTTCAAACTTGTACTGTTACCCTTGGCACTGAATATCATACACTATTTGATGGCTGGCTAAAGGTCCTTCTGCCTTTCACATTATGTTAAGGACTGAACACAGATGAAGTGAGCAGAGAAGAAAAAGTTTTCTAATTGATCCTCAGGAACCCTCAGTTTTGGCAGCTGGCCCAACAGGGAAGGACAAATGTAAGAAAAAAAAAGGGAGGAAAAAGAGCGGTGGAGAGGGGGAAGACATCAATGAGTGACAGAGCATGGAACTGCAGTAACAGATTTAATAAAGTTTCCACACAGCTATGTGACTAAATGTCCTGCAGAAGATAACAATGACTTATCAGAAAGTAACAAACCTTTTTTGATTCTAAATTGCATCGAGAAACAAAAATGAATTTATACTTTTACTTTATAAGCTCAAATTTTATAACCTAGTACTCTGCCAGCATTTGCCTAGTACTCTGGATTCGTATCAAAGAAGAGAATGGCAATTAAACAGGGCTTTTTGTTGGTGAGGGTTTTTTTGGTAGTTTTTTGTTGGTCGGTTGGTTGGCTGGTTGTTGGGGTTTTTTTTTCTGCCAAGTAAATCTTCTTGCATTAAAAGTAACCTCTACTGAGATCTGTTTTCAGATCAAATTCTTTTGGAAGGCAGTCTTAGTCCTGAACTTCTCAATATCTTTTAAAACTAGATAAATACTATGTTTTAGCCAAGATAAAGGATTCCTTTTGCTAAATGTTAGATGAGGTAACTTTTTGCTTTTATCACATGCTCAAAGATCTAATTATTCATTATTCCAGAGTGGTTCAATAAACATTTATTCCAAAGTCCACAGGTAAAGTCTTGGCTACAATGGAATTGATATTAAAGCCCCTGCTGACTCAAATATGAAAGGAATTCCATCTATGCTAAATACTGTTTAAACCTGTTAGAATTATTTTATAATGGACTGATGATCCATTATAAAATGATATGCTCTGCTTTCTTTATGCTGAAAAAAATAAGATTATTAGTACATTGCATATTCACAAATGTATAAATACATATTCCAGCCATTCAAAAATTAACAAAGTACTCTGTAATACAAAAATTAGCAGTTAAAGTTATTACAGTAACATCCTATTTTCTTTTATGGATAATATAAATACCAAGCTCATCCTTTTGATTTTTTTTTCATTTTTTTCTTATCTCTGTTTCTTGTAAAATTATTTTACAGTAAGTAGCCACCACATAACATACAGTCTTTAATCAAGGATTTTGCCCTTTCTTTGTCCTCTAGCTTGAGTGACTGGAGTCGTCTCAGACAGAAGAGGCATTGCTTAAGGAAAGAAAATTCTGGCCTCTTCCTATAAGCAATGCTTTTAAATATTTATGAAATTAAACCAGAATTATGATTTCTTTTCTGGAGGTGCAAAGCTATTAATAGGAAAGGATATCAAAAAAAGCAGAAAGTGGTTTAGAAGTTTTAAAGGCTCTATATTATAGTTAATTCCATTCCCTTTTTTTTTTTTTTTTTTTTATTTCACTTTGAATAACTTACAACTCATTTACATTTGTGGTATGGTCTCTAAATGTCAAAGCAGTACCTGAAAGTGTGATGACAAAAACAAAGCCACAACAAAATAGATGGAGAAAGGATGGAAAAGAGAGAGAGACAGAGAGGAGAGGAAAAGGAAAATGAGGTAAAAACCATAATTCTCAGTAGATCACTCCCCCTATCATTACAAGGATTGGCAGATTATAAACAGCTGCATGATGAACAGTATGCAGAGCAGACAACAAATATAATCAGCCCAAATACCTGGCCTTCACTCATCAACATATGAGCTCTTCATGAATTCCTCATCTTTCTGCAACAAGACCACTCTTACTATTTTTCTTTTCAGCTATATTCCAGAGCATCAGTCTGCTACATAATATTTTTCATGTTTTCTGTTTCCTATTTTCTCTTCCTCTGCTGAAGGGGGAAGCATTTTATGTAATCTCCACTCAAAAGTCCCTCTATGAAAAATTGTTTAAATTGAAAACTGTTGAAGCTGAAACAAAGCATAACAGTATACAGTGGTGGATCCATTTTCCAGGTTCATTTCATGGAAGGCTAGAACATCAGGTTCAGTCTTCTTTAATAATGAACAGGTAAAATATGTAGTCCTGAATGATATCAAAACTCAGGAAGGGAAAGGCTTTTGAAAGCTACTCACCCAAGTTTTAACAAACATATGATTAAATGGCGTGGAATAGAAAGAATTGCAAGTCTCCTTGGAAAAGTACAACTTGCTCTACATGAAAAATCTCAGTAGAAAAACATGCAGGAACATTTAATGATGAGAGAGACCAGGAAGCAAACACAAACTGTTAACCAGGAAACCAGGAAAAGGTTTGTCCAGCTGGAGATATTTATATCTACTAAGAGATAGTTATTTATTTATTTTATTTATTCAAGTTATAAAGAGGAAAAAAAAAAAAGTATTTTTAAAGTTTTATGTCTTTGGGAGGTTTGAGTGAAGAAATATTAGTACTTTCAAATCTGTAACTTTTTCAATTCTGTTACTAAAAATAAATGCTTCTTTTTTCCTATGGGAACTGATTTTAAAAAGTTTTGGAAAACATAACTGAATTCTGAAATGCAAACAAACATCAACAGGAAGTACAACTATAAATAGTATCTATAGCAACAACAGAAACTCAAGCAAATGTAAAAATCATCACATATAAACGTTCAAACTGAGCACTTCCAATTTGTTTTCAATTTTATTACAACAGTGCTTAGAAGCTACATCCAAAATTAGCTTTGTTAGTACTGGAGACCACACACATGCCCACAGAGTATCAGCCAGTCTGTCTTGAAAAGGTGTACATACCAGCTGAGATAGGAAGGGACAGGGAAACAGAGCAGTATTACCCTGACCTTCCAGACGGCGCATGGCACAGAGTGGTTACAAGTGCAAGAAGATAACTTCAACAAAACAGTGAAATGAACTTGGATTTCCTTTCATCTCTGTTAAAAGCATTCATTTCATTTATTAAAACCTATTTGTAGCTCATTTTCTAATACTAGCTACAGCTCTTTGCATATTTTTAAATTGATGTGATTCGTATCCTTTATAGAAAAAATTCTTTAAAATCCAAACCATTTGAAACTTGCACTTCTTGATCTTAAGTCAGATTTTGCTGAAAAGTAAGGCTTAATTTCATTATGCCCCTTTTCTTTATGGTGCCTTCAGTTTATATTGTGCAGCACTTGTTAAGAGCAGATACTAGTAAACATTTGGGAAAAAGATTATCTATAGTCCCTGTGGAATTCAGTCTGAATAAATAGACTCTATGGATACGGAATGTGTCAAACAGCTCTCTCTCATTTTAGGCATTATTCAGAATGAAAAAATAACCCCAGACTGATCATGTTTCAAGAGGTGGAAAGAAGAAGAAGAGAAAAAATTACCACCCTAATCTTTAGAACCGCCAGCCCTGAAATGCTTCAGTTTGCTATTTGCATTGTTTTGCTATATGTATGGATTTTATTTTTTAATTCTTTACACAGTAGAGTATGTTATAAAAATAGCAATTCAAACACTTATAAAGATCACCAGTCATACTCTAAGTTCTGAAAAAAATGTGCTGCCCAAGATCGTTTTGAAAAGCATTACTGCAAAAACTTTTAGTCAGAAAATTACAGTGATGAAAGACCTGTAAGACTGGACATAAAAGGAAACGAGAGATTGAAGGGTTTGTGCATTACTGTTGAAGGTAGGAATGCAGTACATGTAGGGCTAGTTTTACCTATACAAGAAGAGTAACTAAGAACGAAGCCCATGTGGCATTCAGTTCACAGTCAAAAATACAGACGGTCCTAAGCTAAACTCTCAGTACAGAAGTGACATTGCTACTGGAAACTACAAAATTCAGCTTAAAGTTGTCCCAGAATTACCTCACATACACACAATATATACCTCCAGTATATTCTTGTGTTAAAAAGGCAAGAGAAACAAAGAAAATATAAAGAAATCATTTGGCATCTCTTTATGTATTTTCTGAGCTGGACTACACTATATTTCCAAATTCAGTGAAGTAAAAACAATACATCTTTAATGTCCATTTAAACAAAAAATATTTTAGCTGGTGTTAGCCTGTTAAAACAAAGCTTTAGGAGAATTGCAATGTCTTCACTTTATTAAAATGTGATTTCTAGATGATTTCACAGGAAGTAGTAATGTACTATCAATACAGATCTGCAGAGATGAATGCAATGCAACTGTTATTGAACTGGAAAATCTTTAGTCAAATTTTAAACATTAATTTCTAGTATCTTTGAATGGAAGGTTAAATCATGCAACACCCAACAGTATTTGCAGTGTAGAAGAAATTTAGAAATGAAGCACAAGCCCAGCTACAGCAGACAGTTTGCTGTTCTGCAAGGACAAAATGAGAAAGTTTTGTACAGTATAAAAACAGGATGTGGAGAAATAATACTTTTTACAACTACGTTATCATACATCTCTGATCCTGCTGGCTATTGAACTCATGTACACATGAAAACCAGGATCTGTTTTTGCAGACAGGCCACAATGACAAGAATTTGATATTTAGACAAATATGAGAATTTTCTTAGGACAGAGAAGTTTTCTAGCTCCAGGGAGAGAACTCTTGCCATTCTCTCTAAATAAGTAAAACACTTTCTATTTTCAGGTAATTACAAGTGGTACAAGCATAACTGATCATTCAGTCCTTTCACTTCATGGAAGTAAGATGAACAATAACATCACATTTGAAAACAATTTATCCCCATTTTCCTGTGACCTTTTTATTTTTCCACAGACCATAAAGGCACAATGGAGCATCCATAAGAAACCTGTATCCCATAGGCTAGTGTACTGCACACGGTATTTAAGTTAAAAACGCTTCCAAAATATCCTTTTGCTAATCTAGTATTGCAAGTGTCTTTGAAGAGGACTGACAGCAGGGCCCAAGCACCATCAGTCACAATTTATGCCTCTGGAAAGGTTATATGCAGTGCTGAAGCGTTCAGAAACCTATTGACACACTGATTTAGGCTTCGTTACTCACAGTTGCCAATGTTCATCTTATTTGCCATGTTAACTTATGATTTTATTAGTTCACAAATAATTTAAGATTTTTTTCCCACAGTAAGTTCAAGCTTTTATCACTAGATGATTTAATTTCTTTCCTGCTGTCTTTATTACAAAAATCTTCTCAGAGAGTTATGTGTAACCCAATGCCAAAAAACTCTATATGGGTTCATCTGCAAAAAGCTTCACAGTTATGATATGAAAAGTGACATTTGAAACTCTTAAGTCACTCCAATATCCCTAATTTCAGGTAAGTTTCCCATTTATCAACCTTTTTAAAACTATAGAAGTTTTAAAATTTTAAAACTTTTAAAACTGTCTGTGATCTCCCCAAGGGTCTTAGCAATGCTGTACAGAGCTATATTCCTTTAACATAATTCGATCAATCAGCACTTCTCATTTTGAAATACAGCATGAGAAATAATGCTGCTTGTCACAAGTCTTCTCCTCAGTGTAACTCAGGATGAGAATGAAGCCAGATCTGTCACTTTACCTTTCTAGAAACTGTAACCTTTGTCAAACCATCCATACCAGCCTTCAGTATTCTTCAAATTCTTTGGAAAGCACAGACATATGGGCATATGGGAAGGTTGGGGGAAATCAATGCTTAAAATGCATTTTGGTTGCAGTGCCCCTGCAGTTCTAGAGAACATGCAAGCAGTATGAAAGAAAAGCAGGTCCTTAGCAGGGAAGCTCAAAGACACCCCGAGTGGATTGGATTCAGTCTGGACAAAAAGGCTTTGCCTTAGAGTCAATGGTAGAACAAACACCGATGTGTGATGGAAGCCCATCTATCCACCAAAAAATAAGACCTGCTTTCCTGATAATCTATGCTAAGTGAACAGTAAACTAGGTTAGGATACTTGATGAAAACCACTTTACAGTCTCTGCACTCACATTTTGGAAAGGATTTTGGATGCCAGTTTTGGCTCAGATTGTATTGTCATTTGAACTTCTTGGGGAGAAAGGTAGAACTAATAATTTCACAGGCATAGAACTACATTTTTTAAGAGAAGTTTGGACAAGTTGAATTCCAAGTTCATATCACATCACATGAGTCTCAAGACAAGAAGGAAATAAAATGCCAGAACTCTGCTTACCAAAGACAAGTTAAATAGAAAGACCTTTCCCCTAGTTACCATTTGGAGTCACTACAAAATGATCCAAGTGTTAAACCTCGTGCTGTAATTGTAAGAGTTATTTATACTTTAAAATAGAAGAAAACTATAGTAATTTCAATTAAATGAAATTGTGCCTTATATTAAGGTACTGTATTTTTCCAGGGCATAGCAGCAAGTTGTTGTATGAAAGAGAATAGCTTTTCACATCTCGATGCATGCTTCATTTATAATTTTATGCCTAAGGATTCCAATGCATCCCCAAGAGAAGGCATTTATCAACAACTCCAACACTAATAGATTAAGCTAGTAATTCAATTGCAAAACAAACAAGATAGGAATAACAAGCCTTCAAGCTTATGCCTTCACGTAAATTAGAAGGAACAAAACAACTGATACATGCATAATCTAACCCAGCACTGCAATTAACAGGATGTCTGAATCACTTGGTGATAAATGCTCTGCAATAACTAAACATATATATATTACACACAAGGGCTGAAGAAGAAAGTAAGTATTTCTTATATCTAATCAGTTTCTCTCAGTCCACCATAGCATTACATGAAAAAAAAAATTCTATACACATAGAATGCTTAATACACATCTGAAGGTTGTTAATTAATTGCTTGTTGAAATTTTTAGCTATGTTAATATTTTCTTCTTAATTCTAGGTACCTTTGCAAAAGTCTCTTTTATTATAATCTTTCACAATTAAGAAAAAAAATAAGTAGAAAGGTCCAAAGTGCTATGGCAGATGTTATTTTTAAAACTGAAAGCTTGAAGATAAGATTACAATATGCCACAGGTAAAGTATTATCTGAACATCAAAGCATCGCTGCTATAAAGAAAAATGAAGCACCAGATGCCAAATGTTGACTATCTCCACTATGAAGCTGAATAAGAACCAAAGACTGCTGAATTAAAATCAACTGAGAATGTTCAGAGTTTCGGGGGTGAGGGTGGTCTTTTTTTTTTTTTTCTGTTCCTGGTTGCTTTAGAGTTTTTTGAAACAGCATATGAACATGTTCTAAATATTTCAGGTCTTGTGTAAAAGCAGACAAGTTACATTACCACACTGGCAAATCTTGATGATTGTTGGTTTCACTTTTTTAGGACTCCTTCCTCACTGACTGGATTTGAGGGATGTAATTGATTTACCTCTTGCTGGTTGCACTTTAAATTAACAAAATTTGGATTTATAATCTCCGAATGAAGAAGTTTGCTTCTGAGAACATTATTCCCTCAGATTCTTTTAAAACATGGGAATCATATATAAACTTTTTTAGGATGCTCCAAAAAGCAAGGGTCAGGAATTTTTTTTTCTAAATCCAGAGATGTCTTAAGGTCATCTTGCTTAGGTTTAGGTCTTCAGAAGAAGCGAAAGAGGAGGATTCGTATTTCATGGTATCACCTAGTTGCATAGAACTGAATGTAACTGAAACAGTTGATTTCATTGCAAGTTTACTAGATTGTCTGCAGTGAGAAAAGTTTTCAAAAGAACCTTTAAGTTGAGGTGTTACTGTTTAAAGAACAGTGCTGCACCATGAGCGCTAAAACCCCCACTTTAAAACATCTTCTCTTTTAAATCTAACAAATACAGACTTGCTAATAGATATACATTCCTTCATAGGGTACTAACTTTATTCTGGTTTCAAATTCATTATTTTGTATACTTTAAAATGAATTAAAGCTCACTCTATTAAAAGCAATTAGACTAATTCTTTTTAGATTATCAGCAAGATACACACAATAAAAGAGCTAATGGTTTTAAACATTATTTTTTCAAAATACCTATGTAGAGAACTTTCACCTAAACTATTTAAACATTCTTAGGTGAGCAGGATGGCTTTTGAATTGCATTGCTGCAAAGACAAACCACATACATCCATATACAGGCATTTACTGAATAACTGGTGAGGAAATAAATTCTTCCATCATTTAATACTATTTGTTACTTCACAGTTCAGAAGTAGCTCTGTGATGTCTTTTCAGATCCCACGCTTTTGTTTAGAAAAAAAAAAAAATTGGATGGGGATCTTATCCTAATCTTTTAATTTTTTATGGTATGCCTAATTACTGCTTAGTTCACTTCTGGAAGTAACATCAAATCTACTTGTAAGACCCAGGGTGTTCATAGCACAAGGGAAAGTGAGAAAATAATTAAAAGGACTAACAACAAAATAAGTCATCATCGCATTTTGAAATTGCCCAAATCTGATGAAGGTTAAAGTGATCACATACTCTCAGCTCATGGGAATGCATATTTGCCTCTGGAAGATTCTTGTTGTACCAAACTGGAAGAGGAGAGCAGAAACTTTCTACTATCTTTGAAGCTGCAGACCTAAAACTAATAAAGATGAAATTTTTGTGCCCACTTCAGAAGGGATGGATGCAAAATGTTTCAAATGCCAGAGGCATACATAAAGTCAACAGTGCTAACAGCTGTATTAAAACAAGCCCATACCATTACAATCATTAATAGGAGAAAATAAATTAAGGGTAGAAATTAAAAATGTGACAGATTCAGACTAGCACAGTTTTGGGGATTTTTTAAATTACAACCCAAGGATGCTCTCAGATCAGAACTAACCAGTCTTGGTATGGAAAGGTCAAAAATATGCTCCAGTTCAGCAAAGACTTTGAGAGATGTTAAACAGACTTTAAGACTAACAAAAAGAACAGGGAAAAATCTGACCTCCAGCAGCGCAAGTATATCCATACATCGAGAGAAGAGAAAGTGTCCCCTTCTCCACCCACAAGATGGATTTCCCAAGATGGATTTCCCATTTGTTCCATTATTCTACCACAGCTTCCTGCAGCTGTGAGGATCCCCACAGTGGGGCCTTTCTGTGGGCTGCAGGAGGTGAGGCCAGCCCCAGGACAGCACTGCTCCTGCTGCTTTCTTTGCCATCCTTACTGGAGTCAAGCCTGCCACCAGCTGCACTCCAGGGGAATTCTGGCTGTAAGGCAGCTCCCATCTCTTGGCAGCACCACCTATGTGCACCATCAAAGAGCAACTAATATTTTGGTCAATATCTTCCTTTTCAAACACTGGTAGAAAGCAATGGCTTTAAGTTTGCTAGCTGGAGTTAACAGAAGCCCTCCTTGACACAGGTACTCATTCTCACGAGCTCAGAGTGCTTCAGCTGTTCTGTTTTCCACATCACAATCATCTCATATATTAAAAGAATGGTACTTAACTGTAAGAGAACAGATAGAAGAATGAAGATGTATTAGGACATTTCAGAAATTTGCTGTACTGATAAGGTTTCCTTTAGGAGACTTCCCACAAAGACTGGAGGTTTCCACAAGGGTCTGCATTTGCACTTTGTCCAGTGCTGCTTATTGCCCTCACTACTTCTAGAGACTGGTCTAGGAAAATGTTAGGCAAAAATCCAATTGAAACAAAGTAACCTTTGTAAAGTAAAAATCATATAGATTAATAAAGGGGCTAGAGCACAGCTTATTTCTTTATTTTGGCAATTCTTCCTATACAACTCCTTCCAACCCCCAACAGCTGGAAGACTGGGTTTTTATTCTGTTTTCTGATACATCCTGCAGACGACAGTAAATCCACTTTATCCGTTTGCAAAATCACTTGCTTTCCTTGCAACTGCTGTTAAAATTCAAGCTGATAATAAAACCATCCTTCTCAAGCAGACACACAGCATTCCTCAGCACATACCCCTCAAGTGCTAACTTCTGGTGCAAAATGGGATTACTAGGGAACAGAAGTTGGCAAATCTGGGTATATACTCACAACTTAGCCCAAAGTCATTCATAAGGACAATATTCTGTGTCTCACTGAAGGCATTTACTTATAGCTGTTCTTGTTTTCAATACTAGTTATTCCCTTCACAGGACAACTATTTTTGTTAGTGTTACTAAAAAAGAGTGCCACATAAATTTTGAGCAGCATCAATACTTATCAGCAATTCCCAAGGACTTGTTTAATTAATCCCCTAAAGCTTTTACAGTTACTGTATGAAGAGGAACACAAAAGCCACTTCCTTTTCTGTTATAAATTTCTCTTTAGTATTATTTATTCAAATTCTGATAACATGCCAAAATAATTGTGTATCATTGGGAAGAGGTAGGAATTAAAATAACAAGTATAAATGAAAAAAAGCAACTAATGATAAATACTTACTGTGCCTGTCTACTCATGGAGATAAGTCCTGAAAGATGGTGAGAACCCCATCCCCTTTTCCAGCAGAGCATGTAATTATCTTTTCACCCAGCTCATATTACCAACCAGTCTGGGCTGGAAGACCAGTTTATGATGTTATTGCTAACATAATAAAATCTTACACCTTTAGTAGAATGGAATGTATCTTAAGTCAAAATAATGGAAAAAATATTTAATTACCTCCAAAGTTAAAGAAAAAAGCTTTTTTATTTTTTTTAAGTGCATAAAACAGTTCACTATTAATGTCTAGATTTTAGTACTACCTTAACATGAGAACATCAGAACTTCATTTCATCCTCCTTTATCACTGTCATTTATTACTACCATTATTGGGGAGTGAAAGTAAGTAGATGTTCCCTATTTCTTCCCCTTTAAATTCAGAGTATTGTACCACTATTAATACCTAAATGTTTAAATTAGTCATAGTCATTTGATGACACAATTTACTGGAATCCTTCACTTCTTCTCTTTCCCTCTTTTATTCCATGTACATTACAGATGGTAACGTGGATGAAATCCAGATGTTATGTAAAACAGCTGCAAATATGTGCTTCTATTTAAGCCTCCAGTACTTTTACTCATATACAGAAAATGCTTATACACTCAATGTCTGTGACATCAGTTCACTGGATAAAAAAATTAAGTCAGCTGCTGCACCTTGTTAACTGAAGTCAAAAAGAACCCTCAGTCAAACTCAGTTCTTAAAGCTGAATACCAGTTTTCTTATCAACTTATTCAATGACAAAATATACTATTTAGTGTATCATTTTTTGTGCTTTTCCCCCCAATAAACTCACTATTTATCCCATTTTATTTTTTTTATTTTCATCCACATGTGCATAACAGCACCATATAAAAACTGATCACTTGTTCTCTTCCAAGGTTTGGCAAAGTTTTATCTAAATCTGCAGTTCTAGCACATTGAGGCAAATTAAAACTCTAATTTTTCTCCCAATTCTGTTGCTTTAACACAGAATCGTATTGTTTCTATTCATAAGATGCTTTTTAGGTAAATTAAGCAAGGAATTAATCACAGCAGAAAAATCAAACCAAAAACCCCCCAATAAAACTCCAGCACTAACACATGCATAGAATAACACCACATTAAGAACAGTTTAGAGAAAAAAAAACAAAAAAGAGGACATTCATGAATTTTTAGCCTCATGTAAATATCAGATTTGTGAAGTTCAAGGTAAAGTTATTAAATATCAATGTTTTTATACTGGTGAATGCATCAGCAAAAAAAGAAGGGCTATGGATAATCTCCATTTTTATGGATGCATGGAGAAACATAATGAAAAAGGATAAAGAAACTTTAATTGTTAGTCATTGTGCCAGACTGTTTCCCTAGACTGGCTTCTTTAACAAGGAAAGGAGAGAAAGCAACTAGAAAATATTTTCTGCCATTTACTATGCAGAACCCAATAAAATACTTTGGCCAAAGTAAGCTATATTCCTTTCATTTATTCATGCATGCATTCACAAAAACACCCTATGCACAATTGTAAATAATCATGTTTGTGAGGATGCCTGTGTATTCTCTGGCATGAGAAAAGCACACACCTCTGTTTAAATAGCTCAGGAAGGATCACTTACCTGCCTGCAGCACACAGCCCACAGATGAAGTTCTGAGAGAGATATCATGCTCAATACATACCTTGAATACAAGAGCTTATAACTTTGAACAACAAAGCATCTAGCTGCCCAAGTCTGTATCACCAATTCCCATTAATGCAGAGTGGTCTTGCAGAATTTTAGCATAAATATGCAGCACAGCCTGACAGAGCCGAAAGGAGCTGAATAATAATCAAGGCAAGGAACAGTAAACCAGTTGCCCTGTGTGAGGCCACAGAGAAGTTCTGAATCCTCAGAACAGGTCTAAGGTAAGTTTACAGGTAAATTTAATGAACAAACTGTCAAAACCTTTTCTAAAAATGCTGTCCTGCAGTATCCTTTTCCTGTATAAGTGACCAAAATCAGACAGTGCATTAAAGAAAACTTTGATAGGTCACTATCTCCTGATTATTGGGGATCTAAGACAAAAGGAACTCTTCCAATGAATAAAGATGAACAATGTGTGTCACAACAGAGAGAGCAGTGTAACAGCATTACCCTGACAGTGAAACAGCCAGGGCAGCAAACATCTACAACCATCTTTCCCATTTCCATATGTTGCCATGCAGTAGTTCTGTGCAAAAAACCCATAGATGTAATCTCTCTCAAGTTATTTCTTTTTTTTCCTTTGTCAGATCATATTTTTACTGCATTTTTGGGGGGGAGGTTGCAAAACCAGTAGATTGCAAAGGTTTTCCAATCAGAAAACCATTTCATGGGTATTGAGGGTGCTCAATTTTGTCACTGCAACAGCAAAACTGGGCACTGCTTAACAAGTACTGACTGACAACACATTTGGTTATAGACAGGTTTATTATTACTATTATTAGATTTTACACTGAAAGATAGGTGAGATTATCAAAATCGTCAGCTGCTTAGTTTTTGGAGCAATGGTTTATTGACTACTGTATTCAGAAAAAAATGTAGAAGTATGAAAATGTAACACAACATTCATAAAAATCTGAATACATAATTGTTCACCAGTTTGAACTGGGAAAAGCAACTTGCAATTTAATTCCATATAATCCTATGGTTTTTGATTCTTGGTTTTTTAGAACAAAATACCATTTTTACAAGACATAATTCAGTATCAACTGAAGTCAGTCACTGACAGTAGTGGTGCAACTTTTCAATACATGAATTTTTAATAAAAGGCCTTTTCCTGCCTGAACTATACTCTTTTATATCCCATTACTCATTCTTTCCATTTCCATAGGCAGGAATTAAAATTTCTTACTTAACAAAGATGAAGCTTTACTTTCTCCTTATTTTATTGTTTATGATTTACCTCTCCTTTCTATTTTGAAAAACGTTGAAGTGAATGGGATGGAAAAAAGCATCAGTCTGAAAAAAAAAGTCCCTGCTTTCTCTCTTTGGAGAAAAAAAATAATTTAGAAAATGCTTTCACCAAACACTTTTTATTCTTCCTTTAACTTCAAATGAATAAGAAAACAAGTACAAATCTTTTAATTGTTAAGTAATTAAAAATTTTTACAAGTTGAAACGTTTCTGGTTCGTAAGGCCACAGCTTTAAAATTTAGGCTTAAAACTAATTTTCTGTTTTACAGTTACATGTGCAAATTAAGCTTCATACATGGGAAGAAACCATGGAAATCACAGATATTCTCATTTAAGAATAGAAGCTAAAGGTTTTTTTAAAATTTAAATAAATTACACAGATGAAACGAGAGTTCTACTACCCTACTTTTAGCAAATTAACTCTATTTTCCAAAATAAGGCCTCCCTCAAGTAGCTTTCCATTGTTTTAGTAGATTCCTTTAAGCTACTTTCATCTCTCTTGAAAGATAAAAATCTAGTCAACAGCAGCATATAGATCAAAAAGCCTTTGCCTTCAAAGGCAAACAACTTCAAATTATAGCTCATAAAACAATAACACTCCAAGTTTTTTCACTGTGCTTTGTTTCAGAAAGGTGTTTTTAGGTATTCTTCCTACAAGTTCAACTTCTTTTCTCCTTCCACATAACTACCCTTATCACTGATAAGTCTAAAAATGCAGTGAAACCAAATTTCTGGGCCTTGGCAATATGAGGATGGAGGATTACTACACACATGCAAGTGTCCAGGTGTTTAATATTTCTTAATTTAAATCTCTGGGTGCTTCTGCAGCCACTAAGAACGTGCTGGGACTTCTTCTTGAACAGGCACAAAGATGAAACATTTCCATACCAGGTGTCTCCCTCCAGAAGGACATGTGTGTAATTAGGAAGCAGGCAAGCTAAACAAACTGTTTTTGCAGTTTGTTCTTGCAGCTGTCTTCATTCTCTTAATACAGCTGTGCAAGCCATGAAAAGTCTACATCATAATTAGCTACTATGTTTTCACTTTTCATCTCCTCTATAAAAGGCATATAATCAGTTACTTTATGCTGAAGGTTGTAATATACATCAGTGTAATTACTGCTATAGTATTTAAACAGAACTTAACGAGTGCTATTTAGTCAGAATCATAGTGGCACTTACAGTGTTAACTAATGGCTGCTGCTAGTGACAAATTACTCTCAGTAGATGCTTTATGCAGCAAATGCCATTTCTCTTTTGGCAGCGTTACTATCAGATAATGAGATTGTTTGTACTTTTTGGGTTTTGCTTTTTGCATTGTTATTAAATAACTCCCTGAAGAAAAACTCCTAAAATTTCAAGATTAATTATAGGATACTTGTGTCCTGTACTGATTTGGTGCTGTTCCTACGCTCTAACAAGGGTATTTTGGCAGGATTGTAACATCCTGCTGTAATCTAAATTGCTCTGTCAGGCTACAGGTAAAAATTAATAATTTTTGATAGCTATATTATATAAATACACTTCTTGAAAAAAGTCTGTTTAAAATATCTGAGAGCTTTTCCAGTCTAAATATTTATTCTCACTACTACTTTTGAGGTCTCCAATTTCTGTAGTCACACTCACAACTTTCACCAAGTTTTCATTGATGCACAGTCAGTTTCTGCCATCTCCTTGGGGATTACTCTCAGGCTAACACATTCTTCATAATTATTAAATCCAGCGGGATGTGCTCCTCAGGAATATCATACAGTCTGAATTAGCAAGATCTTCAAAGAAAAAAGGTCTTCAGAGTAAAACTGCTTTTTCATACTATATCTACCCCAAGCCCAGCATAAGTCTAACAAAATTAAATAGTGCTGTGTTCGCAAGGCTCACAAAAGGCAAGAGCCAACCTTTGTCTCACAGAAACCAAGTTGCAGTCAGGAACATTATTATGAGCACACTTGCCATCTGTACTCAAATGCTAATAGCGCAACTGGATTGACTGTATATGGACAGAAATGGTCTCAGAAAGATTTGGATTACAAAACAGATAAAATATAACAGATGTGCCCATCAGCAGGCAGGCTGGCATTCGCTCCACAGCAGCTGAAGCTTCCAAAAGTAAGCATACTGGAGTAATTCATCTCTTTCAAGCTTTCAAGTCACAAAAAGCACAAGTTCAAAAGTACCCTAAATATATAAGAGAAGGGAAAAAAATCCAGGCAAAAAAAGACAACTTGTTCCTTGAACCATGGATTGATTATAAACAAGCTCTAGCTCCAAGCCTTGTAGTATTGTTCTACTCTGGTTCCAGCCTCAGCCAACCCATTCTGCAATTCCTGAGTGTGCCTCAGCTCCCTGGTGAGCTGGGTAGAGCGGCTCCCTGCCCACAGGGACTCCAGGCACATCAGAAATGGGGGTAAAAGAGCAAACAGCACAGTGCAAACCTGCGACAAGCACTCTGGCACTGCCTACTCGACTCAAGTAGGGCTCAGCATTGCAATGCCCACAGTCCCCAGTACATCCATGCTGAGGAGCAGACTGGAGAGCAAAGCAGAGTGCTTGGAAGAGCTCTTCCCCATTGGGAGGGCACTGCCTAGGGCTTGCTAAGGGGGGTTATGATTGCACCCCTACTCTGGGTTTCTGCTTCAACTGAAGGTCAGCATTACACACTTCTAGCAGCATCAAAAGGCCACCTTCCTCATGGCAAACAGGATATGTTTGAAAATCCTGGGAAAATCTCTTCCGGCTAGGAACTGATCAGTTTCCTAAATCCCATGCAAGTTTGTTAAGGAAAAGGCAAGGGAACAGTCACCATCTCTTCTTGCAATCTTGTTGCTAAATTACCAAAGCCAGTGACAGATTTACACTAAAATTTTTTGACAGTATGTTCAGATGTTGTTCCACTTCCAAAGACTATAATTTATTGTGTATATCACCATGTTCAAGGGAGGGGGAAATTTAAAAATCCATCTTTTAATATTTGCCAAGCTTCTACCAGAGTGGCAGGCACATCTGACAGATTTATCCTACTTTACTACTTTTGGAAAAAAAATGCAACACATAGAAATAGTGTTTCCAAATCGAAAGACAGAATTTTGGAAGAATCCCAACTTTCTTCCACTCTACTGATTTGAAAATGACATAATGACCTGATGAAGTCAACTGTCAAATACTTCTGAGGCAGACTTCAGGAGCTCCAGATGGCATTATTCAGAAGTTCTTATAGCCCTCATTCTACCGGCTGGCTCAACAGCATTAAAAAATTGTTACTTTCCATATGAAATCCTTCTTGTGACCACAGTAATATTTCCACAACAACAAGCATACATGCCTAGAGATGACATAAGGCAGATTAGATTTTGTCTAATATGTCTCCAGCCTTCAAATAAAGTTGATATGCCATTAGATGGCATTATTAGTTAGTATAAAAATTAATATCGTATCTATATTAAAATTCTAAACAAGTACCCAAGTGAAAATCAGATGTTGCAGATTATATGCATTCCAATCTTGTCTTGTCAGTTCCAACTGTGGAAAATTCAAGTTCTCAGATGATTCAGGTTAATGCCAGCATTTCTTCTAGTTTTATGTAAGGACAATTTATTATACCTCTACAAAGGATTCTCCAAAGAATCAGAAATACCATCTGGAGAGGACCAGAATGTCAGAGTCTGAAGTCAGGATTCAAGTACTGTGGAAATTGCCATTAAAATCAGCACAGGTCTCAGTTTTCAACAGATCAGGACATAACCAAATTGCTATTAAGATCTTATGTAAAGGAGGCACTTTTAAAGGTTTTCTTCTCTCTTCTCGATACCAAATGAAATACCAGCATAATTCACTTTGCTGGAAGAGAAACTAGGCTGGCAGAATGAATGTGAGGTAAAAGATTCAGCACTTGATTTTATGGGTTTTCTTTGAGGTCTGGTCATTTACTTAGAAAAGAAGTTTAAGACTAAGAGCTAATCATACTGTTGGCTACTACTACTACTCAAACCCAAGGACTGATGTCCTGCTAGAAATTATCTTGGAGAATCAATACATAAATATACAGAATAAGAATGCAAGTGATTTACAAAAGTAATGAAGTAGCAGTTACTTTTAAATGTACCCGTTATGCAAAAAGAAAGGCTAATGAAATAGTTCACCTCCTATTCCTCTTTCTCTTTTCCCCCTTCAACTTGAGTGAAAATTTTACTTTGACCTTTCAGCAATGCTAGTCTCATTGCTACAAAATCTGTTGATCTTTCTTCAACATGCCTAACTTTTCTTTGCTCAGATCTCGAGCGGCCATTTGTGAAACAGGGCAGATCAACAGTAAAGATGAGAATTAGCAAGCTATCTGAACAACATGAAAATATCTTCTAGCATATGGTCTCCAGGAGGCTGCACATGAACAAAATTGCCATTTCCCAGAGGGGCGAGCAGTATACAAGGCAGACTGCACTTCCATCAGCAGCCCAACATCAGAGCCTTCCGAGGAAAATCAGAGGTGTAACCACTCCACTACAAGACAACGACGGCAAGGAGACCAAAACACAACAGAGAGCCATTTGACCAAAAATATTCCCGGAAATATTTCACTTATTCATATGAAATATCCATCAATGCCTTTGAAAGGCACTGAAATAAATTAATACTGAAGGCATGCAGCAGCTGGGGAAGTCTGGTATTTAGTAAGGGATCCTCATTTGCAGGTCTTATTTCTCCAAAGTCAGCATAAACAAAAAGAGACGCAAGTCTTTGTTCTTTGAAGATTATTCCATGCTCTAATTTCAATCATTCTGAAACAAGAAAACACCGTTGCAATGCCTTGGTATGTTAATGGTGACCTTAATAAGGTATTTATGTGAACTGTAAATTTACAAATCCTTCAAAACAAACAAAAATCCACATCAATGAGACATATTTCTTCCTGCAAAACAGCTTGTTATTTACAACCTCAATATTGAAAACTTTTATTCATGTGCACAATGTTAAAGACTGCAGTTAGTACTACAAAAACCAGTGAAACCATGCAAGCAAATTTAGATCTTCACAAAAAGCAGGTACATAAATGAATGAAGTGGTTTGAATGGAAATTTTTGTTGTGATAGAATTTTTGTAGAAACTTTTATTTTTTATTATTTTTAGATTACATTTATAGGAGGGCCTTAGGTCAGATGTGGTTTCCCCAAAGACTAATAACTGGTAAAATGCAGAAAATAAAGGGAGGGTATTTGGCGGGTTTGGGAGAGATATTTTGTTATTTGTTTGGGGTTTCTTTCTTGCTTGTTTTTTAATTTAGAGATGACCATTTGGTCCCTCAAGAAACAGCGCTGAAACTACCTTTGCTGGTCTATTAGTGAATTTTTTTATGCAGACCAGGACAGGCAGGAGCAGCCATTGATAAGGTGGTGGCTCTGGAAGGTCCTGGGCATTGTGGTGGGCAGCAAAAATGAACAAGTGAGGTTCCTTGCAGCAACAAGTGCTCCTGTATTTTCAGCAAATGATGCAGGAGGAAAGACTTGGAGAAAAAAAGACAAAGCGTGCATCCCATAGCAGTCTTCCACAACCTAAATGAGGATCATAGAGGTGTTTCGGACACAAATAACAGGACAAAAGCCAGTGGCGGCCAGCCACAGAAGGACAAGATTTGGCTGAACATGGGAACAATGAGGGTTTGCAGAAAGCTGTCCAGCATTGGGACAGCTACCCACGAAGGCTGTGAATCTTCATCCTCAGAGACTGCGAAAATTCAGCTGCATAAGGCCCTGAGCTACCTCATCTAGCCTTCCCTTGCTGAAAGAAGGAGGCTGGCCCTGCAGAGTTCCCCTGCTAAAATGTCAGAATAACTGGCACGGAATAGTTTCATTATGCTTCAGTGAAGCTGGAACACAGTCAAATTGCAAGACCAAAGACTACAAATGAACTTGTTAAATCTATTATATAGTGATTTCCTTAAACTCCAAATACTCCAAGCAAAGAACCTCAAGCATGATCACATTTGAAGTCTGTTTTTGATATACATTGTGCAGCACATCTGCATGCTGATGCAGGTTGGCCCCTGACAAACTCAGTGCTCCAGACAGAGGGACAAAGACTGCAACTGTGGACAGTCACACCAGATATTTCTCATGTACTCCTTTAACTACCTGGAACACTGAGGGCAAGCCAGAACACAAAAATAACCTTAGAAATATTATTTTTGCATGTGTTCAGAACTACCAAGAAAGATATATTTAAGATTAACATAGAGCTTATAGAGCTTGACATTACTCCTGAGAACTTTAAAATGGTTTCAACTTCAAATGATATAATTGCTTCACAGAACATAATTCAACAAAAAGCAGAACTGCTTGATAAGTTTTATGCTACCTTAAAACACCAAGATAACTACTTCTCTACAAAGAGAAAACATTTTTTAACAAATGATTCTAAACTCTACAGGAAATTCAAGTAGTGAACCCCAAAAGCCAAACTAGCCCAAAAGATCATGCTCCATGGATACAAATTACTCTATCCTTATCAGCAATAGTAAGTTGGAATTGCTGCGTATAAACAGAAAATACATGCTTATGTATTAATGTATGCACTAGCAACTATCAAATGCAATTTCTCTCCAGGAACATAGACTCCAACTTCTCATTCTACAGGCAGCCTGAGCAGAAGAGAAAGTAAAACATTTTCTGATGTATGAAACAACATTATTTACATTAAAAAAAAACAAACCTCACAGCTTGTGCCCATACTAAAGGCATTCTGCTGGAATTATTATGTGTTCATGATAAAAATTTTAAGTCTTTAATAAAAACTGTAGTTATCATAAAAACTTATGTCTAGTTTTGAAAACAAAAAATCCACAACTTTATTTGGGAAAAAGCAATAATAAAAAAAAAGAGCAAACAAAAAATTTAGGAACACTTTCTTTCAAAAATTCAAACTAAATTCTCTCTCCCTCTCTGTTTTAGAACTCTAAGCAACGATAAATTTTTTCACGTTTTGGAACTAAATTACAGATAGGAAGCTGCTTCTTCTTCTTCTTCTTTTTCTTCTGATAGACAGAGAGACAGACAGATAGATAGATAAGTAACTATACCTGTCTTCCTAATAAGAAAATCAGACACTGCTTATGCTATGTGAAAGACAGTGGAATGTGATTTTCTGCATTAATAGCATTTTGCTTAATGCTTGGCGCCTTTAATTTCGCACAAACAGGATTTACAATAGGACCAAATACTGAAAAAGGTAGAAAGAAATGCAACAGAAAGAAAACTTTTAAATCTGCAACTACAAGAGAGTTCTTCCCATTTAAGATATTTCATGCAACAACTTGCAGGAATGTCCTGCAAGATAATCTGGAAAGTTCTCTGGAATAGTAAAGAAACAGACATAACAATTATTATTGAAAACGCAATAGCTTTCAAATCTGCTTCAGAAACAGAGCTAGATAGAAAAACAAACACAGAGCAGTGAAAGAAGAGTAAAACACTGACTAGTGAAAGTAGAGTAAGAAAATGCTTCCCATGGAATTTCACCTTTTAAAGCTCTCGAATACATTTCTGGAATTTCACACACAGACTTTGCTATGAACATTAAATACAAAAGTGAACAGAAGCTTTATGATTAAACCTCACAGAATCTTCAATTAACCAACATTCTGTGATTCAGAATTGTGACCAGTTCTGCCAAACAACACACTCATCAGTGTCAAAGTTATCTTGAAAAAGTGCCAAAAAGACATCCTTTAAGAATACAATGCTTTCTCTGAAAAGTATAGATCTACTGCAAGTTGCAAGAAATAGGTGTTCCTTGAACCACCAATGTTTCTTGAACTTACCTTCACTGTGTCATTCCATTTGTCTTATTTCCTCCAATTACAGATACAGTCTCTAATTTTACACCTACCACCACAAACATTTACAGGCAGCAATTGTCACAACATGATAAATTCTAAAGTAATTGTGCACTGCCAAAAACTTTATGACTCTCTAGGCAATATTAGGAAAGATCAATAAATGAGTGATCACGAGACTTATCAAAGGCGCAGAAAACACATAGAATTGGGTTGGAGAAAGATGAAAATGGCTATAATAATATTGAGCAACAAAGATTCTCTTTGCTAATTCAGAGGACTTTATGTTGATGGTGGCTGGGGAAGTCCTTGAGATTGGCCATATTGAACTAAATCCTGTGCAATCCCAACCAGAAATTCTATCCCTCTTTGGACTCATCTCTTTTCCTACACAATGCCCAGCTATGTATGGCAGTAAAGCAGATTTATAGAATAAAAACAAACTGCTATTACTTCTTCCTGACTCTTGTTTTCTTCTGATTATCTTCTGAAAGCCTTGTAATAGAGCCAAAGGTAATTTATAGCCAAATTTAAATGAAGTGAATAACAAGTAACTGCAAAGTATTAGATTTCTTTACATGGTAGCATTCCAAAGAGTAGACAAAATAAGTTGGCCTAGGGAGGCAGCAATAGTAAATTATGCTTCATTAAACACTTGAAGGCTTTAATTCTGGTCAATAAGCTTTTGTTAAATTTCTGCTTGCTTGAAATTAAAATGGTCATAAAAAAGGAAAAGTGAGGTATCTTTAAAGGATTATAGCAGGAAGGCCTCTGTTGTCCCACTGACATTCACAGCATTATACTTTATTAGTGAAAGGGTTGAGAAAAGTGATGGAAAGGCCAGTTTTGCAACAGTACAAACTATAGAGCTCTTCAAACTGGCATTCGGTGGGATAACCAAAGGAGGATTATGATTCTCCCTTTGAGAATGCTTCCCCAAAACTCTTGCTGTGATCATTGTTCCTGGCATCAGAACAGCAAAAAAAACCCAAAAAACAAACAAACAAACAAAACAAAAACAAAACAAAAAAAGAAAACACAAAATGAAAATTAAAAAGAGCCAAAACAAAAAACCAAAACCACAAAACAAAAGCATTTCCACCAAATTTTATGCTATGAATGACTGGAGAGGTGGACCTGCCAACACATCCATATAGTCTAAAAAAACGTCCACATTCTCCACTTTTTCATGCATATGTATTGTAAACACAGGAATTTGCATAATCAGCACTCAGCCATTCTCACTTAAGGTAAACACGAAGTTTCAAGGACATTTACTCCTGCACTCACCCTTTACAGCATTACCATTTGCTATTCCACAAGTGAGACTTGTTACATTAATACATATTTTCACTAGCATCACTTTCCTTCCCAATGAGCCACAAAAAATATTCACTTATATCTTCATGTGTGACCAGACTGACAAATAAGACTGGAGAAGCACACACACAAGAGAAAACAAAAAGAACCAAAAAAAAACCAAGCAAAAAAAGCAAAATAACAACTCAACAACATAAACACGAAGAATGCTTTTTTTCCTCCTAAGGGCCACAGTAGGTCAGTCACTTGTGAGCTTGAAGTGACACAAATTTTGCAGAGCAGCCCAGGCACACGAATACCCACAGGAACATCAAACTGGCACTAAGAGCATGGCAAGGTTTGTGTCCTTCAAGTATTTCCATTTCCTTAGGATAAGACTGGCATGTAAAATGGACAGGTTTCTGTTATAGCACAAGGTTCGCAGAAAAAGGTGAGTGAGGAGAGGTCCAATCACTGAGCAACTGCAGGTAGTATGCTCAAAAAAACAACACAATTCTTTACAAAAATGGCTAACCTGTAACATCTTTGCAAGAGAGTACTGTGGGTGCTGAAAATATACACAGAGTGAAGCAGACTGAAGGCTGGACATGCTACCAGAACAAAAGTTCACTATGCACAGAAACTGCCTCTGTTTCATGAGCTACAGCCTGGGAAAGAATACATAGTTTGTGCTTATTCTCTTTCATATTTACCAATCTGCTTACCTTTAGTCATTTCTCAGACAGTGCACATACAGGCCTCTGAACATGCCTATGCTCATGTTTTTTAAAAAAGGAAGTTATGCACATATTTGCAGATTTTTCTTTTGATTTCTTTCAGTATTTCATTTCCCAATAATGAAAAAAAATTGTCCTGTGTGACAGACTAATGTAATGGATAAGAATGGTATTTATTTCTTACACTGTTAATTACTTTAGATTAAATTGCATTTAAAGAGTGCCTTATCCTTATTCAGTAAAATTTGTCACAATAACATGGAGAGATTCGGAAAAATAAAAATTTGGTTAATAAACAGTGTCTTCTAAATTGCATAACTGTTAGAGTCATTTAATCATATTGCAGCTCCTCCAATGCACAAAAATCAGTCTAGTCTAGAATTACCAAAATGTCTCATTTGCCCAACTTGTGCATTATTTTTCTTTTTTTTTTAAAGCAACTATAGAATCATAGATAAATTTGAGTTAGAAGGGGCCTCCAAAATCATCTAGTTCCAGCTGCTCTGCCATGGGCAGAGATACCTTCCACTAGACCAGGTGGCTCAGAGTCCCATCCAGCCTGGCCTTGAACACAGAGGGATGGGGCAGCCACAGCTACTCTGAGGAACCTGTTTCAGTGCCTCAACATTCACAGCAAATAATTTCTCCCTTATACCTAATCTAAATCTACTCTCAGTTTAAAGCTATTCCCCCTTGCCCTATCATTACACACCCTTGTGAAAAGTCCCTCTCCAGCTTTCTTGGAGGCTCCCTTCAGGCACTGAAAGGCTGCAATAAGGTCACCCTGGAGCCTTTCTCTTCTCCAGGCTGAACAGCCCCAGCTCTCTCAGTCTGTCTCCACAGAGGAGAGGTGCTCCCAGCCCTCTGATCACCTGATCCTTTGGACTCACTCTGACAGATCCATGTTCTTCTGGTGCTGAGGACTCCAGAGCTGGATACATTACTCCAGGTGGGAAGTGAACAAAAAATGCAGTAAAGTAACTTAAATGTTTAAAACACAACAAAATACAATGTTGCTATCAATAATAAACCAAAAATTTATGATACTCTGCAGCTTAGCCTACCAAACCTGTATAATCAGACACTCTTCAACACTTCAAAAGAGTATTTTGGAAGAAATACCTTTCAATATAAGCTTCCTAATGTGGACATTGCATGAAGAGGGCTCATCCCTCATACTTGGATGAATACTCCTAATAGTAGGAAATCCTGGTAAAATATGAGTGTCAGGACCACCTGTTCTTCCAGGCTTCTTCCTTTCAGGAAGAAATAAGGTACCTTGCATATAACGCTGCCTCATATGCCAAAAGCAGGCATCCATCTATTGCTAAATTTTATATAGGATACAATTCATAGAAGGTCAAGGAGCTAGATTTTTCTTTGGGTGAGAAATGAGATCAGGAACATTTTCTTTGGTCCTATTTTTACCCAGGCAGGCCAGATATCGTGCCTGCTCCTTTTCAGATTGATGAAAATAACTAACCGCATTTTTTTTTTATGCCTACGATGAAAAAAACCACATTACTTAACCACAAAAACACATTCAGTGTTGACAAGATATTGAGATACAATGTACAAATAAATTGCAATACACTTGACTGGCTTTCTTCACTGACATTTACCTGCCATATATGAAAAGGGTCTAAAAACCAACTTGAGAAATTGTAGGCTAAGAAACATCTGTTTAAAGAACCACTTTATTTTTAGCCTATTAATTTTAGGCAGCTGTCCCCAAATCAATATTTATAGTATTTTTAACCAAGAATTGTTTAAAATAAATTATTTTATTCAAAACTTATTAAAAATAAATCCCACAGGCTTGCAATCTCTGCAGTTTTATTACAGCAGCACCAAGCATTGATAGCAATGTGAGGAATGCAGGTGTTGAAGAAGAGAGCAGATGGAAATACAACCCTCCAGAGTTTGCCTCAAATTTATTTCAAGCTTTGAAGATAAGAGTATTTCATTTCTCCTCCAAATGGGGGAAGGGGGATAACAAACAATCTTAACTCTTCTCTTTCAACAAGTGTTTGACTAATAGGGGTAGTGGTCTCCTGTGCAAATAATATTTGAGCCTGGGTTCAAAGTATTCTCAGGAATACACGGGCTCCTTTTAAAAACAACAGACTAGGTCTGCTATGTAATTAAGCTCACAGAGCCCTGTAATAATTTCTCAGAAGGGCAAACTAGCCCATGCAGAAAAGTCCTGGTCCTTAGATTCCTGGATAATGTTGTACAGGAAAGAAAAAAAGTCCCTGCAACTCTACTGAAGTGCACCATACATTTGCATCACCTTAAAACAAAACAAAGACCCCCAAAACTTTTCTGCCATCCTACTACACTTAACTCTGCCAACATGCATGGGCTGTGCTTTCTCAGTTTTAATTTTCTCCTTAAAAGGAGATTTTGCCTCAAAGAACATTATCTCCACATCCCAAGAAGTCATAGAAACCAGAGCAAAATGCTATTTTGGATGTTAATCTATTACTTTACTTTCTAATTTAAACAGTTATAGCACCAAGTTCAGATTTGGTTTACACGCATCAGATGCTATTAAACATAAATATCTAAACATCCAACAAGGATTGTCATGTCATTTTCAAATGTATCAGGCCTGTGCACACTGACCACAAACAGCCATTCTTAGCCTAAACTACTCAAGTCCTTCTTTCCAATGTAGCAATGACTATATTACCACAGTCTCTTTGAACAGCAAGCTCATCCATCTAGGATACTTCTAATTAGAGGACAAAACTAAACTGCTGTCTAAATTTAACAAGGAAGGCCAGAGCTGGGGATCATAATTCAGGTCTCAAGGGCATTCCAGTCATGTCCACTGCCTCTAGCCAGAACCCACAACTCTCACATCCTCCAGCTAAATCAGCAACACAGTTTTAGTAAGCTCTGTCTCCTCTGTCTGCAAGGCGCCATTCTTCAGAAAAACTGTTCTCTTTAGCTCTAAGACAAGCAATAGAAAGTCAAGTCACTAGACATCTTACCTGCAATTTTACTCATCATCCCAAAAAAGTCTGTAAATTCCCAAGAGAATCCCTGCAGAAGGAATTCTCAAGAAGTGTGATTTGTTCAACACATCACATAAACACATATAATTCAGAAAACATTGAATGTCAAGCATTGTGTTTCCATCCACACACCCTTCATCCTCAGGTACAGCAAAATATGAGTGGAACTTTAAAAAACTTTGTCACCAAAGAAAAGAAAAAAAACAAAAACAATTAGTGGCAATCCCTGCATTTTACTTTAGATAATTTGCAACCTACCTAAAAGGCAGAATTTCTCAGAAACATTTGTTAGTGGCTATATACTAAAATAATGAGCATATGCCCCATCAGCAGAATTTGTGAAAAACAACTGTTAAGAACTGTGGCCTAACTGCCCCTGTATCACTCACTGCATATCAGACAAGGTTTTACATAAAAAGAAAAAAAGAATTTATATCACAGAGCTTTCCCAAACAAGAGATAAAGAGCATATCTGCAAAACATTTAGGTTACAACAAAAACCAAATATACTTGAAAAAGACTGACTGCTTGAGTCAGGCAGGGCACTTGAAACATGGTTGTTACAGACAAATCAAAGAACAAAAAAACAGTCTCACCAGAACATTTAGAGTTGAATTATCCATTTTGAACTAGGGACCATCACAAAGTCCTCAAAGAGTAAAAATTTTCTTACACTTTTTTGTTTGTCTTACCTTTATTTTTCAAAATACTTTTGCAAAATTCTACATATTCTAAAATAGAAGGAACCGTTCACAATAACCCAGGTTTTGCCCAAATAGCAGGCAATTGGAAATGATAAGAAGAAAGGTAAATTTCTTAAACTGAGTTGGATTATAATTAGACATGGTGAGTAGTTGTGAGAAAAATATTAGAAAGACAGATTGTTTTATAGTTATTAAAGCCTGAGAGGAGGACAAAGGTTGTTCTTTGAAGTTTTAGGGAGGCAGGTATCATTTCAACGTTGATTTCAATAACTCCTGCTTTGCAATTAGAAGTCATATTTCTTACAAATCAGTCTTAGTGTGTTTAAGCATTTTACTGATAAAAGGTAGGATAACCTGAAATCGTTCAAATTAAATTTGAATGGCCCACTGAACCTTTAATGATGTCTAATCCCTTCCTTTCTGAGATTGTGGATGTATTTCCAAAAGGCTGTTGAAAAGACTATCTTCAAATAAGCCTGAGAAGCTTCTTAAGTTTCAAAGAGATTCAGAACAAGAGAGTAAGCAGATCCAATGTACAACCAGTAAAAACTGGAGTGAATAAACCTACTTGAAGCTGATATAAAACACAATAAATTATGCAATGAATATTAAACAGTATGGTTTACATACATTATTTAAATAATTATTTCACAACATTTTCCCCTGCAACATCTTTAAATTATTAATTAGTATTACCAGAATCTGAACATCTGGTGTAAGTATTAAAAATGGGTTTGGATTGCAAACCTTTGGAACACTTTTGCTGATTTTGCTGACTACTATGTGAAATAGTCACCAAACCCTCCTAGTTCTAGTCACAACTATCTTTGCATTAGTTATTAACCAGCTTGTTTAGAAAACTTCACACTCCAAAAATAGAGAACCATTAACTTGTAGATAGATTTGAACCCATGTTTGTGCTTGTATATGTAGCATAAGCAATAAGCTAAATACAGCTTTAACGGCAAAAAAAGTTTTCCACCAGTTAACAGCTCATGACACTAAAAAGCACACAACTAAATTGATCCATATGTGATATGTATTTTACTACTTAGTAATGTTACATGATAGCATCCAAGAAACTCCTGTTTTAATGTTCTTGTAGAGGCATTTAAAGGTAACATTGCTCAAAAGAGGAAAATACTGTTATTCCCTGTGCATATTTGGGTGCTGAAATAATAAACACAAGAGAATATATTCCAAGTGACCAGGAACTCAACTCAGCTATAACAGTCTAAATATTGATGGTTGCTATTATAGGCATAGACCTTGCAATGAAGTTTCCTCTTGCAATGAAGTTTCCTACAAAGGAATCTTCACTAGGATACTGACATAAATCCCTTTGCTGAAAGCTTCAGCTTACTTAAAAGACAGTAAAAGAATCATCTTATATTTAAGGTAAGCAAATTCTAATTCATACCTACCTACCTTACTTTTTATGCTACCTATATTACCTAATTCACTCTTTTTTAAAGATCTATGCTTTTAATAGCTGTATATAATGCAATACATGCAATAATGAATATATTTATAATTTTATTTTTTGCTATGGGTAAAATGGATAATCCTAGTCAGATTTTAAACAATTTATCCTATGACTTTTAAAAATGTTTTTGCGCAAATCAGCTCAGTTACCGCTGAACTTTCACAAGATAAATATATTCTTGAGATTTCAAACATTGCTAAAATCATCTTACAGGCTAAAAAATGGGATTGTCAGTAGCCACTTCCTCTAGGGGCATATATTAGCATAATTTTAGCATCATTACATTCAATAAGCAGTTCAAGTACACCCTACATTTGGTTCAGTGCCACATGGAGAAAGGTTGGATGTACATCAATATATTCTCCTTGCTGCCAGTTTCCCTTGCAAAGACAATGTCCAGCTTGCTCAGATCGTGCCTAGTCCCAGCACTATCAGCTGGCAACTACAGAAACTGCAGCAACCACTACAACAGGTAAATATTACATCACTCTTGTGAAAATATGATGACTTATCATCAAACAGGGATGAATACCAAAAGCAGAAGTGCAGTATTATGTATTTTCTAACTAACATTCAGAGTGACACGAGTTTAAATTAAAAAAATAATTGTAATTCTTTAGTGCCCTAGGGACAAAGGCCTCTACAGACATGATTTTTATTACTAGGAAAGCTAGGTTGGTTTTTGAGATATGGTGTCTGCTGCTGCTAATTTCTTCTTCTTCTTTTTTTTTTTTTTTTTTTTTGATATATAAAATTCTTAATATTCTTATAGCATCTTATATTCTATAGCATCTTTTACTAGACTCTAAAGGGATGCTTAAACAGATGCTCAGCTTCCTGTGCTGATTACACTGTACATGCAAATACCATTCTGAAGTGAAGTGGAACATATATCTTCAACCCATCACTTGACAGCCTCAGTTCTTCCCAGGTCCATTCAGCAAACTAGTAGGACAATTTGCCACTTTTCAAGCTTCTCTACACTGACAGCATGAACTACATTTGTTTAAGAGCTCTCAAGTTCTCTAGGCCTTTTTAAATAGCTATAGGTTATTCTGCAGATTTAGAAGGTGAAGTGTCAAGTATTAATACATCATTACATTTTGAGATAAAGACAACTGAACTTTTTCCTCTGCAAGGGGCAGAACAGTTGCCCTCCTATTTCTTTTCAGGCAAAATGGAAACAAGGAGAAAAAGCAGGAGAAGTAAAGCATGTGCAGTTGCAAATTTCTCCAGTAAATAGATTTTCCACTTCACTCAGAAAACTAACACATAATTTCAAGCATTTTTTCCAAAGTGCATTTTATTCCTCATAAAAATGTCTTCTATTTTTTCTTCCAGTCTGTCTAGCTACCATTTCTTCTCACATCCACCTAAATAAATTTCCTTTTTCCCTAGAATTGAAGCAATTTCAATTGTTTTAAGGTTTATTACATTTGCTGTAGCTTAGCTTAGCTAAAATACACATATTCAGTTCATAATTTGCTATAAATAACTCTGCAACTTTCCTTTGAGGTTTATCCAAGTCATAACAGTGTTTAACTCCAAAACCAAGTTAACTGGAGTCCCATACTTTAGACGAGGTAAGTTAGAACTGCCCAGCATCTCTGGAAGTTGTAAAAGTTTTTCTTTGCTACCATATGACTTCAAAGTCCTCTCTGACACCACTGTTTTCACTAGTTCTTCCTTGGATTTAATTTTTATGTTCCGATGCTATCAAAGCAATGTTTTCATCTTCTGTTTTTGTTTCTTGGTTCTTCGCTGTCAGGTACTCAATTTTTCTTTATCTGTCTATGAAAAAATATTCAGAGAAATCCTTCACTTTTGATTCCACTGTAAATATTGCATTTGTGGTCTTCACAGTTTGCAGCAGACATTTTCCATCTCTTTTTCTGATAACATACCAGGAAACCATAATGCAATCTTACTACTGGACTTCAGCCTTACCCTTCTCAGACCTAAGTGAACTGAAAACAGCACTTCTGAATTTGAATTGCCTCCTAATTCAATATTGCATATAGTAAACTCAGCAGCAAATATCTACTCTATTTTGTTATGTGTGTATTCACCTCCTCTGTACTCTTCATCTCCCTCTAGTCTTCTAAAGGAATTTCAGAGACCAAGAAAACCCAAAATAAACAAAAAAAAATCGAGTGGCTTTAAAGATAGTTTGATTGTTTTATCAAAAAAGATTGTGCAATTTAAAAAAAGAACAAGCTAAGGCATCAAATTCCTTACTTCTATAAAAATAAGCTACTTTTTAACCACTAAAATTTACAGTGGTAGAATATTCAACATAGAGACACAGAACATCCCATCACAGAGACAGTGAGAAGCTGTCTGACTTAAAATACTTTTTGTACTGCCCTACACCACAATGAGAGTTCTAAATCCATCCCAAAAATCATCATGGATAATTCCTGCCTCAAATAAGCTTCAATTTAAGGCAGAGGCTCTGAGACTTTATGTGGACACTGCACATTTAAAACTCAAGAATCTACAACACATACAAGAAAAAGAACATGTTTTCTTTTTTTTGCCCTATTTGTATTCTTTCTTCCAGTCCACTACCTAAAATGAATTGAAACTTTTCAGGAGTATAGACTTGCAGGGTTGTTTGACTTCCATTATAGACCCACTGCAAAATAAAATGAAGATGCACACAGTGTGGCATTAGGACTGAGAAATACTTCAATGCTCACAGTTTTAAAACTGTGTATTTAAAATAACTGGTTGTGACACTTAGCTAGACACTATGGTCTAGTTTACAAGATGGTGGCCAGTCAAGGACTTAATGTTAGAGTTTTTTTCCAAACTATATGATTCCATGATTCTTTTTACACAAAAGAAGCGTACACAGAATTTCTTGCTATATATATTGTATTAACATATAGCAACAATGTGACACCCTTAATAAGAATTTCTGCTTTGAAAGAAGAAGTCATCCTATGAAAAAATAATAACTTCTCTTAAGGAAGACTTTAGATATAATATACATACACATACATACACACACACACACACATATATATATAAAATCTTCCAAATCCTTCTTTTGCATATAAATGCTTCAGCAAAATGTTTTGCCCTAGATGATTAGTTTACATTAGATGAACCTTGGAGTCATTCAAGACTAAAAACATATGTGAATGTTACTCTGAGGTAACATTTTGCCATAATCCAAACTTTGAAGATACAATCTTTAATACCTCAGAAATTTGCTCACGACTCCATATTACTTCAACTACAGTAAAGTATTACTTCATTATCAACTGTCCTACTGTTGTTACTTTAGTAATCTCTAAACTGTGGACCTAACCCACACCAACAGAAATGATTTTTTCTGAGAGAAGCTGGTGGGAGCACAGTTTCCCAGTATCCCATGTTCCTGGAGATGTCAAAAAAATACAGATTAATTCAAATGTTTTCAAAAAACAGCTGTGCCTCAAACAGCCATTAAAGGAAGGAAGCTTAAGTTTGCAATGTCACACAATGCAAACTACACACGCACATTTCCCCCACACACCAGGTATATCTAGCAAAAATACAGATACGTCAGAATGGCAGGTTGTCTGCATTAGGGGAACTTTTACAGAAACATTCCAATGCCCAAAAGCTACATTTTCTTACTACTGAAAATAATTGGTTTGTCCTTGACATTCTGAGGAAGTTGTAAACTGTATTCTGTTTCAGATATCTGTGTTATACAGAAAATCTCTATGTATGTATCACAACACAGAGTAAATAACATTGTTTAAAAGTCTTAAAGAATAATATAATAATAATTTAACTGAAGTACATGTCAAATCAGTCCTAGTTCTTGATTGGTATTTCATTTCTGAAAAAGGCTCTAAACAAAGGAGAAAAAGCAGGCTTAATTATATTTGTAATATGAAGATATTGAAATATTATGCAATGTCTAAAATGCCTTTTTTAGCACAGCAGTCTATTCCACCTTCTCAAAATGAGCCCTGAAATTGGGCTGCTTTGCAGTATAGCGACATATCTACTTTTTCAGATTAAACATTTTGACCTACAGTAACCACAGGTTAAATTGAATGACACTGAACTATTTCAATCAATTGCAATTTTATCCTAAGCATCCTAGTTTACCCCCTATTTTGCCCTTCCCAAGAAGGTGTATTTATCATCTTCTGCATCTGTGCTTCTTAATCTCTCATTTCTTTCATTTTGCCATTCCTCCACAGAAAAAGAACTAAAATCTCTTTTCTCATACTCCCTGATTTATTCTTACATTCCTTTCCATATCAGTTTCTCACATATTCCCCACCTATCTATATCCTTAAATACAGGAAGTCATAGGACCAAACTCAACCACCAATGTACCACTGGCTAACACATTCTTATCTAGAAATTTTTCCGGCTGTGAATTCAGCCTAATTCGTTTTAGGCACTTTGGGATTCAGAATCAAACCTCTAGTAAGGAACCTCATAAAATTCTTCAAGTGACTATGCTACTGTGCACCAAAATTGCCCAATACCTTACTTGAGAAAAGTAATTTATGGGGTGAAGAGGTGAATGTCTTTTTTTTTTTTTTAAAACTTTCATTTAGCAGAGCAAAGAGACAAAGATATCATCCAAAACCTGTGCTACTGGCTATTGGAAAAGAGTAATGAGCAGCTGGAATAAGGATGGATGAAAATACAGTGTGATGAAGAAACGGAACACCTTATTTTGTAGCTTAACACTGGACTTGTGACCAGGCTAAAGAGGAACACCACAGAACCTCACTGAAGCAGAGTGAGAGAATCCTCTGTTTGCAGGAGGAGAACACAGAGCTGGAGCTTAACTGAAATGTCTATCTACAAAACTTCAGATTTATGCAGAGATTAAATTCATTACTTCAGAGCACTCAACCAGTGCTTCTCCACAGGGGGCTTGGTACTAAGATGTACGTGGTGGGTCTCTGCTGTGGAAACAGCTGATTACAATACTGGGGTCAAAGTCGTCACCTCCAACACACTGAGAGCTGAGCACGGCTACCTATCTAGGGCTACCTAATACGCCCACAGATTAAATGCCAACTTTTTCCTTTCAGCTTTATTAAAAAAAACAAACCAAAACAAAAACAAAAACAAAAAACAAAAAACAAAAACCAAAAAATAAAAACTTAAAATTTTTAAGGGGGAAAATGGTTTTAAGAAATACATTCTTTGCCTCTGTTTCCTGACACATACACAAGCACAGACTCCTTGGTCAGAGCCATCTTCTGAGTTCCAAAGAAGTATAACAAGGATCACTGGTTCACTGGGGTCAAGGAGAAGTTTCCCAATGACTTCGGCAGGCACCAAGGTGTATTCTTTATGTCCACAATCATTTTACACAGCTGACAGGGCTTTATTTATTTATTTGGTTTTTATATTACTAGTCTGAGGTTACTTGTAACTTAAAAAAAACTCCAAACAAAAAACCCACAACTAACCAAAACCTGTGTCTTCCATATGTGTAAGGTAGGAAAGAGAAGACATACCCCGTGAAGCAAAATGCCGTTTTTCAGGCCAACATATTCATGTGCTACTACATTTTGCAGTGAAAGAATTAACTCCAATTTCACATGGATATGTGAACTAATACATGAAATGCAGGTATATGTTTCAATAGTCAGAGGTTTGTCATTAATAAAACAGTCAAGTGTACAGAATCTGGATCCTTTTATCATTAGCAGGAGATGTAGTACAGCCACTGCTACAGTGAGTGACACCGAAATTATCACATTAGTTACTTTCAAGAGAAAACAAAATCATTAAAAAAAAAAAAGAAAATCAAAGCACTGCAATCATGTCCTTGTAACAAGCCTGAAACTCTGTCACCTCTAATATTTAACTCTAATATGACAAAAACAAAAAGAAGCTTTAAAGCAGGATACTTATGCCATGTTTTATTCTGCAAACATTACAAGGATGGTGTTTGTTCACTCTAAGTAACTGAGACAGCAAAGCTAAGCCAGGTGTCCTAGATACTGCTTCTGGCCTTTGTCATGGAAGTCTTCAGAAATGACTGCTGAGAAGCTAGAGCAGGCTACAAAAGTATCAGCTCAAAAATGATAAATACCCATTATTATACCTCCAGTACTTTGAGGATTTTGTCACAGACACTAATTAGGAGACTGACACTTTTCAGGGCATCTAATTAAGCCTGAAAATTAACAAGTCCACTGTGATGATTATCTGACAATGAAGCAGGTGTTCTGAAGTCATTAGGATGATTTTCATGCAGTTGAAACATCCCCACAGAACCCATATGTAATGCAGCCACAGCTACTACACAGCCTGGGAAAACTTACCACTGCAGTTATAGGCAAGAAAATTAGCTTTATATACAATACCTGGCACAGACCTGTAACTTTTTTTGCTTCTCATAGCCCATGAAACTACTTGTGTCAGTCAGACACAGCCATAGAGCTTCAGGATTCATCCAGGAAAATGCTGAAAAAACTGCTTTGTGACTGCAGCAATGTTAGGCAAGCATAGTAAAGGACAAGGGAAAAAAAACCCTACCCTTTTATTTCCTGGGAAAGAGTCATCTCTATGTTTTCCACATCAAATCAGTATGGGATCTAAATCCTAAGTAATGGAGTATATAATGCGACAAAGGCACTTTAGTGAAAGCTGAGATTAATACTGACATATAAAAATTTAAAACCTGTTCAAAATTTTCTTCACAAACCTTTCACTATTCTGCTGGATTTTGTGGGTTTGGTGGGTTTTGTTTCCTTTTTTCCCTTAAAAAAGCCTCAGTAAGCCTTCTCATATACTAGCTTTTGGGAAAAATGTTTATGGGATTCAATGTTTGCTGTCCAGTGTGAAGTTCTGAATAGCACAATGTTAAGTTGATAAATGTGTGACTAATTCATGGATTATTTAAATAGCATGTACAATATTACACGGACACTGCTCAGATTTCTAGTGCTAAAGATTCGTCTGTGTTCCTCCAGTAAATTCCTGCTTTTACAGGGATAGAGATTAGTATTTTGTAACCAACCTGGAATGGAGTGGTTTACAACTCTTAATTTCAAAAGGATTGCTAGTTTTTTATGTTTACATTCATACAGGACTAAAGATTCAACCATATGCATAAATATATGCATCCCAAAATTTGCAGCCAATTGTATATTACCTGTCACTTTATATCTCTTTCTAAAATCTTTGTTTGATTCTAGACAAGTTCAAATTTTGAAGTTTTCCTTCAAAGTCATAATCTAAACTCTAAATTTTGCTGTTACAGCATTTCACACCAAAATATTTTATATACATACATATATATGCTTTTAAAAATATATATATACAAACATGTATACACACACACATCCTCCTCTCAAGGAAAAAAAAAGCCCTCTGTTATTACAGTTTTGCCCAAAACCCAAGTCTTATTCATAGTAACAAACTAAAAATAGACTTTGTTTTTTGGTTGGTTTTTTTTTCAGGACAGTTGCACCTTGGAGTGCTTGACTTATTTTTTGTTGGGTGTTAGCCGAAAAACTAATCTATATATCTCAAGGCCCGCTGGAGTCAGGCCACTGCAACTGTGCCTCTTGATGGGCCAACAATCAATACGAGAAGCTGTGCATAAAACAAAGGAGCAAGATCTGTTACTGTTGCCAGTTTCATGGACTTTCAGAGTCAGCAGACAACTATTTTTAATTTTTCATTCATGCACCCGACTCTACATTGCAAGAGCTCCATCAGCAGAGTTTCTTAATTTCCCATTATTTTCAGCACTTGTGAAGAACAGTTTTCAGAACATGTCCATTTTAAAAATAACAACCCACACTGACAGTAAAAAGTAGAAACACAAAAAACAGATTTTATCACAAGCTCATGGGCCACAGAATACACATATTATAAATTAGTCCCATGCATTTACTTTAAACAGTTGTTTAATTAGCAACTAGTTTAACATATCACCACAAGTTACTTTTTTTTTCCCCCCTTTCAAGCCAGAAAAGCTATAGGCTGGAGACAAGAGCTCCATCAATCACTGGTCACATGATCCTTAGGAGTGTTCAACAAACTTTGAACCCCAAAATAATATGTAAAGTAAACTATCACTATTATTAAAAGGTAAACAGGATTTGCCAGATATCTTAGAAACATACGACTCATGGGAAATTTTTTGCTGCTGACTGATCTTGTATCCCACGTGTATCTCAGAATGTTTTACAAGTTACATATAATTCATTGCTTTCTTGCATAAATCCTATGTAAAGGTTTCTAAGCAAGATTAGTACTAAATGTAAAAACCAGCATTATTCAGGCAGTCTCTTTATATTGGTCAAGCAACTACTTTTATAGCCTGACAGGACCACCTGTGTGAGCTTAAGTAACAAAAGTAGCATTAAAAAGAAGACAAATAGGAAACATGAAGAAGTGACGGGACAGACACAAGAGGGAAGATAGACTCCTAAGGCTTATTTTGTAGATGCAAAAACATTGCGCAATTTGTAAACAGCTCTACTTATTTAGCGTTTTCTCACCAAAGCAAGGGATAGAGTTTCAGGACTCCAGTCACACTGCAAAGCCTACTAACTTAGAAAAAGTAATTATCAAGTCAACAGGAAGCACCAAACACAACAATTCAGTTAGAGTTACCTTCCTGCAGACAAAAAACTTCATCTCATTCTTAGCATCACACCTTTTAAGACATGCAGTTGTTCTGCATGTTGTTCTTCACTTAGCATCTAATCTGGTAGGGTAGGCGTGACCTCAGAGAGCACAGCAGACAAGATATCTTCTAGATTTACAGATCTAGAACACGATCACACTTTACCAGCTTAGCAATTACATGTGAAGACTGATCCTACAAGCTTATTCCAGACATTTCGCTGGGACTGACTCCATAGACTTTGAATGATCCACTGCTTGTGTAAAGAAGTCTTCAAAATATCAGAGGCTTGTGCTGCCAAGATATGCATGCCCAACAGGGTCTCATTCCTCTTTTATTATAGAGGAGAACAAAGACCGAACAGAACAGTGCTCCACTGCTTCACATGCAGGGGGACAACATTCACCTTTCTCTCATGCCAACACAGTATTTTAATGCTGACAGGATGGCTTTGATGAAAAATTAAAAAGCTTTTAAATTTTACACCTGTCTGGTTTAACATCTCAATTTAAAGCAAAATAACTCTCCTTTTAGGGCATGATACAGTGGGTTTCTGTAATAGGTGGCTTCCATGAGAACTCAGATATAATGGCCTTCATCAAGTTGATTACATGAAAATCCAATTTTTTCATATACTCGTCAAGTAATTAGAATTTTGTGGACACTGAAAATCTACATATTTATCTGTGCTTCAGTTCTTAATAGGACCACCATAGTAACAGTCTACTTTTCCACTTATAAAACAGACCAAACAAGACAACAGTGTTGGTACAAACTTGTATGTTGAAAAAAAAAAAGGCCCATGTAAAATATCTCAGAAGTCAGTGATATTTACATCAAAGGAACTTCAACAACATGAAAGCAACAACTGGAAATTGGAGCTACCCATCACCTTTATGAGAAGCTGCAAAACTCTCTTATTTATATATACACCAAGCTTTCAAAATTTGTAGCAACTAAATTCAGTTTTAAGTTGGGATAACATTACAACAGTCAACCCCAACCCTGAGTTCAGCTGAACTGGGTGCATTTCTAACATCACATTATCTACAAAATTAGAAACTCAAAAGCCACAACTCAGAACTTAGAACTTAAGCCAAAAATGGGCACTTTTTTTTCTTTTTCAGAATAAAAAGAGTACCAGAAAAGCCACCAAGGCACAACTTTCAAAGTATCCATTTTATAGGTTTGTCCGCCAGCTCCTATGAATATTGAAGTTGATCATGTATAGTTTATTTGCATTTAAATTTGTGAGTTTGCAAGACTCCCACTCAGTATTACAATATGTTCATAGGACAAAAAATAAGACCACATTTATTGCTTTATCTCCACTAGATCTCTAAACAAGAGAGTTTCATTATTTTACATTCGAATCTATAATACCTTTAAGAAAGAGTAGCAATGCATACTAATAAGTACAGAACTATTATTTCATACTCATCCAAATTGTGATAAATACTCTATTTCATTGATTTATTTTGTTTTCTTATTTCTAGAAACCAAAGCTGTATCAAATTCTCTTGCAAATTTAATGAGTTCTTGAAACAAATACCAGAGTTTTTGAAGACAGTAAAATACTTTAAGCATTAAGCTGTAATTATAATTTTTAACCTGTTGCATAGGCAAAATTATGTAAGTTTTGTATTTTAGCTTCACTCTTAATAAAGCACGAGGGAACAGCTGCAAAAAGATTTCTGGAAATTTCACAGTCAATGGGCCTCAAGTTACACTTCACTGTAGGCTTTATGCAACTGGGATCTTAAAACCATGTTTCACAGATCTGCTTTTTTTTCCTCACTACAGATTATTCTTTCAACAGATCAGCATTCATTTATAGAACAAAGTGTACCAAAAGTGTAAATTTTATTTTTACCAAAAATTACGCCAGAAAAATGCATGGGCTTTGTTTTTTGGGGTGACGAGGTATGTTCATTGGTTTTGTTTGCTGATTGGCTTGGGTTTTTTTAAAAAGGAAACTAATATAGATTTTTAGAAGAACCATATAAAAATCATACATTCAAAGTAAGAAAACGTGAAAGGAAAGTTATGAGAAAAAAATATTTCATGGGCACTGTCATACCTAAGTGTTTGGCACATGGTCTGGTTTCCAAAATCCGAAAACCTGTATTAGGCTCCTGGAAAGAAAACCTTTAAATAAAGAACAACAAACCACACAATCATCCCAGTTCAAATCAGTCTGTGTACCATGAAAAGACCTAAAGCAGACCCAAGGAAGAAAAAAAACCATGGTGGAGGAAGACATGCCTTTTGGGACTTTTCCTTTGAAAGAAACCCCTCTTCTTTCAAAAATGTCAGTGCTCCATTCAAAGCTGATCTAAGAAGGTCTGCAAGTCAAAATCTCCTCCTGAAGGGCCTAAGGTATTTAAACATCAGGACTATTTAAGTCATATTTACTTCTAGTCAGTCAGAGATGTGTTCAAGTTTATGAAATTATATACTCCTGGAGGGATCATGAAATGCCATGCTACAGCTTTTCTTGAGGAAAATCAAGGTTTGAAATGCCTCTGATAAAGGAAAAGTCATGTATCTGTCTCACTATGTGCTAAGCTTGAGGAAAGAATAGCAGACTTCTTTATTGCAAGAAAGAGGCATTGCCATTGCAGTTTTCTAAGAGCATATGTATGTAAACGTGAATAAAGCACAGACTCAAAGCCATCTGGGAAGTACAGCAAAAAAATGTCATCCACATTTGGAGACAGCTCATATGATGAAAAAGCATCACCTCAGATTGCCAGGAGCAGAGTATTTCTGGATATACACAAGAGCCAAGCTTTTTGGGTAGTCAGCAACTACTAATAAGAAGAATATCAAGCCACATTATTTTTTTTTCTGCTTTCCTATCTCACTAGCAAATACAGGACAGTCATTCTGTGATGGCATAGACATCTGCACAAATGACAATAATTACCTAGGCCAGAACTGCAGAATAAAAACCCTGGCAAACCTTGAGATTGAAGTAAACTTTCCAGTCAAGGTCAAATGCCTTAAAATATAACAAAAACTTACCTTTCCTCATGCCTATCCTGTAAACTGCATGCACTTTAACAACAGAAGACAAGGAAAATGCCTCCATCAATTACTTCAACTTTGAATTATGTCAGCTCCAAAATATTCATCTGTTCCATTCCAATTTTAATACATTAATAACCTTAGCCTTGAACTTGAGCAGTAACTGAGGATACTACTACAAATACAAAATTGGTAATAAAATCAACTTTAGCTGATTCTAACTTAATAATACCACACTCAGTGTCACATTCTCTGCCTCATCAGTTTAAAAACAGGACTTCAATTTTCCTGTCCAAAACCTTTAAAATCCTATTTTCATATAATTTTTCTGCATCCCCATTAAAAACCCCACACATAGTAAGAAGAAGCCCACCCACACCACAAAAACCCAAACCAATCACTGTCTGGTGGGAATGCAAAAGCCGTTGACTTTAAACAGACAAAACTGAAAGGAGTTGTGAAAGCAAAGGATGCAACAGCTCCACAGTTTTGACCTTTAGAAGGACCCAGCTTTTCAGCAAACATGAATTCCTTTGTATTGGAGGTGAAATGGCAAATATTTCCTGTTATTAAGGAAGGTTTTGGATTACCAAGACTCCTGATAACTAACCACAATGACAATAAAAAGACTGTTAAGACTATCCTGAAGCTGTACTTAAAAGCAGATCAGGTTACTATTGGGAGGAACAATAACACCACATACATGGCCATCACAAAAATTGCATTAAGCTTTTTTGATGGGGCAAACAATTTCAGGGCTCTGACAGCTAGGAATTATTTCTCTCCTAATTTCAGATTAAGACCAACAACCATGGAACATAAAAACTAATGACCTGCTGCATTAAAGGTGAAGAGATCTAAAAATAAGAGACTGAACTTTAACCCTTTGGAGCCACCGCAACCACAGCTCCCACAAATATCCCAGGCTTACAAATAGAGCCTTCCTATCAGCTTAGTTTGGAAAGAGCCACCAGAATTTTTAACAAAGCTTTGAATGACAGAAAGCTTTTGCCTTTGGAATTTTTCATTGAAGATTCCACAACTGCAGAGTTTTGTTCCTTGATTTCCTCCATACCATGCTTTCAGCTTCAGTGATTATAGAGGATGCCATCTGGTTCATTATGATTCAAAGCAAGAGAGCCTCTAAGTAACCAAACAAATTTTTGTGTAGTTCAGAGCAAAACCTGATGTCATGTGCACAGAACCCAGTAAAAAAGCATAGATAAGATGCAAAACAGCAGGGTTTTGTCGCATCACTGGCCCATGCCCACCAGGATAGGTAACAATTGCGATGGGTCAGCGCAGAAGAAAAGAGCAGATGCAGGGTCTTGGGTGGAAAATCCGAGAGTACTTTATTCTTCTTCAATGTAACACAGAAGCACTTTGGAATGTAGTCAAAGACCAAGACTCCTAACGAGGTGAACACAACTTGTATACTCTCACATCAAACATTCAAGAAACATTGTACCCAATCATAAGTGGCAAAATAACTCTTATTTACATAGTAATTCCCATGTCCCTGCAGCGCCAACAAACTTTAACTCCCAATGACTTCAACAATGTCCCCAAACTTAGGGCATTGCTTCCCATGGCTTCAGGTCAAACCAGGCTGGGACTGGCTCACTGGCCAGACCAGGACACTGAGCCTCTTCAGTTTAGTATGAAATCTGATACTTTATATGGGTATTCAGAAATTACTGTTTTGTAGCTGTATTTGAGTATGCAGTTAAAATGCATAGGCTGTTACCTCAAAACACCTTATTTTATCATGCCTTTACAGTTTAACTATCACTAGCCACTGAAGCAGAAGAAATAGATCTGAATCTACAATACACTCCACATTTGAAACCCAGTTCAGCAATGCACCAAAGCAGCAGTTGATCTTTCAGCATAGAGTTCCACCGACAAGTTTCCTGATCAGGATCAAAGTACTCACATTGTATCTAACATAAGAGAATCAGCTCCTGTTCAGTGAGTCATATATGTGATTATCACCTTAAACATGTATCATCTCCATTATATTGAGTATGGCTAACTGAGGAACAAGTTTAATGTGCAATCAGGAAAGAGAGGTCGATTAGACCTCTGAGAAGCCATCTAGGTCATGCCTTCAGCAATGACATCACTAACCAACATCAACTACAAAACCACAGAGAGGAGAAAATAAACCATACCATATAATGATACCAATAACAAGCATAGGCAGCTAGAAATGGTAAAACAGCACAAAAGGTAATTAAAGTGATATAGGGAAGCAAGAGAGACAAAAACTAAAAAAAATTTTAAAATAAGATTAAAAAAAAAGGAAAATAAAAAGATGGTGTGCAGATTTCTAGAGTAATACTTCATAGAAGACATAGTTTATTCTAACATAAAAAAGGCAGCTTTAACTCAAAAATTTGCAGATTAGTTATTTGTAACTCCAGCTAATTGCACTCCGCCTGCCCTGTGAATCGAGAGATAATTAAACACATTAAGTGACAACAACTGAATTCTAAGGATACACTTGATCCCCTTGAGTCCCAATTTTATCTGTTTTAATCCTGCTCAGTTATTTCCACTTAAATAATAGCTTTGCTTGCCTCTGGCTGAGCAAAGTTCAGGATTACACCACTAATTAACTAGTGGCACTGGGATTTCTAGACCTACACAAAGTAGCAAAGACTTAAATTCAGCAAGGGCCCAAGCAACTCTGCTATGCCACTGATTTTTACTTCTTTGGAACAGGAATTACTCTCTTGATTCATCTGTGGTAGGGTAACATATTTCCAAAGATTACATAGCACCAGTTAATGCAAGAACATGACCTTGGAGAGAAAGCTCTCTATACTATGAAAGCATCTGCAAGGTAATCTTAACTGTCTGCATTCCTACTTGTATGGACTGATTCTGAGGACTTACGCACAGCCCACTTGCAAATTTTCAAGCTAAATTCTTTATGGACATCTCCATTGACTGCAAATTCAGACCCCTGGGAACTTAACTGCACTAATTCTGCTTTTGCAGAATGGTATGACCAAAGGCAGCCTAAGAGGAAGGGAAATGTCTATTGCATGCAATTCATCTTTTCTGAGTAGAAAAAAATGTGAGCTTCAAAATTATTTAATCTTGATTTGAAACTGAATATTTAAAACATTAAAATCTTTATAATGAAAAATACATTCTTAGCATATATGACACATACTGTTATTACAATGTTCAGCTTATTGTCATTTTCTTTTGACCTAATTAAACAGTCCTGAAATAAAACAAACACTTTTATGGCAACTCTCACATCTCACTGCACGAAGATATATAAGGTACAATGCATCTTTGGGAAACTAAGTGGAAATTTTGAACCTACCCCTTGTAGTATTCAAAAAGTGATTATTCTTCTTCCTGTAGGCATTCTTTTTTTCCAGAAAGTATTAAAGGATCTTTTTTCTGATTAATCTGAAGACAGCAAGTAACCACTTTTAAGAAAATCTAGTTAAAATTTTTTAGTATAAAAGCTAGAGTCGAGTCCTGTGTGCATCATGGCATAAGAACTAAAAACTGTTTCAATACCTAAAAAACCCACTAGCTCTTGTAGCATATTTCAAGTGTTTCCAACTGTCCAGTCTCAGAGTATTTGCAGTTTCCAAAACAGTTGATGGAAAATTGAACCCCACCTGGACACATTTTGTAAGGCACATTACAGCTTCTCTAAAACACTTTACCATTTCACATAAAATAAAGAACATACTTATTATGCTCTCTGCAGCTAAACTGCTGTGCTAGTAAATTATTTTATTTGTGCCTTCTCAGATGGTACTTCTTGACAGTGACATTTAAATGTTCTGCATTCACCTTACAGGGCTGGAGAGGGCTCAAATGGAACCAAAATCTCTTTGATAGGTGAAATAAGCCGGCAAGAAATTACTATTTTTGAAATATTTCCATTTCATCTAGGTGAATTTTATTGGTTTGTGAGGTTTTTTCCTAAGAATATTATTGCTAGATACTATTAATTCATTAGGATCAATTGACAATGAGTATCTAGAAAGTGTTTTAGATATTTAAAAAGATATTATCAACTTAATCACTTGATAAATTGCATTTTGAAAATAAGACACACAGTCATGAGACCTTGATCTAAGTGCTATTTTTATAACTAAACCTGAATGAGGCAACTTAGGTTAGCAAAAAAGTATCAACTTCAAAACCTATTTCTTTATCTTAAAGTATTTTACTACTGGGGAAAAAATTTTTTTTGGCCTTTAATCCCCCAAACTTCTTTATTTAAACTGAAGTTTACTAAGTATTAGCTGTAAGTTTCTGTACTGCATACTTATAAATGTGTAGTTCTCTGGGCAGCTCACAGACAGAGAGAAACACCCCTTTTTGACCATAAAAGGTCCGAGTGCATGTTCTCAAGCGGAAAATGTGTGGGATCTTATTTACAAACGTATAAATACATGCCATTCCTTTGCGCTCACAGGCACAGTTGAAAGCAAGCCAGAAAAGGAAGTACTAGCAACTTGATTTGAGATTTCTATTATTACATTTTGTCTGGCATGGTACCACTTCAGCCTGTATTTTCATAAATGTCTAATCATTGCAGTGGATAAGGTCAGAAAATATTGCCCAAATATGAATCATATTTTTCAGTTTGTGATCCAAACATCTATTTCTCTTCATTCCTCCCTCAATACCTTTACACCCTCCTAAGGCAGAGACAGGAGACCGGGGGAAAAGGCTCAAGTGATCATTACTGGATCTAGCAGCAACCAAGAAATGAAGCAGCTTCACAGGAAGCAGCTCTTCCCTTGGAAAGGGTTTCCAGCAGGCAAGAGGCACTGGCGAGCAGCATGGCACTGGCACAGGACACCAGTCTCTGCTCTTAGCATTGTCTACCAAGAACCAGGCTAGACTTAACAGGGTCATCAAAATTTCAGCATAGCATGCATTAGGCTGTTCATGCTTGCAGAATTCATTCATTCTTCCAAATTCCATTAGAGAAAAAAAAAAAAAAAAAAGTTCAATTGCTAGGCTCTCTCTAAATTTAAAAGGCAATCTTGAAAATTATTCTTCTAAACTATCTCAAAATAAATTAAAAATCATTTCCCAGGGTAAATTTAAAGGTGACTTTCAATTCAACAATTTTAAATAGTGCCAATGTAATTTTTTAGAATTGCAGAATTTAAAAATACTACTAGAAAGTAAGTACTTAGTTCTTGCCTTGTCATCTCTACCTGATGAGGTTAGTGAGGATTATTATTTGAGTAGCTGTTATTTATTCCATGAATAAGAACCAGAATTTCAGAGCATAGAAGAAAACAGAGGTATAAAAGTTCTCTATTAATTTACTTTTCTAAGAATATTTTTTATTTTGGCTGCAGTCAAAAAAACACCATTCCTAAACGTACCAAATGCTGATTCAAGAAAAAATTGCAAGATAGTTAGGTGAGGCATCTGGTATTCTGAAACAAGTTTTTCTTCATGTAAGAAATCCTAGAAAATATTCTGTTTAGAGAGGAGGGGAGAGTGGAAATTAATCACTATTCACACAAGGTAGACAAAGGTGGGGTTACCTCATGAGAGAAACTCAATAGAAAACAAATAAAATTCAAGTCTAAAATTGGGCAAGGAACAGGGTGGGAGACCAGCTACTAATTTGCAATATCTTAACATCACTAGCTGCGCTGAAGAATCTGCTTCACCCCCACAGGCAGGTTCTCCTTTAAACTCAGATCTAAAATAACCAGCAAGAACTAAAAAAAAACCCAAACCCTTAAATCTCTGCTCTTCTTAGGCAGAGGCATAACGGCGGGATAGATTCTGGCCGTGAAGGTTTATAAATGAAAAAAATGTCTATGGGAAGAAAACCAAGGCCAAAACAAACAGAACACCACTTGACACCACAACCTAACACTAGGAAAGAACACTTGAGAAAGTTTACTTTCTGTTTTTACAGTCACCACCTGATTTACAGCATCTTTTACCCATATTAACAATGATAAACCTGATGTGGAACACAGAAATGTCTTGATCCTGTGAAATGTATAGCTTTGACTCACTGCAGTCTGTATCAGTCCCAGATCTGAGCCCAACACAAAGCCATTTCTGAGCATCTTTCCCATGTGCAGGGCTGCTGTCTGTCCTGCTGGGACAGGACAAAACAGCTGAGATCCTTATTAAGGATACTAAGAACCTGAGTCAAAAACATGGAAAGCTAGAGAAAACATTATTACTATGTAAATCCAGGATCTACTCTCATCTTGAATACTGCTTCTCAGTACTTTTTGATACTTGAAATACCAGAAGATACATCCTTTGTGTGCATCTTTGCACATACATATGTGCACATTTGCTACAGGCAAATATACAAACACTGCAGGAGAACAGTGTGGCAGATCCAAGACTTGGAGCAGCTACTAGCTGAGGCTCCACAATAGCTGGTCAAATCTAAAAATCATAGGCAAAACCAATGAGCAAGATGATACTGAATAAAATGATCCAACAGTGTGCATGAAACAACCAAAATAAGATATTTATCAGTTATGTGGTTAAACTTTCTCGCTAGAAACTGCAAACAGCAAAAGTTTACAAGATGTCAAAAATCCCTTGGGCTACCAAACACCCAAATTCTGCTTGAAACTTATAAAATTTTCTGACTCCTACAACACCGTAAGGCAAGAAAATAGTCCAGGGAATCATTGTTACATTCCTTACTGGGTACTGTCAAACAAAACACATTGAGGCAATGATACCTTTAATTTGGCCTGAAGTGGCTGCTATTACCTTCTAGAACTTTCTCAGGGAATTGCCTTGGCACACAGTTTCCATTATGAGCGCTTTCTTTTAATCTATAGCCTTGAGATCACAGCATTATACTTAACCTTATCTCTTCCTTTTGGCCTCATTACCATTTTATGATATTCAAAATTCACATATTATTCCATATCTTTAATTACCTAGTCTTGCCTACCTTTAATAAAATTGTTTCATCTCAAATACAAAGCACTTCTTTTTGAGTACAATCAAATTATTTTTTCTTGAATTCTCCTCAGCCTAATATTAACTATATAAGCTACCTACCACTAAGTTTTACTTCTTTAAGAATATCCATATTTACAAGGTAAGTTGATCATTCTAATTAACTTTTCTTGGTAAATAGGAGTCATATCTGAGTGAACTTTGCAACTTTTCTGCCTACAATTCTGCTCCAATTCCTTTCTCTTTCTCAAATATTTTACTTCTGTTTTGAAGCCCTGGTTCCTACATTTTCCCCAAGTTAAAAATTAAATTTAAAAATTGGACATTTAGTCACATCTTCCATGTAAATATCTCAAAAAATACTAAAACAGACCCAAAGTTGTGTAGAGCTGGGCAACAGAACAGCAACTACATTCTTAACAGATGCAAATGGTAGATAAGAACCTCAAAGCAGTTAATAAAAGGTTGCTTTAATTGCAGACATTATTGTAGAGCAGGAAAATTATGTCTTTAGAAAGGAATTTGTGGGGACCAAAAGCAATTCTCTGATTTGATTTTGGTCAAAACAGTGTTCTAACCTGCAGCAAGTGATAGGGTATGTCAGTCACTGTCTCAACCCTCCGGGGGAGAGAAAGGCAAAAACAGAACAAAATAAGCAACAAAACCCCCACGAACAATTAAAGAAGGGCCTTCATATCCCCTCCAGTACCAATTCAGATGGAAGACGAGCAGAGTTTTCAAACCCTCTTCATCTAACATTCTGTATTTCTTTGAAAGCCTACTCAGGTAGTAGTTAAACCTAATTTTAACTAAGATACAAGAACAGAACCTCAGCCTTGTGTTTTCAACTACTAACTGCTCATGCTTTGTTACTACCTGAATGATGCCATGATACCAAGAAACATAACCGAAGTGTTATACCAAGAGATTGCCATTAAATGAAGTCCCTGGCAACACTTTTGCCTCAAGGCAAAGGTCTTCGTGATCCTGGAAGGTTTCTGCAGGTGCTTCAAGAAAGCTGTTGACACTACCTAAAGCCTAATATACACCTACAGCTTGAAAAGTATATATTAAAATTGCATATGAATACAAATGTTGGAGGTGGCATTTTCATCATTAGATAATCCTCTGCAGAGAGATTAAGATGGTAAAATTCTAAAGCAAATTATGAGAAAGCTATGAAAACAGAATTATACCTAACCTCAGAAATTAACAACATAGAAATATTAAAAAGGACAAATAACTATCTGAAGCTATTTAGAGAGTTATCTTCTGAACACAATCTCTTTGAATGTAATATTGCTTATTTGAACTGGTATTTGTAAATAGAGTTTTGAAGAAGTAGGGGAAATACTGCACCTAGAAACAATGTACCAGACAGTCTATTTATAAAGAAATAAAATTTTGAATAGCTGAATTACATACAGAAGGCTTCTGTCCTGGAACTGAAGGAAATTCCAGAGCAGGAAGAATTTTAAGAGCAAGGGTACTCACCTTAAAAATAAAATATAAATGTAATTCTCAGAGAATGAAAGCAGTTTCTTTGAATTAGATTATGTTTGGTTACAGACATTCTTAAAATATGTACAGTATTACTACTTTTGCCTTGCTACTGCCACTATTTTTAAACACAGAATTTATGGAACTGCAAAGGACAGCATCTTAGCAGCATCTCTTCCTCTACTGAAGAGAAAGCATTTTTTCACATTACCTGGCTAAAAGCCATCAATATCTTTCACGGAAAAGATCTAGAGAAAAACTATTTACCAGATACGGCATTTTATTAGATGCCTTTTTCTTTTAAAGCCATCTTTCTTATGGTGCTTCTCTACTGTTTGCTACCAAAGTAGCAGTAACAAACATTGTGGTCCTTTGAGTAAATAACCCCATTGTGTTTATGGGGTGTTCTTTGTTATCAAGTCATCTTGAACAGAAGGACTGATGATCTTTTTGTTTTATTCTGTCTTCAAGAAATACACCCCAGACAATTCTAGTAGAATGCAAGATTTTTGCCTCTAGCCCTTCTCTAACTGTGACAGAAAGCAGGGGCTAGCTGAGCACCCAAAGCCTCATGCTGAGCATTATAACTTATTATTGCAAAAGGTGATTCCAGAGGCTCCAGCGTTGTTCACAGGCAGAAAATTTACCAAAGCTCCTCTTCCTCCTGTTTTCCCCATCCATATATAAATACATATCTAACCATTTCTGATCAAAATCTTTTTGGCAGGTGCAAGCTGCTGACCTTCCTAATCAAAAAGCAACCCTTTAACCACTGTTTGGTTTGCACACCTTTTCCTTAGGGCTCAGTTTATTTAAAAAACTTCCAAAATGCACACATCCACACACGCATCCACAAAAAAAACCCACAAAGGTGAGAAGAAGGGAAGCTTTAGATGCAATTTTTTTTTTCCTCAGAAACATTTCAGACATTATGAGATCATTAGTTTAAAAAGTGCCAAGAATAACAAAAAAAATAAAAAAATTAAAAAAGGTTGCAGTGAATCTATCTTGGCACCAAAGTGTCACTGAGAAGTTTGTTATATTCCCTCCTCTGGCTTTAAGGATCAAGTTCCTAGGGGCAGCATAAGCATATGCCAAAAAAGTAAATATAATGGTAATTTTTAGCGAGACATATGATTCTCCAAGCACCATTAAGTTTCATTTCTTAAATGCTTTGATTTTGATTTTTAAAAGTATTACCATTTCCTCTAGTTTAAAGTAATGACAATTATTGATACAAAGCCATCTCTGAAAGCCATGCTTACTGACTACACAAAAGACAAGCAATTTGAAAGGCCATGTCTAATATCTTAATTTTGGTGCATGAAAAAAAAAAAACAACACAGGAAAATAGAGATTGCTTATGCTATGAATTCAATATTGATAAAAAGGCTAAGCATCTGCTACTTTATCTGTAGTTCATCAAACATACAAATGTTTTAGCATTAAAAAACTGTAACAGTTGAAGGCATGCTTCACTCTTCAACCCCTGAGATATGAGCCCTGATTAACTACCTGTTTAAACCACCACCAACACTATACACACCCTATGTTTTGAGGAACAGCCCATCAAAAAGAGCTGTCAATAATGCTAAGGAGTGAGGACAAACCAAGCCAGTATATTGCAATGTTTATGAATTGATCACTGTCTGCTGTTTAGAGCTTCATGTTCTGTATCAGAACAATCTTCCAAACTCCTCTTTTAAATTCCTCTACATGATGAAAAAAATCAGGTGACATCAATCTAGCAGTATAAAATAAGTTCCTCATGCACAACAGGATGAAAAAAATAATTAAGCCAATTCAGTAATTATCAAAGAAGAGACACTGTGCTAGAGTTTTATTGTTCATTCTTCTAATACAGAGAGAAAAAAACGATACTGAGAAAAACAATTTCTATGCAGTGTTATCACATCATCTTGGTTTCTTTTATTGTTAACTTTCAATACAGACTTCTTTCACATTTCTGTCTTTACCTCTCAACATATACCAGTTCCTTATGCTTTAAGGAACAACATTAAGTGCTGATCAACTATTTTGCAAACTGCAAAGAGTATTTCTCCCTTGCCATAAAAGCACAAGCATGAGAGCTTTTGTTACAGTTTTATCAAATTTTTATCAAGAGCACAGATATTCATATCTGTCTATTAGTATTTCACTGTAAATGGAGTAGAGATCCTGTTGTTCAGGATAGAGTTTGGATTCCTTAGTTTATTGAGTATAAGAGAGCTATAAAAGAAAATAAAACTCAAAATATGAAAGCATGATTAGCTTTTATCTTTCAAATGCTGTTTTACATAAATAAACTTTATTACACTTTAACCATTATTAGTTGGGGCTTTTTTCAGATAAGAAGTAATTCAGACACAGTAAATGATTTTTATAGCTAGACAGGCACGGCAAACTTAGCAAACACGAAGACAATTGCTGAACTTTATTTCACACTTGATGGACATAATCAAAAATCTGAAGAAGTCATCAAGAAGTTTCCATTTTCCAGGCTTTGAATTAATGACAAGGTCTCGAACTTGCAAATGTACATCATGTAGTTTTTTCATTCTAACTAGACCAAATCACTTCCCAGCTTCAATGGAATTCCTCATAGAAGGTCAAGACGTTTTGTGTATCTCAGGGAACAACTCTGCAATATATCTCTGCATCTTTTAAATCTATCCAATCTAAAGTACTGTCAGTTGGGAAGTTCAGGGATTAGAGCTAGTCAGCTGGTAACATGCTATTTATTAAAAAAGCATACATACTTAGTATGCCTAATAAATTGCTAGTAGATATAATAGCATGCTTTATAGTAATTAGCAAGTTTTGAACTACTTTTATGTTAAGAGTTTGACTAAAACAGAGACTGAAAGTAATATTTTTGGTAACAGCTTGCTTTTATTTAAGTATGTTACAAGATATCCTTTACAGTAGACTTTGAGCTTCAAAGTAATGAATATTCAGCAAAACAATGGAAAGAAAATATGATACTGAGAAAAACCAGCTACCTCTGAAAATAATTATATTTTAGTTGACTCTGAAGTCTTGAGTCAGCCAAGGGAATGAATTAGAGGCAAAAATAAAAAATTGTTTTTAATACATTAGTTATTAATAAATAAATGATCATGCACTCTAAAAAAATTAAAAAACAAAACAAAACAAATACAAAACCAAAAAAGCCAAACAAAAAAAAAACCCTCCTACATATTCCAGAGTTGTTTTTGAAGATCCTAAAGGAGGGCTGGGGAATCAGGACCCAGAAACTACTAGCTCCTTTATTCTGTATTCAGTAGCAGCATCTGGGTACACAAAAATTCCAAAAACAAATGGTGTGAACCCTCTGCAGCCACACATTATCCCTCTGTAGAGCAGATAGCTCAATATGCAGCTTGGATGTGGCCAATAATACACATGTTCAACAGCCACTTTTGCCTGAAATTAAATTATTTTAAGAACAGTTGACATGTAGAAGAGCAGACAAGATGCCATTCTTCCCAAACCCAAGAAAATGAAAATAAAATGTTAATATTGTTTTGTTATCTAGCATTAGCTGATCTCCATGTAGAAAAAAAAGACTACTATTTAAACTCTACACAATTTATTGAATGTTTTAGGACCTGTTAACACACTGATAGCCCACCTTGAATTCAGTCAAAATAATTTCAGCTCCCTTATTCACCACTGCTTGCCCAAGCCAACTGAAAACAAGAGATTCTCAGATTCTTGCTTTCTGAAAAGCTACAGAGAACACATTTTCATCTGAAAAGCAAATATTTAATGTAATGTTACCAAGCACTTCCTAAAACTGAAAAAATCTGAACAGGTCAACCTAGCCCAAGAACAAACCTCAAGAAACAGAATGACAACAAACATATATTAAGCATCCACATCCATAAAAATGTCTAGATACACCACACACAAATGCACATAACCATAAATTTGACTAATTAACAACCATCTACTGAGAAACTGCTGCTAGAAAGAAATGTTGGGTTGTTAAAACTTTCCCTAAGAAAACTAAGCCTCCCTTCTATAGTGAAGTCTTTTAAAGTGTTTCAGATGAATCAGAACCATTAACAAATTTGGATAGTTTTTTCCCATAATGAGCAAGAGAAATCAACTTTATTTAAGGGCATTGATCCAACCTGCAAACAGTATTTTTTAGTAATAGAGAGAACCCCAAACTCAAAGAGAAGTTAAAAATCCCATAAAACCAATGGTCAGTGTTAGATATAATACTAGCACATCATCATTTCTTTCTCCAATGCAAAAGACCAACTGGTCTAAATTTTGGTAATGTAACTATGTTATAAGCAAGAACAATTTGGAAACATTTCACTGCTACTTCATCAGGAATTACCACTAGACCAACCTCCACATGCATCTTGACTAATGAGGCCAACCAGATTTCTATAAGATTCTTGCTGATAAAGCAGGCACATGCTTTAGAAACATGTTTATCTTTCTACTTGATGACAATACAAAATCATCTTTTTCCCCAGAAGCATTACAAAAATTTTACATATCAGGTAGGTATTTAAGCAACAGAGCTGTCTTTACTGTAATGCTCTGCTGAGGTGTGGCATTCTTGAGGTGTTAGGCAATATCAAAGACAATCTCAGTGGTGTCTCTTCAAATAAAATTATTGAACTCGAACCACGCCAGTGCTGTTTGGACTCAGCCCAGGACACCCACTTCCCTACACACATACCAGTTCTTGCAGGTACTGAGAATAAGTATAGAATAAAGATTCCCAAGGAAGAAATACAATCAAAAAAAGGCTGTTCAGCATCTTATGCCAATCTTTATAAAGGCTCTTAGGCAGATAGGTAAAGACTGCTGAAAGACTCAACTGTGACAAATACCATCTCCATTTCAAAAGGATTAACTGCAAGGCTGCATTAGCACTACAGGCAAGTAGTGACTTTGTGACTTCTCATAACAGCAATCTTGAACATATAACTGCGAAAAATATAGTGCGTGATTAGCAGAAATTTTTAGAGTATTTAAAGTTACAGAATCCAGTTTGCCTATAAATATGCAGCACACCTTGGACCTGGGATTTTTGAATGACACAAAGAAAGCAAGGCCATCAAGGATCTTTAGCCATATTTTAAAACAGTAGGCAAGGTTATATCCAACAATTTAATCTCCTTTTATAGAGATAATGTTTGTTTTGGAGCCATTATTTGTCAGCTGCCAATTAAGAGGTTGTATCTCCCTTTCAGATCCACTATAGCTTCACAAGCAACAGAAATGTTGCTAGATATGAACCTCCCTGTCTAACAACAGATCAACTAAGTAGTAAGACATGTAAATCTTGAAATATTAAGATAGAACACTTCCCAAAATTTTGGAAATACAAATTGCTAATAATATACATACAAACCTTTTACACTTGACACCGTCTGATGCCACATTCATTCAAATCCTTTTCTGAAGGACTCCTTCAAATGCTGCATAATCACATACAAACACTTCCCATGTAACAACTGTTAGTTTCAGAGGTACATTATCAAGCATCTAAGAGATACATCAACAGTTCATGATTTAGCACTGTAAATACAAATAGAGAGCTTCACTCATGTACAGTTAATTACTACCAATTCCAAACCTGTGTTTAGCGAAGTTATTTTCTTTCTGAAACTATCTGCGTACTTGATGCATGAAGAATTATGAAAGGTAACTCAAGTTGCTTTGTTAGTAGGAGAGCAAGCATATCTCTTGAGAAGGGAAGCATCCCACAGTAGCTAACACCAATATCCCTTCCCCAACTATGTGAAAATTGTCCATCCTTAACGCTTATGTTTGCATCCAAGCATATAAATGATGCACAGAATGCATCTTAATATGGAGAAGTCTTAGATATCATATTTTGCACTCCTCTCCAACAAGTGATGAAGTGAGTTGGAAGGGCCTTGCGAGGTGACACACCATAGATATGATGTCCAGTGCTTCAATGAAATACAACACACATTCTGTGACTAACACAGCTTAGCCTGGATCGCAGTCACTCTGTTCTGTGCAAACCTATTTATACTGACAGAGCACAGAGCCAAAACGGTTGCTTTGTAATTAGTTCAGGCATGTTTGGATCCAGAGGAAAACTCTTTTAGTTGATTTTCCCTGGGGATACTACAAAGTTCTACTATGGCTTTACAGTGTAACCATGAAAATCAAGAAAGGCTCCTCATTCACTTAGAAAAATAACAAATCATACTACTCAATTGTTCTCCTGCATCTTGACTTTATTCTGAAAGTACTGAAACGTTTGAAAACACTTTTTCTAAAAATTTGTCATCTGTAGCGTCAAAGGCTCTCTTAACAGAGAAAGAAAAACTTGTTGAGGGCAAAATTTAGTCAAGATGACTGTAAAAACCTAATCCACACCTTTGAATTTGGACTGAACATCCATCATTTAAACATCTTGTAAATGACCCAATTTGTTTACATGGCCCTGTAGCTTTTTATGACTTTTCCATAAGGAAGTTATTACCTCCATTCCTTTTATTTTGTTTTAGAGATTTTCAGTGAGCCCCAGAATCAGAAGCAAGTGAAACAGATTCTCTGCAGATGGAATTGGCCTCATATAACTCTCCACTACCGGTGAAATAGTCAGAGCAACACTTTCAGTTTGGAAATGCCATACCTTCACACATAGCAAGAGAATTTTCTGTGCCATATGCCTTTCTTAATGTTTAACTGTTCCATAAAACGAGTGCTGATTTCCTTATCCATCCAAGAAGGAACTTGGAGCCCCTAGGACTAATGCCTTGGATTGTTTGGAACAAGGGTGAACACAGTGGAATGGTTACACAGAGAACTACACTGGGGGAGAAAAACTAATAAGATAGAAGATAATAATAATCAAACTTAGATATTCTAGCTGCTATCATACAATAGCTCATTCAATGAAGCTCTCTAGATAAGTAAAAGACTGGACAACTGATTTTTGTGAAAAACTGTAACTAAAGATAACAATTGAAACAAGCAATATTGTGCATTAGTTCAGAAATAAGTACCCCTTCCAGCAAAGTTACTTTCCCACCTTATGCTCTTTTAAACAAATAATGCTGAAAAAAAGGCACAGAGAAATTAGGAGTGACAGATTGACAGGGAAGGTGCATCTCCAAAATGTTTTTCCAGTGTAAACTACTCTTCAGACATGAAACTCCCTGGTATTTTACATGCACAGAAACTTACAACCTTGCTGATATGTGCCAAACTGAATAATGGTTTAAAGATGTTTAATATTGAAACTACAAAAAGAGCACCACTCCTTTACCTTTTACTGCCTGAACCTAGTTTGGAGCCCATTTATCAGATTACAGGACCAATTCCCTAATTAACTGCAGCATCTAACTCCTTGCCCCCCACCTTCTTATATGATTTATTGCCAATTCATTATAAGAATACTGCATCAGCAGCAATGTAGAAAGGAATTAAATGTACAGAAAATATAAGCAGCATTGCCTCCTCTTCCCAAGACATTCTTTGCTTTTTCTGAGACAGACAGATTAAGGTTTCAAGAAAAGCCACATAAGAGTGATAAGGCATCTAGCACTCAAAATTATCACTGGCTATGCCAGACATTTGCTGAAACTAGGAGGACCTCCCCTGCTTTCCTTTAGTAGCACTGTAGTATCATAGGGAACATACTAGGATAGGACCCAACCAAGAGCACTGTTCATCTAGAAAACCAAGCCCTGAAAAATTAAAACCAAAGACTTTTAATTCCAGTCACAATGCTGGCAAGGTGCATGACCAAACAAAAGCTCCAGCCTGCCTGCCTTTACCAAGCTTTACTCAGGATCACTGATACCCTCCACTTCATGTAGAGGAATCAGCACAGTCACCAAACTGAGCCACGCCTGCATCCTGTTTTAATGCAGCTAATAACCAGTTTTAACTAATTCAAGGAGAAATTTCCGTGTTTTGGGCTTTCGGGAAGGTAGGAACAAAGGTGACCTTCAGCCCAGAAGAATCTCCTTAAAACATCCATGTTTAAAATGATACCTTGAATGAATTTACCACAAAATGGCAAGTTTAATGAATAGTTTATGAGGATTAATTCACCAAAAGGCACATTGCTGCAGAAAGAAAAGGTGTTATTGATTATTCCCTTGCAACTCTCATTCACAATAGTATAAAAGGATTCCACTTCATGGGAAATAACCTTTGAAAATTTTCATATTTCATTTCTCTTTCTGCCTGGATTGGATTAAAGGGAGGTTAATTCATACCCTTCTTTCCCCAGATCCAAACCCCTGCATATAAAAATGGCAGAAAGAAAATAAAATTACAAAAACAAAAGCAGCACTGCAGAATCAACCTGCATAGTCTTAAATTAGGCCACAGGAATGAGTATAGCCACACAGTGAGATAATAACCCAGTGGCTCAAAGAGACTTCACTACACAGCTGAGGTTCTTTTAACTTTGCTGCTACCAGCTCACATGAGGGTCTGGTCAGCAAAGGTGAAAGCACATTGCCATGGCTTGGGGGTGGCATACACTCACAGGACTTGTGAGTTCCACAGTGGTAAGAAGCCAAGCAGGCTCTGAGCCCAGGGCAAGCATAAGGTCACACCTACACAAGGTGAATGCCAAAGTCTAAAACTGAGGGCATGCTCAACAAAGATGGAACAGTTGGAAGACAACTAATTAAGCTCAGAAAAAAAAGAAACAACATCACTTGTAAACTCTAATGCAGAAGACTTGCAGGAGATCAAGGAATTAGCTGGGCTTTCTCCCTTGTTTATACTAGTTTTTTAATAGTTCTTACACTCTGTGTCTGTTAAGACTTTCTCCCAGAGCACCCAGAGTCCTGCCTCTTGTCAACCAGCCAACCAACTGCTGTGGAAACTGATTAAGTTAGGGAAATGTAGTGAGTTGTTATTTACACATGCTTTGAAAAGATGAGGTACCTTCATACAAAAGAAGACTGCTTAGTATGCTGTAGAATCATGAAGTTAAACATAAATAGCCCAGTGTAGCACTGAAGATTTATTTGAAAAATCTCTGTAGAACGATGTCAAGAAGAGGTGATCAGAAAACAGATGAACCCTGAGGTTAAGACGTCTATGGACAGAGCCAGGAACAAATTTTCCAGGCATTGTCACCTTAAAATATCATCCTACAGTCTAAGAAAGCCGCTTGAAAACACCAATTTGTATTTTAGCTTCACAATAATACATTATGAATTTTCACTTACCTACTTGAGTAAAAGCATTTCACATTCAAACATAAGCTGAAAAAGTTGTCCCCAAAAGGGAATGACAGGGCTGAGTAAGTTTCAGCAAGTAATTAATTTCTCAGAAACTCATACTGCACTCATACAGACCCTTAAGTGCTACTAAAATAACTGTTTCTATGTGTAAGCTTTATTCTTTTTTTGTTCCAGTAACTTTTTCTACGTCACACTGATTTCTCCTAAAGGGCTACATCTGTACAGGCCAATTCTTAAGGCTTACACACCAAGAGGGCTATTTCCCATGGCATGCACTTTGTGACTAAGAAGCAAAGGCATGGCTCTCTGGTAAATCCAAGGAGCTATCTACAAAGCAATTGAAGAGGCTCATTTCCTGATAAGGGAAGTGGGCTTTCTCAGCACATCCTCTTTCTAGTAGTCAGGAACTGCCAGACATAGCAAAAACCAAAAGCAGCAACCATCCAAAGAGACAGAAACCCCCAAAACCACTGCGATAATGCACAACCACTGCTGTATGATGTAAACCAGTACTTTGCTGTTACATGTTGACTACGTAATAATTGGGACTCAAATGGTTTGAATAAAGTTATATGATAAAAGACATTATATTTATGTCAAGACAAAGTTCAACATAAGTTCTTTGGCAGTATTGCTGTCCCTGACTCAAGGTATGCCTTATGTTTCTTCTCCCTTATAAAACTATCTGACTGACAGATAAACTAAAAACTCCCCAAACAACATGACATAAAGCTTTGAAGTCCGATCTGCAAACTTAATAAGAACTAGTTAATGCAAAAATAAGATTTTCCACTAAATTCCACTCAACATTCCATTATACACTAAATTCCATTCCAACCCTAAAAAACAACATGTACAGGTTGGAATGACTACATATTAGAGACAAGAAGTAAAAGGTCTGTGTTTTAAAACCCTTATTTTACCTAATAGAAGAAACAGAGAGAAGCAATAGGACTAAGGAGAAGTCCCAAGCATCACTCTGCTGAATGGTAAACAATATGCCAGAAGTCAACTATAAACACAAAAAAGGCCCCCAGATTTAAAAACTTTATTATTTTCCAATTTATTGTAGTGGTGAACAGCTTCTCTAATTTGCCATAATCTTCTGCTTAAAGTCAAAAGAGGATATGCTGTAACACATTACTTTCCAGGAAAACAGCTTTAAAACATTTCAAAACCAGCCTTGGACTAAGCAGAAATAGACTTAACTCGAGAAAAACTGCATCACTATCAAATTTCCCTTTAGATGACACAGCTTATCTATTATACTTCCTTATCTTCTCAAAACTAAGACATTTTCTGCTACCCAGCAGTAGTCAATAGGCTCTGCTGGCACTCTTCAACATGAGCCAGTGGATGTGGCATCACACCACGATAAAGTATCTTCAGTTATAAGAGATAATATTGCAGTCAAATGACTGCCTTCAAGCAAAAACACTGACATTTCTGTCTGTAAGGATTCAATGTGCTGCATCACCTGGACATCCACACATTTTTCTGATGTACAGCCCAAGTTAAAGGAACTTAATCAGAAACTCTTTGTTGCTATGCTGTCCCCCTCCCTGAATTAACTGGGAGCTCTCTTTGGAGATACACAAATCAGGGGATCCTTTATGTCGTTCAGAGGAGGTGTGGCAGGCAACACACATCGAGGTGATGAGAGAATCCTCCTCTGGCACTTCAGCTACTCACTCAGTTCCAGCTGCATCCATCAATTTTTCCCAAGGATGGCCTGAAATATGCAAGTATCATACTCTGTCTCAAAGATACTTTTGGGTTTGGTTTTTTAAGCTACAGAAATCTTTCCCATTTCAGAAGATTTAGCAAATAGATTATGAAGTGTTCAGTTAGTGAAAATTATTATTAGGGGTTTTCATTCAGGTGGAGGAAGAAGAAAATCAATCTAATTCCTTTTGATATCTGTGAAAAGGCAGATCATGACTGACATTACCTGTGCTGCAGAAATCAAGTAAGTGCTTCGGTTTTCTAAGATTTACTTCAACAATTCTCTTTACTGCAGTTCATTCATACTTGAAACTGACTGCAGGAAAATCAGTCTTTTTAGTTGGTCCTGGTGAGTTTCTAACTGATCTCAGGTTCTTGGCCTTCTGAAGTCACTCAGTACTACTCTTGAAATGAACACACCACAGATCATTGCTTATGGCATCCAACAGCAGTGTTTACTTTATGTTCTACAGATACATTTCCTATGCGAAATATGAGTGTAACAGGTGATAGCTTAGCAAAATTGCTTTAAACATTTATTGCATCTTGCTCTAAGGCAGCCAAGAAATCAGATCTTAGATTCTCCTGCCATCTCCTGCTGGAATCAAATTCAGATTAAGCTAATAACATCACATAAGCAGGTGCACTCAAAACTAGAATTAAGTCATTCACAGTTCTCAACATACCAATAGCTCCCTCAGACATTTCTGAAGCTACAGAAACATCATGAAGATACTATGTCAAAAACAGCAGTCAAAAGTAGATAGAAGTAAAGCAAGAAAGTAGAAGTAAACCATCCAATTAAATTCAATATACAAGAATTCAGTTTTGTGATTTAAAAGAAACTGAGGATTCAATTTTTCTTGACTCTTTGCTTCAATATGAAAAAATGGTAGTAAATACATCAAAGAGCCATAAGAAAAGTGATAAAGCCACATAAGTATGAAAAACCCTTCAAAGCATAATCTGACAAAGAATTGTAGAAATAAAATCCACCCAGATAAATGGGAGCCCTCACCACATGCACCATTTACTACGACTTTACTTTCCAGAAAACTGTTGCATAAACTTCTTTGATCCTCCAGATGACTATTTACTCAGTGGAATGAAATCAAAACTTAAAGATAAATAGAATTTTTTCACAGAAATCACATAAAACCCCTTACTGTCACGCACAATTACAAATAAAACCTCTTCTTAAGGAAAATATCATGATAACAGAGGGCAGGCAAACAAAAACATGGAGGTAGTTTTAAGTGGTTTCAAATGGAGCCACAACAACCAACACACTGGATTTCCAGGAGGTACCAGCAAAGCACTCTGTTCTAAAATATTTAATTTACAATTGCAAAAAAGTATTTACACTAGGAAATTTCCACCTAAAACAATATTCACTATGCAGCAAAAACAAGAGAGCTTCTTATGCAAACAATTAGCAAATAATTTGAGTCAAATTTTAATTTTGAAGTTAATATAATTCAGTTATTAAATAAGTAAATATTAGTCAATCCTTAAGCACATGCTTATCCTTTGAAACACAAGTAGTCCCACTGAATTAATAACTGGTCACAGGCATCTCCAGCATCACCTTGAAGCAATAGCTATAGCACCCATGCGTGCAGCTGAGTAACACTGTAATCCATTCTGCTGCAAAACTTCTTGGCCACTTAGCAGTTTTACAAGTTGAGGACAGAATTTTTATTTGTAGACTGCGTGAGTAAAAAATCTCCCCCTCTCCTGACCAGAGATTATTTGGCACATGAACAGCAATATCTCATTCTCATACTCCGGGGAGTTTTAATCTGCCTCTAGCTAAAAGCTATACAATCTTTAGATTGCAGCAGAGTGTAAAAATCACTCTAATTAAATCAAGTGAGAACTGGTTTGACTAGTGTTACTGATGCCCCAAATAATTCAAATCAGTTAAGAAAAGTCCGAGGATGGTACTTAGCTATAAACTTGCATTAACTTTTTTTAACTAAGCTTTGCAATTAAACAACTATAAAGCAAACTACAGTAAGCTACAAGAGCAACCTGGACTGTTCTGAGTATAAACTACCACATAACACAGTTTCCGGGCACTTTGTTTTAAAATAAAATTTCTCCTGGTTTTGCATTTGTTCTAAGATGTAGTGACTGTATCTCAGAGCATGCCAAATTTCATTATAAACCAGTTGAAGCCTGACCTAAGACAGCTGCATTTCCAATATACGTGAACAGAATCTAGTTGGCACTGTCACATATACTTACACCTATTTACACCAGTTTTGCTTCCATGCTGTATGATCTACCTTTTACACTGTTGTGCTCCCACTGTTGCACCCTGGAGGCCTTTCAGGGCCCAGCTGCGTTATCCTGGAACAAAACCTTTTAGAGGAGACTGACAGCATAGCAGGTTTCTTTCCAGTCCTGACAAAGTTAAAGCAAAGCAATGACAATACTCCATGTGTTGATAAGCTCCATGTGTATACCATGCAAACTTAAGGGAAGGCAGCACAACAGCACGAGACATCAGTATATAATTGCCAAGCCCGTTTTGTCACAAACGTGCCCTAAAGCCTCTAAACACCAGGTAGAATGGGAAGGGGTAGAAAGTGAGTGATTTCTCACACAGAGCAGATAATTTCCTGTACTGTGCACAAAGTCTGATTGGTTTCCTGTCAGAATAGCCTGGTTCTCTAAGTCTTTTGATCACTTTCCTCTGGCCCTTCACAGTTGCTCTGATTAGAGATTGATCCCATGCTGCTCTTTGATCAGCAGCTCCAGCAGTCTGCAGGTGCCATATATCATCACATTAACAGGCCACAGCAGTATTAATCTCCCCCGTTTAAATTTGTTAGTGCACTGCATATTCTACCCACTCACAGAGGTCTCTGAAACTTTGCTTTCTATTAGAAGATATGACGTAGAATACTTTTATCTGGAGAGTCCCAAGTTCAAAGTTGAGGGAATTGAATTAACCTCGAATCTACGTTCCTGCTTTATTTCATTACAGTTCAGAGAGTTTTGAGAGCTCCCTGCTTGGCCTTTTGTGTTGGTTTGTGCCCAGGGAGAAAGCTTGTTCTAGCTGACATGCTAAGTACCAAATTTTTCAAACACGGCCCCCCTCCCACCCCCTATGTTAAACACCAGGGTTTCCACAAATGTATGCTAACAGCCTTAATTTTAGATATTCTATAGTAAGTGTGGTTTCATGCAGTATATAACGTTACAGTTTGTAAAGCATTCTTTAAAATGACTTCATAATAGCAGATCAAGAGGTAAGGCGCTTAAAAATCTGAATAATGTAAATCATATGGAGTTCAGAGGCTAAGCAAATTACACACCCCGAAGCTGCCCTTGCTGTATGAAAGGAGTCTTTCTCCAGCTCTGCTCAGCCCCAGCCCAGGGGAACTTGCATTTGAGAGTTCTCTAAACATTTCAGGTACACTTGAAAGTTGAAAGTAATTCTCATTTCCTATGCAGGATTAGCTCGTTTCCAGCCCGTACAAAATACCACTCATTCACGTACAGACACAAAAACCCACCCCCCGAGAGGGAAGCATTTAGGGTACAAAGGTGCGCGGGTCGTTGTTGGGTTTAGGTTGTTGTTTTTCAGTTTGTTGTTTGTTTTTTTTTTAATCAGGGCGAAGCGGTGGACAGGAAGGGGACGCGTTCTGCACCTCAAGTACCGCAGAAGAGGGAGCCGCCGGGCTCCCCCCCGGCCGCCGAACCGCTGCCCACTACCCGGAGCCGGCGGGCAAGCCGCCCTGCCCCCGCGCCACCACCCTGGGGCCGCGCTCCCGGCCCGCGGCGGGAGGAGAGGGGCCGAGGGGAGCCGAGAGGAGAGCTCCGCTCCGTCTGCGCCGGCCGGGCGCCCGCCCCCGCCTTGCCCCGGGCGGCGCAGCGGCGGACTGCGGCTCCTTACCGTTCTGCTCCTTGGCGCCGGAGAAGACGAACTTGCTGCTGAGATCGGACTCGGCGACGGCCCCCTGCCTCCGGCCGGCCAGGGCAGATGTCAGCAGGAGCAGCCCGAGGAGGAGCATTGGGCCGGCGGGGCGAGGGGCTCCGGCACAGCAGGCACTGGCGGCGCGGCACCGAGGCCCGGGCGTCTCTCAGCAGCGCCCGGCGCGGGCTGCGCCGCTGGGGCGAAGGCAGCACTGAGCCTGCTCTGGCAGCGGAGAATTGCAGGGTAGTTTCCACATAATCCCATCCAAAACTTTTTCCTAGAGCCCTTTTCTGTGTCTCTGGGTTTTGTTTTCCTTTGGCTTTTCTTTTTCCCCTCTCTCTCTTAAAAAGAAAAAAAAAATCAGAGGAAAATCTGGAGACAGACCAGCTTCCCAAGGACTAAACAATCCGTGGCCGTGGCGGGCGGGGGCCAGAGGAGCCGGAGCTGGTGCGGGGCCGCTGGTGCGGCCGCGGAGGAGCGCGCACCTGTCGGGCGGGGGGCGGGCAGCCCGCGCTCGCACAGCAGCGCTCTCCGTACCGCAGCTCGGCGGCCGCGCTGCCAGCCGGGCCGTGCCTGCCGGCTCCCTCCCTCCCTCCCACGCCCGCCGTCCCATCACGGCGAGGGCGGCACCTGGCGCGGCCGTTTACGCCCTGGGAAGTTGTCGGTGGGAAGAAGGAGGCTGGCGGGCGGCCCCCGCTGCTGCCCCCTCTCTTGCGGCCAAGTGGCGGCGCAGCAGGTGCTGGGAAGGGAGCTGGGGGTCCCCCGGCCCCGTCTGCCCCGCAAGGGGGACCCGAGGTCGCCGTGGTCCGGAGTCAGTTTGTGTGTTTGGTAATTAGGGCGAGGTGCTGATTTACCAGTATTTCTTTACTGGGTTGTTATTATGGTAATTGGGTTGGTGCTTGAAAACTTGATGTTTGGTTAAGCGTTTAATCTAAAGGATGCCCTTGGTAGTGGGAACTTAAACACTGACAGGAAGTTTTAGAAAGTCTCTGAATACTTTTTTTTTTTCCTTTGCCTGTTTGGATTTGTTTGTTTGGGGTTTTTTGTACTAGAAGTTGTTGTGGTTACCCTGAACTGGGACATAAAACAGTTACATAAGCAGATGGAAACATAGGTTCAACTATTTGTAGCTGTCCCTGGCTTGTTGCAAGGCCGTGTGGTACTTGGTGAGGTAAGCAGATAGGATTGGGTTCCTTTTAGCTGTTCCACCAGAAACCAGAACTGAAATTGTGTCAAGGAGTATTCCCCTATTAATGCTGGTGAGGATGAAAAGGACTGATGATGTTCAGCACCCGTATAGATCTTTGCTGGCAATGGCATTTCTAGTTTGCTAGAGGATTTGAACTGTGGCTATGTGGTGGGTCTGGGTAACAAGAATGAATGCTAACTGGATACCAGAAGGGCAAAAGAAGCAATTTTTGGGCAAATTTCTTTGTCTTGATTGAGATGTTTTGGGAGGGTTTCTTAATTGTTTTACTTTGGCCCCGTAGTTTTGAGGTTGTTTTGGGGATGCATGGGGGACCTATACAGCCATATATGTTTTTGGGAGGCCTATATAGCCATGATATGTGCAAGACATACAAGAGAGAAACTGAGTCTGCATTGCCAGAGTCTTGAGCACATACTTACATAAATTTCTTATCCTTTGACCCAGCTCTTTCTATTATATAACTGAGCTGTTTCTTTGCCTCAGCCAAAGTAACCCTTGAGACAATGATAAACAACCCCTCTGTTCCTAATAAGTGACATATTTCCAGTAGCAACTGAAAGGTGTCCAGCCAAGCTGGGCTGTCTTCTGGAAAGCAGACTTGGAGCATACCGTAAATAGCAACCCTTCACTTCACAGAACATGAAGACAGAAATGTACTGCACAGGCTATGTAGTTACTTTTATTATTGTTAGCCTTATAATTTTTTTGGCTTCGCTGTTGTTATTTTAAATGGAAATAAAAATAACATATACAACTTTCCAGTTCTCTTACCCTGGTGATTACAAGCAGTGTTTTGGAGTTTTTTTTTTAATCAAATAAATGAAGTATTACACTGTAGCTTAATCTTCATTGCCTGAGGATTTGTATTTTGGATTACTTTGTATTTTGGAGTACTGATGGCAAGTTCACCCTGAAAAACATGAGCCTAATGTATTATGCTGTACACATGAAAAATACTATATCCATTGAAAAAATCTAGGCTGCATCAGGCCAGGGTTTCATCCGGAGGTGCTGGATCATGCACAGAGAAGGGCAGCAGACTGGTGAAGGATCTGGAGCACAAGTCTTTTGAGGAGTCTTTTGAGATCTAGGGTTGTTTAGTCTGGAGAAAAGGAGGCTCAGGGGAGAGACTCTATTGCTCTCTTCAGCTGCCCAAAAAGGAGGCTGCAACGAGGTAGGGGGTGCTCTCTTCTCCCAAGTAATAAGCAACAGGACAAGATAAAACAGCATTGGGTTAGATCAGGGGAGGTTTGGATAGGATATTAGGGAAAGCCTCCCCACAGAAAGGGTTGTGAAGCATTGGAACAGGCTTCCTGGGGAAGTGGTGATCATGATTCCTAGAGGTGTTCAAAAGATATGTAGATGTGTCACATAGGAACATGGTTTGGTGGTGGACTTAGCAGTTCTGGGTTTGGTTGTACTTCGTCATCTTGGTCTTTTCCAACCTAAATGATTCTATGATTCTATGGTTCTTGCTCAGACTTTTCAAAGGGAAATGCAAGAACCCACAAAGTGGATGAATATGGAATAACACTGCCTAGGGAGAAAGCTGCCATTCCAAACCTCCTGTAATTAAAGGTCAGGGTATATTTTTGATCACTAAGGCTTTACTTCTCTAGAAAAATGCTTTTGTTGCAAATTCCACCCAAAATATCATGTGAGGTAATCTCTATCCTTAAATATGTCCAGTCATCTCTGAAATTCATGCTAAACATTTATCACCAGCTATGTTTATCTTTAACATTATTGCTCTCCAGTTTCATCAGGTATATGTATGTGCTTGGGTTATGAAAGTAATGAATTTATGTTTGCCTTCTTTAACCTCTTCGTCTTCTATGTTACAGCTGTATCACGTCCTTTCCCAGCTTGGCATTTTTATCATAATTTTCACATGAACACTTCTGTACTTCCAAGCTTCCCAAGTGCCATCTGTTTTTGTTGTGTTTTATTTTGGGTGGGACAAACAGAAAATAATATGCCAAGTGAAGGCCTAATCTAACATTATATAGTGAATGAAGATAGAATGTTTCATTGTACCTCTTGTTCATGCCTTTAACTTTTTGCATGATCTACTCATGTAATAACCCACAGAAGTATCGGCAATAAAAAAGTAAATGTCTAGGTAATTATAACAAACTAATGTGTATGTAGTTCAGATAATTCCTGCCAGTGCATATTGCATTACTCATACTGAATTTCACTGGGGACCACAATGCCAATGCAGCTAAGAGTTCTGGTGACCCAATGCCCAGTACAAATTTCACTGGATATAATTTTTTTTTACATACATTATAAATATTTTTAAGTACATAGAGATTTATGTTCCAAAGTTTTCTCCATTATTAGAATTGCATTTCAGTTCTTGTCTTTTTCATCAGTCACCTCACCATGACTTATCTCACAATTATTTAGCCTACACTTCGTAGTCTTTCAAAGTCTTTTTTCCCCAAAATGTTTTGTAATGTAGTCTATAAAGTGTGCCTCAGATATTTTTCAACTTAAATATTGCAACAGTTGCTTCTCTGTAAATTGCAATATTCAAATTGTCTGAGATACCAACTTTGCTCTGTAGAATAGCCTCACTGATTTGATATATTTTTGGATTGTTTTATAACTTTTTTATCATCCTCATTTAGAACTATCTTTGAAAGAGTATTTCTTTTACTTGAATAAAATTTGAACTATCTGGATTATCCCACAGGAACTTATTGTGTTGAGACTTAGCCACTACAGAAGACAACAAAAATTTGGCCTGTTAGGGTATCAGAGACTTACTGTGATGCTGTATAGCCTTCCTGAACTATAAATATCCTTGAAATGAAAAGCCTTTCTCTGTGATTATTGTTAACTGAAAGGGTTACCATTAAAACATACATTCATCACACAATCTTCACAACCTTCACTTACACCAGCAAATAGATTTCCCCGCACCAAATTCAAAATAATATGGTCACAGTGCCAGCAGAGGTGGACAGTCACACATGCTTTACACCTTGTCCTTTCACCACTTTGCAACAGGAAAGGTTCTCTATTACTTTTGAAAGTGTGCTGGAACTGGCAAGGTGCATGTATGTTCACAAACTGCCCTTTATGGTTTGAGCTGATGCCAACAGATATGGACTGGTTTCCGTGAGCTTTAAATATCCCAAGCAAATTCTGTGAGGATGTGTACTATTTCCTTTTCCTAATATGCTGTTTCAGAAATACTTTTTTCCCCTCCAAAAGGTTTGCCATGACATATGCATTTCTCTCATGAGAAGGAATAGGGTGAGAAATACAGTGTTCGGGGAGGAAATAGCAAAAGGCATGATGAACCAAAGGAAAATGCTTCTGGAAATGTGCAACTCTGGAAACGCAGTAACTTCTGTCAAATTCGTGTCTCACAAGTTAGAGCTAGACATTTACTTGCCTTTGCAAGACTACAATCCCCTGCTGGGAAAACAAGATGGACTGATTCACTTTTCTCTCCAAATCTTGTTTCACTTCTTAATAAGAATAGGGCAAAAACATAATTAATACATACTTCTATATTCCCATATATTCCAAATGTACCAGTATAATCCTTGTAAGTTCATACTAAAGGCAAAACAGTATTTTGCAAAATTAGAATATAATTAAGAACTAATAAATATTTGCTTATCCAGACACACAGGCAAGTGTCTGCTTTTGTGCAAAGTACTCCTGATTTCAGTATAGTTACACATGAATTAGTTGCTGATATAAAAGGGCTGAGCTTTAAATGTTTATGTTCATATTATGGATTTAAAAAAACCTGTTAAATTAGTTACATAAATATCATGTTTTGTTAATTTTTTTATGGATAAGTGATAAATATGAAAACAGAAATTGCATTACAAACATTGATTGCCTTTTAGAAAAACAATAATAAAATATTCTATTCTCATGATCACTGAACAATTGGAAAATAGGCAAATTTGTACAAATAAACATGACTCTTCTAAAATCTTACTAATGTGAGGTGCAAAGGCTATGTATAGAGTTGAATAGAACATCATTCCTGTATTAGAAAGTACTCTGTAAATGAGGTAATGATAAATTTTAGTGTTTCAGTCTTATTGTCTGTTCCTAATGAATTTGTAAATGAGCTGAAGATTTGTTGTCCCATTCCCATGCTGCATTTGAAAATACAATAAAGAAAAATGTGAAGTCCAAAGAGGTTTCAATTCTGTTGATGCTTGTGTGGTGTGGACTGCTCAGACACAAACAGAGGAGAAGGAACTCCAAACATAATTTGGTCACTTGAATCCCACCTCTAAATAAAAGGTGCCGTTTCTATTTTGCAAATCCTAAAATGAGTCTTGGATCTTAAAAAAACACCTATAAATAAGCCTTCAAAAACAGATTTCTAAGCTTATCAGTGTTGTTATGCTTGATGGTGCATAGCTTAATCATTTTTCAAAATGTCCCAAACATTTGAGATCAAAGTCCTCACTGTACTTTTGTGTGGTTTCCACTTATAAGCATTGTTTTAGAGCAGTCACATATAAGAATTCCTGTGGAAACCCAGAGAGATTTTCCCAACTAGGAATGCAACCCCTGTTCTGTTCCCTGAGTCAACCCCGTGCCCTCTCCCTGTTGGTCAGCCTTTCGGTCACTCCCACCCTAATTCCCTGTTGGTCCTTTGTCCTGGCCCTTCCCTTGTAGCACCCCCATGTCCCTTGGTAATTGGTCCCTAATGCTCTTCCTGCCTGGTCATCCCATGTACTAAACCTGAACCCTCACAAGAGCCTCTGCCTTTGTTCCCTGAACTCTGGATCCATGCGTGGCTGAAATAAACATCTCTGTAAAACCCTGCAAAGGCCTTTCCTGCTCATTTACCCCAAGCAACATCTAAATGCAACAAATTCCATTGATTCTGTCAATTACATGCACATATATAGCCTCAGTTATAATGCAACCTTGCTTTATGTAGGCTGTGGGAGCCACACCAGGAGACAAGAGAGGAGGCCCACTAGAGGTCTCCCAAACTGTGTAAGAGAACACTACCCACTTCTGGCACCTGCTAGCTCATTTGAGTCTTGATGGGCTTCCAAAGGCAGCATGTAAAATGTAGAACGTGGAGGTCGTTTATGCCTCGTAACATGTTCGATGAACTTGCACGGACTACACCCAGCCTGAAAGGGTGGCAGTTGCCATTCTGAAAGTCAGTGTTTCACCATGGGATATATAGGAGTTTTCTGGGTGCAAAAGTGTCTCTGTCAAAGCATTCACTTTCTTCTGTATGCTTTCAGAGTAGAGGTTCCTATCATTTTACACTCCCAGTCAGATGCACCTCAGTATTCAAATGCCATGTGCTCTTGAGCAAGTGCATAAGAACTTAAGTGCCCAGACAACAGGCTTGCTCAGTATTCATGAATGTTTGCCTATTTATGACTATGTGTGTGATGATTTTGCTTATTTATGTCAGAAGAAAGCTTTCTGGCTCATTTTCAATCAGATGACACCACTTATTGATCACTAACATCTTTGGTTCTATCAACACGCATGAAATCCTGTCAGGATCCATACTGACGATGACATGTCTCTTTAGAGATGTGTCAGCTCTAAAGAACTATTGAATTCTGGATAACCATTGGTCTTCCTGCCCGTCTTCCTTTCACTGAGAATTGCAAGATATGGATATGCAATGAAAATCCAAATTCTGGTTAGTATTTCTAAGCATTAATAATCACTGCTATTTTAAAAAATAGTATGTGTCTTAGTAGTTATAAACGTCGCATCACTATATCCAGATTCAGTAAAATTAAGAGACCTGTATTATTCGAAATACATATATATATATATATAAACCGATTATTTCAAACAATGATAAAACCCACTTACAGCATTACAAGATTTTTTTTATACTGAAGTAATTCTAAGCTATTTATATATAAATATTCAGTGGCTTTAAAACTGCTCTTCAGAGAAATGAAACTCAGTTGAGAGTCTTTGTGGCACAGCAGCATAATTTTGCTGCCAATATTTGCAATTTATCTAGAACTTAACAGCTTGAATGAAGATTGTCTATCAAATAGTTATACTAAGATCTGTCACATTTATTTTAATGGAATATTCATATCTACTGAGTTTGAATTTGAAAAATAATGTCTTGATTTACTTTATGTTGCAGGCATTTTATGTTTATAATATCTGGAATAGTATTGATAATGAGAATTTTCATTGTTGAACATGTTTAATTGAACCATATTTTTTTGTATAGCTGTTGCGCTTCAGCTTTAGTCTCCTGGTTCTGATACTTCAATCCACACACAGCAGGAGTAATGCTGAGACAATTACACATCTATGAGCCTTCATTTAAGTACTAATTCAGCAGAAGAGAACAGGAATCGTACTGATGATATCAGCTTCCAAACAGTGTTGTTTAAAGGCTGAACTGAGATTACAGTTTAATTGGTTAATGAGATCCATCTGAGAAAATATTTCAAAAAAGTCCATGGGTTAGAGAACATCAGGTTAGAGAATCTAACAGGAATAGAAGAGTAAAGTTGAACTGAAGAGCAGAAACAACCACCCAGGAATGATAAGGCACTGAAGCAAAAATTCTACTACATATGGAGTGTCTGTCTTCTCTAATCCTGACTTGCCACTTTACATTTCCTCTCATTTGTCCTTTCTCTGTCTCTTCCTTAATCTTCCTCTCTTTCACCTCCTCCCTTTCATTCTTCTCAGTTAATTAGTTACTACTTCTACTGCACTAATTATTTAATTAAAGTATTTTCCTGCTTATCTTATCTCTCCACACTTGATTTAATCCACCTCCTTTCCTTCATAACTGGTCCACCAATACTCCCTAGCACTCAGATTTGTTTCCTCTTTGTAGTTTGCCCTGTTTTATTTCCTGTCAATCCCCAGGCCAGATTTGCTTACCACAGTAAATCTTTTTATCCCCATTTTCATCTCACATAATCACTTTTCCACACCTTTACTCAGGCCTTCATTGCATTGATTCATTCAACATAGGCTAGTGGAGTGAATCAATTGGTGCTGCAGACCCAGCACCCACACACAAATATGTTGGAGATCTTTCAGTATGCTTCCATAAGAAAGTTCTAATTCTGCAAGACAGCTATGAGATGATAATCAGTGGTAAGATGTATTTCAGAAGGTGTCTTTCATATCAAAACTATATTCCAGTGTAAATATACCTGCTATTCTGTCTGCCCCAACTCTGATGACACCTTTCCGAGATCCCTCTTATTTTAACTTACAGTACATACATCTCCTTATTGATGGAGTATCTGTGCCTCTGAACAGCTTCTCTGTTCCACACTGCAGAGTCAACTGGAGAGAGAGAACATGTTCTAACAATTCACCTAACGAATCTACGCTTGGCATCATCTACAGAAGCATGCCAGAGCTTTATTTAGGCCATCTGGAGCTTTTCCAGAGAAGAGATGAAGAGCTTCCAAGGTAATATTTAAGAATTTACAGATCAGATGCAAAGTTTAATTTTTTCAATTTTCTTAAAATTTATTAATTTATGTAATAAAAGGGCATCAGATCCATGTTCAAAGTAGTTGATATCACTTCTTGAAACATTAACTCATCAGAAAATGTTTAAAAATCTTTAACATGGGAGATGTACAAAATCATAAACTCTGAGTTTCTCATCAGTTGCTTCATTCACAGAACTATCGAAGGTATTTTGGCAGAAATAAAGTTCAAAATGGAACATGAAGGCTTTCATCCAATGTATTTTTCCAAAGTCAGAAATAGTAAGTCTTTTAAAATATCAGGTCACTTTAGTAAAAGGCAACAGTCTTTATATTTTCAGAACTTTAAAGAGTATCTCATTTAACCCCTTAATTCAATAATATGCTTTGAAAGCAGACATAGATTCTACAATTTCTTTTTCCCGTAAGATAAAATGTTATTGGTAAAGGCTGTGCAGCTTAATTCTACCAATTTTTTTCTACTCATTCCTACATAAGTAGGTTGAATTTCTGCATATTATAAATATATCAGAATAATCTGAGATACTGAAGAGTAGTTAAATTATTACTTAACTATACTGAAAAGAATGTAGAGTAAAGCCTACTTCATACATTGGTTTTCAAATCCTACATTGATTTTTGTATCTGGAAATCCAGGTAATGCTTCAGCAATTGAACTGCCAGCTGGACAAGAGTATGAAGAATATACAAATGATACATTATTCATACCAATATATCCTCATTGTTATTTCCTTGCCAATTCACTGGATGGAAATACACTACAAATGAAAATTTTAAAGCTTTTTCCAGTAATTTTTCAAAGCTATCCCATGACGATCCCCTGGAGTTCATGTTATCCAGTTAAGAATGCACAATATTCCAGAGTATTTCCAACATTTTTCTTTATTGATCACACACCAGATCAGTCTCTCATTCCCACAGCACCATAAGAAAATGAGGACTTCAGCTTCACAGCCATGTGGATCACAGATCATCCCATGAAATATGTTTAGTTTGAGAGTAGGTCTTTGAACTATGTATTTCATATTATGTTTCTAATATTGTTGTATGTTGTGCCCTGTCACAATCCATTTTGAAAAGAACACCACTCCATTAATGTTAAAATTTATAAAAAATACTCTTTTCTCCCTAGACTGTATCTCTAGTTAGGTATTTAGAGAGGATTTGTAGATGTAAACAGTGATATTGTCATTCCCTTCAGCATGCTGGTTACTATCAATAGCCCAAAATTTAACATGGGCTAAAGGAGATAGAGGAGCTGAAGATGCTGAGGTTGTCAGCATCTTTTTGGGTGGAACTCAGTACCTCACAGGATCATGCCTTCCTTCAGAAAGCATATCACCAATGCCCAGGCTGAATGGTGTGAATAGGCGGGGACCTGAAGAAGCTCTTAATCAATACAAAATATGGATGTTATTAAAAGAACATATTTTGAAAGAGTAAACCAGTTTTGAGATGATAGTTCTGAATTTCCACAAGGGCTTCTGATCTAAATAGATTTGTAGGACCAGATTCCTAGTCCTTGCCCACTACACTATTGGACAAAAGCCTAAAAAACGAAGAGTCCTATCACACACATAGAAAGAGTAAGCCTGAATAAAGCAAATATGACTTGAACCTTTATAACTCAACACATTTCTGCTCAATCCTGGGAACCACTGAACTGAGTAATGTTAATTTCATTAAATTCATTAAAAAATCAAAACCAAAACTAAGAAAGAGCTCAGACCCTCGTGAAATTAATGAGAAAGATAGTTCAATAGTGGGTTCGCTGCATTCAGTTCTGCTGTCCTGTTTACAGCCTGATGAATGGATTTTGATTTCTTGATGCAGGAAATAATGGAAGCTCTATTTTCAGTGCCACACCTGGTCATAACCAGGTTAGTCATACTAAAGCATAATGATCACTGAGAGTGGGTAAAGCTACAGAAGTTGAGATATTACCTTTTTGATTGTCCAGTTTGTATTCCCCTCCTCAGTTTTCAGGACTCTGGCAATTCTATTCTTTTCCACCCCTTTTATTATTAACTGTTTGCGTACTTTTTGCTACCTGCAAAAATATTTTGTTACATAAAATTAGTTGCTATGGTTGTATATTTCAAGCAAAAAAAATTTGTGTGCAGTAGGTTTTAACAAGTGATTATAGTAATAGCTTTCTTGTGCCTGTTGTATGTCTTAAGAAAGCAGAAGGAATTTGACTTTGGCAAAGATGATGGCCAATAGACTATCCTTTTTTCTTCTGTTGTAATGCAGCAGTATTTGGCTTATGGAAAGATAAATCCGTGCTTGTTTTGTAGTGGATGATAGTTATTATTTTAAGGGCAATATAAATCTCTTCTACCAACTGTATAGTCATGGACCATATTTATTCTTCCAGCAATTTCCAGAAAAGCCATTTGTACAGATCATTCAATCAAACTAGGATTACTCTAGCCACTGAAAGATGATCATTCAGTCACCATGTCCCTTCACCCTGCAAACTATGGGCAGAAAAATATCCTCACAAATACCAAGCTATTGAAGATGTACTTTTAACATCTGCAGTGTTAGTTAAGACTGATATACGGCTTTAGGTAACTTAGAAAAACTAATGCTAATTGAGTAGATGAGAAGAATGTTATTCATTGCACAGACTGATTCAAAACTGCTAATGCAGTTATCAGATGTAAGTCAGATTTTTCATATCAGTAAATTTTTATATGAATATTATGGCATTAAGAATAGCTGCTACACGTCGAGACAGTGGAAAACTCTAAATGCTTTTTGCATTCCTGTTCCATTTCTTTTCCCAAGGTTGTTAGCTTTGATTTGTTGTTCTTTATCTTCTATGGATTTTTTTTTCATGCACGACCAAGTGCATTCATAGCTTAGGGCAATATTATGAGTGATTTTAGGTAAATCTGCCCATAGAACAAGGTTTACAGCTGCTAAATAATACCATTTTGGTTCTCAAGGTTAAATCAGGTTCTAACTTGTAATGACACTATAGAAGGAAAATAAACAATATAATAAACTATATAATATTTTGGAAATTAATGTGTTTAAGAATCTGTCAGGTATTCAGTATATAAAATAAACATTCATGCCTCACTTTGCAGATGTGAACTTGTTCATTTTAATGCATAGCAGATTACAAGATCCAGAAGGAAAAAAGAAAAAACCCCAAAGCCTTCCAGCAACACATTCCCTTTTATGTAGTCACTCATCACTCATTTCTGGTATATCAGCGACAAAAAGCAAAAGGAGTAAAGTATAAGAATCACCAATTGACATCTGACATTTATTCACTTGGAACTGCTGAAACAACTACAAAAAAAAATTGAAAGCAGAATGGAAAATTTCACTATAGAGAAATTACTATGGGGATTAAGCAAGGTCTAACCGATTTGCATGCAAAGTTGTGCTAGAATGATTGTGCTGCTTTTTGAATGTCAGCTTGTGTATTTTTGCAGTGCTGCATTCTGCCTTCAGGAAGTATCAGTCCTCTCAAATAGCTAGAGTTTTTTCATCTGGCCCAGCTCAACTTAAATCCAGCCTAATCTTGTTCCTCCCCATGACAGGTTTGTCGGGCACCGTTGTGGGGCAGTCTACAGGGCCCCCTGGTGCATGGCAGCGCTGTGGGCAGGTAACATCTTATCTGCACCAAACTTAATCAACACAGGATTTTGAAGCATTATGCTAAGATATTATCCAAAATTCTGGGGAAAATGGACTTGGGCCAACTCAGCACTTTGCTTGAGATGGAAACCATTCCTGCACTGAGGTGTACCTGGTTATTTGTGTAGCTGACTTTCTTGGCTCGAGTTTAGGCTTTCCTACATGATGCTCTGTTAACAGGATTTTAGAATCATACATTTTGTCCATTCAATTGTAAGTTTACTTTGTCATCACCTAAATTATGCTTTAGAGCACTTATATTCTAGCCTACCAAATTCTCCTGATATTCACACCAGCTGAAAAATGAATGCTTCTGCAGGTATGGAAAAGACTGTCTTAGTACAGCATCTCCAGTGAAGACTATACACTTTCTATTCCCAAAGCAACTGAGGAGACTAGTAAGCAGCAGCTACTAAAAATAACCGTCTAAATCATACTGACTGCTGCCCAACCCAAGAAACTTGTCTTAAGGAAATTTTGATATTTGTGTTAATTTTCTTAAGCTTGGACTAATAGAGGAGATGTATAAAACTGAAAAAAGCAATTGGTTATAGTTCCACCTTGATGGGAGTGGGATATACCATAATTATTGCCACATCATGGCCTGCGGCAAATTAAAGTCTGAAGTTATCTGTAAATCTCAAGTTTCTTAAAAAGAGGATGAATGAAAAGTAAGAATGATCCAAGTCAGAGGTGATGCATTGGCTTGACTTTGCTAAATTAATAAAGAATTAAGAGTGATTATATTTTTATCCATTAATTGAAATCATTCAACACTGTTTATGGCAGAAAGGAATTGATGCCTTTTTATTTTTTATTAAGAATACACACTTTGTTGCTAAAAGTAATAGTGTTGATAGTGTTCATGTAAAATGTCTCGTAGAAATTTGAACATATGATGTGGTACAACATAATATCTTGATTAAAAGACTGGAATGTAAAATGTGCAAGGAGTAGAAGGAAGAGCTGTTTGGAGCCCTGGGGGCTGAAGGCAAGAATAGTATCTTAGAATAAGTTCTCTGTTTCATGATTCAGCCCAGAAAAGCAGTGCTACATGATGCTGTTTAAAATCTCAGCCGGGATACATGACCCAAACTGACCAAAGGGATGCTCCATACCAAAAGGCATCATGCTCAGTGTATAAAGCTGGGGAAGACGAAGGAGGGGAAAATTTGGAGTGAATGACATTCATTTTCCCAAGTCACCATCACACATGATGGTGCCCTGCTCTTCTGGAGACAGCTGAACATGTGCCCTTGAGAAGCAGTGAATTAATTCCTAGTTTTGCACTGCTTGTGTCCATGATTTTTGCTTACCCTATTAAAATGTGTCTATATATTAACCCATGGGTTCTCTCACTTTTGTCCTTCCAAATCTCTCCCCAGTTCCATTGGTGGGAGAGCAAGCAAGGGGCTGTGTGGGACTTGGTAGCTGGCTGGGATTAAATCATGACACTGAGTTGTAAAGACCACCAGAGGACAGAACATTTAAATAAGGTGCTGCAATTCTCAATTCTGTTACGAATCTTCTAAAAATAGTGCTTTCTTTGATTACCATGTCATTTTAAGTTACATCACAATGTGACCATGGAGATCAGACATGTACTTATTAAAGCTGACATCCGAAGGCTTTTCCAAAAATAAATTCTCCCTTTGCGGAGAGGATTTCTCAATCACCTTAATCTTTTGTGGTATTTGAGGATAAAAAGACTCTCCAATGACTGGAAAATTTCCAAAAGGATGTCTGGAAAATTGCAAAATAAAGACCTATATATGATTCATGAATTGACCATTCATTCATGAGATTATCCTATCGTATTTTCTAGCTGAGGACTGAGGGAAACAGGCACTACATTATTCAGCTTTCAGGTTCTGTGTCTCCATATATTAGATCCTTCCCTGATACACCAGGAGGTGTTCTTCTACCATGTGAATCACCCATGAAAGATGTGCCTGCCCTGCCTGCCCCATAGGGAACCTCTCCACTGCTGGCTTAGGAAACAGAAAATCTAAGTTCAATTACCTTTCCAACCTAATGGTGGCCTAATCACACCTATTCCTCTGAGAGGCTTTGCAGAAAGAGATGTTCTCTAAGTGACCTGGTAAAGTGATGTTTGTGTTTAGTAGCAGATCCCAGTTTCACTGGATGACAGGAAGAAAACATCGGCTCCCTAAGTCTAGCTAATATTACTTAGTGTAGGCAAGGGAATACTGAACCCTTACTTGTATATTTCTTTCTAGAATTTAGTGGAAACTACAAACACTAAACTAGGATTTTCCAACCCTGTTTTCTCTTTTCAGTGCTGTAACAAGTAGATAATAGAATTGTGTTCCTAATTGTCACTTGGGATTTTTTCTCTCCCTTCTAATCTTGTATTCTTTGCACAGTAATATTTATTGAACAAGAAAGACTTTAGATATTTCTGTTGTTTTTTGCTGAAAGGACTCATATTTTGTGTATAGAATGGGAATTCCAGGAAAGGGTTCTATGTAGTCTCTCTTTCCAATTTTGCTTAAGAAGCCCTTAATCCCCTGACTGTTCTGGAAAACTGGGAATCTTTCCAGTCCACGTTGGTTCTGAACATAAACAGTGCATTGAGCATCTAAAGAAATTCAAGGGCTCGTATAAAGAGGAAACAGCAAGTTTAGGTGCTGCTTGTGTCTACATTAAGGCGACATGGTTTTGTTTTCTTTAGTTGTAGTAGCAAATAGAGTCACAAGTTGTGGTGTTGGATAGAGACAAAGTGCTTCATTAATCATTCAGGCTGATGAGTATTTAATTAGCTTAATTATGTTTATAAAACTGGGTAAGTAACTTCATTGTTTCTCAAATGGGGAAGCTGATGCATAAGGAAAATAAGGATTTATTTTAATAGAAGTGTTTTCTGCTCCTAGCTCAAATCAGAAGGCCAAATATATTTTTCCCCTGCTTTTTCCTAGTCAGGTTTTAGTGAATATTAAACAATGAAATTATATGTGAAGTTTGCCAAGAGGTACAGAAATTAATACCTAGAAGAGACTTCCTGCACTGCTGACACCTTCCTTACCCGAGAGCTTTGCTTTAGAATTGTTTTCCTAAACATTGCCTACTGTATTCCAAATGAGATTTCCACTTGCTTTAATATTTCTCCATCACTACTTGAAATACTGAATCTAGTTGGAAACCCCTAGTCCTCAATGTCATTAATGTATTACAATATTTTCTGCATTGCAAATCCTATTAGGCCTAATTATTACAGTTTCTGCTACAGCAGAAATTCTTATTAGTATGGTTTTTCTCTGAGTTTAAATTCATATTATTTTCCATTTCAGTATTTGTTTGCTAAACCTCAAAATAATTCCTCATGAATAATAAGTTATTCTCCCCTTTCTTCATAATTCCCCTCATCTTCAGTGTCAGAAAATTTTGCTAACACAAAGTCATTAAGAAAAAGAACATCACTTAAGGGAAATACAAATGAAAAATCTAATTGAAACACACCTCCATAGTTTAAGACAATGTAGAACAAATCATTATCTCTTTAACTCTTTGCCTCTCAGCAGAGTATATTCCAATTGTGGCATGGATTTAATAAGGATGGTTACAACCATATCTTGGAATCTTGAAATAAGCTACATATAATTAATATTCCAGAAGCTCCATGCTTCTGCATTCTCCTTGTTTGGGAAAAAAAAAAAACCAACAAATGCAAACACAACAGCATATACAATATTATTATCATGCAAAAATTCCACTTATAACTCCAAATACAGAACAAGGAAAAATTGTTGGTTCTTAATAGGAAGCAGAACTGGGTTAGAAAAAAGTCCGGATAAGCAGTGTCATAACTACTGCATGATACAGTCATTCTTAAAAAACCAAGCCAATAATGAACTCATCTGTCTAACTAACAGCTCACTGCTTATTCTACTGAAAAGGTGTTTCAGAGAAAACGGAAAGAAAGTTCTTTCCTGAAGGAAAGGTTCTGAGAGATCGTGGTTTTGGTTTTTGGTTTGGTTTTTTTTTGTTGGTTTTTTTTGTTTTTTGTTTTTTGGGTTTTTTGGGGTTTTTTTGTTTTTTTTGTTTGTTTTTTGGTTGGTTGGTTTGTTTTGTTTTTTTTCTCCAGTAATTTGAAGAAAGGCACAAACGAGATTTAGGCACTTAACTTTCATTTGAGATGGGTTGATGTTTTCTCACCCAAATGAATCAATTTTCCTAACGTCTTCAGGATGAAACTATATACACTTCACTGAACTTTATTCAAGTAGGTAGTTAATGAGTTCCTACAGGGCTTGCCAGGCAGGCAGATTGGTAGCAATAGAAAACATCTATCCCTAATGTTTTCACAAGGGGTTTGGTTTTCATGGCCCAGAGATCTGAAGCAGATCTGGGTAGTCTTTGTTTGTGTGCTGCAGAGCCATAAAAGATGACCATATCTATTAACATCTTACCTTCAAAGAGGGAGTTGGAAAGTTGTGTCGTGTCAATACAGGCAGGTTACATTGCAAACCAGTGCCAGCTTGGGTTCACCTTCACTTTTCATCTGCAACAGGTCAGAAGCAGGTCAGCATTAAAGTTCAGCCTCTCTGCCTGGTGTGGAACTGAGGGGTAGGTGGACACTTTTGGAGAAAGTCTCTGTTAGCTCTGCCTGTAAGCAGCCATTCTGGAAGCTCAATCCTACGTGTGGGCTCAGTCAGGGAACAAAAAATGGAAGGAGTACAGCTGGCTCGTCAAGCATGATGTTCACTCAAACACTGTAAATGCAGTTTCTAGTAGGAAACTTTCCTGGAATTTCTGGTTGCAGGTCCCTGGAATGACATTAAAGTTACAAAATATTGGAAATTCCCGGTTTTACTCATAGTATGAGTCAAAAGCAGATCCCAGAATTAATTGCAGTTTGAAATAAAGTCCTTTAGCAGGAATTGTTAGTAAGAGATACCTTTCCACCTCACAGCCCCAAGAATGTCAGTAAATAAAAATGCTACACAGAGACTTGGAGCTAAAAGTTTAGTGAGAGTTAAGCCTCACATTGGCATCTACATAGTGTATTTTGACTAAGTTCAGCCATGAAATGGCATTGCCTAATGCAAGATCCATCTCCTTTCTTCTTTCCTGGACACAGCTCTTGATGTTTTTAAATGTTTCTTATTTCTAGGTTTAGTTTGGTTTGGTCAGGATGATGGGAAATGCAACTCATAACCCCACAGAAGAAGTAGTGTAAGCTTATTTGACAATGTTGTGAGGTAATGTATTTGAGGATGTTACCTGCGTTTCTACACCTGTTCTCATCACACACCTTCATGCCTATTTCAGAATGACTAAAAGCAAAAGATAAATACATAGATAAATAGATAGATAGATACGTATGTCCAAAACTAAGTTTGCTTAATAACTCTTATGTCTCCCTGCTCTTAAAAGCCTTTTATTTTGCCTTTTTTACTCTTATTAAACATATCTGTGTTTCCACTTCCTTTTGAACTGAGATCCAAGTTACTACCAGAGCTGCAAATAGGATAGAGGAATCCTATACATTGTTTCTCTAGTGATGTAGGCAGAAAAAAAACCCCAACTCAGTAATTGTTTAAACAGACATAACATGTATTGGTAATCACATCACTTAAACTCTGAGCTCTAAACAATAAGGCTAGAAGTATATACTTTAAACAAAATACTTCAAAAATATTTTCTGTGTTTCTCGCTCTCATTGAGACCTCTCCTAAGTTCTTTTAAAGATCGCAGACAAGAGACAATAATTGGATTTCCAGACCTGTCTTTATTACTTAAACTATAAACAGAGGTCCAGAATGAATGGTCTAACTTCTTGCCAGAATGGATTCATAACTTACATGAACTGACTCTGGTTTTTCCAATCTAGAAAAAGGGCCCTATCAAATTTATGCATTTAAAGGAAGTCTGCTGCTCAGTCTTTAGAGATGTATCAAGCAAAGTATCAGTTCTAACAGCATACTAATCTGCAACACTTATGTAGATGCTCATTCAAAATATAAAAAAAACCCCAAAACAATAAAAAATCAAAAATATAAAAAGAGAAAGACTGAGAATCAAATAAGAATTAACGGCTTTTAAAAATATGTAATTTTTATTTTGTTTTGTTTGTATCATTATGTCTTTCTAAGCTAGAAATGTTGTCTCCAAAAGCATACTCAATCTGACATTCTGGTACATTATTTTTTAGCACTTGCTGCTGTCTCAAAGTAGCAGAAATCTGTCTTGTTCATTTTCCATCAGATGTTTCTTGAGTTGTTCTAAGAACTAGGAATTCATCTTGGACAGAAAACATCAGCTCCATTACAAAAAAAACAAAACAAAACAAACCAAAAAAACCACCAAAAAACTTAAAAGGATGAAGAAGCATTATTTTCTATGTACACAAAACAAATTACTTCCTTAGATTTTCAGTAGACTTGACTGATGCATATAAATGATTTTTAACAATGCATTGCTGAATGTTATTGCTTCCTTCCTGTATTGAGAACAAAGCATCTTTTCAGGCTGAGCTTGTATTCCTAGCTCAGGGAGTTTCCACTATGTCCATTACAGTCCCCACACGCTCAAGGGGAATGGCTCTGACACTCACATGATTCTGTAAGAATCCACAGAGCTGGACACCTGACTGGACTCCAAAATATGTCAGTGAAGTGCTATGTCAGTGGCTTGATATTCAAATACTTTGCTAATACAGGAATTTCCTTATTCAGCCTCTCTTCAGATCCTACAAGGACTGAAGTTGAGGGGTATTTTTAGTTCAGACATCATCATTAGAGCATGATGCAGAAATATGTCCCTGTTTAAAGTGTTAGTAAATATGATCATACTGTTAAACTAATTCTGTGCATGTAATAGGTGTCAGAGGAAAATCTAATTTACTCTCTCAAATTGGTCTTTTATACTAACCAGATTAACATGCAGACAGAGAAGTAAATGTATCTTTTAAGTCTGATTGCACTGGGGGATACATCTTCATACTATATAGTGCCAAATTTGTATGACTGGAAATACCTTCTGAAATTACAGAGGGCATAATAAAGGTTTAAAATAAACTTTTTTACACATTCTGTATACATTGTTTCATATCCATCCTTAGATTAGAAATCTATATATTAATCCTAGAAAGCCTTAGGAAAGACATACTCTAATTGTGGCAGTGAAATGTGGAATAAATGCTGGACAGACAGTGAAGGGTTGTCACAGGTTTCTAGCCCACACCAATTAGATGGTCTTTGACCAATTCAAGTAAGCTTCAAACAAACTCCCTTCTTCAAATTAAATGTGACTTCAAACCTCCTTAGAACTGCCTGGAAAAAAATATCCTGAAAATTAATGATACATGAACTTCTATCTATTATTTGCATTGACCAATATCCAGGGAAAGGACTTTTAATCTGCTTTGCTCCAAATCAAACATAACTACATTGAGAGAATTGCACTCACAACAACTTGAAGTTAGCATGGTAGATTAAAAATATCTTAAGACTTCCTTCCTTTTTCCACTCACAGCTATGAACCTGATTATAGTGTCCTTAAATCTTGTCTGAATCTCTACTAATTCTGCCAAAAGTACTGATTATGAAGCAATATTAAACACTCTTTGTATCTAATGAGCTGTTACCTATGGCCACAACTATGTGCTGACCCCTTGGTGGAAGGAAATTATCATATACAAAATGTAAAAAGGTATCAAAACTTAAAAAACAATGCACTAAAATAAACAGAGGTGACAGTAATTTTTTTATTTTTTCTTTCTTCTTGAACATCTAGATCACGAGGTTCAAATTACTAGAAAATGCATTTTCTTTTCTTTGGAATGTGTCTGAATGGTACTTGCAAATCAATTGTACTGAGAAAGAGAAACTTGGCTGGGATATGACAATCTTTAGATAGTTTATGTAATTTAAACATAAATTGATAAACTATCTTGCTAATGCCTTTCATCCTCACCTAATCTAGCTCCATTTTTAATTTCTTTCCTATTTTCCAACATCACCAGATGAAGAGTCACCTTGCACTATAGAATAATTTAGACTACTCAGAATGAATGCTTCTGGGGACAGTTGCAGCCAAGTCCACCTACAGAACCAAAATTCCTGCTGACCATAAGGGGTTTGGTATCAGATCTCAGCCCAATTTTTAGTTGTCCAAGAAGGAGATTCTATTCCAAAAAGAAATGAAAGGCAAAAAAAAGGATGTTTGTGACTCAGCAGATATTAATATACCTTGTAGGAATCCCTGACTGAAGAAACCAAACCTGTTCAGTCTTTGTCATACCCTTGAACTGAAAGAAAAAAGGAGAGGGATGTGTGTCACTATGAATCCTTGCATTTCTAATACCAGGCCTGAACTGAAATTCTCTAAGCAGGAACAGGGTTTTTTATTATATGAGAGAATGATTATGACTCCTCAGCTTCCATACTGGCATTTTTTCTTCTGTATTTGAAGATATTTTTTTTTACTTTCTGCATTGTTTTATTTTACTCTGTCAGTCTTTTAAATTCAAATCCTCAAAGGGTCTTGAGTCTGCAATGGAAAACTATAAAACTATAGAAAATTAATTTCCTGACAAATTAAAACTTCTTCAGGGAATGTTTTACCTCATTACAGAACAAGGCTTGTCGTTCAGTCCATCACCCTTAAAAGAAAGTCCTGGTTCTCTGATTCATTGCTTGCTATTCAAACCAGGTTCTTTTTGGAATTGACCAACATTTCTGTCCTATTTTGCTGCTTCTGTATTCAGAGATCACTGTTGAACAAATCTCCCCAAGGAAGAGGCCTATGTGACAGCAACCTGAAACTGACCCCTGGAATGAAATTACATTTAAAATTGAATTATATATTTGTTTACAGAAGTGTTGACTATCTAAATGCCTTAGGACTGCCAAGTTTCTCCTGTGTTGCTAAAATGATTTTAGAAAAATTGTGGTTGTGCAACATCTGCTTGCTCCTGTTCATTCATGTCCAGTCTGGTCTACCTGGAGATCCCTCCATGACCTCCTGCAGCCTGTGCTGCCCCTCTGACTCTGTCAGTTCCTTTATTTGTCAAGGATGCCCTAGTTCAGAATAAACACACCAGGCAGTTGACATGGTATGGGAAAGAGCATGGCTGCTGGTAACAGACACGGCACCAGAGGAATCTGTGTGGCTCTTAGCTACAGTCACTTCCAGCCAGGTAAACAGTATTTTCCTTCCTTCATCTTACAGCTCCCAGCTTTCAGGGCAGCAATTATACTTTTAATGGGTGGAAAAGCTATAAACAAATTCCTGTGGCAGGTAGACAGGAAGGCTCCTATAGGCTGTCAAAGCAGAATAAACAAAAAAACACGTTAAGGTTTCACGAAAAAAAAGAATTCAAAGTGTGTTTTACAGAGCAACACTTATTCTAGCTTACTCAGCACTGTCAGGGTTGATGACTCTGCAGCCTCTCCCTGCTATTGGGAGAGAAATGAGAAGTCAGAAACAGCCACTAGCTATGTCTATTGGGAAACACCAGGAATAAATTGCTTTGTATTTTGAAACCACAATGTCAAATATTTGTTTAAATGAAAATTTAGAAAAAGTGAGTGGAGGACTTGCCCCTCTTAAGTAATCTAGTAATATAATTAAGGTCTTCTAAGCATACCCAACAGTTGTAACTGTCAAACTCAGTGGGTTTGCACTCTAATAGAAATGCACACATTAGACTTCAGTTTGGTTTGAAAGCTGCTGGTAGGGTCTAGCCTTATGTTTATTTTTATTACTATTTTCTGTCCTTAAAAATATCCTAACTTTTATTTCATCAAAATAAGAGGCAGCAAACTTGAGTAGTGAAACTAAAAGGGAAAAAATGCCAAACACAACAGCAATTGGGAACATTTGGTTGAAAGTATTTCTGCACTTGTTTGTAGCTGGCTTTGAGCAGGGAGCCAAGAGCATGACTGATGCTTTTTCAAATCAGTGCTCTCACAGATAAGCCTCTGGAGCAGAAGGAAGTTCTGCACCATGCTCTCTCAGCTTTCCATGAAGCCCACTAGAGAGTTACTGGCTCTTCTGCAATCCCTCCAAAAGTCTCCTAAAATAGAAAAAGACAAAACAAAAGACACTTGGTCTTCATTAGAATTCTGTACAGCATGACAGTGCATTTTCTATCCCATTCCTATGAGCATGGTGGAGAACTCCTCCATGACTGAAAGTCTGTAAGCCTCTGCTGAAAGAAAATAATGTTCTTGTAGATATTTTGGGTAACAACCACTTCTAATGGCAAGTTTTATTTTATATACATTTTTTTAAAATTCAGAGTTCAGTTGGTTGAGTTTATAGGTTTGAAATCTTGAAATCAGAACATGTGAGTTTCCAGTTTTCATTTTAAAATGGGAAAATCTCTAGAAGTAACTCGCATATTTTAACCTAAAGGTTACTTCTCTGTCTTGTTCCATACAGTCACTGTACCTCGTAAGACCTAGGTCTGAAAATATAGTTGTAACTTTTATCACATGCCCTAAAGCACATAAGATAGACTGTAGCCAGGCCAGCTATCCAAGTTTCTATGCAAACAAAAATGTAACAGCAACCTTATTAAGATGGGAGCCCAGCTTTCTCATTTAATCCTTAACAACCCTCTGGACAATTATTTTTTAATTTCTGTCTCTCCTTGAAATCTGAATCACTAACTATAACTAGGAGTGAGATGGGGCTATGTTTCTTATGGACTCTTAGAAAAGCCTAATACTCATGTGTATGTTCATGTAAATAGTCCCACCAAGGTCATCACTGAGAATAGGAATATAATAAGAGTAGTAAATGCAGAGCAAAGATATTCTCACAAAATACCTTCCCTCTCTGATCTGAATACACTTGCTAAAAATGCACTTCATGCTTTTACATACAGAATCACTTTTACAAATTTAAATAGTCACAATTGTAAACACATTATTCAGTTGCAGAAGGAATTACCCTAATATTCATGAAGAAATACCACTTTACTCCTACTTTGTATGCTTGAGTATCTCTGAAGCCTGTACTCAAAAAAAAAAAAAAAAAGAAAATGCGTCACAATACCTTTTCTTCCAATACAGAAAAACAAATATTCAAAGAATATCTGAATAGTATTTCAAGGTGGTAGTTTAAAGAGGTAGTTTCCAACAAGCTTTCTTGTCTGCTTATTTGCCTCTATTGCTCTAAACCAGTTAAATTTTAGTAACATTTACAATTGTTTAGTCTGACTTCTTATGAAGTAATTCAGTCTTCAGGAAATTAACTTAAACCAATGGGTTTTCTGTCTTGTTTTATTTTGTTTGTTTTTTCCATAAAGTTTCTGAAAAATCTTGTTGATCAGGAAATTTCTGAAGGGTTGGGTAAGTTTATGAAGTCAATAGCCTAAAGAGGAAACTGCAGCTGGCAGTTTTGGGTATATTGAGCAATTGCATTTTCAAGAAATCCATGTTTGTTTTTAGCTTTTATGGTAACCATTCACGAGGCTTCATGTGGCTGATGTTTCTTGTGTAAGAGAAAAATCTGCCTGAGAGATTTATTTTTGATGCTTTCTTCTTTTGTGACTAGAAAGTAAATAAAAAATAGTTTTGCAAAACAACAGTGAAGGAGTTCAATACCAAAAGTAGGGAAGTGCAGAGTACTCATATGCGTGGATATCAGCAATATACTGCAATTTAAAAAAGTAGTTATGGGAATTTGGAAAATACTTTACATTTTTCTTACATCCTTCTCTTTCCATGATATTTCTCTGGGACTTGTTCATAAAGAACTCCAGGCAGAATTTCCCGGAAGCCCCTCTGGGATTTTCTCTGCATTTTGCTTCAGACTAAAACTTGTGCTTGATATCAAGGGAACAAGAGACTGGAGAGTAACTCTGAAGAAAGGGACTTGGGGGTCCTGGTCGATGTCAAGTTGAACACGAGTCATTGTGCCCTGGCAGCCAGGCGGCCCAACCCTGTCCTGGGGGGCATCAGGCACAGCATTGCCAGCCAGGCAAGGCAGGGGATTGTCCTGCTCTGCATTGGGCAGCCTCACCTCGAGTGCTGGGGGCAGTTCTGGGTGCCACAAGATAAGAAAGGTATAAAGCTATTAGAGTGCCCAAAGGAGGGCAACAAAGATGGTGAAGGGCCTTGAGGAGATGCCATATGAGGAGTGGCTGAGGCGTGTGGCACTGTTCAGCCTGGAGAAGAACAGACTGAGGGGAGATCTCACTGCAGTTACAGCTTCCTCCTGAGGGGCACAGGAGGGGCAGGCACTGATCTCTGCTCTGTGGTGACAGTGACAGGACCTGAGGGAATGGCCTGAAGTTGTGTCAGGGGTGGTTAAGGTTGGATAATAGGAAAAGATTCTTCATACACAGAGTAGTTGGGCACTGGAACAGCTCCCCAGGGCAGTGGTCACAGCACTGCAGGCAGAGTTCAAGAAGCATTTGGAGAATGCTCTCAGGTCATGGCTCTTGGCGCTCCCCTGTGCAGAGGCAGGAGTTGAACTTCAGTGATCCTTGTGCGTCCTTTCCAACTCAGCATATTCTATGAAACTGTGGTCAATACCAATAGTGAATACTAGAATGGACTGCTCTACAGACACCACTACCTATCAAAGTTACAAACTCAGCTAGGTTCTAATATAACAAAAAATCTGAGACTGTACTTGTATCTATCAGTTTAAATTAATATAAATTCATATACCATGGCAAGGGTGATCTCTAAAATGCATGTGTTAGAGAAGTGACCTTGTTTTTTATTTAAAAAAATAACTAATTATAATAAAATTTAAACAGATAGTTCTTCTTTTTTTCTTTTTCTTTTTTATGGGTGTGATCTAAACTAAAGATAATCTGAAAAATATATACAAAAAGACACTTTGAATTCCCATATCAATAGAAGACTTTTTCAGAATTCCTAAGCTTTTGAATAAAGAAAATAATCAAGTGATGTTAATTAAAAATACTGTAAGGTATATGTCACAATGCAATCTTTAGAAAACTAAAAAATATCTAGCGAAATTATCTGTGTGCCTTTTACAACATTAGCTCATATCTTAGAAAGCACTGGAACGAGATGGGGCCTTGCATCATTCATTACTTTCTTTTTTTTATTCCAAATAAGAAAGAGGTGGAGCATATTTTGATAAAATCCGTACTGTGTATAAAACATGGAGGTAAACTCAGGCCTAGCAGCAAGTGAATTGTTTTTAGCTTTGAGCAAAAGAAATAGGTTAAAAATCCAGTTAGTGAGTAAAAAAAATCAACTCAAAACCAAAAACAAAACCAAAACCAAAACACCAAAACCAACTACTAAAACGTGTGTTAAGTTAAATGTGTTTAATTGCCACTGGAAGAATTAAACTAGTTTATTAAACATAACTCCTATATTTGAGAAAATCCAACAGCCAGCCTGACAGCCCAAACAATACTGCTTTCTGCCTAAGTAGGACATATCTCTAATTGGGGTCTAGTTTCTCTTGAATTCCATTCAAGATAGAAGTTAGAATATTTGGCAACTTGAACTGGCAAACTCTCATTTTGGAGGTCAAAGACATATCAATCATCATGACAACTGCTTGAGAATATCTCCCTCAGCCTGCAGTCCTGTAGATGGGTATTCTGGAAAGCGTTTCTAAACTGTGTTTCTGTAAAAGCTTTTTCTTAGTTTCTTCCTGGGAAAGGTATGTATTCTGTGCTCCTTAAGGTTTATCTAACTAGTGATTAATACCCATGGGGGAAAAACTAATCCTATAACTGATTTCATATTGATCATACTGATGTTTGTATTGCTTATTCAATTATTATAGCCTTTGAAACAGAACTTAGAAAAAAAAATAAAATCCCGGAACTTCATCACAACTCTGATCCTACAGTCTCTACCAAGAATTCTAACAAAGTGTCTTGCACAGTCACATTTTCCAAACTATTAAAATGTGGCTGTGTTTGTCTTTGAAATGATACCTTGTGTCCACTGGAGCCTGGAAGTTTTGAACTAAACCTATGCAGAAGACGGAGACTGCATGCTGGCCACAGGCAGTGCCAGGTGTCACCCGTGAATGGCATTGTGAGCAGGCACGGACTTCTTTAAAAATACCTGTTCTTCTGAAAGGCTAGCTGAGGTTATAAAAGGTTTTAAAGAACAGGTCTCTGTGTATAATATTTCTCTTTGCTCTACTAATACAACTCCTATGGCAGTGTCCTAGTTTGAAGGACAGGTGTCTGCCGATAAAGGCAGAAGCTCCTCTTTGAAATGGAGAATGTAAGTCCTCTCCCTCCCGAGTATTATAATTTTTGAATCAGGAACTCTAAGGGGGTAGGGGTAACAGCTCTTTACTAATATATCTAACCGTACAAACAGAAACAACAGCAGTTATGAAAAAATAACAACAAAACAGAACAAATATCTCAGTTCCAGTCCTTTCTTTAGCCGCAGGCACACTCCCTCTGCGCTCGGTCCACAGCTGCGGAGGTGGCAGACAGGAGCCGAGGAAAGGCGGCAGCGACCGCGCTGTGTCCCAGGTGGGAGCAGGGTGGAGGGGCAGCTCCCCGCTCACCGTTTGGGTGCCGGTGGTCAGCTGTGGTCTCAGAGGTAGGAGGCTGGAGCGCAGCAGATGCAGAACAATGTCCCACAGCAGAGAGAACCTCGCTGCCCGGGGTTCCGATCGCGCGGGCTGGAGACGGCAGTCCCTCCCCTCCGAGCTCACCGGTGAGAGAGCAGCCCCAAGGAAGCCAGCCCCCACCTACCCCTTTGCCTCGAGTCCTGAAAAGAGCCTGGGCGTAACCTGGCAGGCTCCCTTAGCATAATAATGGGAAAAATTCTTTAAATTGGGACAGCAAAAGAACAAAACCCAACCCCCAACAGGCAGTTACGCCTTGGCTCAAAAGCAGGGAACAGAGTAGTGACAGAATAATTACGGGCTTATTTTCATATAATTTAATTTGCTCTTGCTTGAAATGGGGCTTTATCGTATTTTTTGAGAACACATTAACAGATGAATACAGAAAAATACAGGTAGAATCTGTAGAATGCTGGTGGTCATATGTCCTTAAGGATGGAAGGAAGTATTTGCTTGTGCTCTTTGACAAGTGAAGGATAAATCGGTGCCTGCCTGCCTGCCTGCCTGCCTGCCTTGGAAGCCTGCTCTTCTGTCTGCTCATCTGCCACACCAGTTTGCATTTTAGCTGTGATTCCTACCACATTCTTCTTCTTAGAGATGGTGGTTTCTTTAAACTCTTAACCATTCATCTTTGCATAAGCTACACATTATGCAAAAGGATCTCTCTTCATATATTGTACGTATATTTATATTAATATATACAAGTATATATATACAGTATATATATATTTTTATATTACGTATAGGGACTTAACAAAACAGAGTACATAAGTGCCATTATTTTCCTGTGAGGCATTAGAGCTTTTTATGGCAAAGAGAAACTCAGAGAATAAAGGAGAGGTATCGAAACTGCGTCTTATCTGTCTGCAGTAAAAGGTTTAATCTCATACAGTTTATAAAGCAGGGAAAGTTATTATTAAGCTTTCCAGACTTAAAACATAAGAGCTAAACATTTCTTAAATATGAGAAGCGATTTTGGCAGAGAATGGAGGAGAAAGGAAATATTACCAGGTGCTGCACTGTCTTTTCCTATTTTTTGAGGTACCTGTAGTGAGGTCATTGGCAACCATGTTCCCAACCACACAGGGATTTCTGCCATTTTTATGTGTGAAGAATTGTTTAGAAACCTGCCATTATTTGAAAACTAAGCAGACTGTCATTCTTGCTTTTAAAGCTTTCTGCTGTTTAAGCCATTGTCATAATCCACCTGTATGTCAAATTCAGGGATTGTGTTATAATATCTTTACATGTACATGGAGATGCCAGAGACTGCATAAAAATCCCTTTGCTTTGCCAAAGTAAATAAATGAAGAAAGTTTCCAAGGACAGGAGGTGAGTGGAACAGATGTGACAGCTTTACTTTACATTCACCTGCCTCATACACAGGTGCCACTTTAGAAATATTGTTTGAGTGTTGTTAACAGTTGTTAACAGCAATAGAAAAGGCTCTTTTAGTATGTGGACAGCCTCATTTAAGTCATATCAACCCTAACAGTGCTGCAAATTATTCAAAATGCTGAAATTTGGATAATTAAAGAAATCTTCCGAGCCGAGGCACAAAGACCAAGTGTTATATCACTTGAAAAGAGAACTGAATTTTTATCCTTGTAATTGAATTTTTATCCTTGTAATCTTGTGCTTCTACCTTTTTCAGCCTAATAAACTGGGATTATTTTTTTGTCTGTTGCAAAACACAAAGAGAAGGAAAGAAAAAAGAATATGCCAACTGGCTGATTTCCAGTTTGCATGGGTATAACTGACTACAGAATCAGCCCAGTATTTGGCTTTATTTAGAAACACGGGCCCTTTTCCAGATCCCATTAAGACTGATGAAAAATGCACTTTATTGATTTTGCTGACAGTGAATTGAGTCCATTAAGAAAAATTAGTTTGGTGTCAGAATAGTGACAGTTTCTGTGTAAAAGAGAAAGAATGTAATCATTTGTAAACCAAAAGAACATATTTTCACAACTTTAATATGAATTCCAAACAAAATGTTTGAAAATGAATTCAAAATTAAGCTAGTGCCTGTGCACAGCTAGGTTTTTCTTACTGAGAAACACAGCTAGAGGAGTGTAAAGTGTCTCTTGGTAATCCATCAAGAAGACAAGTATTCATAAAGACTATCTTCCCAACATATCATATGGTGTGACTGCAGTAACTTGAAAGAAAAAACCATTAGCTCTGGCACACTTCACAGAACCATTTAGGTTGGGAAGGACCTCTGAGATTATTAAATCCAGCCATTAACTCAGCACCCTCAAGTTCACCACTGAACATCCACGTATCTTTTCAATACCTCCAGGGATGGTGACTCAACCATTCCCTGGGCAGCTTCACAATGCATCCTGTGAAGAAAATTTCCTAATTTTCAGTCTAACTCTCCCCTGGCACAACCTGAGGCTGTTTCTTCATGTCCTATTGCTTGTTATTTGAGAGAAGAGATGAACCGTCACCTGGTTGCAGCATCCTTTCACGTTGTAGGGGATGATAAGGTCACCCCCGAACCTCATTTTCTCTGGGCTAAACATTCCCAGCTCCCTCAGTTGCTCCTCACAGGATTTGTGCTCCAGACCCTTCACCAGCTCCATTGCCCTTCTCCAGACACACTCCAGCACTTCAATGTCCTTTCTGTAGGGAGCAACCCAAAACTGGGCACAGAACTTAAAAGTTTCACCTCACCAGTGCTGGGAGGGGCGTCACTGCTCTAGTCCTGCTGGCCATGGTATTGTTGATTGAAGCAATACCTTCTTGGCTACCTGGGGACATGTTGGCTCATGGTCAGCCGCTGTTGACCAGCAGCCCCAGAGTCCTTTTCCACTGGCCAGGTTTCCAGCCACTCTGCTTCCAGACAGTAGCCCTGCACAGAGCTGTTGCAACTCAGGTACAGGACCCAGAATTTGGCCTTGCTGAATCTCATAAAATTGGCCTTGGCCCATGATCCAGCTTGTCTAGATCCCTCTGCATATCCTTCCCACCTTCAAGCAGATCAACACTCCCACCCAACTTGGTGTCATGTGTGAAGTGACTCAGGGTGCCCTTCATCCCCTCATCCAGGTCATCGATAAAGACATTACACAGTACTGAGCCCTGGGGAACACCACTGGTGACCAGGTATCAGCATTCTCCAGGAGAATGTTGTGGGAAACAGCATCAAAGGCTTTACTGAATTTCAGGTAAACAATTTTCAGAGCTTTTCCCTCATCCACCAAGTGGGTCACTGCCAGAGAAGGAGATTAGGCCAGTCAACCAAAGCCCATCTTTCATAAATCCATGCTGGCTGTATGCTAATAGTATCCCACAGTCTTGGAAGAAACAGATAAAGAGCTGGTATTTCCTTTTAATGACACTAAATGGCTAATGTGAAGTTAACTTGAAATGACTGTTTTGCTTCGGGGAAAGAATAGCTGCACATTTGTTATTTAGAATACCAGAGGGGTTGAATATGCCTTGCACTTATGATTGGAGTCTTGCAGGATGTGCCAGTGTGTGTGACTGCTGGGAAATGGTTTCTGCCCTGGTGGAACCAAGGTTGAAGTCACTTACCAGAATGCTCTTGGCTCACCTCACTCGCAACATTGCTCTTAATGAATGTGCAGTGCGTGCCTACAGTCAGATGTTTGTACAAATGTAATTTTTTTTAAACACATAGTCAGTCCTAGGACCATGTGGAAATACAACACATCTGCACCACTTAGTAATGTCAGTGCAACACCTTAATGTCCCTTAAAACAAGATTTTCACTTCAGCCACCAGACAGGAACCACATGTATAAAGAACATCTCCACTTTGCAGCAGTCTAACAGCCCAAATCACAAGTTCATGCCCATGAATGGAGATCTATACTTTGTCAGAATCAAGGAAATGCCTGAGTTTCTTAAGGAGAGCACGAATCTAGGGAGAGATGTATTATGGGAAAGGTAAGATTTTAACTTTTTTTTTTCTCCAGCAACACAATGTTCTCATGGCACACTGACAATAATAGTTTTGAAGATTTAGTGCTTACCAAGGCAGTGAAAACGAGATGAGTCTCATGGAAGTCCTGAAGAGATTTTAGTAAAGAAAATGTTTAGAGGAACTTTACTGCTAACTCATTTCAGAAAATAAATAAAAACAGGTTTGGAGAGTCTCCCTCCCCACTAATGTGAATAACTTCAGCTATCAAGTCAAGGAAAAACATCATGTATAGGACCTCCATTTATATTCCAGGGTCTTATCTGGGAAGACTGATTTGTCTGTTCCTTTGCCACTTTCCCCTCTGTTTACATGTTTCCTTTTTTCTCCTTTTTTTCCCCCTGTCCTTTTATACGGTCCCCTCTCCTTCTCCACACACCCCATAATTGCTTTTTTGTTAGTTTGGTCTTTTTTTCTTTATTGTCTAAAATCAGATCCCAGGCAGACTTTGAGTTCATTCAGGAAATGACAAAACCTGACCTCACTTCTGAGCCGAAATAACTGCTGGGATACATGAGGATTGCAACTCTGTCCCAAGGCAAAGTCAAACAGCTTAGCTTTGTGTGGCTTTTTCCTTTGACAGAGGAAGAAAGCAGTGCTTTCTGAGCTGGGAATCATCCCTTGCTAAACATCAGTGACCAGTAGCACTGTCTCCCAGCAGGTCTGGATGGGAGATCCCTGGGTGTGATGGAGTTGGGTCACCTTTAGATGGCTAGATCTGCATCCACACAATTGCCATATTGTCAGAGCAGGCCAAGTTGTGGGCCATGCTTGGATGTTTTGTCAATCAAATTGCACATGCAACTCATATTTGGACTGAATCACCAGAAAACATCAGTGTCTAGTTTTACAGAAATATAATTTTTTTTAATTCAGATTTTTTTATGTGGCCTTTTTCTGGCTAAGCTAATAAAATGTTTTGGTTATATTTCCTTACACTTTAATGTTTGTTTATTTTCTACTACTTTAATAACAAAACTGTTGCTCTGAACTTGTGCTGTAAATATATGACTGGCAACAAAGTTGTTTTGAAAGACAAGAAAAGCAATTAAAAAAATCGTTTAATCTACACTGACAAAGATATTCCATAACTAGAGAGCAAAAGCCTCGTTCACATGTACCAAAAGGGAATTTTTTTATTAACTGTGTCTGAGCAAGGGCTGTCCCTAATTTTGAACAAGTTGTCAGGTCTCTTTTTTTGTTTGGTTTTGTTCAGAAGGTTCACTGGAGCATTTCAGAGATAATGATAGCGTGTTGCATGAGAGTGATATCAGTTATACGTGGCTTTTTCACTCTCAATAAATCACAGTGAGCATCTCAAGATTTTTATGTTTTGCTGTGATCTGTATCTCTGCAAAGCTCGAAGCCAAGGTACTTATTAAAGGGAACTGTTCAGTTAATTTTGATATATTTTTTAAAAATAATAAGCAGAGTTTTGCATTAAAATATTAGCAGAGTTACGCATTGTTAAGTAGCCTTATATCCATTTTATGCAAAGGGTCCAGTACATGAAATAGATTTAATAAGACCATAAAAAAAGGAATTCACTTCATTTTTGGAGTGACTAACATACCTAGTGATCTGAAAATTCAGAGAATCTGTACTAATCTAATTATTAGTATTTTTGAAGTTAGCCACATATTTAAAGACAGGAAACAAGACATTGCTGGAACTGTGAGCCTGGTGCTGGTTCAATTCTTTTCAACTATCATGAGAAGAGAGTAAAAGAAGAATGTGAAATTCTAGAAAGGGAAAGGACATACCATATTTGTTTCATCAAATTGTATACACCTAAAAGATGAGGTGGTAAGAAGTATACAATATGGGCTTGTCAAAACACACCGAGGCAACCATTTGCTGGCAGTGCACTAGCCTGCACCGTAAGTCAATAAAGCAGGAGTGAAATAATTTGATTTTAGTAAGGCTGGGCTGTGTTGTGTATCTCAGCATAAGCAAGCAAGGAAATGTGGTCTAGTTTGAACCTTATTAGTGCTAATCCAGCCTCCTTATCCTAGGTCCCACCTCAGCATAACACCACAATTTGTTCCCTCTCCCCTAGGAAGGGTTTCTAATGCCCAGTGCTGTTCAGTCACCATTCAGCTGGAGACCTTCCTAGCTTTTGTCTGGCAGTCTAAACATCTAACTTAAGCAGTGTAACTCATCTCCTTTATGCCAGTTGTCTAAAACTGTTTTATCTAGAGGTCCTTAATTCCAATCAAGGCTCCACTGATGAGCCCACCCAGGCAGTTTGGAACTGAGTTCCTCATGCTGGCAATGGGTGAGAGAGCCCTGATATCTCCCACATGCTCTGCGTTAGTGTTCAGGCCCTCAAGTAAGACTCAGAGAGTGGGATCGGATAGGCTGACAGTAGTCATTAAGATTAGATTAGAGTGGGTGCTGAGAGGTTGGACTGGGAAGCTCCATAATAGGAATTAAGAGAGGAATATAGTGACAGAAGCAGAGAGTAAAGCAAGGACAGCTTGTGTGGTAGACAAGGTCTGAGCAATCTGACGTCAGACAGCTTGGGATGTGTGCCTGAGATCTGTAGATGGAAAGGCTGGAAACTGCTCTGGACAGCAAGCTGCTGTGTTTGCATCACACCATATTGCTGCATGCCACTGCAGCATGGCAAAACATTCAAAAGGATGTTGAATGGCAGCAAAATGTCTCTTGTAATCTGTTTTCACTGAGTTTCATAGCTGAGCAGTGTAACTGCAACAGTGATAGTATTTACTCCTTATATGATTTTGAGACAATCTGTGTTGGATGCTTTATATTTATACTATCACTTTTCCACCAGAAAACACCTCCCTCACCATCTAGGACATTAAGTAACCAGTAAATAATGTCAGTAATTAATAGCCTCCAGATTCTCACTGAATATGAGGAGCTAGATGGGGTGAGCCACCAGAAAAGAGGCCTTCCTGGGTATTAGAGAACAATGATGGACTTAAAAATGTTGCAAAACTCATTAGAGATATACTTCTGCTATCCTTGCAGCTGCCAGCTATATATGGCAAGTGTAGCAGCTGTCCCTAAAGTCACTGCCCAGTTTGCTGACATTTTTATTGGTTTGTTGTGTTGGTACATGATACCATGACTCGGTATCAGCTTTTGGTTCACATGCCAATCATAAAGAGATTGACCAGGTCCATTTTAAGTGTGGTCTCAGCAGACTCTGTGGCCTTTTGCTGGTCAGCTGCCCTTCCAGCAGCAAGGGACTCTAATAAAATAGAAAATAGCTTCTGGAGGCTCCTTTCTAAGACGTGCTCAAGGCAGATTCAGAGTCACATTCTCCTAGTCACTGGGCCGGAAAGCACAATAGTTACTGTCTGGTCCATCTTGACTTGAAATCTGTATGTTTGGATCCAGATGCTGACATGCTAACCTAAGATCTTTCTTCACAAACTTTTTGGTCAGAACACAGGAGAAGGAGAGAAGGATCAGAATGAAGATTGAAAACCACTTCTGTTTGTGAATCTGAGTTGGGTCTGGGTTATGAAACAAGAAAAATGCGGAAAAATAGAAAAACTGCAAATGCTTACACACATGCACTGCAAATCAAAAGAAAACAATGCCATAAAGACCCTGGTGTCTCTGACACTTATTTACCCAGTTTTTCTGCCCTATGGGAATTTATTTCTTGGAGCAGAGCCATAATGCTAGACTGGACAGTTGCAGGAGAAGTCTCAGACTATTTCTCTGCAGTCCAACAGTTCCTCTGTGCATGCAAACTTCCCAATATTCTTCTTTTTCCTAATCTTTGAGCAGCAGAGTAGCAGTGCCCCTCATTCTAATACACTAAGGTCTATGTACTTACACAGTAGAAAACAGTTGGAGTTTGGAAAGATATTTGGGGAAAAGTAACATCTGCTGGTCCTGTTCACATTCTTCCCTAGACACCTGCCTGTGGCCATTGGTGCAGGCAAAATGTTGTTTTATGGGGTCCAGTGGTCTGAAGTAGAATGGCTGCTTTTATGAAATCATTTGATAATCTTCATCAAATATTTAATGACTGCATGGTCTTCGTATGAACACTACTGAATCCATACTGCATACAGAATAACTGAATGGTACTTTGACAAAAAAGATCAATCTGGGCAGATGAATCCCAGCTCTATTATTTTAAGTGTTCAAGACTGAATATTTTCATTGATTTTGGCACTTAAAATCACTGCAGGAACTATGATTTTTACTACTATGTGCAAGAGAAGTGCTAACATAAAATACAGACCTTTAATCAAAAAAAGCATTTTAACACAGACTTAAGAATGTTAATAATTACACTAAAGGTAATGGCTCTGCTGACTGGCCTGAGTTAGTATTAAAGTGAACCTATGTGAAGGCAGAAATATAACAATAATCAGATGTAATCTGAAAACGAGAATGTATTTTTTCTACCATAAAAATAATTATATTCAGCAACAGGAAGGAAAGACAAGAGAAACTTATTTTAAGGATGCATTAAGAGGTCAGTGTGTTCTTTAATATTGAATGATCACCCATCCTCTAGCACCTATATTTACAGTTAGATATTTTTTTAAAAATTAGCAGCACAAGAGCTTTCACCATAGTTTATTGAAGTTTCAGTGCTAGATTTATTTTTAATGTTGATGTAAGGTATGTAATTTATCCTGTACATTTCAGGCATAATGTGTAAAATACTTGTTTCCATAACAAGTTGTCATTTTAGAATGAATGGGATTTCTACAGGGATTCCTGGGTAGCATATTTTTGGAAGTTTCTATTTTGGAAATTATTAGTTGCTATTATAATTTCTGAGAAACCACGTAGTTTAATAACTAGGCACCAAGTATATAATTATTATTACTCTGAAGTGTGTTTTTCAAACTAGAAGGACATGGCCTTTCTTACATGCTTAATTGTATTCAAGTCTCTGAAAAACATGCTCAGTCAAGAGTGTTCATATAATAGTTATTGTTCCAACCCCTTATTTTGTGCAACATTTCTATTCCTGAAAAATATCTCCTTAAATAGTGTGTCACACATCTGCATTGGTGCCTCAGGCAGCTGTTCTTTTTGAGTTCATTCATTCTCCAGGACTTCCACTGCCATATAGGTAATGATTCCACTGCATTTTACAGTCCTCATTTTGCTCCTTACTCAAACAATCAGCATTCAGGCATTGCTAGTTCCCCTTGTTTTCTGAAAATAAAACTTAGCAGAGCTTTAATTTCAGGGTAAATTTAATTGTGTCTTTTGGGATCTCCTAAGGCAGATCTTTTAACATGCCTGGCTTCACACTGGTGTGGAAACCCATACATTCTCTCAATTATTGTGGTGATGTCCCTTTTCTGAATTGCTAAATCTGGGTGAGGGGACAGATTCTAAAGTTCAGGCTTATATATATTAGTACAAATATAGATAATATCAATTTTTTAGACTAAGAAGCAAACTAAGACCTCAGAGTGAGATTCTCCTGAAATAGGTCTCTTCAAGGAAGAAAGGATCTAGTTTTTTCAGGTAAAAATTTTGAGGCTCAGGTCCACTTTGGAATTGGAGCCTGGGATAGGCACAATTCATTATAACACCATGCCAGTGTGCTAAAAGTGTTCCAAAGATTGCAACTGAGAATCTTGTGGGTTGTAAGAAATTTGCCCTGTTGGCCATTGGCACCATATGTCTAGTAGGTAGCTGACAGCTGTTCAGACTGAGTGCAAATCAAGAAGAATTTAAGTAAAAAGCAACTACTAAATTAAAGCACATCAGCAGTGCCATTTAGGTATAATATATATATGCTATGGTGGGCAAAAAGGAAATTTGAATGTGATATTGCATGCTGTCCTCACTTTTGTCCTCAGGAACATCCAGATATCTTTCCAAAATTGTCAGCCAGGAAAAATACTGAATCATGCTTAAAACTGCTATTAGATGGAATTGCCTTGACTTGTCCAACAAGCATCTGTCTATTCTTTTTATTATGTAAGTAGAGGAAATAAAGACAGGTACTTCATTCTGTATAGCACTTTAGATGCAATAAGTGCCTTTAGAAAGTATTTATATGGCAGAAAGTATAGAAGGTGTTATTAAATTACATCTCAACAATAATTGTCTTCCTGATTCTTTCCAGGGTTAAGGTATATTCTTTATTGATTTGTTTAGATACAGTTGTGGCACAGTTACTCATGACACATGCGGTTCATGCCTGTAGCTTGTTGATAAAAATTACTAATCATGCATTAACTCTTCACAAGTCATTTACATCTACCATTTATACATGAACAAACATTACCTTCAAGAACTTTGAAGCTGACAGGTTAATTCTTTTTATCACTGACTTGCATCTCAATTCCTCAATGACAGAAAAATCCACAAAAGAATCCAAAATCGCACTAAACATATTCAGTTTCTAAGGCTGCTTGTTAAAGTCCAGGTGGTCATTAGACAGTACTAGTTCCTGGGAGCAGTTAAGCTCCTGATAAGCTCCAGGTGCACCTTCTCAAGGCCGAGGCTTAGAGAGTGTTCCTGGGATTGGAGTGTTCCTGGGATTGGAGTTTGGCCAGGGCCGGGGCACCACTGCATAGGGCAAAAAAGCATGAGGTTATACAAACAGCTTGACAGCGGTTTGCACATGGAGATCTGTCAGCAAAGGTATACATAGTAAATGTAAGCAATAAAAGGCATGAGGCTGAAAGGAATATATGTTTTCAGCATCTAGTATGATCTCAATTTTCTGTAAATCCATGGCAGCAATTAGACATCTGGCTGCTTCTTGTGAAGTACAGGCATTATGAATATGGTAATGTCTATTATGTCATTGCTGTTTTGACTAGCTTTTTATCTATCAGATACATAAAGCCTAACATACATATATATATATATACATACAACCAGCTAATGTTTAAAGGGGCACAGGTTTCTAATAATTTTCTCACTTAATTTTAATAAATGAGATACTTAATTGTGTGTGCGCTCTCTCAAAAGTCCTAATTTTAGAGTCTCCACCAAGGCATAGTAGTCTGAATTTTTCAGTCAGATTTGCCAGATCGACCCTGTAAGGATTGCCTGTCATACTCAGTATCTGTTAACGTGAGAGAGATGAGGGAACTGGAACATTAAGGAGGACAGACTATAATTTTCTTCATGTGATGGTTCATCTGTTTGCTATTTTGTCTGCTGCTGGGTTTGCTACTTCAAATTTCTGTATTTCAAAACAAAAGGAAAATCATTAGTCTTCATTTCGAAGAAGCAAAATCAGGTTACATCCACAGTTCTAGCCATTTGTGCCAGATGGGAGAAACCTTGTTTACCGAGTACCTATTTTGTCCCTATTTCCTACAATGACCTGAGGATGTACACCCCTTTACAATAGTAGAGAAGCAAAGAAGAAAGAGCTTTCATCATCCTTTGGAAATCAGTCTCTCTTAGGTGCTCTGTACATCTCTAAATCTTCTGGATGGTCACCATAGCCATGAAGATGTGACAGGTGACTGAAAAAAACCCATTTATAATTACAAAGGTTGGAGTACATGAAATCCTTTCTAAAACTGTGTTTTTCAATTGCGTGAATTAAATCAACTCAATTTATAAGAAAAACAACTTTGGTGAACATTGAAATTAATGAAATATGATTTTAATTTGATTTTGGTCTTCTGTTTGCCTGGCTTTTTAACTGAATTAGTCTTAAAGCCAAGCATGGGTCCTTGTGTTAATAGAAATTTAAAAATATGTATTTGCTTTTCTGAAAAAGGCTTGGTAAATGCTTTAATAAAATTTGGTCAGCTATTTGACATTAGAAGCTTTGGTTTCCAGTCGTAATTTGTCCTCTAGTGGAGTAGATGCTTTATGAATTATACAGGTTTGTAGCTAAAGAACTGGTAATTACTTTTTTCTAGGTGGTTTTTCTTATTTCTAGTCACTACTCAGGCCAGTTTGCTTGCTCTCTTTTCTTCCTTCTGCAGGAACATTAGCTTAATCTGTATTTTAAGCCTTTACAGAACACTAAGAACTACTCTCTGAGTCCTCTGTCTTTTTTGTTTGTTTGTTTTTGTTTTTTTGTTAAGGTATTATTTTAAATGTGGTATAAATAATTTGAAAAAATCGAAAGTTTGAAACAAGCTGCTTGAAATATATACACATACAGTGTTATTACACAAAATTCAATATCTAAATGAGACTAAAAAGAGCAATAAACCTGAAGAAATTCTATCTTATACAGCTGCAAAGTATCTTTTGTGTGATTGAACAGCCGAGCGGGACCTTCAGATGTCCATGTTCTACCACTGTAAACCAAAGAAAAAATTAATGTCCCTGGGCCAATCACTAGGAAATATCTTGCTGTATTTTGCATTTAATTTGCACAAGAATTTTCTAGTGAATATTGTCTAAGATCAGGAATTTATAGGAATTATTCCTTAATTAGACAATTTAACATGGTTAGATATTCCCAACTCCTGACAATGCAGCAATTGCAAGCAGAGGAAAGATAGTTAAGTCTATCGCTGCACTCTGAAATACAACAAATATTGAGACAGATGAGTCTTCCCCTATAGATTCTTTTACTAGTAAAACTTGTATTTCATTCATTCTCATCAATAGGATCTCTGAAATACAAATCAATATGACTGAAACTAATCAGCAGAAGCTGGACTATTATTCATGATCAACTGGTTTGGGTGTATAAGGCTTTCTCATGAGGCAGTTTTCTCCATTTCTTCCCATTTGGGCATTGCCAGCTTGGTTTGCACTGCAATGGGACATCTGAATGGAGTGTGGACTGTCCTCCAGAGTCTTGCATGCATGACTGCTCTGGATTCCTCTCACAAGAGTGGAGTGATTATTCTGTCCCTGCTGGCCTGCCAAGAAGGTGCTGGCAGGTAGGAAAGCAGTTGTCTGTGACCTTGGACAGCTTTTATAGGGTGAGAGGTGGAAGAAGAGGCTTTTTCTTACAGAACCTTCGTGGCATTGCCCTGTATCAGGAAGCTCTAGCCAATGCCTGTACCTGATGGATTGAGATGGATCCTGCTGCCCAAAACAAGACTTCTTCCTCACTCCCTTGTCTTGGATTTGCTCCAGTCCTAGTTTTCCTGAGTCTGTAGCAAGTGCTTTAAGATGACAGCATTAGGAGGACAGTAACTTCAGAAGAACTGAAATAATAACTGAAATAATAAAACATGTGGGTCATGAGAAATAATGTAATGCCAGTTTGGGTATGGATCTGCTTAAGAGTCAAATGAATAGAAGCAGCAAGGAGGGAGGGAACAAGTGAAAAGTGAAATTAAATGTTTCTGGAGATAAATGGAAGCAGCTCTGTGTCCTCAGCAATGGAGAGTAAAAGAAATTATACGGAAATGCAGGCAGCAATTAAGAAAAAATTCATGCGCCTGGGGGCACTTGAAACCTGGCAGGGCAAGTCAGAGGGGTGAGCACCCTGTGGGTCAGGCTTTCCAGGCTTCTGAAAAGCATTCCCTGGCTGGGAACAGAACAGTTCCTCAGCAGTGGGATGAAGGCTCTAGGACCTGCTCCTTGGTACCACTATGTGTGGCTGGCAATGGATGGTGACTGTGGTGGGGCAAGGGCAGCCAGGCCAGGGCAGTCGGCAGGGACAGATTAGGCTCACAGCAAATCAGGACAAAGAGCCGCTGCTGAGGCAAATGGAGGATATCCAGCCAAAATACAGTTTGTTGTTGCCAAAAGTGGAAAACACTTGCACAAAACTCTTTTGCTCAAGGAGAATAGAGAAACTAATTATCTCCTTTTTCTTTTAAAATTTTTTCCATGTATTCCCCTGCTAGAAAACATGCCTATAGAAGATTGGGGCTCACTTGTTTTTATTCCCCTTTCTTCATGGGAGAGCCTATCTCAGAATGAACAGCCTCTGTGGGACTTGTTCAGGTTGGGTTGAAATAGGAACTGTTCTGACTTTGGTCTGCAATATATACAATTTTTAAAATGTGGTTTCTTGGTACTAGAAAACAACCAATTGTGCAGCCCAGCATGCGCTGTGTTTGACTGCAGGAGGAGTGATTCCTTTGCTGAAGCTCACCTGGAATGTTGTGAACTGAGGGGTTTTTATGGCTTTGGGGTACTAACTGCCACAGAACAGGTCCTGGAATCTTCCTTCCCAGCAGGGCTGAGGCTCTGCACCTTCTGGGACATGCCAGCGTCTCTTATGTGTCCCAGTACATGGGGGCAAGCACCAGCCAGGTGTGCTGTATTTGGAGAAGGAAGTTGGAGTTTCCTAACAGAAAATAGTTCTGAATTTAATCATCAGCCTTTTCAACTGCCATCTGCTTCCTGCTGCCATGTTCCCCTCTTCAGGTGTGGGGGTGAGGGATGGATATGGAGCTGGGAGCTGGCGTGGGAGCTTGTGCTGTCTCAGTTCTGCATGGGCAGTTCTGCCCCAGAGCCACCCTGGGCACATGGCTTAACAGCAGCCTGCCTGGCTGAGGAGATGGAGGTTGTGAAGGGTGAAAGATTGGAAATTGTCATTCCAGTTGAAAGCAGAACCAGGAAGGAGATGCCATTCTCCTTCATGTGCCTAATGTTGTGGAAGGCACAGGGACGCTGCCAAAGCAATTGCTCCTGTCCTCTAGGCACTCCCTAGCTTGCAGGTGATTTATGACCTGGTGCCGAGCCCAGCACATGTGGGACAGGACAGCAAAATTGAGATGGAGGGGAGAGGAGGAGGTTTCCTTGGGGTGTGAGTTGGTAGGTGCTGTGGGCTGGCAGAAGCTGGGGAGCTGGCAGAGACCCCAGGGTCTGCTGCTCACAGCTGGTCCCTGCCCTGCCCCCAGCATCAGGGGTTCTGACATGCGCTACTTCAAAGAAGCTGCAATAGAAAAATGCTTTTGCTAAGCTCTTCCCTGTCATTAGGATACTGCTGGGAGCCAAGAAAGCAGCCTTTTCTCAGGCTGCTCAAGGACAAGGAATTATAACAATGATTAAACACCTGCAGGAGATGTGAAAGATTGATATTTTCATAAAAGCGTGTTTTCAATGAGGTGTTGCCTTCTTGGACCAATGAGCCTTTTCTATTCTGTATTGCACGAACTACTCTCTATATAAGTGTAGTGTTTCTTTAAATAAAAGCTCTCTTTTGCTTCTCCATTACATGAAGGACTTTTTTGCATTATCCTTTCCCCCACTCCTATAGCTAAAATGCAACACTTCCCGGATAAAAGAAGTCTTTGAACAAAGTCATCGAAGAGGGGCTACTGGCAAGTGTGGCATAGAGCCATAGTGCCTTATCTATCCCATGGGGAAGCTTATGTTTTGGAGAGGCAGCACTTCCAGAGGAAAGCATGGACTGTGGAAATTTCTGAGACTTTCAGCTTCCTGCTATTTTATTTGGTGGGTTTGTACGTAAAGAGCAAAGACCTTGCCTGTGAGTTCAGTTGTATTGGAACTTATAGGCACTCTAACGTGGACACAGCAGCACATACAGCAACATCTTAGGAGTCCAGGACAAAGTCTAACCTTTCCATACTCAGCAGACAGGAAAAAAAAAAAAATTAGGTGGTGTGCTAGCCCTGGTCCTCCTGGTACTGCTGTCTTTGTCCCCAAACAGCTGGAGCCAAACCTGTCTGCTCAGCTTCACATTTGTGGGCAGGGAGCTCATTGGAAACAGCTCAAACAGAGCTGCTTCTTCGCATCTCACTGTGACAGCTCAGGAATATGAGGAGGGGAATGAGCAGAGAAGCAAGGAGGGGACTGAGAAGTTATGCTCCCCCAACTGCAGAAGGGCAATGAAGCCATGGTGTTGGGGGGAGGCCCAGGCAGTAGCTGGAGTTTGTAAGATGCTACATTACATGTCTGGGTTCCTGAGCTTCAGCTGCAGTTCCCACCATCCCTCAGTTTTCACCTTCTCTCTTTTTGTCATGAGATCCTTTCCACAGCTGCCCTATGGCTGTTCCACAGATTGAGGAAATCCCACTGTCTCTTTTTACTGCCATAGGGACCATAAATGCAGCAAGTGTTAGTGCTGGAGCTTGTCATACAGGATGCTCTTTTTTGCCCACATCATGCCTTTCTTCACCCAGTCCCCTTTACATCTCCATTGGCTTTCACATAAGCCAACCCCAAGCAGTGGTGTGCCATGGTCCTACTGTGCAGCACCATCCTGGCAGGGGAAGAATCAACTCTTAAATGGGGGCTGCAACCTCCCTGATTTTTTTCAGGGTTCGCTGAGAGCAGGAATTCCCCTCCCTGTGGGACAGGAGTTCTTGCCTTGCCCTGGGCTTTTGGGAGAGGGTGATGGTGAAGGTGTGCCATGGGGTTCAAGGGCAGTTAAACACAGCTGGGTGACAATGCTTTCTCCAGCTTGGGAAGGTGCTGCTCACTTGTCATCTTGGGACAACAAGCAGGAGATGGCAACAGGGAAGCACACCAAGACAGGGACAAGGGACAGGCTGCCAGACCAGGAGAAGCATGGCTGGCTGCAAGCACCCAGCCTTAGGCTGAAGATGCTGAAATGCCCAGAATGGTGCTGAGAACAAGACAGAGCTGTCTTCTCTATAGCCTGCTAGCCCTGCAGCAATTCCTCTCCAAGAGCAGCAGGAAGTTGCTGCCATTGGGAGAACCCTTTGCCTTTCCTGGAAACTCTGGCTGTAAGAGTATCAGCAATGCTAGGGTCTTCTCTCTGGCTGCTTGTGGGACAATAAAAGAGCAGAGGAGGTGGTCCTCATCCCAGAGAGCTGGGTCTACACCCTGGCCCTACATCAGCTTGGACCTGGTTGTTGCATCTGTGCTGCTGCCAGGATAAGGTTATGGGGAATGGAAGGTGGACTGGTAAGTTCTCCCTGCCCACCCTGGTGTCCTGGGCAGTCTTCTACCTCTTCCCCACACCTGGCAAGGGACTGCTGGAAGAAGAACCAATCCTCACCTTTATACAACCTCTTTTCACTTGTAGAGAGGACTAAAGTCCTGTCTGAGCATTCTTTTCTCCAGACTAAACATGCCCACCTCTCAGCTGCTCCTCATAGTACTTACTATCCAGACCCTCCATCAGCTTTGTTGCCCTTCTCTGGGCTCTCCAGAGCACTTCAATGTCCCTCCTGAAGTGAGGGGCCCAAAACTGAACACAGGATTTGAGGTGCAGCGTCACCAGTGATGAGTACAGGAGGATGATCATTGCCCTGGTCCTGTTGGCCACACTATTTCTGATACAGACCAGAATGCCACTGGCCTTCTTGGCCACCTGGGCCCACACTGGCTCGTGTTCATCTGGCTGTTGATCAGCAGCCCCAGAGTCCTTCGGGCAGCTTTACAGTCACTCTCCAGCCTGTAGCCCTGCACAGGGTTGTTGTGACCCAAAGGCAGGATGCCGCACTTGGCCTTGTTGAATCTCCTACAATTGGCCTTGGCCCATTTATCCACCATTCCATTAATCGGTGCAAGACTGCGTTCCCTATTCCTCTCATCCTACTCAGTCCCTCTCCAATACTCTCTTGCTCCTGCCAACTCTATTAGGTATGTCTCAACATCGAACGCATTCTCCTCCCGCCAGAGACCAGAGCACGCTTCGCTCCGCCAGCCCCTGCGTCACCTCGCACCGCCCGGCCGGTGCCCCGCGTCCAAGGGTCGGTCCCGCCGCCCGCTCCCGGCGCGCAGCGCCCTGTGTGGGCGGGCTTCGGGACGTGCTCGCCGGGGAGCGCCGCGGCGCCGCACATGCTCACTGGCCGCGGAGGCGCCGCCGGAGGTAGGGGCTCTGTCCGCCGCCGGAGGAGCCGCGCTGTCGCTGCGGCCGGGCCGCGGCATGGCCCGCCCGCTCCGGGGCCGCTGCCGCCGCTGAGCGCGGGGGGATCGCAGCGTCCGGCGGTGAGCACGGGGCCGTGTGCGGGCGCTGCGGCCGTGGCGGCGGCGGGGCCGTGTGCGGGCGGGGGCTCGAGGGTCCGGCCCGAGATCCCCCTTCCGCCGGGCGGCGCGGCCGAGCCCAGTCCAGCACCTCGGCCAGCGCCGGTGGGGCGGCGGTGGGGCACGGCCCGGGGGCGCCGCCGGGGCCGCGGGGGAGCCCCGCTCGTCTCGTCCTCCCGCTCCCCGCGGAGCGCCGGCAGCGCTCGGCAGCGCGGAGGCCGCTCCCTGCCCGTGCTGGGGCCAGTGGGAGGCCTCGGGCCGGGAGGCCGGGCGAGGGCCGGTGGCGGCCGGGGCAGGTCCGGCACCTTTCTCGGCCGGGTCGGGGGAGAGTGGCGATGCTGCGGCTCCCGGGGAAGGAGCAGCTGAAGCATCCCGGTACCTCCCGGAGGTGGAGGGAAAGAGAGGCAGAGCTCTTTAAAAACAGTGGGAGAGGGGGGTGGGGAGAACCCCAAATAAATAAATAAAAGTGGAAAATGCAGCAGGTTCTGAGGCATCGGCGAGAATTCTGTTGGCCCAAGGAAATCCTTGGGAATGATCTGTGGGATGTCAAAGAAATGGAAAATGCCTTGGGTGCCGCAGTGCTGTGGCCAGGGGCAGGTGGAGCAGCCTCTGGCCAAACACAAGCTCATCTCCTGGCCTTTGAGGTACGTGTTTTTGCCCCAGAGAAGTTTAAATATTAAACTGAGCACGATGCAGTAAAGCATAGTATTGCAGGTTGTGTTTAGTCATCTTTGCAAGGCCCTGTCAGTGCTGGCTCTGCAGTGGAAATGGTTCACGCAAAATAGTGTGTTTCAATTCTGTACATAAACTTGTATTTATAACCTTTTCTCATAACCAGCGTTGAAATTATTGCAATTTTAGCTGCCCAAGGTCACAAAGAGCTTGCAGTTCTTTGCCTTGCTACATGACTGGTTGACATTGTATTTAATGCAGTTGATACTCATTTCTGGTGAGGAGCCCTGTTTCCAAGCTTCTGAGTATTTTCAGTTAGACAGTTTTTGAAGGACATCGCATTTCTTAAACACACTATGCAAACCTACATTTAAATCTGTTCCTCACTATCCGCCTCAACTTTGGGAAGCTACTTGACTCTCTGGAAATTGTCTAAGACAGTTTCATGTCAAGGACATGTGAACAAATTGTCTCTCCCAGGACAAGGAAGAGCAACAAAAATCCCATCCCCTCCATAAAACTTTTGTTTACTTTTTGCAGGTGTTTCCTTTTGCCATATCCAGCCCTACTAACATAAATGGCTTTCTTTTACCACAGACTGAAGATTTCTCTGAAGCATAATCTTCAAGATGAAGTTCTTACTAGCGATTTTATGTTTCATCTCATTCTCCTTATGGGTTGAAGAAGTCTTTTCCAAAGAGAAGTCTTCAAAGAAAGGAAAAGGGAAAAAGAAGCAGTATCTATGTCCATCGTATGTTCCTGCTTTCTTTTATGCTTTCGTATGCTTTTGATGGTGATCCTGCCCTGTTTTTAACAGGTGAAATCATGTGGCAATTGAAGTAGAAGGTGATGATTTCTGCTGAAAGGATGGGGTCTGTAGCGGGAATGGGTTTGACCAGCATCATAATTGTGTTCCTTCTGCAGCAAGTCTTCTGTTTTAGTGCAGGGGAAAATCAAAGACACAGTAATTGTTCCTTTCCTTGTGGTTGATTTCAACCCAGTGCCTTGCTTTATTTATGGGGACATAGTAGCATGGTCTGTGTAGTTGCAGTGCTGTGCTGTGTATCATGTTGCAGAAGTATTGGGGAAAGAAAGGAGGGTGCAAAACTGCTGAAATTTAGCTTCTGGTTAACAAGTTCTGTATGAGAAGGCTTGTCCCACACATATTCTTCCTGCATGTTGAATAGAACTAATGTCTTAAGCATCTTTCTTCCATCATGGACTGCTCTATAACTTTTTTGGAAGTGGATATATTGATTGTTGCTATAAAGTATGCCCTTATGGAATAGTCACCCTGTAAAAATACAGAAATGATAATCTGTAATTACACAGTTGAATAGAGGATGTGTTCTGGACAGCTATGATTACTTGATGTTAAAAATACTCCCTCTTTCTAATGCCTATCACACTTTAGGTTGTGATCCATAGGACAATATTTTATTTGTGAGTGCTGTTTTTATAATTTTCTTGGCCAGCCTTACTCTTTTTTTAGTGTTATGTTGTAAACATCTGAGGAAAAGATTGATGGACTATGATAAGTTGCCTGTAAGTGTAGAAAATCACTATGACTGAAATAATTAAATTGTTTTGACAAATTTAAAGCATAATTCTTCTTTGACCATAAAAGAGGTGCAGAATGTTAGACTGGCTATTTAACATTAATCAACTTTTTCCAAAGAAAAAACTAAGTAAAAGTGGAATAATCAGACAGAAGCATTGTTCAAGTATGACTTTTTAAAGTTTCCACTCTTTTCAAATATTGATAATGATGTTTATTTGTAACCCCAAATTTTAGAATGTTTCTACATATGTTGCATGTTTTCCTTCCCTTTTTTTATATCAAACCTAAAAATTATATTTTTCGTTAGATTCGAGTACATTCAGATGTGTCTCAAATGAGATAATGACTTATCTGAAATGACCTCTACCCCTTCTTTTCCTTTTAAAAGTTGTTGAATTCTGGATGAGGCTTTTTGTCTGAGCTACTGTGAGAGTTTATAGCAAGGAGAGAAATGTCAGGGTTCCTAGGACAGGCATCAGAACAGAAGCCCTTGGAAAGTGTTAGGCAATTGGTCTGAACTGAATGCAGGTCTTCCATGGTCTTACTTAAATAGCCAGCATTTCCCCCTGTTCTTGACTTAGTCTTAGTAGAATTCAAAACATCAATCTCATTTTATCTTTGTGAGTGAGTGGATTTTTCCTGTTTGTTTTTATTTTAAGCTCTGTATTTCTTGGTAGCATTAAGTATGATATCATTTGTCACCAATATACCTGGAAAAGCATTGAATACATGCTGTCATTTTCGAAGTGATACTTTTTCAGTTGAAGCTGTATGCAAAAATACTGGTAGAATCCAGTACTTGTTGATCATTTGTGCAGTGTTGCCGGCAAGACTTGCTGTAGCAATGAGTCCTGTTCAATCTCCTGAATAATGACCAAGTTGTCCATATCTTAGTTGGCTGAAGTTCACAGCATGAGAGACAACCACTTGTAATAGTGAGGTTGCTGTTTCTGTGACTGGCATCCAGAAGACCTGTCATGTGAATGAGCAATGAAAATTACCTCTGTCTGGCAGAGAAATTGCCCAATGCTCTCTTAACTCAGGCTGCTGTTGGCAAACTTCCAGTCATCAGCATTTTTTAAATGATCTTTCACAAAACTTCTTGATTTGGTGTTAATCTGTGTTATAAAAGAGGTTGCCTACTAGTAATAATTTTTTCTTTGTCTTTCCTCAGAATCAAACCAAAATACAATGCAGTGGACAGGGAATCAAGTGACACTATAAGGGTCTAAACTACTTAAGGAAATGTCTGAATAAAAGAATTCCTAGAAATGCATGAAGAAATATTTTAGAAGAATGCATTTTATTTTTTTAACCAAAAATAGGATTTTGCATAATTTATAAAACTGAGTGGTACAAATTCCTGATGTAAGTGTACGTTTATAAGTTAAACTCTTAATCCACCTTTAATTTGCATTGGTTACTGATGCAATAACATTTAAACCTTAATTGTACCAAATTATTGCCTTTTATTTCCTTGCAACATGTCAAAAGCTAAATTTTACTTCTTCAAGAAACAAAAAACTGCATTAGTAGTTGTATATGGAGCAGTCTTCTCTTGCAAACTTTATAATGAAATTCAAATCTATGTAAATCATTATTCAGGAAGAACTTATATTGAGTTTCATATTACTGCCTCAGTTCCTTAATTTGATGTTAAGAAATGGGTGGCTACAAGACTGGTTTGGAGCTTCAGCATGAATTTGTTTGGATAAAAATAAAGCATACTTGAATTTTTCCTTTTCTGGCTCTCCAGAATACAGTACTTTCACCAAATGTACCTCTCTGGCGTGAAATTAACTACTGTTAGGATAAGATGAAAACAAGCTGATTAGAAACTCCATAAAAAGTTCATTATTGTCTCATAAGCAGATATTTACTTCTTAAATTAGGAAAATTCTATTTTGTATCTTAGAGCAACCCCTTGTACTTCTCCGTGCATTGTGTGATAGTGGCTTGATTTGCCATCTTATTTTCATTTATTCCTGAAACTGTTTTTTCCCAGGTTTTTATTGAAGAGTTTCTTGAAGCTGACGCTTAATCATTTGGTTCTTAGTTTGATTTAATACTTTCTCGGAACAGATGTAAGATTTCACATCTTACATTTAGATAATTTTCCTTCTTACTTCAGACTTTCCAAATGAAACATAGAGTAATTATACTTCTGTCTGTTTCCTGAATCTTTGTTGATTAACAAAGGAATTGACATAATTTCTTTTGCGCCTAAAATGTTGTAATATAGAGTTTTGCGCCATAAATCTGAGAAATTTGCTTCCACAGATACATAGTATAATTCAATATAAAGCTTTAGTAACAAAACTTTTATCTTTTGTTTCCATAGAAAATTAAAGAAAAAAAAATCTGGCCCACCCTTTCAAGGAAAAAAAAGTGTATTACTGTTTATGAAGCTTATTTTGAAATTTCATGTACTTAATACAGGTGATTTTTATACAGCTACAGTTGGATTAAGTCACTTGATCTCTTTCCTGCTCACAGACTGCCCATACTTGCATGACCTTTTTTACTTACTTCTTATTAACTTCTTCGTAATTCCTCATAATACCTTGCTTCTCTTAAACATGTGGGACAGTTAGCTGTGACTTACAGCACAGCTGAAAGATGTTTTTTGTTTTGTTATAGAGTAATAAATACTTTAGTTATTTTATAATGTTTGAGCTGCTGCTGCTATCCCCACAATCCTTAGCAACCTAGAAGGTCTCTACTCAAAATTACTCACACGATCTCTAGACAATTGAAATTATAAGGAAAGGGAAGCTAACAAAACCAGTAATGACTGTAGTCATCATCACAGCTATCCCTGTTAATTATAGTTTTAGGATGTTCATTTGCACAGCATTCACTTCTGAAGATCTCTCAGAGTCCCTAATGCCACAGCAATGCTGAGAGCAAAACCTCAGTCACTAAATCTCATCCTTTTGTCTGGAAAGCAACTGTTCTTTGAAAACAGCATCCCTCTTCACCTTTATGCATTTGTCCACATGGAAATTTATATCCTTGTAGATGATTTACTGAATACTGTATAATATCTATAGAGACCTTTTTTACCCACAAAGAAGGAGTACAAATCATATTTGGCTTGTACTCAATAAAGCATATCAGCTACTTCAGAAACTGTGAAATGGCCCTCTAAGCCCTCCAGAAAACATGGCTTGTGCCATCTGCCTGGGCAGAAGCTTAGAAAGGTCACAGATGCAAAGGTTCAATAAACAGCTTCTTTTGAAAAACAACAACAAAAGACAGTTGGAACTAGGGAAAAAAGGCTTTGATGTGTTTAGCGCACAGAGTTGTATGAAACTGTCCTAAAATTTCTCTTGGTGAACTTTAAGCTTCTGACATGCTCTTCCTATTAAGACTAAAGTAAAAGTTCAATATATATTTTATACCTTGGGTCCTCTCCACTTCTTCATTAACTAGAACTCTTTTTCGTCAACTGTTTGGGTGTACAATGCCTCTCTATCTGTCGTAGGTGATCAGCCCCAAAATGTAAATGGTGGGAAAGTGACATCATGTCTCTCCTCATTCCCATCATCTAGAAGACATTTTTGATGGTCTATGAACATTTTCTTTTGTAGGTGTGGTGGAAGGGTTGATGGGAGGAGGTGGAATGAAGTTGAAAGGAAAGCCTGAATTTGGTTGTGGAAGAAGATATATCTGACAGTCACTTCAGTGATAAGTACTTTGCAGAGCCCAGGTCTTGTTCCTATAAAAATTGTTCTGCCCTGTAGTAACAGCAGTAGGTCAATGCTTTTGTTATTCTCTATCATGTATCTCTCATGGAAAGCTGTGATCCCAGACAAATAGGGCCACATTTCAGAAGGTTTGTGAATTTGTTTTCAAAATGGTTAAATGTGGTGAGCAGTAAAAGATAAAGCTATATAAGCAAAACCTAAGCTGTCTTGTAAAACAGTAATTAAGCATGGTAGATTGGTTCTCATTCAGTAACTTTTCCTCTCAGTGAGCAGCATTTGCTCCGTTCTCAACACTGGAATGATGAGACACTATAATTGTGTGGAAAAGTTACAGACTTTGTATTTCATATACAGCCTCCAGACTGAGAAAAAACTTAGATCTGTGGGTTACATTGTGCCACCTTTATCTAAGCCCAAGGAAAACCATAGGTCTAAATTCTGTTGTCAAGACAAATTACATGAATGTATCTCAGCTTACGCTTTCCTCTTATATTGCCACTTATACCACCAAGCAGGTGGCTGGATTTTACCAGGGTCCTTCTATTGTCTCCATACTTACAGCATTTGGGAAAAACATGTTGGGGTACAGAACTGATGTAGATAAATTACTTCAAAAATATTGCTTAAACATTTGGATGCTTATCATGCTTTACATCTGTGTGCTATATCAGCACATAACAGGACACCCATTACGCAGAGAGTCACAGGTGGTGACTTCGGTGGGATGCAGAGATGCCTAAGCTAGGAGCAGCCAAGCTAACTTTAGCAAAAAAACTGCATTGCTTAAAGCAGTACTAGTTCAGTCTGGGTAAAATACCATGCTGGTTTGGGGACTGTTGGCCCTGTGGCAGGCAGATGAGCCAACTTGCTTTTCTCAGGTTTAGTGAATAGTAAGGCACGTCAGATTCCCACATAACCACTCCTTAAGGTGTCTAACTCTGGGAATGTTGAATGTGGAACTAAAGCTGTATTTGAGAGGTTTCTGCTAGACAAGGACTGAGGTAGTGACACTAACAGCTATTGACACTACCTAACTGCAGGAAGGTTGTCTACCTGTCCACATTAGGAGACTGTTTTCTTTTGGTCTATTTACAACATGAGATAAAAGACGAGCTGTTTCACTCCCTCAATTCACAGTTCACAATTCAGGGCGCCTAATCTGAGTTTCTCTTTCAAAATTAGCTATGAAGGAACCTTTCTCTTTTTTCACTACACTGCATTACCTCCAAATTCAGGTACTGAAGCTACATATCTCATTTTAGGTGTTTAGCTGTGAACTGCATTCATGAAGACATGTAGATGGTGACTGAGAGTTCCATTGTTTTAATGTAATTAGTGATGCCACTTTTCATTGGAGTAATTATAATTTTCTTAGGAATAGACATGTCAGTTTTCACAGTTTGAAAAGATAACTATTAAACATACCAGAGATCAGAGAGATCACTCAGAAGAGTTATATACTATTCATTGATGCATATTGACTTGTTTTTATGCTTAGAGATATTGCACTCAAAAAATCAAATACCTGCAAATCAGAACACTAATAGTTTATAAGTTTAAATACAGGAAAACTGTACTTAAAATATATGGTGGGATAAAACATATTATGTTTCCCAAAACTTATTTTTACCTTTCTCACATGTACACAGCCATGTTATATGACTAAAATGTCTATGTCCATCATGTAGATTAAATAAACTGCACTGAAATCTGTGGTTTCGGAATCATATAGGAAATTTTACTGGAGATAACAGTGTAAGTTGAGATACATATTTTTATCTGTCAGTAATCTAGAACTATGAAAACATTTTCTTTCTTGTTAACATAGAATATTGTTTATATTCTTTCCTCCTGTAGCACTGCATGCGAAAAGGACTCCTTTTAACTTCAGTGACCTCTGAGAATAAGTATAATGATGACTTACAGAGATATAACGTCTTCTGATGCGTTTGCCTAATACAAATGTAAAGCTATATAAATTTCAAACCAAGTGTAACACATGCTTCCTTGTGTCATGCATATCTGCTCATCTAAAATTCTGGATTTGATTAGTGAATTATGAAAATCATTACCTGTTGCCATCAACTTAACATATTGATCATGATCTTCAAAGGCAGTGATAATATGTGTAGAGCCCAGAGGAAGAGGAGATTAATACCTTCCTGCACATTGTGTAAAGCAATTCTTTGATTCATCAGTGATACCAAATATAACCTCCAAAAGACCAGGTATTTCACACGGGGATGTTATAGCAAAAGACTAACCGTGCTTTGTTTTCTTTGAATTGTGAGGACACTTTGTAGAAGTGCAAATACTTCAGTGTATACAGGAATACTGGTTGTTTTCCCTTTTATTTTTTCAAAGACAGGAAAATCACTTTGGGTTTGGGTATTTTGTATATTGGCTGTGTGGGGTTTTTTAATTGTTTGTTGGATAAAATTTTTGGTAGGGAAAGTTTTAGCTTTACAATTACTTGCTTTTAAATTTTCTTCATAGCAAGTGGTGAGGCTTCTGTTGCCTTGTCCTTTGGTATTCACTGTATCTTGCTTAGAACTCATCAATTACAGTGAGGAGTGCTGCATTGCTGTTTCTCAGTGCTTTCCATCAGCTCCACAGGTTGAAATAAACGCATTAAAATTAAAATGCATGCTGCAACTGGTGGAAATCATTGGTGGAAAAAGTTACCATCTTTTTACAAGTGGGAAAATTGTTGACTGAATTAGAAAAAATGGTGAGTAACTTCTCAGTTGGTGTGAATATTGTTATGTGGGACTCAGTCTTCAGCACACTGAAGTAAGATTCTTCTAGAAAGGCTAATCTCGGCTGAAAAACCTTTTTGTCTTATGTAATACACAAATATGCCTAACATTAATTAATTCCATAATGGCTGATTAAGCAGGGGTGGTCGCTGCTCTAGGTAAATGTCTCATATTAATAGTCCCAGCCTCTTTATCCAATCACCTAACACATCCCATTAACTGTCTCATTAAGTCTTTTTTGCTCATCTGTCACTCTGAAAGTGTCATTAGCTTTTTAACTCACGCCAAGGAACACATCTGATGTGTTAATTTGCAGATGAAGTTTAGGCATTTTGGTCAGCAAGGCTCTCAGAAGGAAATTCAGTCATTTGGATGAAGTTTCCTTGTGTGCTGTTCAATGATGGTAGTTTAATGACAGCATGCTATAAAAGAACCACAGTGAAAATATGACTGATACTTCCAGAGCTTTTTTTTCCAGTAGCTGTTTCAACCACTTCATTCAAAGTGACCTTTAAAAGTAGCAATTACTGAATCTCAGTGCTTCTCCTCCTAACTCAAACCAACCAATGTCACTGTGTTTCACTTGGTTCTTAGATAAGCAAGGACAAATGCGTTTATACACTTGGATAAGTTGAAAACACACCCCAGCAACTTGTGACGTATGTGATTGTGGTGTTTTTTACCAGTAAGCTATGCTGCCATTGTTCTTCCCATTACTGTCTTCCCAATGCAATAAATCTTCTTTGCTCAATTTTTGGATGGCTTTTGAACAAACAGCCTGAACAGATATTTGTATTAATATACTTCTGCAGTGCAGCTCAGATCTCACAAAACAACGACTTTATTACTCTTGCTCAAATAGACAAATAAACCTGTCAGCTGTATTTGGCTTTCGTTTTGCTGTTTGTTGCTCACTCATTTGATTTCTCAGACTTTTTCCTGTTTTCCTCATTGCTTTTTATGAGCATCTGTATTTCATTTATGTGTCCATGTTATCCTGTGTTGTTCAGATTACTGTTTTCACTATTTAATGAACATATTTGTATCACCTATGACAAAAATAAAAAAAAGTATATAAGTTTGTTCATTAGTTGTTGCTTGGATTTGTTTTCATATTTCATTATGCTGGACATAACATAATTTAGAAAGAAATCTTATTGTCAGTATTAAGGAGATTCTTTTATAAATATAGTTATTGTAGACATCTGATGTCAGTGTTTTTGATGTTAATATGTGTGACTTGCAAGGAACCAGTGCCATGAACCTTTCTGTATCAGATAAAACACAGAATACAGAGTTTTTTGCCTACATTTTTAATAGCTAAATGAACATTATTTTCTGAATTGCTCTTTCTAGAAAATTGAAAATAATCTTAACCTTTTGTTTTCCTTTCGTCCAACTAATGCTAACAGCAAAATAAGCATACAGAGCTGGTTTAGGATATTTCTGTAGCAACCTTTTCATTGGTAAAGGTCATCACTGAAAATTAAACACATCTAAAATTACAGAATTGGAATGGAATGGAATGGAATGGAATTAGAATAGAATAGAATAGAATAGACTAGACTAGAATAGAATTAGAATAGAATAGAATAGAATAGAATAGAATAGAATAGAATAGAGTAGAATAGAATAGAATAGAATAGAATAGAATAGAATAGAATAGAATAGAATAGAATAGAATAGAATAGAATAGAGCAGAACATTTCAGCTGGAAGGGACCTACGATGATCATCTAGTCCATCTGCCTGGCCAGATGAGGAAATAATGAGGAAAATTTTTTGCATAATGATCTAATTCTAAGTAAAATAGAAAAACTTATAAACTCAGCCCTGGGAGGATTGTTTGAAAGTGAATTTGACAGTTATTATGAAAGGAGTTAGAACACATACTCCTTTTTTAATTGCTCTCTTCTTAAATTAGTAGAGGCTTATTGTATACAGAGCATACAGTTCTGTATACATAGCAGGAAGTTAACATGTCACTAAAAGTAAACACTTCCTTGTTTTATTAAAAAACCAATTATCTCTGGAGAAGTTCTGCTGGAACAATTAGTTCACCTATTAGGTTGTTACAGATCATAGAGGTTTTAGTGCATTTACTGCAAGATGTAGGTGAGTAATGATATACTACAGCCACTTAAAAAAAGCTGCTCCACAAGTCTTTTCTCTACCTGTGTGTTATAGTTTAAGGTAACCTCCTGGATACCTGTAGGTACATCTCTGTGTAGTCTTTGCAATGCATGCTTATCCTGCTAATTACTTTTGAGTAGTCCAAAATTTCAAGGAGGATTTGGTGCCATTTTATTGCCATAAGTTTTTCCTCATTTATAACATCAAGCAAATACAAGAAAATAGCTAAGCAGGTATGCAGCTTTAGGTTTCAGAAATATCCTGAATACAACAGAGAAAACAGAAATCTATTCTTTTTTTTCCTGAATGGTAAAATGCTCAAAGGGTATCAAGGAGACTATGATATAATAAAATGCAGTTATGTTGTCATAAATGGTTGACATGTTTTTAAAAACAGGGAACTCCTTCATAGTTTTATTTATAAATGTTTTAGCTGTTAAATGTTAACTGAGGAGATTAAATCTCTTTGGGAAGGCATGGTGAGTGCTACCAAGTCAGCAGATTTGATTCCTTTTCGCCTTATGGTTTGAGTTAAACCAGTTGTTTTTAAAGGTGAGGTTATTTATAAAAGCTGTTTAAGGGCTAGGATCTGGTCTCATCTCCAGTTTTTGATCAAATACTGGTGTCATGCTATGCTGACATTTATTAATTAATGAAATTCCCAGTAATCAATAAGGAAAATGCTGAACAGGAGCTACTGTAATTGGATATTTTAAAATCAGGAGGTCTAATATATTCATGTTGTTTTTTTGGGTTTTTTTTAACTGGTCAAAAGCCTTCTGTAGAGTTAATGTTTTCTTCAAGAAATGTTTGAATAAGGCAGAAATCCCAGAGGACATGAAGGAAACTTAAGGATGAGAAGAAAAAAACCAATGAACTGAGATGTTATCTAGAATAACCTGTAGGTCTGTCTAACTGGCATTGGTATGGGACAGAATGATTTAAAAAAGAAATTACAGGGTGAAGAAGGCAACAGCAGCTGATGCTGATTATGAAAAACATTAGGAACTAAACTTGATCATTTTTTAAAATACATTCATACATTAGTTTGCAAGAGGTAATAATGTTGATGTACATGACTTTTGCCTCTCTAGGATGCTTGTCTTATCTTTACATGGCATCCAGGTTACTGAATTATAATAACAGAAATACAGCAAAGTAGTCACAAAAGGGATGGAAAAGTGATTATGAGACAGAACTCAAAACTGGAAAGAGTTCACTGAACAGGTTCTGGAAACATACAAATTAACTTACATACCATTATCAGCCTGCTTGGTGTTTATCTGGGGAGGGCACTGATGCACTTGTGTTGCTTTTTATTACACTCAATTTCACGTACTCTTGTAGCTACATTTACCTGTCACAGGTTCTTTCTGATTGTAGCAATGGTTTTCATTTAACACCCAGCGCAATAATGGCAAGGTAATGAAGATACTTAAATTCCCCCTGAAAAACCAGAGTCCAAGGCCTTGTCTTCTGTAGCAAAGCTTTTATTAGCACTTGACAATGAGATTATGCAATCCTCCAGCTCTGAGTGGAATAGCTGGTGCTGGCATGCGAGAGCAGGAGACTGCCAAAAGCCTCTGCATGCTTTGGCACCTACAAAGTGGCTGTCAATTTACTAAGGTTCCTAATCTGACAGTTACTAAAAATAGTTCAGGTGGCTGCTTTCCACTGATGAAGAAATCATGTCCCTCTGCATATTTTTATTAGGAGGGAAGGGAATAATTAGTGAATTGCAGTTTATTTGCTTCCAAGTTTAGAGTATGAGTCAGATCGCATTTGTGTTTATGACACAAATAATTTCTTGAAAAATACTGAAGCTTCTTAAGGAAAGGAAGACTATACAGTATAGCACCCAAAAATAATGAACATTTTTTTGCTTGTGAAATGGCATTTATGGCATTACTTTAAAATAACTTTAGTTTAAGCATGCAGTTGTTTCTGTTTTGGTAGTAACTAATGAAATTTTTTTACAGGCAGCAATCAGCTGAAGACCTTGCAAGAGTACCTGCTAATTCTACCAGCAATATCTTGAATAGACTATTGCTCAGCTATGATCCCAGGATAAGGCCTAATTTCAAAGGTTTGTCAGATATTTCAGCTTTTTGTTTTGAATCTTTAGATTTTAACTTTTAATCTTTTCACGCAGAGAAAAATTATGTAGAGATAATACTTGCAAGCTAAATTTCTGTTGTTTTTTTTAAATGGAAGCTTCCCGTAGATAGTGTGAAACTGCAGAAGATATTTATTCTTTTGAGCTGAAAGATAATATGTTAGGATTTCATTATCATAATAATGAAATGTGGTGCGATGTATGTGATGATTTATTACTAAATATTTTATGCAGACAAACATGCTATTGGAAGAGGCTTTATTACTTAGTACTGTATTTGCTTAGTCTGTCAAAACAGTATTCATTTATTTTTATATCTCTTTTGTTGCTGAAAGTAGGAAGAAACCCACTGAGTATTTGTAACAGTGTAAATGAGATCACATACCTGTATCTAGTGGACATCCTGACACTCACACCATAGAGATACTAAATAAAATAGTGGGGCATAATTAGTTCTCTCAACTATCAGGCCACTTCTCCTTGCTCTGTGATAACGCTCTGTAAACGCCAGATTAAATGACAGCCAATCAATTCCCACAGGGTGACAGAGGGCAGATGTAGCAGCTATCATACCATCCCTCTTCAACTACAGGAATCCTGGCTATGGAAAGAGAAAAAAAAATCCAGGCCTTCTTAATATCTTCATGGCTGCTGACTTCTAGAAATTTTTCTCGGCTAATTGGTAACCACTGTAAAATTGAACAGTTTTCAGACTCTTTCACACAAGGCTAGATAGCTGTGAAAGATGCATGCAATAATTTTTTACCTGCCTGTATTCATACTTTACAGGCAGGTAAAGGTTTATGTAAGTTACTTGCTCAAAGAGCAAGTATCCTCTTAAAGCATAAGGAAATATCTCTTCACAAATCATAAACAGGTAATTTGGGGTGATAGGTTTGGCATTATGATCTTGACAGTTAAAAGTGCCTGCTGTTAGAAATGTGAATTGTCTCTTATCTGTTATACTGTGTGCCAAAAAACATAATACTGGTTTATTCATTCTGAGATAACAAAAAATAATGGAATTCAAAAACTATTAATTTAGATATATGATCAGTGGAATTCTGTAAGATTAGCTCTCTGGACTTTTTCCTATCACTAGGTTGAAAAGAGGTTTAATGATTCCTATTGACTTTGAAAACTATACATACCAACTTAAAAAGGTAAAATTACATTGTGACATTTGTATAAAGGAGCTTTAAATGAAGGATAATGTACCTTTACTGGATTGTGAAGCTCACTATAATTATTTTTTTAAAGGAATTCCAGTTGATGTTGCAGTTAACATCTTCATTAACAGCTTTGGATCAATTCAAGAGACAACTATGGTAAGAGTGAGATTAAATTCATGTAGTATACATGGAGATTTTCTTACTAAAATTAACTTTAGACTGAAGATTATGAACTATAAAATAGAAAGAATTGTTGTGGTTGCAGACTGAGAATTCAGATAATGGAGTTAGTGATTGATTGGCTGTGCTTTATGCCATAGACCTAAATCTATTAAGGTATTTCACTCTATATGTGTCCACAGATTATTGTAGCTTTAGAGTCTGATTTATGTGGAAGGAAATCCATGTTTTCTAAGATGTAGGAGATAAGACTAATTTCCATAAGTTTTTAAGTTCATTGGAAGAACCCGTTTGGTAGTATGAGTTAAAGATCTTCCTGAGAGTTATTACACAGGTTGCTTAGTGTGTTATGCAAAAAACCCCAAAGTACTAAAACTGTTTATGAGAGAAAAAGAACAGACATGCGTAAGGAAGAAACATATAGGTTCTTCTTTTTATGTGGATCTGAAGGTGGAAACAAATTGTGGAGAAATAGAAGGAGCAGTAGGAAAGGAATAGACTATCAATGATCATAGTCTTACTGCTGTTTATTTACTGTATGGGAAAGATAAACTGGGCAGTGAAGTTCATAAAAATGTGTTTCTAGTTCAGCCAGAAAATTTCAACATGTCAGGATGAAATAATCCTCATTGCAATTTTGACTTCTTTTACTTCTTTGGGAAATAAAATCAATTTCAAAATATGGGTTGCTTCAGCAAGGACCTTTCTGGTGTTTTGGAACTTGCACATCTTTTTTTGTCATGGTGTTTCCAATAAACACTATCAAAAATATTGCCAAAAAGGCATTTAGTTATTGAAGATGTTCTGACCTGATCCAGTTTTCCTTTTGTGTAAAAAAAGAGAGGAGTGCATCATGTCGTGCCAGTCCATGGAAAGCCACAGCCAAGACAGGCACTCCCACATGAGTGGGAGTTCTAAGGCGTTCCCTGATCACTTTGGTGACCTGCTGCATCTAAAGCATTGAGGCAGCTCCCAAAATCAAGTTGCTTTTTTTAATACTGTGACTAAGGCAGCTGACTCATAATGGCAGAGATGCAATAAACCACAATACCACTAATAAGAAATAAAACATTTCTTTTTGTTGTTGAAAGTAAGTGCCCACTTAAAATTCAGAACCTGCTTACATGTTACCGTAATGAATTTTCAATAGGACTGCAGAGCCACTCCAAGTTGAACATAAATGGTGGCTAGAACAATTTTCAACAGCTTGGCCAGGAATTTCTGTTTCTTTAGCTAGTAGAGATTTATGTTTGATTGCAAATGATGGTAAGAAAATTAAAGGCATTAGTAGGAACCAATGTTAAAACCAAAAAAAATGAAAGTTTGCCCGAGGCCACAAGATTTATTTCTGAAAACAAAAAGAGGACTCAAATTTAAAGAGGGGCAGAGAGGAAGAGCAAGAAACTAGGACTTAGATAAGCATCTTAAGATGTCAAGTATATTAGGCCAAAACAGTCCTTTCAAGTTTCTGAAATAATTGCATGCTTTAAAAACTGACTTTTAAAGAGGCTTTTTTACATTTAACCCAGATTCAGATAGTAATAAAAGATGATTGTGAGAGATTTGCTTCCCCAGCCCCCCAAAAAAAAATATATATATATATATATATATATATATATATATGCTCTCTACAGCCTCTAGGTATGTCTGCCTGTGCCTTCCTGATACGGTTACTTACAAATTTACTAGGATGTATCATACTAGAGTATGATAAGTCATGCTCTCCTCCATAATTCAGAACTTCAGCCACCATCCTTACGTTGTTTTATGCTTTTATTTAGATTTCTGTGTCTAGCTGATCACCATGATAGCTAAGCATGTTTACTTGAAATTTGGATTTCTTCTTGATTGCCTTAATGTAATACAGGAAGCACCGACAAAATTGACAGTCAATCTGCACTTCCATGTATTACTTAGAAAACTCTTCCTGCTTCAGTGGGCATTGGGTATTCAGGAGTCACTGCTCTCTTGGGGATAGGTTTATACTTGCCTTCAAATGATCTGGGTAATATACCAGGCACTAGAATAGGAAAAGATTTGTACTTCCAGAATCACAGGAGAAATATTTCCTGGAGGTGAGGCACCAAACCTGTTAAGAATCAGAGAGATCTCTTGTGTTCAGAAAAGGAGACATTTGCAGAAGTACTGGCTCTGCTGAAAAGATTCCTTGGTGTTGGAGAAGGGAGAGCCTGGCTACAGCTCTACTGTCTCTGGCATTGGCAAGAATTGATAGACCGTCTCTAAAATTACCAGAAGCTACTAAACTGGTTGGAGTGATCCCAAAATTTGTGAAATAATATATTTCTAAGTATTTCAGTCAATGAATTGTGAGGATGCTTTGCTCTCTAGCCATTGCTAGTAATTGAACTCACAAATTTTTGCAAAATCTGTGTGGGGGTAAAACCTGCTAAAGCAATGATTCCTTCTTATGTGTGGTGGAATTGTGGGGAAAAATAAGAATGGGTACCAGATGATTGGAAGAGAGGTCATGGTAGAAGGCCCAACAAACAAATGTGTAGAGTGCCAGTGAGAAAAGGCCTTGCTTGCTGTCCTTCTGGTTCTGTGATAATTATATTCTTCGCTATGCAGTTGGCTCATCTTCAACAGAGTTGAGATTAGGTCCCTCTGAGTCCACTTAGATTTAAGAAAGGAAAGCATTTCTTTATAGAAAAGCATCAACATGTTTGAAATTACTTTATTTTAAAGCAAGTACCCATTTTGTGGGTCCTATGCCCAGAATCCTGTACACTTTAATCAAGTCCTTGTGAAGAATGTGAAGGGCAAATGTTTGCTCTGTGTCTAGAAAGGATAGTGTTCATGTTGTGTTGTTTAATATTGAAGAGAATTGCAGTGCCTCCACACACTTATCAGGCAAATCTTCTGGAAAAAACTGAGCAAAAGAACTGGTGAACTACAGAGAGAATCAGAATTTGTACATATAAAAAGAAGAGCTTATTCCAGAGCTGCTACCTTCCGGTAAGCACCCTTTATCTTGAATCCTGTAACTTGTTAGCTTCTACATTGTTAGACCACTTGTCAGGGATCTCATGTTAACTCTGCTTCTGAGTTTGCTCCTATTTTTTTCAGACTGCAGATTCGTGGTATAATATGGTGATTATGTCACATTTAGAAACTGTTTTAGACTGGATGACCAGTCAAGGATTCCTAGGGGTAGGGAGTTTCTGGTATAAATACCCATACAGCTATAATATTTTTTTCTGTGATGATGATCTGAATTTCTGTCTACAGAATCTATGTTCAAGGTCTTTGCTTGCATGTGACCTTTATTCACTGACTCAAAGGACAAAACACCACTTCTTCCTTCTTCTTTAAAAATTTTCATGAGGTTTTTTCAATATTTGTGATTACAAAAAACATTCAGCCTCCTTACTTTAATCTTAAAAATGACATTTTCTGCGTTTATTATGTTGCCTTTCTCTGTATGAGTGCAGTTTATGCAGTAAGTCTTTCACGATCTATGTGCTCTATTTTGCAGAGAGATATATAGGCTATGCTTGCTTTCTGGCCTGAGGTGATTTTCTGGCCACATGCCCACTATTTAGTAGATTTCTGAAATATTTCCTAGAATGCCTCCCAACCTCCCTGAAAACAATTTGCCTTCTGTTGGAGTTGCATGGGAAAACAAAGCCCTGCAGAATACCTGTGTGTTTCTTTCTACCTGGCAGGTCCTCCTAGCTCTGATGCTATTGAATATCTCTTCCATCCTCTTCCCTTAGTTTCAGGCTTCTTAGTTGCTATTTGACTCTCATTTACTATAAAATGTCAATCACTCTGCAAATTAAAAAAATTTGTAACGTGCACCAGGAAGACCATGTGCTCCATGTAGACTGTTTCTTCAGCCCCAGTTCAACATAATTGTAATACATTTACTGAATCTTGAAATTCATTGTGCAAATTTGGGAGGACTGGTTACAGACTTCTTTCAAGATAAATTTATACCAGATCATAGCCTTTACTGCTGCCAGATGCTGTAAGGGTGCTTGCTCTTCTAAGAAGCAGCCCTGTTGCACATTGTTGATTGGCTAGCTAGTTTTATATTGTGACGTCTCCTTGCTTCCTTCTACATTTTCTGTATTGCCTCAAGTATGTGGTAGCCTTCCTCTACAAGTATCCCTGTCAACATCTCTACTTTGGGACTGAACCTCCCCCTTTTAGATTAAAGGAAATTTTCTTTCTCTGAGTTAAACGGGAACAGACTCAAGGTCTTAAGATGTTGAAACATCTGGTTGTTTAGTGTTTAAGTTCATTTGCAATAGAGCAAGGAAGGAAATAAAATGGCATCCATCCACCTCATCTTACTTCCAATTCTTATTTTGCCAGTGCATTCTGCTTTTCAGTGATGTAAGTTTCTTCTTCTACTGAATGGGTAAGCTAAAGCGTTGGACAGTGCTTATCATTTGCCTATGGCTTTGAGAAGGCATCTTATTTTGCTTAAAATTAGGGTAATGCATTTGTTCATGGGAAAATTGAATTCAGTGTAACCAATACTGTAATGCTTGTGAGCATGAATGGTGTGCAGTATTTGTCTCATATGGTTTAGACTAATTTTTTGTCACTGAGAGAACAAGTGGATATGGAATGGGAACTTAAGCAAGAAGCAAGTAAATGAAATTTTCAATTATATGCATATAATTGAAAAGATGCTTTCTGAGATAATGACCTAAATTCCCTCCAATGATGAAGCTTCTCTATTAAAGTCTTCCAGTACAAATTCACTTCATATTAACCATTATTCTTTGCTTCTTCTTTACTATGATAAGACAACATAGCCTTTGTATAAATGAGGGTCAGACTATGTACATTTTTTTCAAAACCAGCTACCAACAAGTAACAAGTACTTAGTTTTGCTGCTTTGCTTTTCCTTACAATGCACTAAGGAAAAATATTACACAGAATAGTGTAATAAATAAATACTTGGGCTAATTTGACTGGTGAACTTGACATGGGAAAGTGCGCACTGTATTTAAATATGGAGAACAAAACAACAGAATTAATTGTTCTGCATGATGTATTAGCCAAGTGGACTCCTTCTGGTTGAAGTTAGCATGACTGTCTCAAGATGGCACCTGCTTTGGACTGTAAATGTAGTAAGTACAGTAGAAGATAATTCAGTTGTATCAAAAAAAATGTGTAAGGGTCATTGACAAGTAGAATAAAAAACTTCATAAAATTAGTTTGTATGCAGAATCCATTTACAAACCAAAAGTATGTCAAGAACCTTCACTCACACATTTCTAGCATTTTGCTATAGTTATAGAGCAGTAGCAGTGTTTTCATTGCTCTGAAAGACACAGCCCTTATCTCAGGAGGCTTTGTATCTAACAGACAATTATGAAAAAACAAAGCACACTATAGAAGGCAACTAGGAAGACTGGAGATAGAAATAATCTTACATACAGAATTTTCATTCATTTGAGTTTGTTTAGCTTTTTTTTTGACAATAGATTTATTCTTTCTCTGTCTGTGATCTGCCTAGTTTACATACATATCAAAAAGAGCCACTGACTTAAATGTAAATGTAAAAAGCAAAAAGACTTAAGAGATAAGACTGAAAAATCATAGCTGACATTCTAGGTCACATTCCTCCTTCAGATGCTCACAGCTTTCACTAAGGACACATGTGCAGGGTATCATTTTGCCCTGAGACACATGCTACTCCAATTCCTAAAAGCCAAATTAAGTTCTCATTGAGCATGGCTCTACTACTGTCTGTCCTTCAGCCGGAGTCCTACTAATTTCATAAGATTTCCTCTGTAAAGCCTTGATTTTGTCTCTTTGAGACTGATTCTGTTTCCCCTTTCATACCTGCTACCTTAGTACTTACGTTGCAAGCTGGCATCAGTTTTCCTGTTACTAAGGTAGTCCCAGATCACTGATGGAAGGTCTGGGGCTGTATTCTGGGTATGTAGTATAAAATCTATTACCTAGCTGGTCTGTTTCCTGGTTTTATAGTGTGATATTTTGCCATCAGTGTGTCACTTAACCAAATGGACAGCAAACTAGAACTGGCACTCACAGGATATCCTGATAGAAGTGATATCATGCCTGCTGCCTGCAGCCATTTAATGAAGTCAAGCCATGGCCTTTCTCTGCCCTGCTGCATGCTTTTCTCTGTGCCTGAGTAACAGGAGCCTGTTACTGAGGGGATGCAAAAATTACTCTGGAGTTACAATTTGATCCTTTGTTTAAGGAAAATTGCTATATTCCAAACCATGAGTGAGATGTAATCTGTTTTTAGTAAAGTCTGTTAAACATAACACTTCATAATATAATTTGAATAGTGGTTACTTTCTTTGTGATAGAAAAATCAGGGCATCATTTTTTTCTCTTCTGGGTGTGATTTGCTTTATTTCTCTGTGAGTTTTTTGCTAGACTTTTGGCTAGTCTAATTTTTTTTTATTCTTCCCATCAGGATTATAGAGTCAACATCTTTCTAAGACAGAAGTGGAATGACCCCAGACTCAAACTGCCCAATGACTGGAGAGGTTCAGATACATTAACAGTGGACCCAACTATGTTTAAGTGTCTTTGGAAGCCAGACTTATTCTTTGCAAATGAAAAAAATGCTAACTTCCATGATGTTACACAAGAAAATATCCTCCTTTTTATATTTCGGGATGGAGACGTCCTAGTCAGCATGAGGTATTTTATTTATATGTTTCCACTATTTTTAAAGTGATTTTATATGAAATATATATTTTGTATTAGCCTTAGTAATGTAATACAATTTATTACTAATATTTAAATTTATAAGACAGTTTCTAAACAATATTGCAATAAATTAAATATGTGTAAAGAAATCAGATGAAGGTGTTTTAAGGCATGTCAGTTGATAGCACTGCATGTTTGAGAAATTTGAAGTATATACATTTTAAACTAACACACTGAAATAACTAAATTTAAACACTTTATATGTATATATGAAATGCATCCTTCAGTAAAACAGTATATGTTGCACACTACTTGAATTTTTTCAGCAGCTAAAGTAAATGATGATGATTATCTGCTAAAGAAAAAGGGAAAGGCAGAAATTACAAAGTTTGTAAACATGTATGTTTTGTAAAAGTACTGTGAAAAAATCCTGATTATGTTCTATGCCTTACTGGACATAATTTTTTTCAGAAGCCTCGACATTGCTGTTCAATTTAATTGCAACTAACATATCCTTTTTTGGTGGTTTAACTTGGTTTATCAAAGGTATACATGATGCCACAAAAAAAATTCATCCACTGAAACCAGCAAATTAGTTGATTTAAAAGGAGGTCATAATGAATGACAGATCTGGAGAGTTAATAGTTTATAGTTCGTAGAGATTAGGCTAAATTTCCTAACAGGAAGTGAATTTTCTTCTGGTGTGAGCTGTATAATATATTGCCCCTGATAGATGTAAAAATGATTATCTGAATATGCTGCAACATTATTTTTAAGAGGGAATCACCTGAGAAGCTAGGTTCACATGAGATACTTCTTCCTTGAGTAGAAAGGGATAGGAAAAAAAAAGAAACAATATGAAGGAGTTTAGGTTCTTTTTTTCCCATTTCAAAACAGGATGAGAAAAATCAGTCTCGAGACTATTGCTGGCAGTGATCAAAAAAGAAGATACATTGAGCAATCAAAGCATTTCATTTGGCTTGCACTGAAGATCTTGGTTTTGATTTCAGCTGCTTCTCTAATTTTGAAGCATGTAGAAATTAATATTTCAAGGTAGAAAATAACTTCCAGCTATGAAAGAAATTTCCCATTTGAAAGAGCAAATGTTAAATGAAACATTTAAATGTTTTTCAAATATTTTTTATGGGTTGCAGGCATTTATAAATTACCTCAATAGGTATGGTTAATGATTAGTGAATATTGAGTGGATACTAAAGAAAGTGTTTCTGATTGAAAATTGTTCTCTGAAAACTTGCAAATAGGAAAACTGGGTTCAATGAAGTTGAAAATTATTGTCTTCCTCTAAAAATATTCTGTTTATTTTAATAGCACACTACACTATGTTCTTACATGATATATATGCAGGTAGGATGAATTTTTAAGGACTGTGGTTTGGTGACATTTAAAAAATATATAATTTCCAAGTCTTGTATTTCTATTTATAGAGATATTATCACATATAAATGAAAGACTCTCCAGTTGTCAAAATACTTGCACAGGCAAAATGCGTATGAGAGAAAGCTCTTGCATAAATAGTTAAGAATTTGGAAACTGAATGCAGGAATAAACAGCTACTGCTCACATCAGGGGAAGTAAACAGTGGACTCCCACAGAAAAAAAATCTGTTCTCTATTCTGTGCTTTGTAACATAAATCATCTGAAAAACTCTGACTTTGCAAGTGCGTTTGATGATACCAAAATATACAGAATGGTAAAGATAAGAGACAACAGTGAGAACCATAAGTCAATCTAAGGATTAAGCAACAAAGAATGGGATGAAATTCAATGTAAACAACTGCAACTTATGAGGAAAAAAACATGAAACCTGATTGATCTAGAGTTGGTTATTACCAGCCAAAAAAATTAGCTTTGAGTAGCAATGGATAGTTCTCTGAAAATGTCAGCTAATAGCTCAGTAGTATTTGAGAAAATGAATTTAATTGTTGGAAGTATTAGGGATTAGAGTTATGCCACTGCATAAAAACATGCTATGCTTACATCTTGCATGCAATTCTGGTCTTCCAGTTGTAGGAAGGGAGGTAGGGATAGTAAAAGGTATGGAACAGCTGAGAAAGGCTGAACTTTTCACACTAGAAAAAGCAAAATAATTTTGGTGGTGCCATAAAGGTCTCTAAATCACAAATGGCACAGAGAGAATGGATGGACATTGATTTTTTTTCCTTCTTTTACATTGAAAGAACTATGAGACAGACTGAGGATAGACAGAAGTGTGATTAGAGTGTGTGCAGCTTAGCTATGGTGTTCTTTGCTGCAAGATGCTGTCTGGATGTTTATGTGGTGTTGGAGTTTAACCCCAGCTGGCAACTAAGTATCATTCACTCACTTCCTTCTGGCCTCAATGGGATGGGGTGGAGAGGCAGGATAATAAAGACTGTAGAAGTTGTGGGTCAAGAACCACTTAAAAATTGCAGCAAAGTTAAAGATAATGAAAGTATTAATGCTAAGACTACTTGTAATAAAAGGCAAAGGTGGAGAGACACATAAAACCAAGAGAAACAAGTGATGAAAAATAGAATTGCTCACTATCTGCTGACAGATGCCCATTCCTTCTCTGCTGGCTCGCATCTCCTTGTGTACCTGCTCATTTTCAGAGTATGGGAAACTGAAAAGTCCTTGATTTACAGTAAGCCCTACTCAGCAACAACCAGAAACATCAGTGTGTTATCCATGTTATCCTCATACTGAATCCAGAACACAGCACTGTGCCAGATACTAGGAAAATAATTAATTGTCCCAACTGATACCAGGACACTTAGATTCCAGAGAGCAGCTGAAAGTAAAATAACTTTGTGGAGACAAAAAAATCTGTTGATGTCTCTTAAATACTGAAGATTCCCTTCTGGTTTAGGACGCCCTTGAGATGCAACTTTTGGATGCTGCTGGATATCTGGCAAAATAACACTTCCAGATTGCTGTAGTGTCATATTCTTCTTTAGAAGTCTGTAACTGGCCAATGCTGCAGACTGGACTCTGTTCTGTATGGACATTTGGTTTGGTTATTCTATGACCTATATGCATTTTGTCTTGTATTAGCAGTTCTCTAATTTGTGAGCTTCTATGTGTTTAAAACCCACTATAAAATTTTATTGTCTTATTTTATGCTAGAGAGATCTCCATTGCAAACTGCTAATTATAACTTCTTAACTTTGTTTCTGCTCTTTTAGAGGATGAAAATAAAAAACCTGTGATTTTTTTCTTTCTCATGACCATCTATTGCTTACCTGACAGCTCACACTGTTTTTAAATATCATTTCTGTATTTTCAGATTGTCTATTACGCTGTCATGCCCTTTGGACTTGACCTTGTTTCCTATGGATACACAGCGCTGCAAGATGCAATTGGAAAGCTGTATGTAAATCACTCTGTCCATAAAAACACTTCTCTTCTAGGCATGCATGAGAATCAAACAAAAATTATTAATTCTGTTTCTTTCATCTCAACATTTTTAATGAATCATGAAATTGATACTCACTGGTTCCTACCAATGTACATTTTCCTATCAAAAATGTTTCTTACCATTATGGCTCTGTGCACTCTGAGGTCTTTTATAAAAGCATTTACAATAAACTGAGATAAATGGAAATATGTAATTTGGAAAGAAGAATGGTTTTTGTTTTAATGTCCACAATGTGTACTGTTTTGTATGTTGTTGGGGCCCAACTTATCCCTTTGCATTGATGATGCATTGGTATTGTTTGGACCTCCTTTGATACAGTACCAAAGGAAAAGTGTTTGATGCCAAAGCAGTGAGATCGTTTAGTATCAAACCTTTTGGTAGTGGTTTCAGGATATGTTGTGGATGTAGTCAGGCATCTATTCCTGGTCTCCAGGTGATTTAATCTTACAATAGGGCAGACAGGTCACATCTCTGAAGGACTTCATGACATGATGCAAGTTGCAGACAAAATGTTTTTGAATTCCCTCTTCCTTCCTGTGCTCCAAGTATGCAGATGTCTACTCAGCTACAGCTTTTTCCAGCACTTTCATCCTTGGTGATCCCACTTTCATGGTAATTCTGTTTTCCTGAATAAGGATGAGCTTGAAGCAGAGAGAAGTCTGCTCCTCCTGTAACATAAAAACGTTCAGCTCTTACTCCAGCAGGTCAGGTGGGAAAGGTGAGGTTGGGGAAAGGAAGTCACAAGTGAAGAAAAAGTAAGGTTAACCAAAGCTGCGCAGGGTATCACAATGGGGACAAAGCTAAAAATAAAAAATAAAAATAAAAATAAAAATAAAAATAAAAATAAAAATAAAAATAAAAATAAAAATAAATAAAAATAAAAATAAAAATAAAAATAATGATGGTTATGACAATAATAGTAATAATAGTAGTAATAGTGTTTTACAATTTAGGTTTTGATTGTCAGCATTTATCTTTAGAATTTTAGTATGTCCACAGTAATTTTGTTCATCCCTTCTCTGTATGTACATTAGCTGAAGTAAACTCCTATGGAAAACTCAAATCAGTTTGGAGTAAAACTGGAATTAGTTAGTAATACTAATGGTAATTCACTCAAGATTTCTCAGTCCAGAAAGTCCACTTGCTTTACAAATGTTGAAAGGTATAATCATGCAAGGATAAATTAGTTGGTAAAAAAAAAAATTCTAAGATGCATTTACTCAAATTCACTGAATTTGCATCTTTGAAAAGACTGTGCATTAAACTTTCTTCTACCTTTTAATTCAGTTATCAAAAGTAAGAAAGGTACCCATGACTTCCTATCTGACCTTCCAATTCTTTCCCTGTTAGCCATTGGCAGTTTTATTCTTAGGTTATTTTCAAATGAATATTTTGTTTTTACTTGCCAAACTTCAAAATAAAAAAGGCCATCACTTGTTACTAAGATGTTCTCAAATCCACAGTTATCACATCCCCAGTTCTACGTATTGTCTATAGACAACATTTTCACTCTGCAGTAATTGTTATCATAAAGGATCTTGGCAGTTTTGTGATACGCTGCGTGTTGGAACAGACAATACATTTTTTTTGTATAGTATATTATGGAGCTTTGAAACATTGTGGTTTTTATTAAATTATTGTGAATCTTAGAGACATCATTTATGAGCAGTTTTACTTTCTTAATCATGCTGTTTTTCAAAAATTAAAAAGAATAATCTAATGCCTCCAGCAAAAGAATGGCTCTTTAAACATTTTTCTCAGGCTTTGAACTGCAAAATGATGCATTCCAAATCCATCTTTTTTTATGTTTCCTCCTCTCTGTTCCCATCTAACACACATTATCTCTGAATTAAGTTAATCTTTAATGAACAGAAGGTAGCAAAAAAATGACATGTAAAATCATAATTCTGATTATGCATATTTAATCAATATTGCTTTATTATTTAATATTGTGAATCTAACTTGCACTGCCTCTCACTTGGTGGTGGTGTATATATTATGATTTGGGCACTCAGAGGATTGCTGAGGTCTGTCTGTAGTCAGTAGGTCATGAAGGCAGTGAGCTAGTTTCCATAGGACTGCACATCTGCTCTAATTCCTGGTCAAGTATTTCCTTAATGGCAAAGCTTTACTGAATCAGGGCTTTTAGTCTGAGCAAATAAGCAATGCAGTTGTTTTACACAAACACCAAGATTCGTCATGGTAATTGAGTTGTTAAATTCTTTTGAAGTTACTCAGACTCATAAGTGGAATTTATAATTCAGCTTTTTCATATTTGCTGAAGTAGAGTATGAATGACTATGGAGGCTTGAAAGCTGTGCAAAATACAGCTTTGCTTTCTTTGTTTGAAAAGTACACACTGTAACAAATACCTCTTAGTCATCCTAATATTGCTGATAACATAATGTTTCACCCACTAAGTTCTAACTTCGGCCTACATAAAAATGCAGCTGCAGATTATTTAATTTTTGTATTTATTTATTTGAACAGGAAATAAAAAGAAAAAGACTGAAAGATATACATACATATATGCTTGGTTTTCTTGCAGAGTTTACTGTGATTGAGGTTGTTCTTTAAACAATTATTATTACTATTTTCTTCTTGTAGTTGGTTACACAACTGATGATTTACGGTTTATCTGGCAGTCTGGAGATCCTGTACAGCTAGAGAAAATTGCTCTGCCTCAGTTTGATATTAAAAAGGAGGATATTGAATATGGTAACTGTACCAAGTATTACAAAGGCACAGGTAGGTAATACAAGTTATTTCCTTGGTAAAAAACTCTAAGCTTCCTTCAATTACTGTTTAGAGTTAATGTCTAATGTTCCAGTCCATGTCTTACATTTCCTGGGATAAAATAGATTACTTTTAATTAATGAGTGGTACATATAATGGTAAGTTTATTTAATATGATCATTACAAGCTAGTTTAAATATAGAAATAGCCAAGTTGAAGAAATGAAATGTGTGTCTTGGCTTTGCTTACATACATTGTGAACTTTATTTCTATAGTCCTAGTACTTGTTTATGCTTGTAAATGTCAAACTTTTCTGAATGGATGTTCATGCAGAATCATGCCAGTTGCAGCAAAGTGGGTAAATTTTGATTTTCTGGTTAGACTTTTGTTCCATGAGTGGATAGTACCAGAGTGTAATTCCAAATGCTTCACCCTGCAGGTTCTTCCTTTCTCTAAATGTGCTGGAAATTCTGTCATTTTTTGAAAGCTGCTTACAATCCTCATTCCTCTATTTATTTATTCCCATGATTTTTTTTTTAATGTGGGCACAAATTTTACCAATGTTTTCTGTACTCTAGCTTTTAGTGATTTGCCTCTTTCACCTTGATTGTTTCCTGCCTATGATTATATCCAAACTACTTATGCTGTGACAACCACAAGACTTTATACAAGAAAAACTGTATTTTAGTCAGTGCTTTTACATCATGGGAGTAAAATTTTCTATTAAAACTCAATTGGGAAGTCTGTGGTGCTGCAGCTTCTGAGGACCCTCTGCAAGTTTCTTGTTGCCTATTAAGCTGAAGTGGATGGTCTGTTACTTGCAGTTGCTCCTGTGGTAGATTCCAAGCCTGGAGAAATCTCAAGGAACTTTAGCAGATCTCAGAGTTAAGAGTTTAATTTGAAAAGATAATGAAAATAAAAATGGGCTTTGGTTTTTAACTGCAAAATGAGTGAGAGCCTAAGAACATAATTCAGCCTCTCAGGTGATTTATATCATGTAAATAATAAGAAATTAGCTCTCTTCAGAAAAATTCTGATTTTTTGAAAGCGTATCCAGAAGCTAGCAGTGATTACATTCAGGATATGGTAAAACTTTACTTAGCAGAGAGAAAAATATTTTTTTCTTAATTAAAAATGAAATTATTGAAAAAATAGTCATAAAGTAGTGAAAAACTAAGGGAATGGATCTTGCATTTTCCAAATGAAATTCATACAAATGGGAAAATTGCAAAACTTTTATACTATTGTGATTATTTTGAGGTGTGCCCTAAATCTGAAATTAAATGTCTAAAAAATCTTTAGATATTTCAGGTATTTTTAAGAACCTTAAAGAAAAATATATGAGAACGATACACAAAGGAAATCAGTGGTGTTCTCTCAAGTTTCAGTAACTTGTGACCACAAGTGACATCGTGCAAAATGTTCAGTAAAATATTCACGTTCTATGTGTGTGCTTTGAACGATAAAGAAAGAACATGAGAGAACCATTTTGAAAAGTTTTCAAAATTCTTTTTTTGCAAATCCATTCTGTTAAGAACCTCCATTTACTCTCATAACCAAAACCAGAATTAATATTTCAGTTATGTGCGTAGAATATTTAGTACTCTTAAGTATTTTTAAAGGCTGTTTTTAATGCTCCATTTTTAAAATTTACTTGAAAATTCTTTTTGAAGGTATTTTTTTAAAAGCAGATTTCGCACAGGAAGCAAAATAATTTTGTCAGATAATCAAGAGAAGTTTTGCATCAAGCAGCAGATTTTAAAATTATGTTGTATGCAGGAGTTTCCTGACAAATGCAAAAACTCTTAATCTTTACTGGCTATTTCTGTCAACTGATGTTTTATCATACCTACCTAAGTTGAAAGAGGGTCAGGAAATCTGAGCTGCTTTTGTAGCAATACATTAAATATTTATATTTGCAAATTTCCTATTATTCATCAATTTTAAGACAGATCAAATAGGTCCTTTTGAGCCCAATGGTGAGGACAATAGATACTATACTCTTTTGGATGAAATATTATTCAAATGAAGGTATGCAGAATGCATTTCCTATATAACACAAACAAATAATGATTTTGAAGGTCATCCGTCATCTGAAAACAAAACATTAAAGTGTCTGGAATGCATTCATAAATTATAGAGGAAAAAGTTTTCAGCCAACTGATCACTGGAGATGATAGAATGAACTATAAAATACAGTATAGTGTCTTCTACACAAGGATGTTTGTCCTTAATGTTTTACAGTTTTGTTGTTATGGTGTTTGTATGCCCAAACAGTACTTTTATGATGACTTATCATTGTACAGCACTTAACAAGATGGAAGGTAAAGAGAGAACTTTTAAGTTTCTCCCCAGCTGGATCAATAAATGCAGTCTGATCTGAATTTTGCAGTTCTTGTAATATAACCTAGGAATACCTTTTTCTTGTGATAGAATAGTTTTTGAAGTTTTCAGGTTTTTTCCAACACTGTTGTGTTATTAACATAAAAATTCCAGTTCTTCTAATTGAGTGAAAATATTATTTTCTGATTATCAGGCTTCTTGATACATTTGTTATCTCCAGCAAAACATCAAGTAACTGAAACTTTATTTTGCATTGAATTTGTCTTAAAAATCTTCTGAAGTTTGTATGCTTTAGATCTTAATTTTAAAAGATTTGATGCATTATTCCTTGTTTACAAAATTTGCAGCTTTTCTAGAGTCTTTTTAAAAATGTCTGTAACAATTTTAGAAGTTATTTGTACCAGCTTTCAGTACTGGGGGGTCTGGTTAGAGTTACATTCAGAATACTTTTTTCCATTCTAAACCTGCTAGACTAACATTTCTTAATTCATCTTTTGCACAAATTAATGCTAAGTAGGATTTTCAGATGAGCTTAAGCTAGTAGGACTGCTAGACTCCATTGGTTTTATCTGGACTTCATCTTGAAGCCAGCATCAAGCTGGGAGTCACTTCAGCCTCCTGCTGCATTGAAAAGTAGAAGGGTTCCTTATAGACCAGAGAGTACCACAGCCTAACCACAGTTGGTGCTTAAGTAGATCTGTGTTACGAATTTTTTTTCCAAATTAAACTCTTTACCTTTATAAAGAAAATCAAACCATTGAACTTTTGCTCTTAAGCAGAAAAAGACCTGGAAGATATGGATTAGAGGTTCACCTGCAAAGCACATTAAACATTAATGCATTTATTTCTTTAAAGGTTATTACACTTGTGTAGAAGTAATCTTCACTTTAAGAAGACAAGTTGGATTTTACATGATGGGTGTTTATGCTCCTACACTGCTAATTGTTGTTCTATCCTGGCTGTCATTTTGGATCAATCCTGATGCAAGTGCTGCAAGAGTCCCACTGGGTAACCTGTGTTTTCAAGTACTGTCACAATCCACTGTAACATCATTAAGCCATTCTCAGTTGCTTTGGATACATGACACTGAACCCTGAAAGCAACTTCACTTCCATTATCCGCTCATCATTTTCACTGAAATCTGCTCATTCCAAGTCCTATAAACTCCACCTTGGCATTAAGACTTGACTTGATAGTAGTTCTAGCATTTGGGTAACAAGCACAATGTCTCTGCTCCTCGCAGCCTGGACAAATCTGATCCATCTATGCACGGGTGATGCTGCAAACGCTGACAATATGCAGTTTACAAGAATTTCAACATTTGAATAATCAGTAAGAAAGCAAGATGATAAATAAGGCTCTAAATAGCTACCTGTTGGAGAAGTCTTTCTGAAGGGTAATAGAAAAGATATTTAGAAAAGAGCTAGCATTCCTGTTACCTGACTGGCTTTATTTCATTAGACACTCACTTCATGAGAGTACTTCAAGCTCATGCAGTCATGCAGCTCAGCACAACACAATAGGCAAGCCCTTCATTTATTATGAAATAGCAGGACACAAACTTAATAGTAACAATATAATCCTGACTAATGTCTTCCTTGGGTTGTACACAGTCTATCGTTGGCTTGTACAAAGGACTACAGCTCTGGCATGGCCAAACTTGCTGACCCCAAGAGCTCAGTGACGTGCAGTGCCAGGCTCTTGCATCCTGACACTTCTATTTGGATTCCATTTCCCATGTTCTGGCCTCCCAAGGCTCCCATTTTCCCAAGCACTCCCTCCTCACCAAGTCCATACTTTCCAAATTTTTGCCATGTCCCAGGAGGTTTAGTGCACCTATTTTCAATACCCCAGTGATGCAGTTGCAGAATCCCTCCAGCTTCCTGCCTTGCTCAGAAGCCTCTTACCCACACTGGAACTACCACGCCCTCACAGGATATAACTCTTATGCAGCCTTTCTTTTTTTTTTTTTTACCTTTAAATAGTTACTTGGGAAGGAGTCTCAATCTGTATTAGTTTCATGTCAAGTAACTAATATAATCTTTTACCTTGAAAAGTGCAAGATTGCAATACATAATGCAAAACTTTAAGAGAACATTTGTAAACATAAAGGGTGGGGAAAATGCAACATACATTAAATTAAAAAGAAAACTAGAAATCAAAACTAAGCTATACCTCCATTTTTATAATCCCATGCTTCAAATATTGAACCAGATGGGCTTAATAAAGATATATTAGATTATAAATCTTAGAGTAGATTTAAGTAACATGGATGTTTTTGTAACTAAGTATGCATGTTTATTTACTGTTTAATTATTTTGTTCATTGCAAGTGTTTATTGGCTTTTTTCATGTATTAGTATTTCAGAAATAATGAATTTTCAAAGATATTAGCCATTGGCCTGACTATGTGACTTTTCCTTAATCCCCAGAAAAACAAAAAACCTCTAAATCTGACACCCCCTTAGTTGAATCAGTATTTAGTATGACAGTTATTAATACTGTCACTGGCATAAGACTTATCTTTCTCCAGTTTCAGAAGAGCAACAAATTATTTCTTCTAGTGACATCCTTGAGATCCTTGACCTTGAAATATAACAAGATTAACATTTGTGTGTCAAGTAAATGATATCTAGCCCCAAGAAAGTGTACCAGTGGCTATTTACAGATCTTATTAAATGAGAAGCTACTTCAGATTTTTCAGATTATATATATTTGTGCTCCTCACTCACATTTGAGCCTTGAGCTTTGGATTGTGATAAGTAGGCACCTAGTGCAGCTGCTGCCAGAAGTGCAGCTTACAACTCTGGTACTAGGGTCTCTGAGACCATGCCAACATTCATCAGGCAGCAAATGATTGCTGAATAGAATATTTCTGTGCTTCTGTCTCACTTTATTGTTACTTTGGAAACCTAGAAGTCTCTTAGACTCTGAGAGTGAATCCTTCATTGTAGGAATCCATACCAAAGGAAATTAGCTGCTGGTCACCATGACCTCAGTTGCTCTACTGAACAAGTTAATAAAAGCTCCACAAAAATCTTTTCAGATAGAATTTATAAGTTAGTTCTGTAGAATTCAATCCAAGATTGTAAGGTGTAGTATTCTAAGGTCTAAAAAGTGGGTTTACAATGTTTTTGACACCAGGGATGATATTACACCATATTAAGACAGTAAACACCTTAAAGTTGGTAGGAAAAGATGCTATATCCAAGACGTTGAGCCAGTCCATGTTATTGGATGATTTGGTTATTCAGGAGAAGGATAGAGGCTGCCCTTCAGCAGTCAAGCGTAGCCATGCACGGTACTTGGTACAGTACAGCTAGAGAATGAGCAGCATGCTGGACACAGGCAATTGTGTCCTAGATATATTAAGAGGCAGTATGGCCTTTTTTAAACTTGTTAATGGAATTCCTTGTGATCCATAATTAGTGTCCATCCCCAGTCTGCAGGTGTTGGTAAGTGAATTTTTTTTTTTTTTCAAAGAGAAGCATTCTATGCTCGTTTTTTATCCTTATGGAAATATTTGTATGTGAATGCTTCAGAACAAGTAGATGAAAAGCAATCCAGAGTGTACACTGAGGATTCAGTTCAGTATTTGCTGTATCATTCTGAGATAACACATCTGGTCATTCTTTATTATTCCCACGGAAAAAAAATCCAGGTTTGCAGTGATACATTGACACTACACATTTCTAAATCAAACATCATAACATTTTGTGGTTTAAAATCACGTCTGTAAATATTTCTTTATGCTTCAGTGTTCTAAGAGCTAATGAATTGTCCATTTGAGATTAATGCTAAATAAAGTATCATATCAATCTTATTGAAGTCCAAATGGGAACAGTAACTAAAGAATGTGTTGTTTGTGATCAAGTAGAAATGAATATTTTCATAGGCCAATACAGATAATTTCATTTTAATTTACATTTTCACATCTTCAATTACTTGAAAGGGAACTGAAGGAAATCATCTCTCTATGAATGAAAAAATTTTCGTGCAGTATAAGAAAGATAGTTGAGACTAATGGAATATCTCTTTTTGGCCAACATTTTATAGACATCAAATCTATCTCATTAAACTTCCGACTCATAAATAAAGATTTTTATCATTAGCATTCCCAAAAGCAAAATGGGACATTCTGAACTTGGAGATTGAGCTACGTTTTCCCCACGACTGCCATTTCTGAAGTCAGCTTTTTCCAAATGTAGCTATTCATGCTAACATTTTCACAGGAGCCTGTGAGAAATCTTTCTTTGGGGTCAAGCTTGTATTTTGTCTCCTGTGATATGAATCCTTTGTGGGTGGTGACATTTGGAAGCCTTATTAGGGGAAATACTTGGTGAAATCCATGATGAGTGTGACCTTTTAACAGCATTTGCACATGTGGGCTTTTTTTCATGATAAGGCCTTCATGAAATGCCCTTTATCTAGAAAGCTTCCTCTAGATCCTGGAAGCTCAAATAGGAAATAATTTTAGACCCTAAGTCACCTCCATGCTTTCATCTTCTCAGTGAATTGGGAACAAAGGCTTTTTGATTTGCTCGTACCGCTTTGCTCTTCAGCAATAACTTGCCTTTCACCTAAGGTCAGAATATCACACTTGTGAATAGGTCCTTCAGAGAACTGCTCCTGCTATAGCACAGTTTTGATTTCTGGGACAATGCTAGTCTAATTTAAAAGGATTTGGAGGCTTTTTGTTTAAGTGTCATATATTTTTTCCACCTTCCCAGAATTAAATGCACATTGTAAGATAAGTCTTTGGAAAGCCCATTTCCCAACTGTGTGATGTGTGATGGGACAGAGAATAACAACCAGTTTAACCTAACTTATTTGTTTCTCTGCTTATAAAATGAAAGTATTCATTATTAATAATTCATCATGAGCTGCACTATCGTACCTAAGTGTTTAACTTGTTGATTAGCTGAAGTCACGTGCGCTTTGTACACTTGCTGCACCAACCACATTGTCCTATTCACTGTTGCAAAACATCATTCACTATTGTCTGTTTCAGAGGAAGAGCCCAGCCAGTATCATAAAAGGGAAGGTTTTTATTCAATATATTGTTTTCTCTTTTTGTAGGTATTTTCTCAGTGCTCAGCTTGGCATCTGAATGTACCACTCTTGCGGCTGAACTTCCCAAAGTGTCCTATGTGAAGGCCTTAGATGTCTGGCTCATTGTTTGCCTTCTCTTTGGGTTTGCATCCCTGGTGGAATATGCTGTGGTTCAGGTAATGCTAAACAATCCAAAGAGAATTGAAGCTGAAAAAGCAAAGATTGCCAAGGCAGAGCAAGTGGAAGGGAAGGGTGGAAATGCTGCCAAGAAGAACACTGTGAATGGCACAGGGACTCCTGTTCACATCAGCACTTTACAGGTAGGAGCTGCAAAGCTTTGTATGCAAAATCATTATTCTTCTCTATTTACTCAATTCCAGGAATATACTGTTTGTAATAATTTTGAATACTGCTTAATCTTGGAAGGGCCAAGACATTAAAAATATGATGGCAACTAATGGCTAGCAATCTGACTAATCGGTCCCTAGTGATTTGGGGTCAGAAGTTCTAAATGAAAAATTTGTCTTTTAATATGGTAGCACTGTGGTTGCTGCTTAGCTTCAGGTAAATAAAGTAGCGAGCAGCTTTACAGTTGCTTTTTTTCTCATAATAAATAGCAGCTGTCAAACTGTAGCTATTCAGAGGACAGAAGTCTCAGAAAGTATTTGCTGAGAGCATACTCAAATAACATCCAGCTCCTTGCTTTCCCTGGGATGGCCACAGCTGCACTGCATTGCATGTCTATGAACCAGCAATCCAGAAGTCATGGCTTTTGTAGACAGAAGACTGGTCTGTTTGTGTCAAACAGTTCCTGGATTTCTTGCGTTGCCATGGAATCTATGTGTAAATCAGTCAGATTTCACTATATGATTAGAGATGACATGTATGTCTTCACTCAGGCCAAAGTTTTCCATCATATTGCTGAATTCCTGTTATTTTAGAAGTCCCTATTTGTGCTCCAAGAGTTATCAGACATCACAGTCCAACTGCCTTCAGTCCTAAGTGGTATTTACTTGACATTTATTCTACAACACATCTAATATGAATTTGACTTGTCCTTTTGAATGACTCAGCAATTCTTTTGTATAAAATAAAGCTATTGGGCTAGATCCAAGTGGTAATATTGGCACACTGTGATTTCAATGCTTCTTTAAGGAAGGAGTGGTTTATGCAAGAATGGCTGAAATTCTGTCTTAGTATCAAGCTGGGATTGCTCCATAGCTAATTTCCCCCAGTCCAGAAGACCTCTAGGTATTGCAGAACAGTGTGCTTAACTACTATAATTCTCCTCTGGTAGAGGAATCCTTGGGAAATGTTTTGGTAGGCAGCTTGTCTCAGCTTAGAGTAACCCCATGACTGCTTTGACTTGTGTCGTGAGTAATTTCCCAAGCCCAGACAACATGAGAACTGAGTAGAAGGAAAATGACTCTGCTGTGGTTTTGCTTTCCCTGAACACAATATGATAATTTTGTGTTCAGCAATCTGCAGGTCCCAAATTCAGCTGTTTCTTCTGACAAAATAGTGCAAAAATATAGCATATAACATATTTTCCCTTTTTCCAGTATGTAAAAAGTGTTAAGTGTTCAGCTTGATCAATTAAAAGTTTAACAAAAAGTTACAGTTTTTCAGTAGTGTGAACAAAACCAATTGCTAAATTACTGATTCTCCTTGGCATGAACACCCTCTAAGGTACATGCCATTGTCATATTCATGTAGAAAACAAAATCATCTGTTATCAGACATGCTGCGCTTTTGTCTTTTAATTTTTTTCAAGAAGGCACTGATATATAGCATTTTAAGACTTAGAAGGGGAATCATTATCCACAGAAATTCAGCAATTTTCCCCATGAATGGTGTCTAGCAGTAGCCTGGAAGTTTTTAGAATTCAGAATTCAGTCTGCCCTCCCCTTGTAGCAGCTCTGCTCCACAATCTTGAAATGCTAGCCTCAGCTTCTCGTGTTTGACCTGCACTTTTCAGGGTCTTCCTCATTTCTTATGAGAGACCATTAACATTCCAGTAGCTTCTGATGATCTTTATACAGAGATTTACAATTTTTTTTTTTTGCCAAGACGTAGTGGAAGTAGATGTTCCTTGCTGTAAAAGTTGATTATGTGGCTGAATGGCTTATGGCTAATGATCCAGCTTGAATTAATCCACCTCCTTTGAAACACCACCTACCAGGGCAAACATATCTTGGGCTGGTAATTTCTGGGAAGATGACCAGGCTGAGATAGAAAAAGGTCCCAGAAAAATCAATCATTTGACACCAGGATGTGGTAGGACAGTGATGCTAGATTTTATATATTTGAAAGCTGTAAATCTGCCTAGCTGAAAACTCCCTCTCTGAACCTGCTACTGCATAGTCATACTTTGAAAGTTCTTGGCCCTGGAAAAGCCTGTCCTAAAGTCCTAAATCAGAATAGGTGTAAATCTTTTGGTAGCTTTGACTTCTAATCCAAAACTAGGCCTGCCCCACAAAATTTGGATTGCTTCCATACAGACCTAGTAATGATCAAGTAGAGAATGTATTTGTCATATGGAAAATATGCAAGGGAGAGAAACATTAAAGAAGCAAAAAAGCTGTATGTTGAAAGGCATAAAGAATACGAAACAAAAAGAGGCCAGAGTGCTGTCCCAGAACTTCAGGAGCTGTTTCTCATCAGGGTCATGTAGGATTATGTGGGAGGCAAGAGCAAATAGTTTGCTAAAAGTCTGGATAGACTTAGGTGGCCTGGTGTATAACTTTAGGAGAAAGGAACAACTTATAACTGCACCCCTGAAATAAGTATATGTCCTATAGAAATGTTTAAGGATGGTCTTTTTCCCCGTAGGAGGTGACTGAGGGTGTAGCTGGAAATGTCAACATAGCTAGGCTTGATACAATGGATAGGTCAAATGGGACTTGTAGGTAAAGCCAACAGAAAAGACATGGAAGCAGAAAATTCCAAATGGAAAAAAACAGAGAACATGAATAATTCCATTTATAAGTGTTTTTCCTGTTTGAATTAAGCTCTTACATATTATGAAACATTAACTGAATGATACATATCTGTAGGTTATAAGAGCAGAATCAAATTTTAAAGGAGAAGTTACTTTATTTAACTTTAAAATGCCCCTGATCCTGATGCTGGGGCAGTTTGTGTTCCCTGAGCAGCAAGTTGTGCACTTGCTGCTTTTGCGCTTTGCAGCAGAGATGTCTCTGGAGGAGATTTGGGGAAAGGGCCTGCATGTAAGGTACAGGGGAGTTGCTAGGTTGAGAAGATTTTTGGTGTAAGGAGAATCAGAGGAAAGCAAGTGAGCAATCATGCATCCCTGGTTCCAGTCTTCGTGGAACAACTTGTTTTCATGTGCTTACTCCATTTGTGAAAGTTAAAATGCCATCTGGTTTGGAGACTCGGCACATTTGATTTTAGTAAAAACAACTGCAACAAAACTCATGATAATCCCTAAAAATACAAGCAGCTATTATTCCATTTTTATGGAGTAAAGGAATAAGCTTTTCAGTGTATCCTAAATATTAAAAGCTTAATGCGGTTCATAATTGCAGGAGAAGAGATCCCCTGTAACAGAACCTGCAAGGGTTCACTGAAAGTTTTCAGAAGAAAGCAATTTTGTCACTGTGTCTATAGTCAGTGATCTCATGACCAATAATCACCAACAGTGACAGTGAAAATGGCAGAGTGAAAAGAGTGCTCACCCAAAGATGGAGAAAGGTTTCCATGGATGTACAGTTACTTCACCAGATCCTGGGAACTGTTAATGTAGAAGCTACATGTTGCTAACATATGCCAGCCCCTCAAGTCCAAACTTTATGAGTCATGCTCCCTCCAACAAAAACCCTTGAAATGTCAGTGCCATTTTAAACTCAGAGGTTTATCAATATGACTGTCTGATTAAAGTCAAGTGGTCTGTCTGTCAAGATCACCCTGTAGGTGATCTGTAGGAAAAAGTAGAGAAAATAAGCACTTCTGATATGTTTTTTTCTAGGAGAAGCAGTGGCTATGCACTTAGAGGCAAAAAGTCATGAGAAAATACAGCTTAGTTCCCTTAGCTTATAGTTGCTGCAAGTAGATGCTGTTCTAAGCAGAGGAGAAAATTATGCAATCTGATGATAACTGCTTTTTATTGGGAATCCTCAGCAGGAGTTTGCATGTGTTTCCTAGCAATGAAACATCATACAGTGAGAAAAACAAGCAAAAAGGGAAATGTTTTGAAGATGGATGCTTTTTTTTTGCTTTCATTTCTGACGTGATTACAGTGAGAGATTGCACTGTTGACTATAACAACACCCCTCGATTTGAAAAGTCACATTTTCATCAAGCCCATGTATAGAACCTGTCCCCCACAGATAATGTGCTAATGACTGGAGAGAACATTTGCTAAAAGAATGGTTCTGGCAGATGATGAATAGCACTATGCAAGTAGTGGTAACAGCTCCAAATGCCAGTTATTTTTAAAAAGAAGTGTTGTTATTGCTTGCTTTATCTTGTCAGAGCCACATCTAGGCTCTGAAATCTGAGATTGGTTATGTTCATCTCTACTGAGTGATAATGTACTTGGCCACTGGTGGCCACCTCTAGTGACCTAGTCTACCCAGGCTTTTCCCCCTCAAGAGGTACTCCAGACTCAATTTTTTTATTGTAGAACGACCAAGAAACCAGCTTACATTTTACCTTGTACACAAAACCACAGGCTGCAGCCTATTTTAATAGTTCCTGACAGCATTTCAGGTACAGGCTAGGTACTTTCTGCTCCAGTGACTCCTTTATTCATCCTTGGAGATAATTCAGAATAACTGTAACTGTACAAGGGCCCTGAGCAGTAAGTCTGCTTTGAGCAGGGAGTTGGACTAGATTATCTCCAGAGGTCCCTGCCAACCTCAGCTGTGCTGTAATACTGTGATATTTTATGCATTAATGTTTTTGTCCTATACTTTGGAATATTTGGAATGTGGGAAGCATATTCCTGCTGAGATGCACCAGAAAATATACTCAGTGTGAATACAGACTAATGCTAAATAATCATTATTTTATTGATTTTATCTATCATTATGGGAAGAGCAAGAGAAAAGCACAAAACAAGTGCAAGAGAGATGAATAACAGAGTTTGTTAAAAAAACCGTCCTTCATCTTGTATGGAAGCTCCTTACAGAGCTGGCAGCTGAATTCTGGGGACAGATCTGCATGCCAGCAGAAGGTTGGGGGCACAGCAGCAGAGGCAGTTTTGTGGCAAGGAGGATGTGCTGCGTAGGGCAGGGAACGCAGCACTGCAGTGGGGAAGCTCTTCAGCCTGAGGGAGACGTGCTGAGCTTGAGAAGCTGCCAGTGCTGTAGCATGTTTGGAGGGGTTATGGACAATACCTTTCTGCTCTCAAAAAGGATGGCTTTTTTATTACACTTCATCCTGATGGATAAAGAGGACTTGATCACAGGAGGAGCAGTCAATTGAGAAGGATCTTTATTGTATTTACACAAAACAAATTGAATCAAGTCCCTGGCATTTTTGGTGCTGAGAAAGGTCAGATTTCACAAATTTAAGAACTGTCTAATCTAGATGGAAGAATTTAAAAAAAAAATGTGAATGGTGCTGGTGAGCTAAAAATGCTCAAACCAGAAGTAAAGCTATACTAATTTAAGGAAAACCCTAAAACCTAACAAACAGCACAACTGAAAACAAACACCTCAAAGATTTAAAACTAACTCAGCTTCAAGCATTTCTCTTCTCACTGGAAAATGGGAGGTGATAGCAATTAATATAAGCTGAACTCAATAAAATAATTTTGTAAGTAAGGAAAAAGATACATGTTTAGCATAACTGAGGGCAATAGAAGGTTACTTTGCATGTACAGCAAGAATACAAAATCTTGTAAGAAGAGTAATGGTACTACACTAGATAGAGGTGCTGTAAGTATCAAGAATTAAGTGAAGGAGAAAAGCGTTCAACAAATATTCTGCTCTATGTCTGGGGAAAAGCCAGATATATTAAATCTATGGATGGAATAGCTCTCATTCACATTAGCTGATGAGAATGTTAAACAGTAACTATTAAAGTAAGACATTTTACAATCAAGATTTCAGCTTAAGATGCATCTAGAAATTTCTTGCAGAGCTGGTCTGCGAGTGCTCTGGAACATTAATGTTGATTTTTTAATAAATCATTTACATCTGGGAGAGTTTCAAACTACAGCAAGAAGCTAACTTTGTGCCAGTGCTTTTAAAAGCTAAGTGGCATAACATGAATAATTATAAGCCTGACACCAATCAGTGGAGAATATTGCATAGCTTACAGGGTGCTGACTAATAATTATTGTTTGTAAGTATTAATTATCTTTAATATTACTCATCATTCAGCCCCATGTTAGCTGATAAACGGGTCAGTGAAATTATAGTTGATCTGTGTGTTTATTGATTTAATCAAACTGAATATAACTTTTTAAAGTATTATCAATTAGGTTGACAGAGGTAATGATGTGAAGGTAAGAAACTCTTTAAGAACATTTTTCTTAGCTTCGTATGTCAGCCTGGCTACATCATCTGAATTATGCAAAATCGAGGTTAGATTTGTTACCATCTCTATGTACCAGCAATTAATCAGACTAACTATAGTTATGCCTTCTGTCTGAATATTGAAGCCAAATAAATTCAGATTAGAAATAAGGTACATATGTTTCTGAGGACTAAGGTAATGGAAAAAAATTCTCCATCCTGGATGTTTTTAAAGGAAAATCTAGTGTAACTCATTTGGGCAGTAAATGTGGAAAGTGAGGAGAAGCACCAGAAGCAGTAGAGGCAGAGTTCGGGAGTTAGTTGTTCCTCCCTACATGCATAGACAGCACTTATAATCTCTTTCCCCATTTTCTTCTCACATTATTCCCCTAATTCTTCAATCAAAGGCGTTCTGCAGAGGCGCACACATGCTGCAGCTCTGGAGCAGCAGCAGGTGCTGAGCTTGGCAGCGAGCACCAGTCAGCCTGTATTTTTTGAAAGGTGACAAAGGATCATCACAAGGGGATTTATGGATTCTAGGAGGTGTTTTTAGGTACTTCTGAGCTGTTCATCAAAAGATGGGTGTTCTGTCCACCCTACCAAATCTAGACAAGGTGGTCCAGTCTTGGAAGAAACAGGGAGTTAGGTCTGTGCATTGGGCCAAGCCCCAAGAGCTGTCACCTTCCTGTGCTGTCCTTTGCCCCCAGCAATTCATTCCAGAGGGACGAGGAGGTGGCTGCCCAGCTTCCTCTGGAATGGTGTCCCTACACTACACCAGAAGCCTTCCCTTCCCAAACAGCTGCTCTCTATCCCCTGCTGGGGACAAGCCATAAATCTGCTGGAAGCACCCTGTGGGTTGCGTCTGCCCCGCAGGTCATGATGCTGCAGCAGGATAAGATGAATGATTTCAAATATTTTCTGTGTCAGGATGAAGTCTAAAGGATATAACATTTAACGTTTTACTTTTCTTTACACATCTTTAGTGTAGTACTCTAAAATCAAGTCCTACAATATTTTTTGTACAGAAAATGTTCTTGTAGCCTTTGGTAAGGTTTTTGTGCAGTAAATGTGGAAAGTGAGGAGGAGCAGATGCATTGTTAGCATTATTGTTAGGCTTCTGGCACAAACCAAGACAAAATGAATAAAAAGCATATAATCATATATACTTTATATTATCTCACATTGTTTAGGGAGAGCTGGAGGTCTGTTGGAGTGAATTTAGATTAAAACAACGGAAACATTGGACAGTTGAAAAGATATATGAGAAAAAAATTAAAAATATATTTAGGCAGAGTTTTGTAAATAGAAGAATGTCAGATTTGTAAAGCCAAGGAAATAGATGAAATTATTTTCAAAAGTAGCATATACTTATTAAAGAAAAATTTGGGGCAGTTTGCTCATACAAGGAAAACTGTGTCACCTTGATATATCAGTACTCCAGCTGAACTAAGCAGAGCTTTGTGTGAATATGCGTTGAACAGTTCTCTGCTTAAAAGGCAGAGGTGACCTAGAATCCAGTCTCAGTCCTGAATGAGAATGAGAACTGACTTGTAACAGCTTTTAGGGGAGCATTCTAGATACTGCAGTTGGAACAGGAGCATTCTGTGCTATAAACGTGAGAATTTAGGCTTCAATTAGTGTCAGTGAATTTTACAATGTATTACTGGTAGTATATGAAATGGACTACAAGTTTTCAAATCCAAAAAGAGGCCTATAATTTCATACAGGATTCTATTTCTTGTAGTGGCCTTACTAAATCTTGCTAGATTTGACCATGGAAAAAAAATCTAATATTCCTGTCACTGTTCAGTTAACATGCACCCCAGTCCTGCAAGTTCACTTTTCATTGCACAAGGGTCTGCTTTATATCTCTATTACCTATGTCATGGGGTATGGTCTGATTGGAAGGAATGTCTCAGATCAGTGAATAATAGTATCCTGTATCACCCAGGGTCATATAATCATGTTTATCTGTGTCTTAGGTGGTGACCTTATTAAACAGTTTGTCCCTGCTTTTTCTGTAATGAGCACTGTCCTAGGCCTTTGAGGACTGGGAGACAGTTGCAAGAAATTTATATGTATAGTCTTGTCCTACCATCAGGGAGCACCTATCTTGTTTTTCTTTTCTATAACCTGAAATCTTGATTTAGTGGTGGTTTAGGAATGGTATTCTCCAATTTAGTACTCCCACTAAAACCTGCTCCACCTCCTTACTCCAAGCAGAAGCACAAAAGGTAAAGATCATGGTTTGAGACAAGAAAAATTTACTGAAAATGGCAATGAGATAAGAAAATGAACAGTTAACAGCAATAATATTAATAACAAAAGGTGTAAGAAAATAAATTATTCACACAGAAAAATTCTCTGACACTAGACAGTACCAGATGGCTCCTTCTGAACGTTTTGTCAACCAGAAGGAATGTCTTTGTGCCAGAAGAGGATCCCTTTCCCCAGCCCTGGCAATGACATGAGGTGATATAGAATAGCCTCTGTACCCTGGCAATGCCTCCTCCTGCCTACTGCAAAAATTAACCCTCTCCTGACTGGAACCAGGATAAACCAGCTCCTCCATTTAATGCATCATTTTCAAAATGCACTGCTTTCATGAGAAATGGAACTCTGTCAAATTTGGGAAGGTGTATCCACTTTTTTTCAGAAACAAGAGCGCCATGCTTCTCTTCCATCTTGCACTAGAATGAACTTTGTCAATAATGGGAGTAAAAGCCCCAATCAAAGTTTAAGTCTCTTCCTAACTGCCTCAGTTATTTCAATGCAGGATAAGTTGTCACTGTCATAGAGAAGCTAATAATATTCTTCAGAATATTTTTCATTCATCCATAAACCTGGTACCGTATTTTATGACAGTACTATTATTATTATTTTAGTAGTTAAAAAATATGACTATGCAAATGTCCTAAACTATCAGCCAAAAACTGCAGAAAACCAGAGGTGGAGAGAGCTGAGGGTAAAATACCTAAGGGCATTGTGGTGGAGAGACAGGCTAATGCGTAGAAGGGACAGGCAGCTTTTGGAATAACTGAGTTTTAGTGGACCAGTGACTCCAGGAAGGCTTAATGAAACTTACATTTATGTCAGTTGCTCATGGGTGTAGCCTGATTTGTGAACTCACATTTTTTCAGTTAAGGCTCAGGTTACATATGTGAACAAATTCATAGTCTGTATTCTTTTTTCTTTTTTTTTTCCTCTGCTTTCCTGAGTAGTCCAATTGAAGTGAAAGTTTGGGAGAGGTTTTACCCAAGTCATAAAACACAGTGCCTTGCAAGTAATCTCTACATCACTTCAAGTTCCCTGAACAATGTGGGGTTGGTTCTCCTAGAGACGAGTTGAATCTGAAATAAAAGCTTTACAAAATCCAAGGAAGGGAATATAGGAACCTTTCTTCCCCCAGAAAAAAAGCATTACTTGATTCCCTATAGCACTAAACGAGCTATAGGAAATACAATTCTGTTGTTGGATTTAGATTCCCCAGTTAAACACTTCTGCAGTGCTGAGAACAGTGTTACATCTCTGTTACCTGTCTTTAGAGAGGCGATAAGCTCCACAGATACAAACAAAATGCTTCTCACCATGCAAGATGGTTGCGCTAGAAAGAGGTAGAGGATCCTGACCTGATAACTCTTGAGGACCAGAACACTGAAACCGAAATCAATTGCATGAAACATTGAATTTTAGGGCTGACTGTGGGTTTCAGAGCTCAGAAAAATGCAAGTATTGAATCGTATCAGGCCTGCAGGTTTATCAGCACAGAATCAATATCCAAAAATACTCCCCAAAAAAAATGTTCTCTCCCCTTCTATAATCTTTAAATGAAGGAGTCTAACTATAGCAGATTGCAGAGCGTGAGGCATCTTGTGCATGAAAAATTACACAATTATGAATGTTTGGATTAGTTGATATGATTGACTGATCATCATTAAGTACTTTATAACATAACCATTCCACAAATTAGTCTGATGTAATGTATCCCTATCAACAAGTAATTTCCTATGTGTTTGTTTGCAGTGTTCTTTAGCAGCTGCATGAAGTTTGCTAATGAGTTGTGGTGAGTCGATCATGATTCCCCTCACTCTTTATTTCATAGGTTGGTGAGACCAGATGCAAAAAAGTTTGCACTTCGAAATCTGATCTGAGATCCAATGATTTCAGCATTGTTGGAAGCTTGCCAAGGGATTTTGAATTATCAAATTATGACTGTTATGGGAAGCCCATTGAAGTCAACAATGGGCTCGGGAAATCTCAAGCGAAGAACAACAAGAAGCCTCCTCCTCCCAAGCCTGTTATTCCATCAGCAGCAAAGAGAATCGATCTTTATGCACGAGCGCTCTTTCCTTTTTGCTTCTTGTTCTTCAACGTCATATACTGGTCCATATATTTATGATAAATCTTTTTTTTTTCATGTGTGTAAAATATAGCCCATTTCATTATCCCTTCCCAGTCATGAAGGCCACTGTGTGAAATTATTTGCATTTGCAAAGCAATATGTTGCATCTTGATGCCGTGCGATTGTACTGAACATACGGCATCTGAAATTTGAATGAAAGCATGACACTGCAATATCTGTGCTCTGACCAACTTTGTATATAAATGTACAGCATACATCCTGCTTTAGGAATAGATATGAAGGACAATGCCTACTACATTATAAAGCTGAATAACACTCTTCAGTTATTAGTAACATACAGAAATTTAAAGTGTTTCTGACAATGAAACTGATGTGCACGTTGAGTATTATTAAATCAGTATTCTAGTATATGTAGTATTTAACTGCTTTTCTGATGACTTCCAGAGGAAAAGTAAACACCCACCAAACATCTTTTTATTGTATGATTTCAGCTGGCACTGTTGAAGAAAAAGCTAAGGTGTAATTATTACTATTTAGACTTTGTAAGTGAGGGCAGCGTCAAGTAAGGAGATCTTGTCTATGTGGAAAAATAAAGATCAGAGAACTACGAATTTTGTAAAATCAGCTCATTTAGGAAAAAAACCCAACAACTGTGTCCATGAAGCAGGCACAGTTAAGTGTGTTTGAATATGCTGGCAATAAAACATTGGGGCAAATTTTAACTGCTGTTTCTTTAGGCACTAGATACAATAGTATCTAGTTTCTAGTAGTTTCTAGTTTAGAAACTAGATACAGTGCAGAAAAAACAAAAGGCCACTTTCTGGACTAAAGGTATCAGGAGTTTTGGAGAGGCATCACAAGATGCAGCTCAGTATCAGGTTTGCTATACATTTTTACATTAGTTTGTCCTATGGCTCAACTTCTGTAGCATCTGGCCTGCAGTATGTTAGTCACAATTTTTTTGTTGTTGCATTGGACATTTCTTTCTTGATTTGCTTTTTTTTATTCCCTTGAAAGTTTTCATTTTAAACAAACCAGTTGTCAAGACAAAATTGCATTTTTGCCAATAATTATACCTTTTCTGTTTGCGTGCTAGCTAGCACATAGCTACCAGTAGGAGTGAAAACATGTCCTAAGGTCTAAGGAGCTGAGACTCTCCTGAGCCCTGCAGTGCCGATGTATTAATTAACAGCTGCCCTCACCAATCCATTGATCTCGCTGCTACGTTTTGGAGAATAAGGTTCTATGCATGAAATAGTTCTGATAGGAAACTGCTTTCCATTTTCCAGATGAAGCTCTGTGGTATGGAGACTACCTTCACATGAGCTCCTTAGTGTGCATAGGGCAGGAGCTGTGGTCTCCTATGGGTGCCACAGTACATCCCTTCATAAGGGTGAGTTATGAGAAGAAATGCAGCCAAAAAAAATCTGCATGTAGGTAGGCATGTGAGTAGAGCATGTCTCCTGAGAACAGGGACTTGGCCTCATCCCATGAGAGCATGCTATACACATCTCTGCTGGTAGAGATGGGGCACCAAAACTAGTTTCAATATGAAAATAAGGCGCCTCTCACTAACTTTGCAATTCATAAAGGGAAATCTGGACTGTTGGCCCTTCATAGGCTAGGAATGGACTGGTTTAAATACATGAAACCTTCCATAGTGTAGAAACAAACAATCCCACTTGTTGTCCTACACTTCTGGCCTGTCCAGGATGTGTTGAGCTAATGCAGGCACAATGTTGGATCACTTGGGAGTTTCCCACAAGTTGTCCACATACGGCAATCCTGCACAACCAGAAGGTCAAAAGTGGGAATGTAAGAAGAGGAATGGCACACTACACTGGCATCACTGGACATCTGGTAAACCTGCACACCCAGATCTTTTTCAAACCACTGCCACTTTGGGATCAACAGGCTGGCTGCAGTGACTCGTGTTTGGGTTGAAGAGAACTGCTCTTCACAGTATGGTCCCATTCCTCTAGCTTCCTGGCCATTGTCTCATGGAGGTTTCAGGCAGCCACTCTAGGAAGTGACCACAGTTTGTCCTTTGGATTTCTTTCCAGTTCAAAGAAATGGAAGGCAAATCCCAGATGTTATTGAGCTGTGCTGAACGAGGGATGAAAGAAATGATATCTTTAAGGTCTAGTTCAAGGTTTCAATATTTCTATTAATTGAAGGCAATTCCAAAATTGTCAGAGACCTTAAGAAGCAATAAGGATAAATGAAATGAAAGAGAGGAAGGACAGGAGGGGGAATTTTTATACATACAGAATGGTATATTTATAGACATTATTTATTCTCATACTTGTATTTTTTGTTAGAGTACTGGAAGGCAAAAAAATAATTACCTTGTGTTGGAAATTATATGAATTTTTGAAGATAATTTTCTTGTTAGAACTCTTATTAAATTATTTATCTGTAATTAATGTCCACATTCTATCTGTAAAATCTCAATTATAGATTTTATTGTTTAATTAATCTTTGTTCCTTCTTGCTTTCCTGCTTACTTGATGGCTTTTGTGTTTTATCATAAAACACTTAATCAATAATACACTGTAATTGCTTTCCAACTCAAACAAAGGAAAGCAAACAGAATGCATGTTGTTCAGATAAAGGTTTTTTGTTCATTACTGTACAAAAACTAAGGCCAGAAGAGAAGTTTAGCAGCAAACTTGAAACTAAATTTAAAATGAAACCAAGCATCAGCTATAAAATATTAACTTTCTTTTTACTTACACTAGATAATATTGCAGTATTTGTATTACCTTGGAATATATTAGCTTGTCCTACTGAGCAGTAATAATTGATTTCTTTTATTTTTCTTCTTTCTACTAAAGGTCATCAAGAGTTTTGCATACCATGTCACATTATGGTCCACCAGCACCCTCTAGTTGCAAAATTCAGCCTGTTGACTGATTTCCAGAATGAGGTGCAAATATAAAACTGTATAGGCAAAATAAGATACTAATTGCTAATTATAATATGAAAGAAAAAATATTATTAAATTAAAATAAATGGGCACAAAATAAATGTACTGTAGAAAAAATTTCCTGCTGTAGAAATTTTCCACGCAGTTAAACTTTAAAAGTACGGAAATGAAGACATTCAAGTAGTAGCAAAGGTGAGGTTCATTAAATGCAGCTTAGTAACTTGATTAATTAGTCATGATTTCTAAACAAACCACATGACAGCAAAATCTGTTTTTGTGGAAGAGCCCATCTGTGTTTCATCTGACATTTGCTTCAAGTTCTGCTCTAAGTGGTAGGAGATTTACAAATTTTTGTTCTACCCTTAAGATAAACTTTGGTATTTTCTTGGTTCTTTAACATTGAGGGATAGTATTCAAGTCACTAATTCTGTTCTTTTACAGTGTCATCACGTTTAGATATTTTTCTACATTTTTTTCAGGATTTTAGAACACATTCAAACACTGCACCAGGAATTTTCTTGGAGATTATTTAATTCATTTCTCAACTGCTTCTACAAATTTAAGGTAGGCAATAAGTAAGGACGTAATTTGAGAAGTGTATCAGTGTTATGCGTGAATTCACTGTAGTACACAGCTCATGTTTGACACACAGTTTTCGGAGCAGTTCTTGAGTATGTAATGGCTCCTCCTCTTTTCTTCACTTAATTCTAGCTGAGATGGTGTATGTGAGCAGTTGGTCTTTTGAGGAAAGGAGTTTATTTTTGAAAGTGCAGTGTACAGAAGATTGACCACTTGGTCAAGCAGCTTTCATTCTTCAAAGTCTTCAGATATTTGGACTTGTTAACAGGGTAAAGGAAGATGTCTTTGGTGCCCTATTACCCATTAAAGAGAAAGCAGCAACACTGCCTTCTGGGTTAGTGTCAATGGGCAACCACCACAGCGATTGATCTGGCTGTATAATCTTTTAAAGAAAATGCACTTACAAGTAATCTTTATTTAAAAATATTTTGCTCTGAAGAGAGACAATACCTTACATAAGCAGTCTGTTATAGCTGTTAAGGGAGCCTCTTAAGAGATGTTATAATACAGTTATAATACAGACCAAGGTCTCTGCCTCAACTAAAGCAGCTTATCCTTATGGTTACTGGGGGATTGCAATGGGGGTGTTTATAGAATAGGCAGCATTGAATTATTTATTTCCAAGGGAGCGCAACCTGAATATATGCAGTGTCAAGTGATTTTTCAGGCTATTGAGATATCATAGTGCTACAATGAGTACAAATGAGGTGTCTAGCAGAAAAGGGAATGTTGTGCACTAATTCTAGCAGTAGAGCAGGTAATGTGGAAAGAAATTCAGATACAGATAAATTGAATAATAGTTTTGTTTGTGTCAACTCTTTAATTTGTGTCTAGAAATTTGCTTTGTGTATAAATTACTTACCTTCTTTTTATATTAATATAAGGATTGAATAAAAAAACCAGGAAAATTAAGCTTATCTGTGATGCCCAAAAGATAAGGAAACTAATTCTTTTCTTATTAAACTTTACACCTATGTAAACAGTGGAATATAAAGAAAAACTTAAGACATAAATTTCTCATCATTGTGTTTTTGTCTGTGCCATTGTATCAAATCAGCTACAAGCAATCTGGGCTGCTTGCAGCACTCTCTTGCCTTTTCCTTTACTCAAGAAAGTTGTCCATCCCTGTACTCCCCCTGCACCTGTCCTTCTTCCATCAGTGGGAATGGTGTCAGCAGACATTTAAAATAAAATTACCTGGCTATTTTGAAATCTCTCTGAAAGTCCTTCTTTGCTATGAGTATGTCTATGCTGCAGTCACTGAAATGTCTGCAGCTAGTGCAGGCTTATCCAAATTAGCCTTAAACTGGCTGTTTTGAGGAGAACTGGAAACATCACCATGGTGACAGTGAGCTGTGGCTGGGAAACCTACCTGCTGGCTAGGGCAGGAAAAAGTATCCCTGGAGTTCACCCCACAAAGCTTTGTGCTGCCTTGGCTGTTGTGCTCGAGCAGTTGGTTTAAAGTTAGCTCGTGTGGGTGTTTGTCAGCCCGTGCCTGTGAACTGTAGGTGTGCACTGGGTGACGCACTGTGTGCTAGCACAGAGAGATCCTTCCTACGGCTGATGGGAAAGATGGCAGCCTAAAATATTCTCTCCACAGCTCTTAATCACCTACAGGATTTCTGACATTTTTAATTTTGTGCACTGACAGCAGCATTTGATGGCAGTGACAAAAAATTGCTAGTTTGCTTTCTTCCTTGCACATGTAAATGAGTGAGCTGGATTTGCCCACCTGAGCATGAACAAGGTTTCCTCCTGAGTCTAGGCCATCATATCCCTCTTATGAGCCATTCTATCTAAAGTCCCTACCTCCGGCAGTAGATATTGGATCACAATCTTTTGAATTAATTATGAGACTTAAAAAACTAGTGAGACTAACAGGAATGAGACTGTAAAAATATTTTTGACTTCTTGGTTGTCCATGCAGGTCAACTCTAATTTTGAGGGGCACTGATTGCTTTTCAGCATGGGATTTCTCAACACGTTCTGGAGACCAGCATCCACTAACTCCCTCCTAGCAGGGGAAGTATTTGAAGGGCCTTCAAGTTTATAAGTCAACTCATCTTTTGAGTATTGAGGTAAATCCAAAGTTGCCTGGCGTGATAAGTTGTGACACAGAAACAGCAGGTGCATTAAGCACGTCATTTAGTGCAAGAAAATTAATGTCCTTTCATCTTACTACATGAAAATAGATTTTATTGTATCAGAGACCAACCAATAAGACAACATGGAGTAATATCTTGTTACTAAGGATTTTTGTCCCATCAGGCAGTTACTGAGGCCACTTAATGTGCTTTGACAGGAAGAAATATGAGTATTGTGGAGTATAAAGGATAAGGTATTGTATAACTGTTTTCCACCTGATGAGTTCTTCGGGCTGTGGAAGTGGGAAGTGTGGGGTTTTTCACATCTATCTGTGTCAGTCTGTTTCTTTCTATGAATATTCACAGTGGGAGTAATTCTTTTACTTGAAGAAGCAAACTCAAGAGGTTTTTGGGCCAAGGAATCCTCCTGAGCATAGTAGGTAAAGCTGTTGTACTGTTGCCCTCTGCAGAAACCTTTCAGCTTAGGGGAAACCGTCTCTGGAAGCATGAACTGCAAGAAAAATCTCTGCTGAAACTGCAGCTGCTTCTGAGAGGAAAGTCTGTGTGTAGGCAGCCCCTGTGCTTCCACCTTCTTTTTCTGTAGCATACATCATGATAATCAATAATACTGTTTAGCTTTTCTGTTCTGCAAAGCACTCCTTTTATCTAACCTGAGTTATTTCCTTGGCAATACACTTCAGATATCCTATCTTTCATCTCTGTACAGTCAGAGCAAAGATCATGTGTATGACTCTATCAGAGTTCATGAAGGCAAGCCAGTGCTGATGTTCAAGAACACTTAAATGGTAATATATGAGAAGACCTGGGACCTACTTGTTCCTTTAATTTTAACGTTATGTTATGCTGTTTCAGTTGTGTCCCTTGAACTCAAAATATTCTGATATTTGGATAAAATTTCACTACATGCATTATATTTTTGAGTTAAATTTATTAATTTCCTGTGAAAAGGAAAATACAAAAAAAAAAAAAGTAATCCATATGACATTTTTTAAAATGTTGATTTCCTCTATTAACCTTAAAACTTGCATTTGATCTAGAGGCTAGGAAAATAGTGTTTCTTAGTCTTTAATAAGCCTCACATTGTCATAACATTTATCAGTGTCTCAGGCAGGCTCATTCTACCAGAAAAATTTGTTTGTTTCTTTGACTCTCAAAGGCCAGCTCACTGGAAGACAATTTGGAGACTGGCTATTTCAAAGGCATTATACTGATAGGAGCTGACTGCAGAGAGTAATGGTTCTGATCAGTACCACCTCAGCATCAGCTTCTGCTTTCAACAAAGCCTGTCTTGATACCTGCTCCTGCTTCTGACAAATCCTGTTTAGCCTCAGCCTACTGGAGGGCGTAAAACTTTGTAAGGTTTTTTAAAATATTTGTCTGATTGTGTCAGCTTCTGAGGCAGCCCTGCTTCTATTCCCCTTCTGGATATGCTTCAGGACCAGATTATTACAGAAGCAATCTTTTTTCAAGCAAATACAAATGATATACAGCATCCACAATGAGATATCATTTACTTTATGGAATTACTTAGTAATTCTTAATATTTTCTAGTTGTTTCCCCAAGGTGAAAGCTTCTTAAATACATAATTCTTACATGAATAAAACCAAATGTGCATGATGGCACTCTTATCTTGCTGTGGTCTTTAAGCCAAGAAGATTTTGGAGGATATACTGCAGCTGAAGTAATTTTGGCTGTCTCACAGAAGGCTGGACAAGGACAAGACCCTTCTCTGCACAGGACCTGCCCTGTACTCCAAGCTGCATTCAAAGCAAGCCAGCCAGAGGAAAACACAGCTATGTTTCCCAAGCCTGTGCCATTGCAATAACATGCTCATCACACTCAACACTTGATGAGTTTTCTTGCAACAGAAAAGCACTTTCTTGAGAAAAATAACAATGCTGGTGCCATAATAATATTTCCAGGCACTGCAAATTCATGGGAGTATTTTACACCACTACTGTAGAATACAGAATATTACAGATTTTACCGTGGGAGCTTTTAAACATCAAGTGCATATCCAAGCTGGCAGTACTTTATTATCTGTTACCCATAAGCATGGCTTTATTGCTTTATTTGTCATATGCATCCATATTCTTCCTATTTCAGGAACAGCATTTTAAAATGGATATTTTTCAAAGCATACTAATTATCAAAATATTTTGTGGTTTACCCTATTTTTTCCCATAGGAACATAAGGAAGAGATAGTGTATTTTACGTTACAGTGCTTTTGCAGCAAGTTTGCTAGTGTCTGTGGAGAAAGTTTTGATGAAATTAAATAGGTGGAAAAAAAATTCATGGAGTGTGCAAATGAAACAGCCAGGAATAAACCCATTTATGCAAGACTCATGCTGAGAGTCTGATGAGCTTTGACAATTGGAATAAATTATTTTGCCTGAAAGGGTATCCCAGTTTAAAAGATAGGACAGCCTTTAATCTTTTTACAGTTTTCATTTCTCAGATGAAAATAAAAACCAAACCTTTATGAAATAGGCCAGGTAGTCTTGTCCACACTAACCTCATATCTGCACACAACCACCGTGCTTTCCTTTAATATGGTCTTTTTTCCAGCTCCTGCTGCAGGAATTCAATCAATGGAATTATTTCTTCCCTGACCAAGCAGTAGGCTGTTGGGTGGGTGCACACAGGCCCTGGCTGGGGTGCAGCTCTGTGCACAGCCCAAGTCTGAAGGTTGCACGTAAGTGACACTCTGCAGCTAAACACAATGCCCAGTAAGCAGAGGCAAGTGTCCCTTCCGCAGGTTTCCACTGCAAATTTGGCAGATTATTTCTTCTATTTTCTTCCAATCCTTTGCACCAAGTGACAGAGGAAAATAAAGTGTCTTTCTGTTGTGCCAAGGGCCTTTTGTTTAGATAGGATGTGGCTAAGGCAAAAAATATTAACTTGCTGTATGTTGTCCAACGCCTTAAGGCACTACTGTAATGCACACAAGTAGTAATAAAAAATATTTTGGTCACTATTAATCATAGATTCAGTAGCATAAAATAGTGATATGTCTATTTGTCTTCTCCCAGTCTTAACATTTCTGGAAGTCATCTGACTATTTCAAGTGCCTGATCTTCCCCCTCATCTACATTGACTTTCCACTGTAGTTCTTTCTGATTTATTGTCAGAGGAGAATCCACTGCATGCATGCATGCATGCATTCCTTCCTTTATTATTTTATTATTACTTCTTTCTGACATCTAAAAAAGATTTTTAAAATAACCTCATAGTTCCTTACGTGGATCCAAATACCCCAGAAGGCTTTGCCGAGAAACAAAGGAAGAAGTTGTAGCTTTTAAAATTATATATTTATTCATTTGTAACTTAATATGTGTAAGCATCAATATCTATAATATCTATATATATAATGGCATTCCTAGGACTAAGCCTGCTTGAAAGTGGTGTGTCATTTATTTAATAAATTTCCCAGTATTTTCACCTTCCACTAATATTATTTTGTTTGGCAAGTATTTGCAAAGTGCACCTATATCAAACCATGTATTTTTCCAGTTCTCTGTAAAATAAATCATTCCCTGCCATGGCACAGAGTGAGTTATGTGTACCATGGGATATTACATCATGACAGAATCATAGAATATTCTGCGTTGGAATGGACCCACAAAGATCATTGAGTCCAACTCTGGTCCCTATACAAGATACCCCAAGAGTCACACCATGTGCCCTGAGAATGTTGTCCAAACCCTTCCTGAACTCTGTCAGGCTTGGTGCTGTGACCACTTTCCTGGGGAGCCGTTCCAGTGCACAACCATCCCTCTGGGTGAGGAAACTTTTCTTGGTATCCAATGTAAACCTTCCTCGACTCAGCTTCAGGCCATTCCCTTGGGTCCTGTCACTGGTCACCAGAAAGAAGAGATCAGTGCCTGCCCCTCCTCTTCCCCTCACAAAGTTGAGACTGCAGTAAGGTCAGCCCTCAGTCTCCTCTCTTCCAGGCTGAACAGACCAAATGACCTCAGCCACTCCTCATATGGCTTACCCCATCAAGGCCCTTCACCATCCTCATGATCTCCTCTGGACTTTATTTGGACCTCATTTGGACCTTCTCTGGACATCATTAGAGAGGGTCCAACTCCTTTGGACCCTCTCTAATAATGGTGTTTTATATTGTGGTGCCCCCAACTGCCCCTTGCACTCAAGGTGAGGCTGCCTCAGTGCAGAGCAGAGCAGGACAATCCCCTCCCTTGTCTGGCTGGCAATGCTGTGCCTGATGCCCCCTAGGACAGGGTTGGCCCTCCTGGATGTCATAGGGCACAATGACTCATGTTCAACTTGACATCGACCAGGACATCCACATCACTTATTACAGCACTGCTTTCCAGCATTTTGTTCTATCTTCCATTGTCTACACACACCACCAGAGTTGCCCTCTCCCAGATGCAGAATTCAGCACTTGCCCTTGTTAAACTTCACAGAATTGGTGATTGCCCATCTCTCTCATTTTTCAATGGCTCTTTGCAAGGCCTCTCTGTCCTCAAGGGAGTTAACGGCTCCTGCCAGTTTAGTGTCCTGAACTTAGTATTCGAATTCGTATTCGTATTCGTATTCGTATTCGTATTCGTATTCGTATTCGTATTCGTATTCGTATTCGCATTTCTTTGAGTCCTGTGTCCAATTCGTTAATTACCATGTTCAAGAGAGCTGAGCTTAGAGTGGAGCCCTGCAGAACCCCTCTAGTCACAAGTGGCCAGCCTGATGTCACCTCATTCCCTGTAACTCTGTGCCTGACCCATGAGCCAGTTGCTCACCCCTCACATGATGTCTTTATCCAGCTGGATGTTGGACGTTTTGTCCAGAAGGATCCTGTGAGAGACAGTATTAAAACCTTCGTTGAAGTCCAAAAGATTACATCAACTGGCTTCCCTTCATCACATAGGTGATCATCACCTTCATCATAAGCAAGACTTCCCCGTCATGAAGCCATTCTAGCTGTGACTGATGACTGCCTTGTCCTACAGATGTTTTTACAATCCTTCCCAAAATAATATTTTCCAGGGTTTTGCCAGACACTTGAATCACATCCTGGAGTACCTCCTTCAACAACAAATTTAAAGCAAGTGTTGTCACATAGAATGTACAATAAGAACTTTCCTTTAAATAGAAAGTGTGATCAGTTGTTATCCAGTATTTTATTAGCCAACCAATGCTAGTAATGATCAATAGTAATTGATAGGTATATTAAGTGAATTACTAGTAAATTAATTAATAAAAAGGATACAGTAAAATATGGATATGTTTCTGGGGGTTTGTTAGCTAAATCCTTGGGGTGGGAAGTTCCTGTCAGGCAATGCTATTGTCATTTAAAGGATGTTATCCAAAAACAGTGTAGATAGAATGACCTGGGAGCTGATTCATACACAGGAAGTTAGGTGGGTGCCACACCTGTCTGACCCATGGATTGCTTAGTGCTGGGTTGTCTTTCATGGTTGACATTCAGAAGGAGAAGGTTGTGGGAGCCTATGAAGGATGGTATTTTCAATCTATTTAATTTTACTGTCATTTCATGGCATTTCATGTAATTTCATGTAATTGATTATTCATATGTATCACACAATCGTTTGTCAATAACACCAAATTGTCTGTTCATCTAATGAAGCACTGAATTGAGATGAGCTATAATTAATAAAATTGTAAAATAATCAGATGATGAATGGAGAAAATTCCATTCTGAAGCATAACATTTTTTCAGCAGACTTTTATATGCAGTGCTGCAAGAAGCAAGCAAAGAAGCAGTATTGCAATCTGCTGTCTTGTTCAGCAGTGGTGCTCAGAGTGCTGGTGTGATTTGCGATTTCTCTTAACTGCCTCAATTAACTGAAGCTTCTTGCTGTGAAAAAAGTCTGAACTATTGCTACCGTTCTAGTATGAAAACATCAGTAAGAACTGGATGATTTTGGATACACATTTGAGGAGAGAAGTTTCTGATCTCTTTATGTGTCTCTTGCTTTTTCTAAAGGCCTTGTGTGTTTTGTGTAAACTCATTTCATTGCCTTTGACGTTTATTTGCTACAGCTGACCAACCTCTAAAATTAAGGTCCTATTTTGTTTGTGCCACTAAAACCACAGGGAGCCCAGCAGAATAAAGGCAAATGTTGCTGAGGGTTGTCCTGCAGAAAAAGCCTTTCTGTGCTCTTATTTATGTCAGATACTATCAGCAAAGGGATTTTTATAGTTTTAGTTATAGAAAGTGAATTCATTACATCACATCAGAAGATGTGCTTAATGCTATTTTCACAATAGCTACAGCTGGTACTGACAGATCAGGTACAGCCAGGATTTGGGAGAGAGGATGTATCCCTGTCGTTTCCCCACATATTCCTAGCTGTGGCATAAATTGTCTTGCTGCCCATGTTTTCCTTTGTAGCTTGTTTAGACTTGTGACAGTCTAAATGTTAATTTCCAAGTTCAAGGTTAGGTTCTTGTTGTTAACAACCATTTTTTAACTGCCCTTGAGACCCCACCAGCTCATCTCTTTCTTTTGGAGCCCTTCATGCATTCCTTCATTCATTGTGCTGTGTATGTGTCCCTGTAGTGAAAGGAAGCCAGAAATTCAGATTGTTCAGAACCCAGCCACTGTGCACATCACCTCCATGTGTGTGTGTCATTAAGGGCAATGCAATTAGCAAGGAGCAAGGTCAGTCTCAGGTTAAATGGCAACTCCACGGACCACAATAATGACTAGCAGTTTATATGTATAAGATAATAGTGCAACACCAAGGAAGTTTCAGTAAAGACACCCAAGCACTGTTTAGGTTTTTCTTTAGTGCCACAAATTCTATAAGCAGAAACTTTTCTACTATAAGCCCACCTATTAAACCCTATATTATAAGCATTTGTGCAGTTAGCAGAATGTTATTTTTTGCATATTTACTATGAAGTAGATGTATTTCAAGTCCAAAGTATGAAATTAAGTGCCTCATAAGAATTTTTGGTTTTCTCTTAAATTTCTGGTTTTGAGGTTTTTTCCCTATTGTAAAAGTTTGCCATTAACACCACGTTCTTGTAACTAATCTCTGGGAAGATATGCCAATGCAGAGGTGAAAGTAAAAATATCTGTGCTGTGAACTAGTTCTGGAACTGAGCAACTGAGGTGGTTTTCCAGAACTAAAAATATACTTCTGTTGAGCACAACTCTGTATATTTCCATGCTAACTTGAGCAAGCTGTTTCTTGACACAAAAAAAAAAAAAAAAAAATTAAAATAAAATTATGGATGCCAAACAGGTAAATGGTGAACCCAAAAGAAATTTATGTTGTGGAAAGATCATAATGATAAGGATAAGAGAGCTGATGCATCAAATCGCATAAATCCTTTTAATCTTATATTCTGTTTCTGATGTGGTTTTTAGAAGTATAGTGTAAAATGTCTGCAATGGGTAATTGAACAAAATGAAAACTTTCTATCTTTTGGATATTTCCTGAAGAAAGGAATTACTATTTTATCTCATGCAATTCTATCTATTCCTCCAACTTAATTTATTTTTAATGTTAATAAGTGCTTGTACTCCATAGTTATTTGTGACATAAAATAAATTATTTTAACATTTGCTTGATGCTTTTTCTGTGATTGATTTTTTTTAATGGAAAACATAATAGAGATCATTTGATGATAGGTGTTTAAACTCTTACCCACTATAACTTAAATTTTACTCTATTTTCCCAGTGACAGAGGCTCTGACAAAATTATAAAACTATTAAAATTATCTAAATAAAATGCACTGCAATAACATAACCATTTCAAACTAAACCCCTATCATGAACATCTTTCTTTTTAAAAGAAGGTTTGTGAAACTTTTTCACTTTTAAAGGCAAACCTGAAAAAAAAAGAATAAAAATTTCAGCTTAGCACAATGTCCTTATAAATGAATCAATGGTCTAATTCTCAGTTATGTGTGGACACATTAAAATCTGTTACACTCCCATTTTGGTATACAACCGTTGTGACTGTGACCAGTGGCATTGAGGCAAGTGGAACTTGATGCCTGTATGCCTTCTGATACTGCTGAAAGATACAAAAGGGAAACGTCCCCACAGAAGAAGGAAAACAGTGCTTTCATTTACTCTCTTTGTGACAGCAGTGAATTTTTAATTACTGTAGGGGGAACAGCAAAGCAGCCTCTTTCCATCATCCCATGGTGACAGCTGGCCAAATTGTGTGTGCTCCACTGAGCAGCCTGGACTGGGGCTCCCCAACTCCAAGGGGTGGAAGGAGGTGACACACTGCCCTTTCCCCCTCCCCTGCTTTGGCCTTGGTCACCAGCCTACAAGCAGGATTAGCACTGGCGTTGTCATTGTAGTTTTCCTGCTTGTTCAAAAAGCTCTTGGCCTCAAAGCCTTGTGCAAAGGATGTGAACAAGATCATACAGAAACTATTCCGGACAAAAAGGAGAGGTTCACTCCTGCAATGTGGAACGTTATGAGAAGCTGTCTTCTCTGGATTAAATAGTTTAGCAGTTAGTTCTGCTGTGGTAGGAAGCATCTTTGCAAAGTTTATCTGAACACTGTCTGGGATCCTGTGCATGGTCATAAAGCAAATTATAATGTTGATTAGCAAGAAAATCACTGTGAGAACTTCCATTCTCTATGAGAGTTCAGTATTCATGAACTAATTATACCTGTTGGGATACAAAAAGAAGTCAAGGCTCTGACATTCATCAGCTTTGCAACAGGTTCAAATTAAAAAATGTCAGCTGATTTCTCCAGGTTTCTAAGGTAAATGGAGTAAGTATATGTATTATGAATATTTTTTATGTATGAATGAAACATTAAACTGAGAAGATGTCTTCTCCATGATCATTACACAGTCCAGATCCCAAGGGCTGGTATTTGTCCCATGTCCTTGTTTGAAATATTACTTCTGCATATTCACTATAACGAGACAATCAACTTCCTACAATACTCATGAATTTAACTGCAGAGCAATATGTGACCAAGCACGTGCAGAGGTTTTACTGGCACATTTTAGCCTTGGGTTTCAATCTCTTTGTAATTTTTAGCTTGAGAGCTTCTTCTCGGTATTATTGCTTGGGCTTCTTTAGATGTGGGATTACCATATGGTTCTGTGATGGAGAAGTGAGGGGAAAAATGACTAGTTTTAACAGAAAAAAAGGTCCAAGTCACTACTTAGTAGAAATTAGAGACTAACACTAAAAGTGTACCCCAGATATGTCAATAGAGAGCAGACTGTAACATTCTTGTCAGCTTGTATTTGCCTTTTAACATTTTAGCATGTTGTTTATGAATGCAGGTAAGTGAGATGGAGAGGTGATTTGACAAGTACTGGGGATTTGACAAGTACCATACCTCAGCAGGGAACAGTCCACTGGTATATGAGATCTGATGTCTTCATCATCTTCAAAGAGCCTTTCATTCTGAATAACAAGTAATACATTTCTCACAGGTGACAGAGAACGTGCAAGGCTAAAGAGGAATTTCAGTGATTAAGAACTGACCTGAAAAATGGATGTAGAGTTGATGCTTCAAATATAGATGCTGGCATGAAAAAAAGGATTAAGAACATGATGAGTATAGGAAGAACACTGAAGTCAAGGCTGGCACTGCTTGTGGAACAGATGGAAGAGGTAGTAGATGAATCAAGGTAGAGGATCAAGGCTGGCTATTATAGTCTAAAGCAACAGTCCAACACATTTGAATTAGCTGTGCTCCACAGAGGGAATGGGAAGTAAAATATGAGGGTAAAAATCATAATAACTGTAGAGAAAAGGAGATTCTGATGGCAATGCATTGGAAAACCAGATGGAAATAAGCCAGGAAAGGAGACAGCAAAGAAGAAGTAGCAGGTAGGCAGGGGAAAAATTAGGACCAGAATGAGAAATGTATCCCTTGGGTCTGAGAGAAAGCCAATGGAATATTTTTATATCAAGAAGAAAGATATTGCTAGACAAGAATCAAGGATTTAGCATGCATAGTCTAATCTGAAAGTGTTCCTTTTATGTTTTTCCAGAGGCTTAATAATGTAATTTGCTATAATCTCAGTAGAAAAATTGAAGTAATCTATAGCAGATTTTCCACACACAATAAATAGCATATATTTAAGTGATTTTATTGGCAAAATAAATAAAAAATTTCCCACAAATAGAAAGAACACAAGTAGCTCAAATAAAAAAAGTAGATTTCAAATCACTATAAATTTCTCATAACAGTTAGTTAACATGGTAACCAACTGCACTGTCACAGCTAATACACAGCAAAGGGAAGTGAAAACTGTGCGATTATTACAAATTATTTTACATCAGTTATGTCAGAAGGGTCATGATGTAGCTTTTTCCATCATCAAGATCATGTAATAGAAGATAGCCTAAGCTACTCCTTAGAACATGTCCTCCCCGGGTGTGTGTGCTGTTAATGGGAACAGTATGTGTTTGCTAATCAGAGCAGGAAGCAGAACAAGTATGGAAGATCAGGACATACTTTTTATTTTTAAAAAGACTCTTGAGATCCAGAGTGAACATATGGGGCTACACACTTTAAAATAGATTTGGAACCTTCATTTTTATTTCCTCTTTATTTACGCTTACTGGTATTTGTAAAAGTCCTGCAGATTTCAAAAATCCAAAGACAATAATCTTTATTGAAGGGAAGTATTGATCAGCCACAGAATCAAAGGATTCATATGTTGATAAAACATTTTTGCATCCTAATAAATTTTAAGATTTTTTTTTATAATGAAGAAGATATAGAAAATAATTGTAAATATAAACCCCCAAAATTTATAGGATAGAAGTCCAGAAGGCCTACTATAGCCACTTAGTCTGAGCTCTTGCCAAGGGCCTTCTCAGAATTTAACTTCTTTCAACTAGTGTTTTTAGAAAAGAGACTGGTTTTAACTGTACACTTTGCAGAGCTGAGGAATTAATTATGCTGCTCAGTATATGTCCGCATGGTCAATGACACATTATTAAAACAAAAAAAAAAAAGATAAACTTTATTTCTAATCTGAATGTGATGAATATCAACATTGAATAACTGAGTATTTTACTCCATCCATCTCCTCAATTGTTTTATATTGTCTAAGTTACTTTCCTGAAGCATGTACTCCACATCATCAAGCTCTTCCTGAACTATTTTTTTGGTTAAGTATATGGAATGATAGCTAAATGTTTCTGGGCACAAGGCAAAAATTTTCAGTTCTTCAGTCTTTTCCAAGTTTCTTTCTGCATCTCATATTCAACTAATGAAACATATGAATTGCATTTAATTGAACTGCAGCCACTGTCTCAACCAGGATTGTGCCAGGATCAATTGCAGAGGAAATGTATTCCTGATGAATTTTACTTCTGATTAGCACATATATCAGCTCTTTTTAACCTCCTCACCAACTTCTACCTTACATTCAGAATATCCATTAGACAATATTAAATTGTTAAATCAAGTATAGCCATGATTCTTTTCAGTAAGTAGCAAACCTCTCTTGGAGTTCTACAGAATCAAGAATAGGCACTTCAGCTTTTCAGGGGTCTGACATCTTATTATTTGATATCTGGACATCTGTCATCTGACATTGTTTTCATTGTTGTTGCACTGCTATGTTCCTTTCAACAAGTGATGGATGCTTATTATTAACAGTCTCCCCATCGATGCTTTGTTCACTTTCTGAATGCATTTTTATATGAGCTCCTTTCATGGACTCAGAAGAATGCATATAAGAATATAATCTTCTGAATTCAAGAACACAATCCTTACTTACCTCTTCCAAGATCCTTTTTGCTTTAGAAGAAAGTATTGAATGTGATTCCCAGTAATGTAGTCTGATTTTCTCATGCACAGTGTTGATGAGTATGTCTATTCTTAGTACATGGTCATAAATTACTATCACCTAGAAATTTCTTTTTTCTCCTTTGCCAGCTTGCATCTTTTCAATTAGCATAGGATTGCTATAAAAAAATAGAGAGTTGAAGAAGACTTATTTTTTTATTATTGACATTTTTCACTGTCACTAAATTCTGATTGAACTGTTTCCTTGCTGATTGACTCGCCCATGCTTTCCTATGATTGACTCGTCCTTACTCATACCAGTCGAAATCTTATATTTTTCCCTGGCACATCAACAATGGAATATAGCCACATATTTTGACTTTTTTTTTACATGTTCTGATGTAATGGTACAAATTTGGAGTAGTATATGCACATACAAACACATGCACATATTGTACATGATATATACCTATACATGCTCACAATTCTGAAATGGAAAAATATGCATTAGAAAATCAACAACCATTATTTTATTTTTAAGCTTTACATCACCTAAACCTTTTTATATTTTAGTTGATTTTGCAGCTATAATGTATATAGGAAAAGATGATTTTTTTGTTTTATTATAACATATTAAAATACAATCTTAAAACTGAGATCTTTGCTTCATTTTAACCTCATTTGTTATACATAAGGGGATGCTGTAGATTTCAGTGAAAAAAACAAACATACAATTTATTTACACTTCTATTAAAGATTGGCAGTTTTACACTGAAATATTTATTAAAAGTAAATTTCTGTACATCTCATTGTCTGGGATGCAGTAGGGACTACCTGAATACAAGCTTTCCCCTGACAGCTTAATCTGTTGATTCTCACAGTGATGCTGCCTGCCCTTATCAGAGAATTCGACAGTAGGTTTTACCATGTACTGCAAAACGTGGCTTCTGGGCAAGATCAGGCTGTGGGGAGAGAGAGGGGAAGGGCTGTAGTAACTCTGCCATCCCACCCAGATAAGCCCATAGGGGCTTTGGGCTCAGGTTGTCAAAGCTTGCTTTCTTTGTCAGGCTCATCTCATTTTGTGGGTGAGAGAGAGAAGATGAGACAAGCACAGAAAAAAGCTTGTACTGGATTTCCTGGTGAAATGACTCAAATGAAACAAAACTCATCATGAATTAGTGATGAGAAAAGGGCCTCAAATTACCAACTTCCTGTGTGTTCAGGGTAAGTATTCATATTGACATCTGAATGCCTGAAGCTTCGACACCCATGTCCTGGAAAGGAGAATTAAAAAAATTATCAATAATAATTTTTTTAAAAATAAAAAGGAAGCAAAAAAGGGAAAGCTAATTCATTGCAAGATCAGTATCCTTTCCTATGTGGATATTTCTCATCATGGTTAACTAAATATAAATTAATCTTTTAAAAATGCCAGAAAATGGTTACTTAATAGCAAATTCATTGTTGCCGTCACAGGAATGCTACACTGTCTTTTCTTCTATAAAATGTGTGTGTGTGTGCGGTGCACAGCAACAGATTTTGTGCCAAAATGAGAAATGTTAAATTTAGCTTGCAGTAAATAGCATGTCTAGCTAATACAGCTGGAACCCATCTTGGAAAGAAAAAAAAAAAATCCCCATTATGCATGAAAATAAAGTATCAGAATAGCTTTTACTCTTCCTGCATGTTAACTTCTACGGTTTGGGTGCAGCAGCTAAAACAAAACAAAACAAAACCAAACCAAAAAAACCCCAAAAATTGCTTTTCAGATGTATTTGTGAGGTGGCTCCATCCTGGGGAAGGCCGGCGAAATAAATAAATAAACAAATAAATAAATGATCTCCCGAAAGCGAGGCCGCTGTCCGCGGTGCTGGCGGCCGGCGGGCGCGCGCAGAGGCGGAGCGCGGCGCGCAGGGGGCGCGGCGGGCGCGCTCCCGCCGGGGCCGGTTCCGCGCAGGCGCCGCCGCCGCCGCCTCGCCGGGAGCGCCGCCCGCCCGTTGAGTGCGAGGAGCGCGGGCGAGCGCGTGCGAGGGCAGGGCAGGGCCGGGCCGGGCCGGGCGGCGGGAGCGCAGCGGAGCGGGGAGCGCAGCAGAGCGGGCACCGCCGGCAGCCCCATCCCGCGCAGCGCCGGAGCCGCGAGCAGCACCGGAGCGGCGGCCGCGGCGGCTCGGACAGCGGCTTCTCCTGCGCCCGCCGCGGGCTCTTCTCGTTCCTTCCCTCCGTGGCTCGCTTGCTCCCGCCGACCGCTCGCCCGGAGCGCACGGGATCTAATTTGCTGACGAGCGCACTCCGCGGAGGAGAAGGAGGAGGAGGAAGAAGAAAGGGCTATTTCCGTGGCTTTGTGGATGCTCTACTTTTCCTGGAAATGCAAAAGATTATGCATATTTCTGTCTTCCTGGCTCCTGTGTTGTGGGGACTGATCTGGGGGGTCAATTCTAACAGCATACAGATCGGTAGGTGCCCGCATGTGGGGAGACACCGCTCTCCTCCCGGCGGATCTCCCGATCCCTCATCCCCGCCGGTGTCACTCAGGCATTCCTGTCATGTCGCCGCGCGCCCAGTCCCACCGCGGTGCCCACCCGGCGCCAGCGAGGTCCCCTCGCCTCTTCCCCCGCCACAACGCCCGGCCCCCCGCGACACGGGACGGAGCCGCGGCCGGGAGCGCTCGGGCAGCGGCGCCCCCCGGCACCCGCGCCCAGCTCAGCCCCGCGGCGGGCAGAGACCTGGCCCCGCGCCGCTCCGCCGGTGCCCCCGCCCGCCTGATGCGTGTGTGTTTCCCTGCAGGGGGGCTGTTCCCGAGGGGCGCCGATCAGGAGTACAGCGCGTTTCGGGTAGGGATGGTTCAGTATTCCACCTCGGAGTTCAGGCTGACTCCCCACATCGACAACCTGGAGGTGGCCAACAGCTTCGCCGTCACCAACGCCTGTGAGTAGCGGGCGCTGCCAGCCTGCTGTGGCGGCGGGGGCGGGGCGGCAGCGAGCGGTGCGGGGGGTGTGCGGGGTACATGTGTGGGGGTGTGCAGGGTACATGTGTGCGTGTGTGCGGGGGTGTGTGCGGGGTGCGGTGCTGGGGGAGCCGCCCCGCCGCCGAGCAGGTGCGGGAGCGCCCGGCCCCGTGCGAACGGGGCGCGAGGGTCTCCGTGCGCCCCCAGCCCTCCGGGAGGTGTAAAATGGTTCCCGGCGGCTCCCCCCGCGCGTTACGTAAGGCTGCGCGGTCCTGGGGCTGCCCGCAGCGCTCCTCCGCCGCCTCCGGGCTGCCCGCGGGCTGCGGAGCACCTCGCTACCGGGGGAGAGCCGGGGCCCGTCTGGCCAGCAGCCGAGAGGTGCGGACGGATGGCGGGGGGCGATCAGCCATTTTACGCCGCGCGGTGCTGCGGGCTCCATCTCGCCGCCCGCTCGCCCCCCGCCCGGCGCGCTCACGGGGCGGCCGCGCTCGCCGCCCGCTCTGCTTCGCCGGGAGCTCGCCACCCCCGCGTTCTCCCGGCGGGGCCGTGCCCGGCTCCGCCCTCGGCTCGGCGGGACCCGGCCGCACGCGTGCCGCGGGGCGCGGAGCACATGCGTTGCGCGGCAGGCGACGGGGAAGGCGGGGCGGGGCAGCGCGGCCGTGGTAGCGCGAAGAGAGGAGCCCCGGAGCGGTGTGCGCTTCTGCCTCCTGTCGCTCGGCCCGGCGGGTGCCGTGTGACCCCGCGGAGCGCGGCCAGGCGAGGCTGGCGCTTCCCGTGCCTGGGGGAGAGCGGGGAGCCGCGGCCGGCGTTCCCAGGGCGGTGCGGCGTGCCCGCCTTTGCCCCGCTCGCTGCCCTCCTGCCGCCCGTGCCCGGTGCAGGCGAACCCGCGGTCCCCGCCGCGGAGCGCGCTCGGTGCCGCGCCGGCCGCTCCCGCCCAGCGCCGCGCTCCCCCAAGGCGTTTTCCCGTCTCTCCGGGGAAAAAGACCTAAGGGACACTGAATCTGGAGGTGTGCTGTCAGCGGGAGTAATTTCCCTCCATTGGCGACCTTTTTTTATTCCCTCCTATTCAGCAGTGGTGCTGAAGAGGGGCGGCTTGGCACAGACGCTGGATTAGGTGGTGCAAGAGCTCAACTCAAGGAGCTTTCAGTGGCATGTGCGAGGGTAGGAGGGTATGGCATCCACAGGCATGTGAAGGCAAACAAGGTCAGAGCATGTAATCAGCCACAATAATGCTAAATTCTTATCTTTGCAAACTGCTTGGATAGTTCTTCCTTTCTTAGATTATGGGGGTTTGCGTCGACCAGAGCTGCATGTGGTCAGTATTTGCAAATGATGTTACTTGAACTGTTGAAGTATGTCTAGCACTTTACATGGCATTCTGCAAAAATGTCAGATCTTTCTGTGTTCCTCAATTCTGTGAAGTAGAGACAAGCATAGTCACCTTGTTTTTGAGACTAAAGGTTACATATTTTTCTCCAAGACCATCAAGTACTTTTGACCAGCATATATATGTATATACGTATATTAGCCTTGTACTTGTCTCTCGTGGAGAATTTCTGCAATATTCAGATGCTATGTATAGGCTGCAGCCTGCAGCAGTGGACTTCGAGGCTTCCAGCAGAAGGGAGATGGATGCTATCCATGTGTTGGATTTTCCTTTGTCTAAGCCTTGTCCAAGGCTTCAATTTTCAAGCAGTTTGAAGAGCTCCAAATTAAGACAACAACATTTGCTTGTTTTTTCATCACCTCAGTTACCACTGATGTTTTGGTCAAGTTATCTTGTGCATTGGATTTAATTGACTAGTGAAGCATGTGCTAAAAATGTACAGTATGTACAGTATCCCCTCAATTACCTTCCCAGAAGGGTTTGATTGGAGAACAAGGAGTTCTGAAAATAAATATTTGGCGTACAAGAAGTAGAATTTAGGAGCTGATTGCACAGTATGCATGCATAAATGGTTAAGAAGAATCCATCTCTTTTTGTCCCTTCTATGCTTGTTCTCATTTGAAATGCTGAGCATTCTGCAGGAGGTTTTGTTAGGGTTTATTTTTTTTGTTGTTGTTATTTGGTTTTTGGGGGTTTTTTGGGTGGGGGGTGTTGGGGTTTTTTTTTAATTTCTGGAATAGTGTTCAAAGAGCTTGTACCCAAAACTAGCACTATGAAATAATGCAGGTGTAAAAGAAGGTACACAGAAATGTAGGATAATACTAATCTGGAAATGCTTCAGTGTTTACCCAGATGTTTCACTCTAGCAAGGTCATTGTCCTGCACAGAAATGTAGTGGCAGGTTTATACCATAATAGAAATGATGACTTTTTTCTGCCCCAATTAGCCACCAAAATATTTTGGCTCTTGATTTAAACCGCAGAGCCAGCTGTGTTTCAGGCTGCAGAAGCTCTGGCTGGTGTGGCGGAGGGGTGCAGCCCTGCCTGATGGTCTCAACCTGGCACCCCCAGGTGGCAGCTGGCAGTGCCTGGGGTCCCCTGTGCTGCCCTGCTGGTCCCAGCCTGCCTCCTTCCCACCCCTAGTAGCCTCAGGGCAACAGCACACTACTCCATCTGCTTTAAAAACAAGCAAGCAAACAAAAAGCCCACTGTAAAAATGTGTAAAATCTTCTAAATAATTTTTAGCACTTATTTGGAGTTTGTCAATGGAGCAAATGATTTTTAGATGAACCAGTGTTGCTGGTATTACTTTTAAATTAAGTTGCTAAGCTTCAGAAAGGAGGAGATGGTCATGTACCCCTTAGGAACGTTCCAAGCAGTGATACTACTCAGTCATTTAAAGGTGGCCAGAAAACGGGTGTAGAAGTGGAGTGGACACTGCAAGTAGGTAGCCTTCACTCATGTAATGACTTGCTCTTCAGTGGGAATTTCACCTCAACACCAAGAGATCATGTCATGATGTGTTACATGACAGCAGATTGGGACACAATTCTACCGATTTTGACCAAGGAACGGGCCACCTTCAGATAACCTGGGAAAGGAGTACAAGACAATTATGTTCAAAAAGTAGCCATAAAAAAATGGGCACTTCAGTTTGTTGAACTGTTGCATCTCTGCAAAGCTGTGTTGACAGGTCACTGGCAGTAGCTGCTGGAATCTAATTGCAGTTTGACACTTTGTAAGTCAGCATCACTAGTAAGCCTAGTGTTTTAGATTGAGAGGTGATGCACTAATGTTTTTCAGAGTAATGGCACCATTAAGAGCAGTGTTTGCTGCCATGACTTCAGTTGTAGCTTTCAAGAGGAATAGCCTGGGCTTAGCACTGTGTGAGAATTCCTGGTTCATTCTAACAGAATCTCCTTGGTTCTGTTTGTTTGGTTTAACAGCTGGAGCAAAGGTACAGCATTGGAGGCCATTCATAAGGCAGAATGGAACATATCCAAACCACTGGAATATATCCAAACCACTGGACTTCATTGTCCTTTAGCACAGTGTAATTGAGTCTAGTCTAATTGAAGGAGTGTTGACCATCAGCAATACCAGATTTTTAAAAGTTTTTAATTCTGTTAAAACAAGAAAGAAGGAAAGTGATGAAGAGTAAATTCTTTCCTCTTAAATCTGCCAACCCAAAAACTTCAGGGGTAGATGTATTGTGTTCTCACATATTTTAGAATTAAAAGGATATTGGAGTCACTTAAAGAGAGGTTTCCTATAGAGTGCTATAAAACTGCCATAACGATAACAAGTTTTTCATACAGTAGTTTGAGCACAGAGGTAATATATGTCCAGTCTTGGATGTTTAATCCTGCTGGCTCAAGAGTCAGCGTTGAGCTTTGCTGTTTTAAATCAAGTCTTACAGCTCTGCAGGGATCACTGCACCATGACATTGTGGCTAGGGGATGCTGATTCATGCATAAACCTTAGATCCTTTCATTATATCTTCAACCAGCAGCTTTGAAAACCTATGAATATCTGGCATGTTGCAACTTGAGAGTCATGGCAAAGGTTTCCTCAACCGTTTGGAATATAATGCCGTAGCTTTCCTTCTTAAAGAAATAGCAGTGAGCATATTGCTGGCAAAATGCTTAAAGAATAAGGAAAAATAAATATCCTTTAAAGGGAAGGATGGAAAAAAATTAGACGTGTTTATTTGAATTAAAATTACTGTGGGCCAACCTTAAATGTATTTCACAATAAATTAGAAATTATTTTAAGGAAAGGAGGGATTTATTAGCTGCTTGTATTTCAGTTCATTTGTATTCTTGGTCCTTCACATTTCCTTTTCACTGTAAGACATTTGTCAGGCTCAGTGAGCAGATGTGAAATAGGTTCTGTGCCTCCTTGTAATTAAAATGGTGAGAATCAGATGAGTTTCTACTGTAAAATGATATAATAAAACCAGGATGTAGCCTCCTGTGATTTTATTTCTCTCAAAACATTTCTCTTCTCAAAATTGATCTCAGTAGCAAACTTTAAACATTCTTCTACTCCCGAGAGTTCTTCATAAAGAAACCTGGGGTATTTATTGTGTGTCAGTGCTGTCCCTGCTGTGAATCTTTGTGCCTGGCTCACAGACCATTTTCATGGTCCATGATCCAGAATGTGGGCAGATACAAACGCAACAGTTTTCTCTTGCCTACTTGAATTTCCAAATTCTTATTATGTGATTATTGCAATAATTTTTTCCATAATACCTGAAATAATTTACCATGCAGTTTTGAATACAGTACAAATATATATTTTACTCCTAGAAATCTGAGACTGAGTTATGTTTAATAGTAGTTGATGAGTAGTCTGGCAATCAAGCTTTAAATATGCCAGTCAAGCTTTCAAATAAACCAATACTATCAATCTCTTCAATATATATGTTTTTATGTAGTTTTATTCATATCTATATATATGAAAATATATTATATTTTTTTCTCTTTATGTCAATGAAAATTTTAATTTGCACTCACTTTGATAGGTGTGATTTACTGCATATAGTTGGGGATGTACTTAACCCCATGTGTGCATAAGACTTCTTTTACTCTCCTGTATGTGTTATGCACCCAAACCAAGCACCACTGTGCAGAGTGATGCTGTTACTGCTGGTTTCATTAGTTTTTTTCTTCAAGCTTCTCATGGTTAAAATATTTTTGAGAATTAAGGCATATTTAACACGTAAATAATTCCTTTAGAACAGTTGATAATTTCTAGGAAAGTATATAATACCTGAACATACTAGTTTTAAAATGCATTAAACAGGTAAAGACTATTCTATTACCATTATTTTGAAAATTCAGATGGCATAATTTGTCAGGCATCTTCTGTGAAAACATGATTAAATTATTAAAAACTATTTTCTTAAGGAAAATATAATTTTAAATTAATTAATGAAAATCCTATATGCTGATAGGACTAATTTTCAGGAAACTATAAAGAGGACATAACCCGCAGTAAACATAAATGTGTATATGTACGTATGTAGACAGACGTGCATGTGTATACCCACATGTATGTTTAAGTATAAATATTTACCAGTGAATAGCAGTTTGTTTTGAATGCCAGATAAATCAAAAGCGTAACATTGGTTAAACTGTACAAGCCATTTTCTGAAGCGGATTATCTGAGAGCACTTACTAGTAAACTAATTTATCTCTTTGAGTCATGTTCTCTTGCCTGTGAGCCAGGTGCATTAATTACAAATTCTATGTGTTGAAGGCTCATGCCTGTATTCTGGAAACAATGCTACAACAGCTCAAGCCAAGAAATGTCAGGTCAGACTGAAAATAACACTGAAAACATATCCAAACAGGTAAAGAATGCAGTTGCATAGATCAAACTCTCTCTATATGTATATGTGAATATGTTTTTTATCTGACAGTTAACTGCAACTTAGGTTTCTGAAATGAACAAGATTTGTCCATTATTTTTTAACTGATCATTGCATTTATCAGAACATGAATACAGTGACATCTGCTTTTTTAAGACTGTGGAAAAGGGATTAATTACTTTGGCCAAACAGGTTTCTGAAAAGGTATAGAGCAGAAGTCTGTATGTTTTTATACAAAATATGTCGGTTTGTGTAGCATCATTGTTATTTTTGTCTTGAAATCTTAATTTCCTTTGGTAAGTTCATAAAAAGAATTTGCATTGACTACAAATGCTTATGAAGTGTGACCTTGTTAAAACTGAAAAAAAAGCTTTTATTTAAATTAGTAATAATTTCAATGATGAATTTTGTATGGATAAGCAATAAGGAGTGAATGAAATCATCAGATAAACATAGTGAAGGCATACTATGAACCGGCTCAACAGTAAGGAGTGCATAAATAACCACATGTTGAACAAATTTGTACTGAAGCTTCTAAAATAAATAACTGTGCTTAAAATACAGCTGTTATCTTTATCTGGGTGCACTTACAGAGTGGTATAGATGTCTTTTGAAATCCTCTTTATTTTTCTTTATCTATCTGCATATAGATAATTTTTACTTTCTAATAAATAACTATCCATAACTAAAATCTCTCTGTATATAGATAATTTTTACCAATAATTTTTGCCTTCTAATGCAGCAGTGCTGCGCCTCCTTGCTTAACAATCATTCCATCACAGATCTTTGATTATTTTTTCTTCTTTTTAAAATCAAATCACTTTATGGGGAGTTTACTTTCCCCGCGCCTTCCCCCCTCCAAAGTCCCCATTTGGGCAATGAATATAGAGAGTTAACATTCCTATCCCGAATCTGATTTAATGTACAGATACCTAATGCATTTTCCAATGGCTAGTCACTTTATGAAAGTATGAAAAATATTTACAAGACAGAGATAGTCACTGTGATTCTATAGCACGGTGTGGCTCAGCTCCAGCTATTACTGTTTCCCGCCACCTGCTCCAAAACCTGATTCAGAGAAATTAATGGGATTTTTTTGCGGGTTGAAATGTTACATACAGTTCAACTAAAGGTGACAGACTCAAGCTAAAGAAATGTCTTATTTCAACTCTAATCTACTGTTTTATATCAGAGGAAAAATATTAAGGTCTGTATTCATTATCTTGAATCAGTGTGGTTGATTTGTATATTTGGGATGCTGGCTCTGTAATTGAATTACCAGTCACTTCAGTTAGCCTGTGAACAACTTACTGGACTTTATTGGACACAGAATTAGCATCTTCATTACTTAACTACAGAAAGAAGTGCGTTTGCATTTCACTGTTAAAAAAATAATAAAAGAGTAATTTGCCATTTGTGTTTTAAAATGGGCATATTTTTCCCCAAGGAGTCTTCCAGTGAACAAGAGTAAGGCAAAATTCTGTCAATGTTTGAATTTTGACTCATAAATCCGTACTCATACAACTGTAAGAAGAGTTTCAAAGCTTGATAAGAAACAGAGGCTAATTTTATAAAATGTTCAAAATAGGTTTTATGAGCATGAGTGTACTGTGCTATATCACCTATTCAGTTTAATCTCAATTTCAGGTAGTTAATGCTGGAAAAAAACATAATTGATTTGATGCTGCATTTTTTCAGCTAAGACTGTCATACCACTGTAATTTCTTCCCAGTAGAAATGAGTTTAGAAGTTTGCAAACATGGCTTGGGCTGGAAAAATGCCTCTTTATTACAAGTCGTGTGAACTGATTTTCTTTCACACACTTTGAAGATTACAAACAACAGATTGTTTCTAAGCACATGCTATAATAGAAAATTTAAATGGCATTCTGATAGGCAGTGCAGAGATTTTCTCATCACCTGTATGGGGAAGACTGCTTTCAGGGCTCCTGTCAGCAACAGGGTGAGAGCTCAGCAGAGCAGCTTTGCAGCATGGAGAAGGGATTTGTTTTCTTTGGTTTTCTGCCTTTTATATTTCAAAGTTGTAAGACTCTGGTTTAGATCTATAAAATGAAAATGCTAATATGCTTTACCATTCCATGTAATGTGGGTCTAAATTATTTGAATCTGTTGTATTTCCTTATATATGTGTAAACTATCTCAGAATGTCTGTAAATGTATGCTGATGAAATAGTCTGTACAGCTCTGAACAAGTCAGATTAATTTATTCAGAATTCTCATAAATCTTTGAAATTGAGGTTGTTGAGGGTTAGCTTGCTCAAAACGTTTCTTCCTGATGCTAGTTATGAGTTGTATTTGACAAAATGTCTTCCAAGCCAAAACGCTGATTTTTTTTTAATTATTTCCCCCTCTGTGAAAGTTGCAAATTCCATTACACTGTGATATTACAGTCTCAGAGGGGGTTCTTTGTACAAATGTGAGTTCTGGCAAGCAGCAAAACGTTTCTGTGTGACTGTACCTTGGGCAGAGACCTACTGATTATTTGAGAGTTAATTCCAGGTGTAATATTTGTAAAGCAGGGTGAATAATTTGCATGGTTAGTGCATACCAGGCATATGCTTAAGTAAGCTACACCAATGCTACTTTTAGCAAAAGCAGAATTGATCCACAGTGGAATTATGAAGAGTGGTTAGGAGAATCATACAGGATGTAACTTAGTTATTTTATTTCTCTTGTCCATGTCAGGCAGAAGACCTGAATTTTAACCCTTTGTCTTTCAAGTTGAATGCCCTTTGCACTTGTTTTCCCTCACTGTCTCTTAATCGCCTTCAATTTTTCCTGCCTCGATTAATTTTTGGTTAAAAAACTTTAGTAGTCCTGCATTTTGCCTGGGAGGAAAAAGTAACTTTGAGATTTTGGAAGCAGGAAGACAATTTATTGCCCTTTGTTGTCATGATAAAACATAGAGAAAAGAAAACTTGTTAGTAAAATTCAGTTATATTAATTTAAACAATTGCTCAACCAACAAATATCAATGGGCCAGATTTATAACCAGCTTTAAACTTCTGAAGCCATTTTATCTGAGCAGTTGGAAATTTAATCATATAATTTTATTATATTGAAAGACTAGATGGATTTGAAGGATCAAGGAGATGAGAATATGAGTCACTATATATTATATATTGCAATGTAAGTGTGGTTTTGATTTCACTCTCAGCCTTACATCTGCTCCATCTGAAGGTGCTTTCATTTGGTGAGAGTGGAACATGCCGAAATTCTGCAGATTCGTGACTGAAAAGTCATTCAGTGCTTTTACCCACTAATCGGATTTGTTGATGTATTCAGCAGCCCAATCTAGTGATCTGGAGTCCAGACCAATACAAGGATATTTTCACCCAACCAAATAAATGCTCAAGCTTGTGCTAATGGTAGTAGAAACACAACCAGATCAAAAAAATTATATTACTTATCTTTTCTGTATAAATGTAGAAAATGGATTTGATTCCTTTGTATATGGAAAGAGGCGGGGATAAAACAATTCCTAAAAAGGACAATAATGTTTGAGCACCCATCTGACCTACACAATATTTTTTGCAAACTTTCTGGCACATGCTCGTATAAGATCCCATGTTTTTGCGCTTGTTTGATTGGAGTTTCTTACATATTTTACACTTGCTTTAAGTTCTTTGTCAGGTTTTAGTATGGAAATCTTAGAAGAATTATTAGACCATTTCAACTCAGTTTAAGTATGTAAATATAGAACTGCTAGCTAAAATTAAAAGAGTTTGGCCTATGCTTGTGTAGGTGAAAGGAAAAAAAAGCATAATGCTTGCTCCTCTCCTTTTTTTTTTTGCATTTGACCTTGGATGCTATTATTTAATGAAATTTTGTCCTAAACTTGAAATTTTATTTTTTTACTTGTAGTAAAATGTGTTTGACCTTGACTGTGTAAAACCAAGTAGCATACTTCTTCTGTAGAAGTAAGCAAGCATCTGTGGGCTGCAAATACTGATTTTGTTAGCAAGTGGAGCACTTAATGTTTCTTTGAGCTTATCTCCTTGTTTCTATTTCAATATGATAAAGTCAGAATATATTCTTTGAAGTCTCCCTTTGTTAAAATTCCTCAAGACCCAGTTTGTGATATTCACGCTGTCTTGTGAATAGGACAAGGAGCCTCAGGAGGCAGCTCCAGAAGATGGGAGTGTCAAAACTCCCAGAGTGGCACATCTGGCAGCCTATAAAGGTCTTTCAGGTACTTCAGTGTTTGAAATGGTGCTTGGAGCATGTACTTTGTAATATCAATAATTCCTTCAGTTTCATAAGAGCAAGTCTGTAAACTTCCAAATGACTTTTAGGAACTCTGGCATTTTTATAAGCACTGTTGCAATTAAGTTGGTTTTTGTAGAGGAAACCACTAGATCGTATTAAGTCTGACTTAGACTTTCCAAATAAATGCGAGTTCAAGGATGGTATGTGCCTGCTCCAACACACAGAGGAAACTCCAGTGTTACTACATCTAGTTTTGTTCTTCTGGAGATGCAGAAAAGCTTACTTCAAGGTTCTTGTTTGCCTTTCTGTATGGAAGTGTTTCTGGCTTCCTATTGAACCCATGACTATGGATTCTGTCAGTGTTCTGGTTTGAAGGACAGGTGTCTGCCAACAAAGGCAGAAGTTTCCTTTGAAGTCGAGACCCCAGTTCCACTCCCCCCAAGTATTACAAATATTTGAATCCAAGACTCCGAGGCAGAGATAAGGGGCTACGAATAACAGCTCTTTTACTAATATATCTAGCCATAAAAGCAGAAACAACAGCAGTTGTTAAAACTACCAACAGCACAGAACAGATAACTCGGTTCCAGTCCTTTCTTTAGCTGTGGGCACCCTCTCTCTGCCCTCGGTCCCGGTGCTCCAGACAAACAAAGCCCGGTGGCCGCAGAGAGGCGGGAGCGTGGGCGGGAAGGCGGCAGCGGCCACGCCGGTCTCGGGTGGGAGCGGCTGGAGCGGCAGCTCCTCGCTCACCGTCTGTGCCCGGGCTGATCAGCTGTGTCCGCAGGGGCAGGAGCTGCAGCGGGGCAGATGCAGGGCAGGTGATCGCAGAGGGTCTGGCTCTCCTGTCGTTGGCCATGTGGCTGCAGACGGGGCGTCCTCCTCCGAGCTCCCAGAAACACGAGTCCCTCCGAAGCACGAGAGCCCCTCCGCCAGCCCAGCTCCCACCTACCCCTTTTGTCCAGAGCCATCAAAGGTCCTGGATGTGACCCGGCCAGCTCCATTGGCATGATAATGGGAAAAATTCTTTAAATTGACACAGTAATAGAAAAACAAACACTCAACCCCCAACAGTCAGTGTTGTGACTCCTAGCATTACTTTTTATTTTCTGGCACATGGAATCCTGATTTCCTGTGCCAGTGTTTCTGGCTTTATCTTATATTCCAGGAACTTGCAGTGTTCAATTTTTGCAATATTTCATTGTTACGTGACATCTTGAGATATGTGTGTTACAATACATAGGAGACATTTAAAAAGCTAAGTTTCAGCTGCCTTAAAAAACAAATGTGTTAGGAAAAATGTTTACTTGGCTTCTTTCTCTCTTCATATTGGTGATAAATTTCAACAATGTAGATTTATTCTGAAGTTTTTTTGTTTCTACTTTTGTTTGTTTGGTGGGGTTTTATCTACTTCTGTCCTCATAGTGCTTAAACCAATTCTCCAAAACTAGTGTTGCTACTACTGGATTTTTAAAAAGACTGTGCAAAATAATTGTACTAATTATTTAAGTGTGACACATTGATGGATTTCATAGCAAAATATTTGTACCTTTAAATTTCTCTTATTTAGTAAATATCCTTTGAAACTTGCTGAGGAATCTAGCCCTGTTCGAATGGTTAACCTAGTCCTATCACTACAGATTGCTTATCAACTTCTGTGTTGTGTACTGCAAATAAACTGTATTTGCTTTTGATCTTTTTTTTCCCCTGCAAGAAAAATTCTACCTTATTTTTCCTGTAGGTTTCTTTTTTCCTTCTTTCATTTTTTTTCCACCTAGCTAAATGTATCAAAAGTAGCTTTTTCAGGAACCCTAGTCCGTCTTGTTAGGGTTGTCTTCTGATTTTGGGGTTTGATTTTAAGATCTCAGCTCATTGACTGATTGTACTTTAGATACAGATTCATTGCGTGATAGATGTAAAGTGGGTTTTTTGTTTGTTTATCTGAATACCTGAAGTTCTAGAGCTCAAGACATCTCATCTTGTTACTAAGCAAACTTTTTAACTGTGTATGACAGACCAAAGGAGAGACTGTAATTTGACAGGCCAGGAAGAGGTGTGCCTCACTAGTTGATATGTTGGAGGAGAGCTTTGACCAAAAAAATTTCATGCTGTTCTGATTTGTCATATACATCCTTCCAGGCTTTTAAGATGGGGCATGTGTGTGCATTTCAATTTATGTTGCTTCTGGGGTTTTTGTTAATTTTTCATTCTGTAATCCTTGGTGATTTTATATACTTTTGATGTGTCCTTAGTAGCTCTGGTGAATCTCCTATTTTCTTCCATACAGTAGGCTAGGACTGACCAATGGTTTGGAAACTGTGGTATGTAACACTGTCATGTTACACATGTCAAACTGGGAACATTCAGGAGTTCAGGTATAGGTGAAAGATAGGAGCATCTGTGTTACCCAGTCTCAGGAGTGTGAATCAGTTGCCTCTCAGTGAAATTGGCAACAGCTCTTCATGGAACAGACATCAAGTCAGCCTAAGTGAAAGAAAACTCCTATTTAGAAGCTTCCAATTGTAAGGGTCACAGTTAAATCTGCTCCTCTCTCTTCTTGGGTGACCAACTGCAGCTCTGGGGCAAAGGAAGTGGGATTACTGGCCAGAAGCTGCTTTCTGAGCTCTAATGGGTTGAAGCACTCTGCTTGTAATGGTGCTTTGGGTGCTGTGCTGATCTGCCACCTTTAAGTTGGAGCAGTCCAATAGTGTAGAAACAAGTGAGAGAGTCTGGGAGCTCAGAGCATGGGAGAGAAGAGGAGCCGACTTTTTGCCTTATCTCTGGAACACATTTGGGCCAGAGTTAGAAGGGTAACAAGTGAAAAGACAAGTAGTTATACAGTCAGGTCTGCTTTTCTCTGGGATGTACTCACCTTAGGGTTTCTTATTAGACTGAAGTACTTCATCTTAATTTGTATTAGTAGACCTGTAGCTTTGAACCTGATACTGTAGCATAAAATACAGGTTGTTCCCTCCCTTATGAGGAATTGCAATATAGATTTTTTTTTTTTAAATTAGTTCTGGATTATGCTGGAGGTACAGTTGTTAAGATCTACTGGATATTTTAGGTGACTGTTAAGCCTGTTTGTTTTTTAAGTTGGACTGGCTATGTTCAACATGGTACTTGCTATTCTCACAGGTCTTAGTCACTTGTTTCTAGATTGCATTCAAGGTAGGGAGTTTAATCTCTCGAGGTCTGCATATGTTTAGTTCTGGCTATATGGGTAAAGATTTGTTCTTTTTTAGCTGTCAGGATAGCTGCATTTGTGGACACTTAAAATAACAGGCATTAGATTTAAAGATAAGAAAACTGTTGACACAATGTTTCCTGTGATGGATGCTGAACTTTTAATATATTTTTTTATGATGTGTCAGACAGTCTGTTTTATCTAAAGTATTTGCTGAAGGAGCTTGTCGGAAAATGAAAAAATGAATTTTTTAAAAAAATTTTATTTTCCTTTTGGACATCAGGTAAAATAAGATTATGTTGCTTTTTTATGTATAATCTTGGTGCAGGGAATGATTAATTCATATCATGGTCTATTTCTCTGAAAGAGAAAGTAGCGGTAAAGTACTCAGATTTTTTTTCTCCTCTTTTCTGGATTACTGAGCGCAAAGAATGGAAGTTCAATTTAGAGGCACATAATATGTGTTACATACTATGCTGATTTTTCATTTCCTGTCAAAACAGGAAGGAATATTTCAAGGAAAAATGTGCTTACAGACAAATACAACAGTCTTGTCAAGGTCTGAATTATTCATATATAGGATGACAAGTGAGTGATTTAAACCTACATGTCTGAATAGAGCATGAATAATTGTAGTTCTATGCTGTTAAATAGTAAACGAGGGGATCAAAAGATAAAAGAACAGCCTTGTTCTGTTCTGGTGTGCATATACTTTTTACAGACAATGAAATAAAAGGGATTACAAAATATTATCCAGCCCTCAGGAATAGGTTTCTAGGTTTTTTTCTTCACAATCTCTCTTCAACTGATGTAACTTGCTCTTATAGCTACTATAGGGCTGAATCCTGAGAGGTCCAGTGTACCTGAGCAGTCGTCATCTAGAATTGCAAAAAGGTCAGCAGCACTGTGATTCACAGGATTTGTGCTAGCCTTCCCCCTGCATCTGGCTGTAGTTCATCCTGTTTGTTGCTCACCCAGGTAGCTATGAAAACCAAAATACATGGAAAATATTTGGTATTTTAATAAACATTATACAGAGTTTATGCACATCTGAGAAAACAGTGAGTTTTCTATTACTAAATTACTACAACTGATGTCAGGTAGAGGCTGTAGTTCTAAATCTGTGGTGATCTCAATTGAGTATCAGTGCACACAAGTATTTTGTCTTTGTGTGTCTGGATTTCCCTCCCACACAGATTGGTGTTTTTGGAGGGACAGTCAGTGTGCTCTGTCACCCTCCCAAATGTCAACAAGAGCTCTTGTCCAGACCAGAGGTGCTGTGCAAGGTTCCTAGGTCTGTTGAACACAGGTACTCAAAACTGAGTAGAACAGTCCTTATTAAAAGCATAACATTTGCTTAGGTAGCAGTACTAGCAGCTCGGAATTATTAATTTGGAGTACTTCAACTGCTTGGCCTTAAGAAGCTATAAATAGTAAAAAAAAATAGGAATTCTGACAATTTTCAAGATGGCAATTCTGTGGAACTATTACTTGTTCTTCAAAACAAATATTCTTCTTCAGATTATTTGAAAACATGATGTAAGAGAAATGTTGTTGAACAGAATCGTCTAGAGTGAAGGTCTACATATTCACCCCCCTCTGTCCTTAAAATTATTCTTCCTGAGGTTCATTATCATTGAATCTTTAGCCATGTATCTTCCCTCATAGTGAATGTTACGGAGGTTTTCTTTTTTTGAGAAATGGTTAATTTTAATCACATCTAGTTCTAATTCATAGTAAGCTGTAATTGCATTTTTTTAAAGGAATAATTTCAATTAAATCAGCATTATGGTAGAGTTTTCTGGTAAAATGGCAAGTAGTGATTACTCTAAAATACCACCTTGATGGTATTCCTTTTAAGCTTTTAAATTATTTTCACAAACTTTTTAACGGCAAGTGAAACAAACCAAACCAAAATGTCTCTCTCCAGGAAATATGTAGGTGTATACCATCCTGGGGTGATGATAATCTACTGCATTTTAAGATTCGAGCAACACATAGAGCACAGAGTGGCTTTTTGTTCACTCTTTGTACGTGGTTGAGAAAATGTGCACAAGAAGGATTTTATTTTCAATGACAATTGAAATCATAATGTAGTGGTTTGTTTTTTCTTTAATTTCTAATTTCATGTTTTGAAACTTGGGACGGTAGTCATTTAGCTGAAGCTTAACCTATAGACATTCTGAGTCTGAAAACTAGATTGTAACAGAGAAGGTAGAGAAGAGAGCTCTTTTTCTTGCTACCATGACCTTAGACTTTTTCTTCTTGTAGGCAGAAGTTGCAAGCAGTTGAGTTAAAAGCAGGAAGATGTGTCAATTTAAAAAAAATAATAAATGTGATGTATATTGTGGAGGGATTGAGGATATTTATTGTAACTCTTGATGTTGTATTTTTGGAGTCCTTTGAAATAGAAGCTATTTTTAGAAGTATAAGAAGAAACAAGCAATTCAACTTGAAAATTCGTGATGCCATTTTTCAATGACGTATAAAAGAATATTTGTTACAAAGGAATATGTCATGGTGATTATCTGCTTAGCATGAGTTATTTCAGCTTTAAATAAACTGTATGAGTATTTATTTTGCAACTTGCAAGTACTCTTCTCTGACTTCTGGTCATGCCCTATAACTTGCTGTCATTTGGTGGGCTTATATCCTTTGTTATTCCAGCTGTACTGGCACTCCAGGTTTGGATCTGTGCCAATCAGGTATAGGCAGTGCCCAGGTGTGGCTTTGGGAAAGTGGCGTCCAGGACCTGTTGTATGCAGTAGGCAATTGGATTTGGCCACCCTGTTTCTAAGGGAAGAGTTGGCTGTTTGGATGGAAGTTTCCCAGCCAGAGGCAGTAGGCATGGGCAATGTGTAGGGGCTCATCTTGTTTGCTGTATCACTATTTTATTCACTATTTTGGGACATCAGGGACTTGCTTGGTGTATTTTAGGTGACTTCTGAATCTGCCTTTCTGCTTTATGTCCTGTGATTTTGCATATCTCCCAGTAGAACAGATGATCTGTCAGAAGTCCAATACAAGCAGGAGTGAATGGAAGCATATGTTAGGAGCGCATAAGTCTGAAATTATTCTTTGCATAGGAGAACCAGAGGGAAAAGCCTTGTCACTGTGACAGAATTAAGGACAGGCTTGAGTTCACACCAGTGTTCCAGATTTCCGGCCATTCACTCCAGGAACTATGACTACAGAGAGCAGTCAGAAGTATCTTTTTTACTGTTCTCCTTGTATGACTTAGTTAGCCTTTGCTCTGGGTTATTTGATAATAGGAGCCAATATGCTTCTACATGCGTGTTTTTGGTAATGCAAAAGATGACTTGTTTTGTGCAAAAAATATACACAAAAAAACCCACAAAGCAAATATTACTGATTTGCTTTACATTTAGCTTAACAGAAGGAAATCTCCAGAGAAAGGTGTAACATTGCTACCAAGATACAGTTTGAGGGCTTTCTAGTATCAGTCCTTCATTTACAATAGCATTTGGTAGATTTCTAAAGACCTTGCAATACTTTAAAGATTGACCCATTTTTTGAACTGCAGGCAAGAGTTCCACTAGGCTTTAAAAAGGAACTTATTTTTGAAATGGACTTCTCTTCAAGCCTCAGTGATTCTTGATGGAATTTTTTGTGGTTTTATTTTGTGTGTGTGTTTTTTAGGATTTTTTATCATTAAATTTTTCCTTTTCAATTATTTTCTGAAATACTTAGTTCACATTATGCTCAAGTTGAGCAGAATATATGTGCTCTAGAATAGATGTTTTAAATATTAGTCCTTTGGGAAGACAATGGAAAGGGAAATGCCTCTGCCACTCAATTTGCAGCATAGCATGAAACAGTCAATTACAAAGGTGAAGATCCTGACTTCGAATGCAAGCTATTGTCAGTCAGATGTAAGTTGTGGATAATAATCTCCTATAAATCCAACCATTACAACTGATGCCATCGTAAGTCTGTGTACAAAAGATTTGCAATCTGATTGTGAATCAGTGCTTTTTCTCAAGTCCTGCTGTTCATATCAGATTATTTAATTTTCCTCAAGGATATCGTACTCTCATGGCAAAGGGAGTGTTGAAGATGGTGTTAAGAGAGTAACAGTTTGTGTAATATTGCATTTAGCCTGATGTCTTATCTGTCAGTAGTTTTGGGGGATTTGAACTCCATAGCCTTTTTATAAATTAATTTCTGCATCAGATGCTATAATATGAGATTGCTAATCTGAAGATGACTTTGTTTAGGGTTCAAAAACCTGTAAGCAGGTACTGAAAGTGATGGCTGTACATTTGGTAACTGTTGTGATCGAGCCCCTCAGCAGCTAACTAAAAACTACCTTGCACTGTGGAACATCATCTGCATTTATTTGCATTACCTTTGTGTCTGGATGTTTATTAGACACTGCATGGCTTTGTAGTAAGTTCCAAAAAGCCCAGAATTGAATTATGCGAGGGAGACTGAAGATCTTTATTGCTCTTTCCACATACAGTGAGAAACAGGGTTGGTGTGTGATCAAATTATTTACTCAAGGTCGTGGTGTTGTCTAAAACAGAGCTGGAAATGAGTCTAGATTTCCTAAGGGCTGGTGAGAAAGTAAGAATGCTATTTTACAGAAAAATTCTTTGTTTTGACATTAGTTTCCTTTGTAATGAGTGACTGAAAACAGTAGATCAGAAATTTCCTATGAGTAAGGAAAAAAAAGACAAAGTTGAAGATTGGGAGAAACATAATCAGATAAAATAGACAGGAAAAAGAGAGAGAAGCATGTCAGAGCATTTTTATGAAAGGGGGAAAAATCAAAGTCATTTTTCCTCTGCATGATTTAGGTCATTGAACTGGTATGTTGTTTTAAATAAGTTCCAGTTAGAGTACGCTTGTCTTTTCTTAATGTTTTGATCCAGAACTCTATTTTAGAACTTAGACTTTTGTCTTTTTTTTTGTCTTTTTTTTTTTTTTTTTTGCATGAGAGGGAAAAGGAAATGAGGAAAAGATAGACTTTGGCAAAAAGTTTCAGTTGCCAGAAAATGGATGTCTTCCTGAAACGTGCCTGACTACCACCTTTCAAGAATCTTATGTCATCTCACTTCTGTTCATTACTGCAGTACACTGCTTTCAGACAAGAATCATTATATTCCAGAAGGTGCATAGGTACAGAATGAATATTTAACTCTTATGTGTCTTCTGTGTTGGAGAACAGTCTCATTAAGATGCACAGAAAGTGGAAAAATCTGGGCTTTTCAGGCATTTATGCTTTAAAGCAGGTGCAAATTAATATACGTATTCTAAGTATATTTATTATTGTCATTTAATACTAAATTTCCAGGTGATGATACTAAAAGGGCTTAGATTTTAATGATAAATTACTGACTCTTTTATAATTAAGGGGAATAGTTCTTTATAATCCTTCCCTTGCCGACATCAGTAACTTTCATATTTTCCTGGTTGTACTGGTATACAAAAGTTATGAACATAAGGGAATAAGTTTAGGGATATGTTGCAGGTAACAAGATTTTGATTCCCTTTCTTACCTAAGAGGAACTCAGATTGTTTTTGGCATTTTCATAGTCTTCTTCCATCGGCCTCTGACTAGGTTAGCATTAGTCTTTGATTGACCCAGTAAGTTTTATGCTATTAACCTTGACTAATGAATGTAAAGGAGGAAGTCACAGATCTTAGCTGGTTTCTGTGTCAGCAACTTGTCAGTAATAGGACATTAATATTCTCAAGTTTGTTACTTCAGCTACTCTTCAGTGGATTATGCTTGCTCCAAAATGAGGTGAGAAGTTTCGTTCCCTAAATGGTGAAATAATTATTCCTGCTATTTGTTACTGTTTTATATCACTGGTGTTTATTGCAGACAGCTTGATTAAATTACCTGTGTCTGGTTTTGGGGGAAAGAGAATATTCTTTAGACAACAGCATATGGGCATTTATCAAACTGAGATGGCCTTAAAGGACCAGAAAGTTAAAATACAGCAGTTACTACTAGTTCAAGTTGTATTTTTGGACTCAACAAACCAAATGTTAAACTTCTACCTATAATAATTCTGTTTTAGGGTAACTTCATTTTGCTTCCTCCATTATAGAAAATGAAGTTTCATGGAGATCAGAGCAGGTTGTAAAACAAGAATAGTGTAATGAAGAAGACAAATCCTATCCTCTTAGTATTGCTGCTTGTAATTGGACTTTAATTAAATGTGTCAAATCTGTGTTCCTGGGTATCACATCAGTAATAGGTACTTCAGCTGCTGTACTTCTCTCCTAAAGCTAAAAATATAATCCAAATAATCGTGACTCAATGGTCACAATTCACCCTGTGATGTTGACGTGAAAAAGGAGCAGAAGGTACACCTGTAAATCACTTTCATTTTCTATCTAAATTACAAGTCATTGATTTCTTCTATGTCTAAACAGGTCAGTTGCCCATATATTTCAGTATATTTGGTCATGTTTTTCTTGGGATTCGTTTAATCTCTCTCCATTAGTTCAGCCTCTGCTCTCAATCCTTTTCTTACATTTGAAGTAACCTCAATAGACTGGAAATGTGTTGTTTTTATTTATCACATCATTATTCTCTTCAAAGGGTTGTTTGCCTCAAGTCTCATTTATCCTGATTTTCTGCTAGTTTATTTTCAGTTGCCAGCAGGTATTTTGTAATAGCAAGTACACATCTCTGTAGCTGGCTTTTCTTTTTATTTGGTCTGTCTAGAAAATTGAATGACTGAACATCTTAGACAGAAATTTCTCTCCAGAATATGTTTCACTTTAAGGGCATATATTTGTATCTCGAAAATCATCTGCCTAAAATCTTGGCACTGAAGAAGCTAGTGGTTTGCCAAGAAGGTGTTCAGTAGAAATGTTGCAGAGCTGCTATGTCCATATTAATGAAACACCAGACAGTGGACATTTCTGGATTTTAGTAAAGTGTTGCTGCATTGGTGTCAGTTTTCTCAGTGTATCAGTGGCATTTCTATCTATAAGTATGCTGCCCTAAGTCCTTCTAGTATTTGATGCTGTTTCCTTACTGTCATTTTAATACCTTACTATGATTAAGTCTTTATTTTGAAAATCCCTGTTAGAAAAACACAATTCCAGACTAGTCGTCATTCCCCCTTGCCTTTTGCCTAGTTTGTAATTTTCATGGACTAATTGCAAATTTCTGCTAATGTGAATAAGAACACTGACATTTCTTATACCACTTAAGAGGCTTGATGCTCTCAGCTGCTTTTCTGTTTCATACTGCTTGTATCTGACCTAATGGCCTCTTTTTGTGATATGTATTTTGCTGTGATTTGGAAAAAACTGGCATTCATTGCCAACTCACAACCTGTGTGCTGGGATTTAAAGGGCTTTGATGGGTTCCTTTCTGAGACTGCCATGCACTGGACTATAATTCACAACTACTTCCTCTTCCATAGGTCCTTTCAGTATTTAATACTCTTTCTTGGAATGTAGACAATATACCAGAAAGTACCCAATTTGCTGCAAGCCTTGTCTTCCCAAAGGACCATTAAAAAAGATTTCTCCTCTGACTGATCTGCCAAGTATTTGGATCGAGTGTTTAGGAACCTTAAGTGAACCTGTTAGAAGGGGTCTTATCACAAGCAGTACCTCAGGCTTTCCTGAAAGCCTTGCTCCTTTGGATCCTAATTCTATTCAGGTACATTTAGGATGTTTCTTCACTGAAGCCACTCAAGAGTGCCTCCATTCTTTTAAAATGAGACTAAAATGTGCATCAGGAGGATGGATCCCAACTGAAAGTTGTGTTAATTATAGTAATGGTGGCTCACTACTGCAGTTACATTTGTAAATGAGTTGATTTTCCAAAGATAAATATTCCAGGCCTTTGAACACAAAAGGAAATCTTTGTCCTTTGGAAGAATTACCCCTAGGAGGACTCCTGTTAGTTTTAATGATTTTTAAGGTGTTAGCCCTGTTGCTGGTTTCAGTACTGCTTAAGAATCTAAAATAGCAGATTGTACTATCTTCTTTGTGCTCTCATTTCCCCCTGTGTGGTTTGGGGACCCTAGTGAATCTGTGTGTTTGTGTCTCATTTGGTACCATCTAATACCGCACAGTTTCAGGTACTCCCAAATGCCAGTTGCCAAGGACCATAACCATTCAAGGGGCAAAGAGCTGTAGCGCTGGACAACTTCACGTGCTGGAACTGAGAGTGGTTAAGGTCATGCCATATTAAAGTGAGGCAGAAAATCAGTTTATATTGGACTTTCAGCTGGGCACCTCCGAGAGTAGCAGCTTGTCAGCAATGACACAGCATTCTTTCTAGCTGTAGTACAGAGAGAGTTAAGCTCTTTAGCATGGGAAAACAGCAAGGAACGTACAACAAAATGCTTTAGCTGGATAAATTGCACTTTTCCAGTGATGATTTTGCGTCTTTGTTCTTTCTTGTCTTTGCGTTTACTACTCACAGAAAATAATTTTTTTTTTAAATAATTGTTTCCTCTGCCTCCCTCTTTCCATTTACACTTAACAATTTTTTGGCTTTCTTTTCTGGTTTCTCCTTCTTTATTTATAAAAAGTTGTATGAGGTCATTCAGTCTTTTCATAAGCATTCTCATACTGTGGGGATAAGTACAAGGTACATCTAAAGGTGCAGAAAAAAACCACAAAAACAGGTTTGTGCAGTCTGCTGTGAGAACATTAGGGCACAAGTCGTCTTTGATCTACATTGTGCTGAATTGATTTAACTTCTAGTCCGCTAATTAATATAACTGTTTGGCCTTTAGTACATAATCTTTGAAATCAAGTCTACTATTTCTACTATTTTTTAAAAATTATTTATAGCAAAGACTTTGTTTCATAAGGAATATTCCAGAGAAAAAGCATCCACAATCAAGTTATGCTGTCATTATCAAAAGTCATTAATTCTGGTGCAGATTGTACTGGTAATGTGTCTAGAAATAAAAGTTTTTAGATTTTTTTTTTCATGTTTAAATGTAACCATTATTGGAAATAATTAAGAGTTGAGTTTTTCCCCCACAAAATACCTCTCTCCGAAATGTTACTGAGGGTTTCAACATAAAAGCCCACCCTGTAAGATGTGTTGCTGATACTGTGCAGTGGCTGCAGCTTAGCAACTGGGGATGATAACATGGGTTCAATGGCATTCCTTCTGCAGTGATGGAAACTCTTGAGACTGTCTACAGAGAAATACCTAAAAAAGGTTAGGGTGGCCTAGCTAAAGCCATAAAGTTAATATGCATTTTGAAACCTCCCAACAAGGTGAGTTAAATCTCCTTAATTCCTAAGAGCCCAAAGCGAATTTCAATGTGCTTTTTATCATTTACAGCTGTCATTGCTTAGCTCCTGAATGTGAGACTCCCTCATGACTGATGAAAGTTGTCCAGTTAGGAGTGGGTCAAAGGTCATGGTCCTGCTTCAGAAAGAGAGTGACTTAGATGAGAAGATACTGCTTGTGATTTGTCTATGAAACTATTTGGAAGTTTTTTGAATGCAGCCAAGAAGTTGGCAATGTGGACAGCTTACAACACTTGCTGCAGTGTTACCATAGAAAGGACTTAAACAACTAAAAAGGACAAAGAACTTGAAAGTAAAAGAAAATTAACGTTTATTCAATTCTTCAAATATATCATTCTTTAAATGATCATTTTAATGCATTTTCACAGCCTGAGTTGGTATCCCTGAAAAGGAGTCTCAGACAGAGTAAACTTTTTTATAGAGTAGATGTGATAAACACAGGCCAAGTTGCATTTTTTACCTAAAATATAATTAATGCTTGAGATAACCTTTGCTTAAGGTACTTAGCTCATACTTGCTCTGAATTTTACTTTCATGGTTGTCATTTGAATTTTTCAAGGAAAGCTCTGAATAGCTACATTTATATAAAAATAGTTATTTATCTCCCATATTTGTGTGAAGCAGGTTAAGCTATTTGTTATCAACAGTGTTGCTTAACCTTTTGTGTGGTATCCCTGTTCCATATTGTGCTTAAGTGTTATTAATGTATTTTAGAATCGTCATGTGGATAAAACACTTTTCTCTTTTTGAAAGCTCATGTAATTTGGCCTACTTACAGCAAATAATTAATGAATTTCAAGTCCCTAGCTAGCATATTTTATGCATATTCTAACCTTTTAAACTAGTGACAAAAGCACTACAAAATATTTCATTCAAATACATTCAAAAACATTCAAAATGCATGTGTCCTTTGCAATTGGCAGCTGTATAAGTGATATGTCTGCAATATTTCAATGTACATATTTAGCCAAGTAATTGAAAATAAATAAAAAGTAGTCACTTCAATTTGGAAATATTTTTAAATTGTTTTTCAAATATACAGAACATACATTTATCTTAGGCATTGCATGCAGATTTAATAGTCATGAAAACAAACTTGATTTTTATGATCAGGTAGCACAATTTTCCGTGATTGCTCTTGGCACAGTTCTCTACTTACATGATTTTTATGACACTATAAGGTACTTTTAAGATACTGTTTAAGCAGAAAAGGAGAGATTTTTGCCTTACGTCTGATTTCCTTTGGTTTTGTTTTTTTTGCTTCCTCTTGGTCTTTTTAGTGTCACCTTTCAAGATACTGTGTGATTTATATTTGCAGTTTACTAAAGTGTATATTTTATTTGCAATTCTTGTAAATTTTTTAAACCCTGTAAACATGCATCTTTTTATTATTTGCTAGCTACAGTAAAATCTTCATGCTGCTATAAAATATTGTTACTTGATTTGCATTTTTATCACCATTCAAATTAAAAGAAAACAGTTCCTATAGTCACTCCTTCTGCACTGGATTCAGTTCAGCAACATGAGCTAATGGTACAAAAAAGGTTCTGCCTCAGGAAAGGATCTGCAAAGAAATGAATTAAGACGCATGGTTAAAGTGTCTTGTAAAGGTTCAAAATTTCTCTACCATTCTGGCAGTCTCTCTTCACAGTAAGAGTTGATGAAGCATTTGACTAGCATTTATTTGACAGAAGATAGCATCAAAATGTACATTATTCCCCTCTGTTATTTATCATTGTCTAAACAAATTTATTCTTGCTGTTACATAAAATATCTTAGTAGAGGCAAAGACTACGAAAATGCAACTTGTTCTTGATTCATTAAAACCAAATATATCTGTGGACAGAATTGCCCTGCCTGATGTTGTGAACTCATAACTGAATAGAGTCACTGGTTTTAGTGAGCTGTCTGGAGAACTGCATTTTCAGTGGGAATTACTTGTGTGTCTGTAAGGTGGGGAGTTATGTGGGGCCTTGAGCCCTGAGAGTACCATGGGCACAGAGACCCATCCTGTAGCTCTTTATCCAGCAGTGGAACACTAGGGCATGATGGGTTACTCCCAGAGTTTCTGTGGTGCAAAGCTTTTCTGCCCTGTGAAGAACAAGACTTCACTTTTTCCAGCACAGAGCCTTTCCATATGTTACAGTGGTACCTTAATCAAGTGCTGTTTGCACAATGGTGAGTGAGCTTGGATTATTAATCTTCTTGTGTTTGATCTGTTTCCTTTTTCAGTAAATAGCAAACACTTCAAATGACTCCAATGAGAATAAGATTAAGCTGCTACTGTATTTCATGTTTGCATAATAAAATGGTGGTTCTTGCAAATGTTTTCAATGGCGTTTTCAGGTACTGAAACAGCAGCTCTGCTCAGTGCAATTCTGAAATTGACTTTATCTGTTTTCAGTGTTTCTTTGAGAGTAAACTGAGACGCTTGTAATTTTCAAGGCAAGGCATTTCACAGTATCCCCATAAAGGGATGCTCAATGAAAAGTGAAAAAAAACTGGTGTAAAAGGGGGAAAATCCCAGTACTGTTTTATGTAATAGATTCAGCCTGGTGATCAACAATGATTTAGTGTGACTGAAAAGAGCAGCAAAAAAGTCTTTATAGGTTTCAGCCTTTTCTGATTCATGTAGTATTAAAGGGTGCCAAACTGGCAGTGTTTGAATGTAGAAGCCTTCCTGTCTTATTTGTGGTCCTTTAGGGGATGAAGCCTAATAATAAGCTCAGAGGACTTCTTGAAAAAATTTCTTATAGTCAGAGGGAAAGCAAGGAAGAAAGTCTACATTAATGGTGAAGATCAGAGACAGGGCAGTTCTGAAATAAGAACGTTGGACTGGGGAGAACCAGCATGCCAAGATTTTCATGTTTGCCTCACTTACAGTTGGGCCAGAATAAATGAGATTTTGATTCCGTGCTGATTGCTTTTTTCCAGAGGAAGTTGGGGAAACCATTTGCTGTTGGCTGGACACTAGACATTTTTCTTTTATGTGCATCCTTTTCCTGTGGTTTGTATAACTGTCAGTGAATTTTAGATTAGGCATTGTTCTCCAGAGGGAAATGTTTTTAAACAGTAGTCAATGTATATAAGGATTTTGCAGGTGTTATGCAGTTTCTGTTTGTTTATTGTAGTAAACTCTATGTAAATTTATACAACAGAAGTGACAGTGAATATGAGATTAGAAGACCCAAGTTCATTGTCACATGGGTCATGAATTCAAGTGAAAGAGTACACACCTGTGTTTTAGTGGTGCCTTGCCACCTAGGATGAGCCATATGGTTAAATAAGTGTTATGGAACAAACTAGGTGGCATGCCACAGCTGAGAGCTAGGCTTGCCCTTCACTGCTTTGTGTGCCATATGTTACAAAATGCTGTATTTTGTTGCATTGCAATTCTGATCAGGTGTATTTATAGAGCTGTTTTAAAAGCCTGAAGCATTAGAATGCTATATGAGCAAAACCTAATTATTCTGGGCAAACAGTGTGAGGTAGTAGATTACCCTGAACAAGGTTACCATAATGGAGGTTGCATTTCAGTTAAATGCAGGAAGTGTGACTTGGAAACATAAATAACGTTTTTATTAATCATAATTTTGAGTAAACTAAATGTTGTTTCTTGGTCAAACTATGGAAAAATGCTAAACCAACCAAGCATACAGCCACCCCCCCACCTCCGACCATATCACCCAAAATTTGAAACAACTGCTGGCTGTCAAGTAGGGGAAACACTAAAAAGCATATTCTTTGCTTCGTTATTAGGATAGATAGAAAAATCTTAGCTGTTTCACTTGAACTTCAGCAATTGATCAAGCTGTTGTTTTTTAGCTGTGAAAATTGTGATCTGATTTTCCAAAAGTAAGGGAGAATGTTAGAGTTGTCACAGAAATTTTTTTAACTGTAGGAGCTCAATTGTGTTTTATAACTCTGAAATCTAATTATTCAAGACTGGACTACTCTTCCTGCACTGCACAGAAACCACTCCAGCTGGCTAGTGCTAGAAATTTTAAGCAGCCACTTGTAAGTATAAAAAATCAGTCTACAAGGTTTACAGCATGATTTACTGTATTTCGCCAATGCCTGGTGTTTGCTTCATGGAACAGACATCTAAATCATGACCCTTGAGTTTTTTAAAAAAAACAGGAGAGGGGAGATGTAATATATCTTTGGGAAGTGACACATTTAGCACTTTTTCAATTAATTGGGACATCAAGCAAACCACCAAGCCAGGTGCTAATGATGGGGCTATGCAAGATGTCAACATGGGTAATGAGTTTTTAGTTTTCTGTTTGTGGGAGCTGGTGCAACCTGAACATATGTGACTGCAAAAAATCAAGCACCTCTTAATAACAGGAAGTTAAAGAAGGTTTGACGCTTAATACTTCTGTTCTTGGTGTAAACTCCTTTTGGCAAATTGTCAGTGAAAGCCTGAAATTTTTAAGGGACACTAAATTTATGCAGCTGAGTTTAACCAGTTCTAGTGCTATCCTATTGTATCAAACTTTAGTTATGTTCAGATGGAAATATGTTTTTCATACCATGGGAATACAGCTGAATAATTCAGTTTACATTAAGAGTAGAATATTTCAAAGAAGTTTCCTAATCAGCCCTGGCTCTACTGCTTGTTTCCTATCCTGGACTGGTGTAAGAGCCCAAGGAATACATTCTTTTTGAATTAGCTGGACTGGAGGATGTGTTTCTGGAATTCCACGAGTGCAATCAAACTGCTAGTGGCCATTTAGTCCACAGGGATAACCTAAATTTATCCCAAAGTAAAACCATGAAACCAATATATTCAATCCTTAAAAGCAATTCTCCATCCTGCACATGTGCTCTGAGGGCAATGCACTGCTTACTACCAAACTCATAGTTAAAGGCCCAGTATGAATGAACAGAGTGTAGTAGGTGCTTTGAGTAAATCTCCAAGTGACTAAAGCGTTCAGACTAGATCCTTAATCTGGCCTTTTGATGTGCAGTGCAGGTGGTAATATTTTCTTTTTAGTGTCAGTAGTCTATTTCTAGAGGGCTTATTGCCAGCTGCTTGAAGTTGATGTGTCTCCTTGAACCAACATTTTCTGTGAGGATTCTATATTAAATACTTTTTTTTCTGATATATGGTACAAAGGAGAAGTGGGTTTTCATTTCAGTGATGTCAATGTGCTTGGAAAAGACCATTTTTGAGGTAACTATTTGCAAGGGAAGTTGAAAAGTTTATTTGCTTTACTAGAGAAGACGTACTAAATAGTGTTGATAAATATTTTAATGATTATTTGTCTCAGGTAAATTATGGTGAAGTTTTAAAGGATAAGAACACATGGTGAAAAGCTCGTTTTTCAAAAACGAGCTACTGATCTTACATGCACATCAGTTACCTGACATTAAGATATGCTTTGCTCAGTTCAAGGAAGAAATATGGTTTGAACTGCAAGGCCGTAAAATGTCATTTGCTTTGTGGGGGAGTTTGCTTGTTTGCATGTTTTTTGGGGAAGTTTGTTGTTGTTGTTATGTATTTTTTTTAATTGTAATGACTTGGGCTCACCACTGAAATGGCAGTGAGGGTGGGTGAATGGGATATTTTTATAAAGCCAAATCCTGTAAGCCTCTTCAAAACATGTGTTTAGAACATACGTAATTCATACGTAAAGATAGAGAGAACATACATAAAATAGCAGGAGGTTTGCAGTAGAGAACTTAAAAGCCCAGGTAATGTGGCTCTCTGACACTATTTCAGTGCTGAGTGGGACTGTTTTTTCATGCTGTTTTAGACGTTGCACAAGTTTCCTCTAGAAATGATTTTATTTTTAATATTTTTTTTGATGTAGTGCATATGCATGTCTACATAGCATGCAGCACAATGTAGGTACTCAAATTAGCTCAGGTAGTATAGGCAAAACATAGAGGTTAAACAGTGTAAAATGTCATTAAACTAATTAGCCCCACTTCTGTGAGATCTGAACATAGAAGGAAAAAATGTGGAAGTAGAATCATAGTCACAGTGAAGCATAAGGGTGGATCATTGCTTTGTCAAAGTAGCTGGTAATGATGTGCTGTATCACATCTTTGCAAGTTTCGTTAATGAGTTAATCAGCCAACCCTAAATACGAAAAAAAAAGTTTGAAACTTAATTTATTTTGAAATGCATCATTATTGAAGATTAAAGCAATTGACAAAGGAGAGGCAAGGAATGTTCATACCATGTTTGCAGTGTGTGCTCATTTTACTTTATCATTTTAAAGTTCTCCTTGCTGCTTTATTATTGAATAAGTTCTTCTCTTAATTAAATAAGTCATATACAGCTGTTCACTGGGGTGACCTAATTAAGAGGATCTTACTGCTTTTCTGATTTGTATTACTAATAGTGTTTATAAATGCTCTTTGAATACTTCCCAAATAAATTATGTTTCTCTTACTTCTACAGTCATAGAAAATAGGGCATACAGATAGGAAGGTGTGTGGTCTGAGTACTGAATCATTTCTAAATACAAATAAAGCCTAATAAATTAGGTTAACAGGTGATTATCTCAATGAGTATCATAAATCTGTAAGATGTTGCAAGAAGTTGACTGGAAGTACTGCTAAAATATCACCAAAAGAGCCACATGAAGCCATCCTTTGCTGTAAGTCAGTGGTTTAGGCTGGAGCAATGATGGGTGGAAGTTGTTACAGGTGGCAGTGATGCATCATTATTCCTATGAGGAGTAGAAGCTGTTAGACCTGTGACAACATAGGAAACTGTGTCAGGGTTACAGCTGCCAGATAGATTTGGCCATATTGGACCCCCAAACTCGACCAGCCTAGAAGTAAAACAAGTCCCCAGATGAGGCGAGGATAGGTTAGATTCAAACCTGAACAGAGGAACCCCAGCCAATTCCATTTGATCCTCAATTGCAGACACATCACTGGCCAGAGATCTGGGTGGTGCAGAGATCCCAACCAATCTGCTGTCCAAGCCCAGGAAATTTGAACCCCCAGTATAAGGATGCCCCAAACAATGAAACACACTGTTTGTTGATGACCCTTAGTGAGTCCTGTCGTGTGTCTGTCGCCAACCCATGACCTCACGTTATAAAACTGTCTTTATTACTGTTGCATTTAGTCGTGAGTTTGTGTGAGATATTCCTCTCAGCAGAGTTATGCTAAAATTTTTAGTTAGATAATTTACTTGAAAATCAGGTTCTGCTGTCTGGGGGGAGGGGAGCTTAGGCTGGGTATGACAGGCTGTAGCGCAGCTGTGTGCTGCAGTGCTGGCCAGGCTGGAGTGACAAGGTGCAGGCTGGCCTATGCAGGGTGAAGGAAATATGCTCCCAGCTGCATCATTTCAGACAGAGATATGTAAGCAATGAACAGGACTAAACCACTGACTTTCTCAGAATAAGATGGCAAATCACCAGTGGATGGTTGGAAAATTACAGTTTATTCCTTTAAAAATGTAGTGTGGCGCCTTCTTCAGAAATTATAGATCACTTTCATATCTTCTGCTGTACTTTCTCTGCCTCATGAAATCCTCTTTATTCTTTACAGCAGTTTTCTTAAGATTAGTTCCAGATTTATTATTTTTTTTAATCCTTACAAGGTTACCTCAGAGTCTTGTCTTGTTGCTATTCCCATCTGTTTAACAGAGGAATTCTGGGCTGAAACCAAGTGTCCTTTTAGATGGCCTTAGACAATCTATTCAGGAGTGATGGTTGGTTCTTCTAGCTCAATTAAAGAAAAACAAGTTGATAAATTGAATCTCAATCTGTCAACATTTTAACAAAAAGTACTTTCGCTTACCAAGTTAATTTTATCTCTTTCGAAGTCCTGTTACAATTTTTCAAAGGCAGTTTTACACAATGACATTTTCTTGGGAGCTGGAATATGATTAGTTTAATGAAATGTAGAAATGGGATGCTTCCAGCAATGCTGATTAAGGGGAAGAGATGATGAGTATTCTGTTGTATATAAAATTTCTGATTTGAAAATCTGTGTGAAAATGGCGATGCTAAAAATGGAGAATTACATTTTTAGTTGGGATAAATTATATTGGCTCTGTTAAATTCAGTAGAGTTATGCTAACTGAACAAAGCAAGCCTGGCCCTGGAAAGGATTACTTCTCCATGACTTGCACTATGGCTCCAAAAAGCCAGTAGCCTCTTCTTAAGTTTATCTGCTTCTACATGTAGGAGGTAATACTTTGTTGGACACTCTAAATTTTGTGTTACTGAGAGGTTGTAATTGTTGGGAAGGGTAGAAACACAATCAGAAAGCCAGCCAGGCATATTTGCAAGGGGAGTTCTTAGATTTGAAGGAAATTGATTGACTTAAAGTTTGTGTAATCAAATGGAGACAGAATGGTTTTTATTTGGGAGGAGAGAAAGAAGTGAGGCAGGGGAGATAAGCTCCCTGAAGAATATCTGGATTTTGGAGACAATACAAAGTTATATTTCTGTTACTTAATAAAGTTCCCATGTTGCTATATTTGGGGTTCAGGAAACATCTCTGTCAACTGGAGATTTGGACAAATACACTAGGATCCTAACAGTGAAGAATTGTGTGGTAATTCTGTGGAATATGAACTTCTTTTTTTTCTTTCATGAGGAGACTTGCATTTTAATTTTATTCCAGGAATCTTACTTGATTTGTAAAAACATAATAGTTTTAACATGATTCTTTGCAATGGTGTTGTAATGATTTCTTTTGCATTAAGATATTTGTCCTAGCAATGAAAAAGATTTTCAAATGCTTTACAGCGCACAGCCAAACAATATGTAATTGAATGCAACTGTCATTGAAACAGACTGTTTTTCTGACCTGTTGTTTTATTGTGAACATGATGTTTATTTACCACCTTCATTATTGCAGCATTAGCATATAGAGAAGCTGTGCGTATCATAATGTACTTTCCTAACAGATGGCTACTAACTTCTTGAAGGCTTTTATGTGCTTGCTTAAAATATCCCATGTTGGCACAAAATTTCTTTCCTCAGTGTGAAGTATGATTGACTGGTTGAAATAGATTAATCTGCCTTTCCTCTGGCTTTTGAGCTTGTTTTGTACTGCAGCAAACCAGATTTTGAGTCTAATTTTACAAAATGATCAAAGATGATTTTGCTAATAACAAGGTGTGGAAAGTTCCATTAAATTGCATAATCTCTAAGAAAACAGTTCAGGTTGTAGCAGTAACTGAAGATGGCATTTCTGCCAGGAAAGGCGCAAAAAAAATATATCCTTTGTATCTGCTCCACTGTAATTGTCCTCTATAGACATTCAAGCCTCGGGATTGAAATTCTTCCTTTTTCAGTGTCTGAGACTCTGAGAATTTCCCTAATCAGCTCTGTGAAGAACTGAGCTACTGCCCCTCCCCCGCCCCCCTCCAAATTCTGATACAGACCCATGGCTTGTGAACTCACTGTCTGTTGCTGTAAGTCACGTTTTGTGCATTAATGCTGCGTGTACACGTGACGAGCATCATTACTGAAGTATTTATGAGCTCCACGTTGTTCTTTATGCGTGAGCTCAGTATTCAATTATCATCTTTCCCAATGAGGTCTCCTTTGTTTTGGGGGGTTTTAGCAATAAGGTATGTGTGTGAACAATCTGCAAAGAGGAAATATACACTTTAGGTCAGTATTGAATGACTAAAATTTTAGGCAGATTTTCTTAAATGCTTAAAATAAGATAAAACTCCGCATTTATCAGGGCTGGAATTAAAATTTGCAGAGATAAAAGGGAAGGTCTTTTCAGAGTAATTCATTGTTTTGTTATCCAGAAGTATAGTGTATTTTTAGCTCTGATTGCCATTGATTTTTTTAAATTGGCATTGATTACGTCTCATCTTTGGTAAAGGATATCTTGGATTTTTAAAATGCCAACCTTTGTTTGGGTGCTGTGCCCTGTGTTTTATTGAATATTACCATGAAGCTTTGATCTGTTATCTTTCAGTTATTATTCTCTTCTTTGAGCCTTGGGGAACTGTTTTCTTTCGAATTTTAGTTACCCTAGAAAAAAATATTTCTATCTCAGGTTTTTTCTGCTTAAAACAGGCATTTTTGTGGGTCTTAATATCCCTCTAGATGGACTTGGATGATTCCTTATGCCCTATTTAATTTTCCTGAGGGGAAGCTTATAGCTAGGAGGTAATTGTAGGATCTGAATAGGTAAAACAGACCATGCAGACTATATCTATAATATCTGGAAAAAAAAATTTAATCTAGGAAAGGGTATGCAGTATGCTGTCTGCTGTGCTACAGTTTTTGTAATGGCTTTGGAAGCAATCCATACTGGTTTTTCTGTTCACAATAATTTTCTGATACAGTTTCAATCATACATGAAATCTTTCTTTTTCTCTGTGGTTCCTGCTTATTTTTTGTTCCATCTAATGTTCCTTTCCACTGTCTGCTTATTCATAATGTGGTCTTTTAAAAGCTGAAATGATTGTGTAAACTGGGCATTCAGTTTCCACGTCTTGTTCCTGGCTACTTCCGACTCATCTATCAACTTTTCAAACCAATGACGGTTTTCTTTGTGTTTTGGTCTCTTTTGGAGAGGCAGTGTTTGACTCTTTCTTAATACTCATGCTATGGTTTCTTCTCATAGGAGTAAGAGAATGATAATTCTATTGTGTGTGATTAAATTATTGCATTGAATACTTACTTCTCTAGTCTGCTATTTAAACAGTTTTGTTAGCACTAATAATAAACCAAGGTATTACAGTAAAATAATCTATAAAGCCACATTAATACTGGACAGCATTTGAAATCTAAGCATCAAATGGCAAATACTTTCTCGTTTTAAATTTTCATCTTTGGACAGAAACCAAGTGTCACAATTCTCATAAATAAAAACTCAGAAGTATGTCAAGAGTCATGATACCAGTGTTTGGAAATTTACCTGTAAGCAGGTACTATTAGACATTTGTTTCTGTAAGTAATTAGCATTTTGCTAATTTTCTTTTTCCAATTTAATTGTTTCTGAATGTAAACAATTATTAGGTTCACTGCTTTCCCTTTGAAGAATACTGAAGGAAGAAAATCTTGGCTTAGGAGGACTTAATCAGAAAGAGTTTCTAAGCATATGTATTCAAATCCAACTGTTTGTATGTGATTTAATGAGTCAGTTCTTCAGTCATGCAAACAAGCTATCATTCCTTCACTGGAGTCACTTCACTGTGTAAAGCTTAGCATATTTGCAATATGTTTATATTTGGAGTTTACAAGTGTACTCTTCAGTTGGCACTTCCTGAGCTTTGGGTATAGGATGATATGCATCACAGAAATATGCTCTATATGATGAGAGGCAAAGAGTGTTTAGTACTGTATTTCTTTGATTCTGAAGAACCAGTTATGACCACAGTGGTAAAATACCAGGTTATCCTGCTTATAGAGTTCATTGACAAAACAGAATAGTGAAATGGAGAAAGTGGGAAAGAGAGAAAGGTATTGAATGCATTGTGGCAAAAAGGAGTTCTAAGAAGCAGCAGATATAGTTAACAATGGAAGAGTTAATAATGTAGCAAGCAGTTTTGGCTGCCCTCTGCCAGGGCACCTATTTCTCATTGCAGGCTTAATCTTAATTTTGTTGTTGAACAAATCTGGCCCCTAGCTTTTGAAATAAAAGTTTAGGGCACCTTTTTGGTGCTCTGGAAAACAAAGGCAAGCTAGACTTGTGCCTAGCTATGTTTGTAGAACAAGAAGTCAAACATAAAATATTTAAACCGTAACTATAACAAAACCTTCTGGTAATTGTTCCTTCTTGAGAATCTTTATTTACCCTGTTTCTTGGAATTCACAGTTATTTGCCATTTTAGGAGAATCTCTTTAGAAAATTGATCACAAAATGAGCTTACTATATTTTTCCCTTCTTGTTGCTAAGTAAGCATAGACTATTTCTTGAAGGGGCCTCATAAACCCAAAAATCCCAAATTCATATAGGAGAGCTTGAAAGAAATTAATCCTGACAGTTGGTTCTAATGTCATTAATGAAATAGATCTTTTGTATTTCAATGGCTTATGAGTCCTAATCATTATGACTTTTTTTTTGCTCTAATAATTGTGAACAGCTTGTGATTCACTGTTATAAAACTAATGTCTTCCAGCAATAGCAACATGACTGTAGATTTAGTCTGAGGTGGGAATCCTGCCAAAAACAATTGCAATTTCTGGATTATCCACTAGGTCACCATTATATTTAGAACTACAGTCCCTTCTTTTCCCTTCTGCTCCTAAAAGACCAAAAAAAAATCCCATAAGAATTGCAAGAATTTGTCTTTAGACAAAGTCTAAATGCTTATTTGTAGCACTTTTTAATTACATAGCATAGGTGCTTGCCCACATACATTTAGTGGAATTTCACACAGAAAAGCACAACACTGAAGTTTTTTCTGTGTGACATTGTGACACTGATCACTGCTGATGAAAATTTATTTTTACCTGATTATAGGTGATCCTCATTTCTCTGGCTGAAAAAATAAAGAAAAACCTCAGATGTGAGTTATGTCCATACTTAAAGATGTGAGTTATGTCCATACTTGAAGATCTGTGTTAGAGACATTTTATCTCACATTAAGGGAGCCCTGGTTGAATTAAATGAGATTTTGCATCTGTTTGGCAGGTTTCATAATAATTTTAAAAATACAAAATGTTTTTGCTTTTACCATATTATTTGTTTGGGATTGTTTACCTGTGTTATGTGTGCAATTCAACTTTTAAACCACAGCTCCTCTAGGTACTTAGAATTGCAGTGACTTGACTTTCCCAGCTGGAGGTGGTGCTTTTTACTGTCCTTCACTTTGTGCAGGAGACGAGATCAAAATTCCAGTTTTCTTCTCCAGAAGAAGACATGTATGTAAAGACTGATGATTTATCAGGTGGAGAGACTATTAAACAGAGAGTTGTTCACTGTATTAATCCTAGAGTGCTGTATTTAAGTAAATTGTGATGAGAGGTGGTATGAGTTTGTGTCTTCTGAGGGAGGATGTTCAGTTTAAAAGAATAGCTGTTGTCTTCTGAAGAGAGTTGAGTGGGTGCATGTTTGTGTCACTGAAGAGTTACAGTGAATCATAGGCCAGTGCTATTTGCAGGTCCTGTGGGTGGAAGGTGGCATAACACCTTTTACCCTGTCGTGGGTTAACTCTACCAGCTGCAAAGCACTCACACAGCGACTCACTCTCCCCTGAGTCCCCAGGAACAGAGGAGAAGATAGGAAGAGCAAAAGTGAGAAAACTCATTGGTCTAGGTAAAGGTCTCCAGTGTCAGGAAGGTGAGGAGAGGATGGGTGGTGGTTCTGAAAAGGCATCACCTATGATTTGCAGATTTTCTGGTTGTTGGCTTAGAGGAAACATTATTCCATCTATGCATAAAATCGCTGCCTGATGATGGAAGAAAAGCAGTGTGACAGGACAAATGCATCCCAGGTGTTGGCAGTAGTGACATAAAACATTTTTATTTTTCAGTGGTCCTTTGAGACTGTTCTTGTATCTGTTACCTTATATGCAGTATTAAAATGGTTTAATACAGAAGGTCACAGTAGTGTACAAATAACAGTCTTTGCAAGATTCTTATCCAAGAATCCAGAAGTAAACTGATGCTTTATTTTTAGGTACATTTTTGAAGGTGAGTTATGAGGCACTAATGCCTTTATTGTAGCAAGTTCAGATGGTATTTAGCCTTCTTTGCACATGGGAAACAATTATTCATGAGCGTGTGGGGAGGTAGTGAGTTGGTTTTGCCTCAGTGAGAGCATAATGATGTGGAATAGAACAAGGCATTCCAGTAACTTAAACAGTAAAGCTGTTCAGAAAATCCACAGCCTTTTTCAGAAATCTTTGTTCAACATGACCCAGCTGCCCAGAGACAGGGCTCAGAAGGGAGCATGCTGCCACTCAGGTGTTGGGCTGGAGGGTGGAGCCTGCTCTTACCAGTACTGAGCGACAGCACTGAGCACTCCTATGTGCCTGGGAGGGGAACTCCTCTGTGCTTAGTGATAGAGTCCTGGAAGGTGAATCTTGGGAGGTGGGTGCATTAAGGAATAGCAGGGAGAGAGAGAGAGACTAAAAGATACCTGCTTTCCCTGACACAGGCTGGACAGGCAGACTGGATAATTGACACAGAGGATTGATTCTCTTTCCTCTCTCTGCCTGGGTGAACACAGTGACTTAAGGGATAGGGGGCAATGGTGACGGGTTCCTACCTGGTGTAGCTGGTCTGTCTCCTCTGTGACTGCCCCACCTTCCCAGGTGCCCTCCCTTAACAGGTATGAAAGTGAAACTGAGCAGTAACAAGGACAGTGGTTCATCCAGCATGGAGCTGTTGCTGAGGCTGGCCTACGCTATGCATCAAAACTGCTTCCATAAAGAAAAAAGATGGGTTATTTCCGTAGGAGAGCCCCCTCTGAAGAGAACAGAAGGTACCTTGTGCCAGGCACTCCTGCCTTCCTGGGGCAGGGTTTAAGACATGAAGAGAAGGCTTCCTGCCCTGAATACTGCCTTTGATTGATTATCCTTGGTTGATTTTTTTCATATTGGCAATAATGAAGTTGCAGCAAGAAGTCTGAGCAAGTCCCTGAAGACTATCTCTGAGAGCTACCAAGAGACTTCAGGTTGAGGGATCAGGAGCACAAGTAGTGTTTTCTCTATCCTTCCAGGTGCAGACAAGATGAGGGAAGAAACAGAAAAAACCAGCAAGCCAGCAGATCAATACCTGGCTCTAAGCTTGGTGTCATCTGTAAAATTGTGATTTGGGGTTTTTTTTTTGGTCATGGGTCAGTTGACTTGACATCAAGTGTGCTAGGACTGTGGAGGTTCCATTGTCTGGAAATTAGCAAAGGTGGCACCCATCTACAAGAATTGGAAAGATAACCTGGCTTGTCAGCCAGACCTTGGTGCTGGGGAAGGTCAACTTGAATGCTGTCATCAGGCATGTGCAGGTCAAACAGGTGATCAGGCTCAGCCAGCACAGATTTGTGAAAGGCAGGTTTGCAGTCTGATCTCCTTCTATGGCAAGACAACCTGCCTGGTGGATGAGGGAGAGGCTGTGGATCTTGTTTACCTGGCATTAGTAAAGCCTTTGACACCATTTCCCACAGCATTCCCCTGTAGAAAGTGACTGCTTGTGGCTTGGAGGAGTAAAAAGCTGGCTGGATGGTCAGTCCCAGAGAGCAGTGGTGAATGGAGTTCCATCCAGCTGGCAGCCAGTCCCAAGTGGTGTCTCCCTGCACACAGCATTGGGGCCAGCCCTGTTTGATGTATTTATCAACCATCTGGATGAGAGGATCAAGTGCACCCTCGGTCATTGTGCAGAGGACACCAAGTTGGGTGAATGTGTTGATCTGCTGGAGGGCTGGGAGGCTCCACAGAGGGATCTGGATAGTCTGGATGGATGAGCCCTACCAGTTGGGGGAAGAGCAGCTGGAAAGCTGCCCCGTGGAAAAGGACCTGGCAGTGTGCTGGTCAAAGCACAGCCTGCTGAACATGAGCCAGTGTGTGCCCAGGTGGCTGAGAAGGCCAGTTGCATCCTGGCCTGTATCAGAAGTGGTGTGGCCAGCAGGACCAGGGCAGTGATTGTCCCCCTGTACTCGGCACTGCTGAGGCTGCACCTTGAATGCTGTGTCTAGTTCTGGGCCCCTCAGTACAGGAAGGACACTGAAGTGCTGAAGAGTGTCCAGAGAAGGGAAACAGAGCTGGGGAAGGGTCTGGAGCACAACTCTTGTGGGGACCAATTGGGGGAGCTGGGGATATTTAGCATGGTGCAAAGGAGTCTCAGGAGAGACCTTATTACTCTCTACAGCTGCCTTGAGGAAGGCTGTAGCAATGTCGAAGTTGGTGTCTTCTCAGATAACAAGCGATAAAGGAGGAAATGGCCTCAAGTTAGGATAGAGGATATTTAGACTGGGTGTTTAGAAAAAATTTATTCATGGGAGGGGTTTAGAGGCATTGGAGCAATTGTCCCAGGAAAGCTGTTGAGTAACAATCATGGATGTCTTTAAAAGATGTTGAGATGTGGTGCCTGGGGATGTGGTTTAGTGATAGACTTTGCAGTGCCGGGTTAATGGTTGGGCTCTGATCTTAAAGGTCTTTTGTAACTCAGAACAATTCTGTGATACTGGAATGATTTGTAATTAGAATGAAAAAGGTTTGACCATCTTGTACTCTAGCCCTGTAAAACCTGCAGCATCCTTTTATAAAGAGGTGTTACTTATCAAGTTTTTTAATCACTTGTATTTCTACACCTGAGGCAAAATTTTGACCTAATTAAAGTTAATAGATGAAAACTTAAGACTGGCAGACTCAGGATTTCACTCATCCTGTTTAGGTGCTTTTAATTGGAGTATAGGAATAATTAGGGCTTTGAGAGATGAGCAGTAGGATAGATACATAGGCAAAGCCATGAAAAGAATATAGCAATGAGTAGTAACAGGCATAAAGGGATAATATTTACTTTTTAAAAAAGAAACACAATTTTAAAAATAAAGATATAATAACTTTGAAAGATAAAAATATATTATTAGTTCAAATCTAGGAAATTCTAAAAATAAACCAACTTATTTTTGCTCTTACATGAATTATATTCCAGGATTATTGCACTAAATGGCTGGGCAAAATTAGCATCAATTACACTGTGATTTCTATCTATAAGCAGGTCAGGTGTCTCTAGAAGGATGTGTCTCTTGTTCAAGGTGACTCTGCAAACCATCGCATAAGCGATAAGTGTGAATTAATCAGAGATTAATATTTCCTTATAGTACCCTGGGTTTAGAACTTAGGTATTAGTATACCCTGCAGTCTCAAAGAAAAGAATACCCCAGAAGAGCCAGCTCTTTTGCACAGGTTGTCATGGTCAGTCACATTCATAACTGGCTTGAATTGTCTCCATTGATAAAAAGTGAATGATCAGCATGCTATTTACACCTTTGAGGTTATTCTTCCTGCAGTATGACCGCAGGTGTCATCCAGAAGGACCAGCTTTTGCTGAGTCCTGCAAAGCAGGAATTAAAATAATGCTTTATTTGATACAGAAGGGTTTTAAAGCAAATGGACTTCTTACTGCTCTTGATAGGTTTGAGTTCAGTTTTGGCTTTGTGTTTCCACAAATGGAAAGTTATTTAAAGTATTTTGCAAAAAGCTCATTGAGTCTTGACCTTAGAGGCAGTTTATTTTTAGCATAACAAAACATTATCTATTTCCATGATGCTATGTGTGGCCATAATGTCTCATTTTTTGAATTGCACCTGCCATTGATGTCTGTCATCACTGTTCTTTGCAACATAAATTGAATTTAAGAATAAGTTTGTGAATTTTATTTCTGAATTTATCATCTAGGAGTGTGCACCATATATCTGATGCTTTCTTTTTGTTTTTTCTAGTGTAAGTTTTATATTACTGATTGATAATGCTAACAAATTATGTCCATAGCGGAGTATTTTTTTTGCCTGGTAATTATGTGATCAGACACTTTTCAGACATACATTTCTCATAAATGTATACATTATAGAGGTTTCAATAATTTTTTTAAAGAAATTATCCCACTAATTTTCTGTTTTTCTTCTTTCTAGTCTGCTCCCAGTTTTCAAGAGGAGTCTTTGCTATTTTTGGATTCTATGACAAGAAGTCTGTAAATACTATAACATCATTCTGTGGGACTCTTCATGTCTCCTTCATAACTCCCAGCTTCCCTACAGATGGAACACATCCCTTTGTCATTCAGATGAGACCTGACCTCAAGGGAGCTCTTCTTAGTTTGATAGAATACTATCAGTGGACCAAGTTTGCATATTTGTATGACAGTGACAGAGGTAAGGTGTGGTACTTTTTACCTGCACCCTGTTTAACAGGTGTTTCTCGTTGAAATCTGGAATTCATATTAGATAAGTAAATAACTGAAGAAATATTTATCTCCAACAAGTGTAAGTGTAATTGAATCAAATGTTTCTTGAATTTAGAAATGAGCTTTTGGGGCAGAAACAAAATTGTTTAAATGAGAATGAAATTATTATGGTATGCATTAATAGAATTCCAATTGTTAGGCAATGTAGCATCAGTTTCTACGTAAATTTTTTTCTTTTTTTGTTAAAGAAACATCTAAGGAGAAAAAAATCTCAGCATGACGGACTATCTTCACATATGCAAAATCCATAGCTGGGCACCAAGCAAGCAATAAATCATGGATGCAGTCAGTCCCTACTACTTTGGAGACTGCTTTTGGTATCGAGTTCCTTGCCTGTGTTGAGCTTAGATTTTATTGTTAATGTTGATAAACCCAAATCCATTGCTTAGGATGAATTAACTCCACCATATATCCTTCTCATGCCCTTTTGTGGCTGTAGTAGTGATAATAAAACAATTTATGAACTTGAAAATATCACTGGCAAACTGTGGTATATCATGGTATATCAGTTAGTTTTCTGAGAAGAAGCAGCTTTATCCAGAAAAGGTGGGGTTTTTGAGTGCTTTTTCTGGAATTCCATTATTATCATATCATTTTCAGGATGTCCTCACCTAGTAGTCCTTGGCTTTCTTCTATTCTTACCTGCTCCTGTTCCCTTTAAAGAGGCCATTTTGTGGCTTGTCTGCATGTTCATTGATCAGAGTTAAGTATGTAATGCATTTTAAATTTTAAAGTGCTAATAGAGGTAAATCATGGTTATACCTCCATGGTTTATTGAGTAATGGAGTGACTAGGTTCCCTGCATTCTGATGCCGTTTTATACATGATGTTCAGAAGCTGAAGGAGTCTTCTCAAGAGAGTCCTATATCACTTTTGAAAATTCTCAAGTTAGAAGAACTAATCCTGGTGTGTGGCCTCCAAAGGTAGTGCCACATGGAACAATGAATGCTAAGCTCATTTCTCTGGCAGTTCCTTTTCAAATTCACATTAGAATCAGAAACATTCCCGGACATTTAGAAAGAACAGATGTAAAACTATTTTCTTAGCCAGTACTCTGTCAATCATCTAGCAGTGGGCAGAATGTGACCTGCATTTATATTTTGGAAATACTGAAAACCACATAGTTCTTGTGAGCTTCACTGTCTGGATCTGACCAGGAATAAGAGCATGAGATTGTTCTTTCTAACCACCCTCTGGTTCTTCCTTTCTTTCTTACCTGTTACTAATTGTGGCAAGGCACCTCACTGATGACAAGCTACGAGGCATGAAGCTCCTACCCTTATGTGGAGTAAATGGCTGCTCCTCAGTGGTCCCCACAGATTTCATGAGGTCAACCTGCTGAGTCAAGCAGTTTGTAGCCGACTACATTGACATCAAATCCTAGATACACGAGTCCACAGTTCCTTTAAGCACTTTTGCCTGTTAATGTAGTGACAGTGATATATTTATATCACTGTATATGTAGTGACAGAGTATATTTAAGGAGTTATATTGAATTGAAGATGTTTCCACCTTCAGGAATGAGATAAAAAAGGCAGAGAATTAACTCTTTGTGGAAGCTATGAAGGCTAATAAGTATTAGTTTGATGACTTATTCATAAATAATCATTTATTGCTAGTGATATAGCACCTCTGTGGTTAGGAACTGACTGGCTGAAGTACGGGACAATTTCCTGTCATTCCTGTCCATGAGGAGTGAGACCATTCAGTATATGTGTGCCAGAGCTATTACTGTCTTAATACAGTAGTTATTTTCATGTAATGTGGAATAGTGTCCTTTACTATCCTTACCTCCTCTCTGCCTTTACTAACAGTGAGTTTTGGAAAAAGTAGTAGCATTATTGTAAGATTCTGTCGGTAAAAGAATTGCTAAGTTATTCAGCCTCTGTTCAGTCTTCCTTTTCTAAGCTCACTGAGTTAGGAGTTCATCTCATGATAACCAGAAGAGATCCAGGACATGAGTTTCCCAAGCAGAAGTGATCCTGCAGCTTAAAAAATAGCAATTAAAGTTGCTGGAATTTTCTCCCATTTTAGTTCCAGAAAATTTCACTTTCACAGAAGTATTGCTCCAAATGCTTTCTATTTGGTTGGTTTTGTTTCTGGTTGGGTTTTTTTGGGTGATTTTGCAGTGTCTTACTGCTTTCAGAATAAACTAAGCTGTATGGGGATGACAAATCTGCCACCCAAAAGCCCCCCAAGCAATCCGGGCAGTTATTTGATATCTCTGTGGGGATTACCTCAAGAGAATAGAAATCCTAGGAAAAATAGAAGGTCAGAGGAGTAAAATATAGGAACCCTTTGCAATGGGTGATATTAGCATTAATAGTCCTTCTTAGTTGGTGCCTAGTTGAGATAGTTTAACTCAGAGCAAATTTAGACAGGTTGGAAGACCTGAAATCTGCTAAATGAGATTTGAAACAATTATTCATATAAATGTGTTTCAGTTTAGCTGATTCGTCTTTTTAAAAAAAATTAATTCATCATTTCAAGCAGTATTTTGAGGTTTAAAGATACTTTAGTGCTTTTTAGTGTTTTAAGATGCTCCCTGCATCTCTCAGTTTGCTTACATTACTAATCTTTCCCTTTTAACACAAGTTCTCCTTTAGCATAACACAATATTAATCTTTAGCATTTGAAATAATTTATATGTACCGGTGGACTGTAGTTATCTGTGATTTCAAAATAAATATTCTTTATATGACATACAAAACTTAATATCAGTCTTTCTTAAAGAGACTTGGAAAACCAGAATTATGTAAGATAATAATTCAATTTATGCTTTTGGAAGCCGGCCGTTTTCTACCGTGGCTGATGACCAGTCTTGTGTAGTGCTGTATGTCATTACCATTTTCACTGATGAAGCTGAATTGCTAAACACTGACCAATCTTAATTTAAAATTATACCTACAGACTGTGAGACAAATTAATTCTTAGTGCTCTCCTTCTGTGTTTATGGACCATTATTATTTCTCATGAGAGTTATACCTGAAGCTCCCTTTACATACCACATCAGAATTTGTCTCAATTGACTCCCAATGTTTAGTGGTTTCAGGAGAGAAGAATGTGCAAAAGTGTAAATTCACTCATAAAGAAGTCTAATTTTTTTTTTCCTATAATAGTATCTGATATCCCTAAAATTGCTCTCTAGAATCATGTAGGAATTCTGGTAGGAATTGAAACATGGTATTTCATATTCTCATACTGCTGGAAATCATTAAAATTGTACTTTTTGTTTTGCAGGAATTAATTTCCAGCAGTAATTTTCATGTTTCTCTACTACATTATTTCATCCCTAAAAAGTAAAATCTGTCAAGTAAAGTCTTCACTGGTTTTACAGCAAATTGTAGGCGGTATCAGGGACATGCCAAAAGTACAAGATGGAAGCAAACTTCTCTACACTGCTTTTAGGTGTTAGCATGGAGCCTGCCTATCTATATGGAAAAATATATCTCAGCACATCTCTTAAAATCAGGGATGTGACTGCAGGCAACAGAAATAGTAAATCCATTACCATCACTGCAGAACATGGGAATCCTGCCACAGACTTCAGTGAGGTCTGGGTTTAAATACACAGTATTTAAGTACCCAGTACTGCTCAAGTGCTGGGAACAAAAACTTATCAATTGCTTTTGTTTAAGCAGCTGATCCTTTAATTAGGCTGATCCTTTTTTTAATAAGCCACTGATTCTTTTGCTCTAGTTGGATCACTCCTCTCCTTGAAGATCTCTTTCCCACTGTGTGAAATTCCAGCAGTGGATCAGTGCAAACAGCAAAATCCAGTTCTGAAGAAGGTTGAGCCAAACTCAAAGACTGTACTTAGGAGGCTTTACCTTGGTGCCTTGCAGTGATGCAAATGGAAATTTCATGCAATAATAATTGATTTGGCCCACTTATATCTTAGTTTCTGACTTCTACATACTTGTGATAGGTCAAACAAGTTACAGGACATCTTAAATAAGTAATCTCACAAATCACATTGCCTAAGCTTGTTAATTACTGAAGCTTTATCAGTCATATCTTCTGTTTTCTCCTGTGCTTCACTAGGCCTATCAACATTGCAAGCTGTGCTGGATTCTGCTGCTGAAAAGAAATGGCAAGTAACTGCTATCAATGTAGGAAATATTAACAATGAGAGAAAAGATGAAACTTACCGTTCACTGTTTCAAGATCTCGAGGTGAAAAAGGAAAGACGAGTGATTTTGGACTGTGAGCGTGATAAAGTCAATGACATTGTTGATCAGGTTTGCTATTCTCCTTTCTTCAATGACAGCACTTAGCAGTATTCCATAAGTAAGTAATGAGTTCATTTGCTTTGATGGTGTCTTTGTGATTATTATGATTCATTTGTCAGTGACTAGTTTGTATTGAGAACCACATACGTGCCAGGCAGAAAGTGAACATGCAAATCCTGTAATCCCTCCATTCACTCAAAGGTAAACTAATTCATCTGGATGATCCTGTGTAGTTTTTTATCCTGGCTATTTAAAATAAAAATAGTAATTTACAAAATACCTTGTTCAGACTATTTCACAACCATAAGTAGTATTCTTAGTATACTTGGTATTAAACACAGTTGATACAGTATTCTGTCTGGTCCAGTATAGGTAGTCTTTTTACACCCAGAAGGTATTTTCTCTCTCTAATACATTTTCTGAGAACCTTTTATGTCTTGGGAAGGCTGTATCACAGCTTCTTTCTCAGTTAATGCCCATGGAAATTTGTGTTTTGGAGCTCTTTGTCATTTGTACTTTCCTTGCTTGTCTCTTCATTTTGTGTCACTCTTAAAGTGCGTTAACCAAAATTGGATGCTGTTTTTCATAGCTAAAGGCCTCCTGAGCTTTAAAAAGAGCAGCAAAATCTGTCTTCTATCCACCCATGCAAATTATTTGCCAAAATGATTTTTTAAAAATTTTGTTTTTGGCAACATTATCACGGTGCTCTGATTCAAATTACTGCACTACTTTGAAATCCACCACTTCAGTCCTAGTGTCTAGGAAGGTCTTAGTGGCTCTGTACCTTTCTCCATTTCATGCATGCAGAGTACAATGGAAAATTGTAAGGATAGTTCCCTGTTGGCTTGAGCTTCATCATGTGAGACTGTGCAGCATCAGTAGGGATGTATCATCAGAGTATGAATGTATTTGTTTAAAGGTTTTTGGAAGGGCTTGTTATTTTGGTTTTTGTTTTGAAGGTCATTATATTTTGAAGAGGCTCAGACAATGAGCAGTGCCCTTAATGGAGTACATTCTCTTTGTGTGTTTTATTTGGAATTCATATCCACAAACTGTTTTCCTAAATTTTCAAGATAAATTTGAGGTTGATCCTGTTCTCAAGAGCATTTGATCTCCGAGAGTGTGATCTCTCTATCATCTGCAATTTTTCAAAATCATATTTTCTGACTTATCAATGTCAAGAAATTTACAGTGCATTGTTTGACATAAGGAATCCTTATCGGTTCACTTCTGTTGGTTCTGCGTGGCTTTTCAAATGGTTCTCGACTTACCTTATAGTGACTTTTTGTCTTGTCCATGTCTCTTGTGAGTTTCTAATGATGTCCTACAGAGCAATCACCTATTTGGACTCCAGATACATCACATCTGCTGTTTCCTGATTATCAGGCCAGAGAAAAGAAAGATAATGCTTTGACGTATTTCAATCTTGGCAAGACTTTTTTTACCATTTTTCTTACTATCCTATACATTCTTTTTAAAATAAGTATGTAATACTCATTTTAATTTCTGAGATGAAACTTTAACTGACTGTAATTTTCTTGAGTTTCACCTTTTAGCCACTTTTATAGACAAGAACCCTCTTTGCCCTTCAGTTGCCACTGATTTTTACAGTCTTTGTTTCATAATAGACCTATTTTCGTCATTATCTGCTTCCTATTTTGATAGGAAGTTTTGGAATATTTTTCTTGCCCTAATTGCACTTTGATAGATTCTGCCTTTTTTAGATGCATAGAGCTTCTCAGCTTATCCCCATAGACTTATGCTACTCCTTAAGCATACAGATGGCTAAGATTTTGTTTCTTCTGTTTTGATTTGTAAGTCACTGAAGAATCCTAGGTAACTGAATCAGCCTCACAGGTCAGTTAATAAAAATTTAGTTAATGGTTCTCCTCTAAATAGTTTACTGCTATGCCCTGGAATATGTTCTCTTAAGCTTTTCTCAGCTGTCCCATATGGGTTTAGTCTTGGAATTCTCTTCACAAGATATCCTAGTTGTTTTGCACATTGGTCTCTTTTTTGAGCCCTTACTTTATCCTTATCATTACACTCAGTAACTTCCCTACCTTACATTTAAAGGTAAACCCACTTTCAATTTCTCAAATAGCCTACAAGAAAGTCTAAAAACTGACTCTCTGTTAAATTTCACCTCTCTCAAAATGAAGTTCTGAACAATGGATTTCTTGCTCTGTGAGCATCCTTTGAGTTTGTTCTTCTGATTTTCTTTTCTAATAGCAGTGTACTTGGGGTCTTGCTTTGCTACCAGATTTATTTTTTGAAAAATTATTTTGATTCCTGCTCTGAAAAAAAACCCTTAGAAATTTCCTTCATTTCATGAGGATGCCTGGACACATCATGTCAATATCCCTTTTTTCTTTGTACTTTTACTGCAGGAAATGCAACTGGCTTTTTGTTAACCAGATTTTCCTTGAATACCAAAGTACTATTTGTATGCTCAATACATAAAGAGACAACTTCTTCACTTTGTTTTTTGCTTTTGATTGTTGAACAAATCTTTCATTTTAGTGCTTTGATTTATCCTGCAAATATTTTAATCTGAGGTGCCAGCCTCAGGTTCACCCAATTACACTTTGTAGCCCTTGGATCTTTATATAGCCACCTGTTTGCAAAGTTGCTTCATCATTCTTGTTTGTTGTCTCATGTTACAGTTTATGTTCCAGATTTCAACAATTCATATAAGTTGAAAAATATTTCTGTTCCCTAGCTCTCCTCAGACTAGTTTATATTCCTCTTCTCTGATCTGGCAAGTCTGTGTTACCATGCTTTTCATTATATAGCTTCTGTCTCTTCTCAAGCAGCTTCCTTTGCAGAATCTCATTTCACCCTGATAATATCCTTTGGGCAGCTGTGTAATTAGTGCCATTACTTGTCTATCTCTGCTAGGAAAGGTTTTCTAAACTGATGAATAGATTTTGTGTACACAGCTCCTTCATCGTGGTTTTTGGTACTACCACAGAATTTTCTGTTTTAACTGGCACCATCCTTACTGTTTCATATGGACAGTGGCAAGTTTTATTAAGCTGGGTTAACAGAGTGGCAGCTAGAGTAGAGTTACTGAGCATTGATCGAAAGGCTTGCAGCTGCTGGTTGTCTTCTCAGATACCAATGATGAAGAAATATTTCATACAGAAGAGCTAATCTATTTGGTCTAACTGAAATTTCTTTAGGAGCAGCAGTTGTGTGAGAAATACGTCTGAAAACAGTTTTTAAATCTCTTAATAAGTATTTAGTTTTAAGTAGTCTGATCCAAGTCTGTTTTAAGGTACTTAAGTTCATATATCATATACATATTGACCTCCAAAGAGGAACTATTTAATTACTTCCATGGCCTGTGTAATGTGATCCCTCTCAGTCTCAAACTCTAGTAATGTTAACTCAGTGTTAAAACTGCTTTCAATTATATTTCTGTAACTTAATTAAACCAAGTAGGTGGAATGTTGTTAACTAGTACCCTGGTATAAGTTTCAGGATACCTAGTCTGAATATTTTAGTTATATGTTAAATGAAGAAATGTATGAGTCATCCCCTCTTACTTTAAGTTCATTGTTCTCATTGTTCAGAAGATGGAATAAACCTCTAGAGTCCTCTTATCTTAAGCATCCTTCCTCTAGAGAAGTGCTTAGCTTCAAAATCCAAACTTCCCCATGCAGATGTAGGAGAAGAATCCATGCTACAGGTCTGCCCGCAGAGATTGTTGAGAAACCACCAGCTGGCTTTGAGGGAGATTATGAGGAAGACTTAGGGCAATAAACAATTTGAACTTTACAAGGCTTCCTCATAATTAATTAATGTCAGTGGGCAGAATCTAGCAGGAATCTGTGAGGCACAGTGTTTCTAATGTGTGATGCCTGCTCTCTCCTGGCTGGGTTGTGCCTTAATAAACACCAGTTATTAGCATTCAGCTCCTGTGTCTGGAGGGACTCTCCCTCATGGGACTTGGACTTCATCGTGGCTAATTTGTACCAGCAAAGGGTATTTTCAGTGGTGTATTAGGTAAAACAAAGGATTAAGCATCACATAAACTCAGTATTGTATACTATAAAACTTTTAACTAGTTTTTACATCATACTGCATTTTGTACTGTTCAAGTCTTTGTCTGTATACCAGCTGAACATTCTCCATTATGGGGGTATTTGTTCTTTTTTGCAGGTTATCACAATTGGTAAACATGTTAAAGGATACCACTATATCATTGCAAATCTGGTAAGCATTCTTAATATTTAAAATACCTATATTGCTCATTTGACTGTTTATGAAAGCACATCAACTAGTATTTTGTTTAAAATGCATTTTCAAAAACAGAAAAAAAAACCCGCTAGATGTCTTTATTCTTGCTAAATGAAGGCATGTGTTGAGATTGTATTTGTTTATTGGCTGAGTTTTTCCAGGGTTTATATACATCTTATCATATTCCCATCAATGGGAATGAAGGTTGCTCAAGACCTTCAGTAGAACTTCTCTTTTTCTACGTAGTTTAGAAAAAGAGGGTATGTAAAATTTAAAAATAACTTTCTGTATTCATAGGATGTTATATTCATTCAGCAAGGTGATTTCTCTCACATAACTTTTAAACTACTTAAGAATCATGGTTCTCATGTTTCATTCTGCTAGACTAGTTAGTCTCAGATTTCCACATGTCATCTCTCAGACCGGCTGGATAATCAGTTTGAATTCACGTTTTCTTGAGCATAGGTGATCAGACGGTATAGCTAATACTGTTCCTGTGAGTAAAGTTCAGGAAACTCACTAGATTCTGTCAAGATAACTTTTTTGAAATTGTGTCTAAAGGTGAAGGGCCATTTTACTGATATTAAAGTTTATAAACACTTATTTACTGAAGCTAGGGGAACTAATTGAATTGTTTTTTTGTAATAGACAGCAAATTCTGCATGCTCAAATCTCAGTTACCCTGTTCAAGAAGAGAATTTTGGGGGTTGTATAAGTGTGAGTGCCACCAAACCATTTTTTTCATCATTTATTCTTGAACCATGTTAGTGTTTGATATAAATTTCAGCAGGGTCCACAGTGCCCCAATTGACACTGTCTTTCATAGTCCTTTGAAAAGCCTGAGGAAACAGAAGGGATCATGGTGTGTGTCTGGCACTTGAGGCATAACCCTGTCTCCTCCCAGCCTTTGATGAAAACACTTCCCCCTGCAGGTGGGCAGTCCTCTGAAGAGTCATGTGGATGCCAGGGGGTGAAGAAGCCTTATGCTTTAAAGGCCTCTTTAAAAGCTGGACAGTGGGGTTTCATTCTTATATCTTAATAACTAATTTTTGGATAAAGAAGTTGAGATGCTGATATTCATAAAGCAGGCATAGAAGTCTTACAAATTTTGAAAAATTATCTGTTAGGCATTGGTGGTTTGCATTGCAAATGTTGGATAAACAGTATTTTGAGTCTTAAGGGAAATTTTAGAAAATGTGCCCAGTGGATTTCATTCTGTTAACTGGTTGCTATTTTAGCCATTGCTTTAAATTTGTAACAGTAAGTCCATAAGATCTAAAAATTATGAATCTTGTGTTTTTAATCTGTTTAATATCATGTATAAAGTGTTTATGGTAGTGATTTTAAAAATTTGTTTTTCTCTGTCAGAAAGAAAACTTACTTAGCATTTGAATATCTCATCTGCTTTCTTCTTTTTGGACTGTAGTAATATTCTCCCCCAGTCATTCAAGAAATTGATCTATTTTGAAAATAAAAAATGCTGATAGATGGAGAATAGGTTTGAATATACAATGAATGTTCCTGTTCAACTGTTAGGTTACATGATCCATGTAGAAGTGTCTTTTATCAGCAGGCAACACCACATGAAAATCGTTAACACGCAATAATTAAAGAGCATCTAATATGGCAATTGTAGCAACTTACGATAATGTGGTTTGAAGTTGCTGCTTCTTTTTGTGTTCAGTCACAACATTCATTTATAACGAAGTGTGACATCATTATTTCATGTAAATGAATTTTTATGGTTATTTGGTTATCACAAAACACAGAAAACAGGGTGCAAGAACTTTTTTTAAGAATGAGAAGTAGTTCTTTGTCAGAGGGAGAAGGCAGTGCAGATTTTAAGTCCTTACACATACTTCAGAGTTCCTAAGAGGATACAGCTATGGCTGTAAGTATTCCTGCCTAAAACTTGCTTGCCTGTTGCTCATGTACAATGTTCCCTTTCTCACTTAAGTGGTCCCATTGAAATTAACAGGATGTTTAGGAAGTTAGGATGGCAATGACAGGTCCACTCAGCCCTTGCTCTCTATAAAAGTGTTTGTCTAGTGGGCAGTAAGAAGCATTACTGGCTGATGGAGATGATGATTTAATCCTGGCAGCCCAGGATTTAAGTTGGATTCATTCTAAGGAAAATGTTGGCTTACTCTTCTATGGTAGAGGTCATATGGTAATTCTTTCTTTTTATACACTATTAGAGAACTGCCAAAACTACTGAAATAACAGACATAATTTTTTCTGTGCTCAGGGATTTACGGATGGAGATCTGTCAAAAATTCAGTTTGGAGGAGCTAATGTCTCAGGATTTCAGATAGTTGACTATGATGATCCTATGGTATCAAAATTTATACAGCGTTGGTCAACACTGGAGGAGAAGGAATATCCTGGTGCACACACTAGCACAATCAAGGTATGTCTTACGTTTGTTTTAACTGCACTAGAAGCAGAGGACGTGAAGGGTTTGGAATAGAAACACAAGAGACCAAGAAAGCCCTTGAAAATCAACAGTGCCAACACAATTTTGTATTTCTCTGGGGTACCTTTTACATTCTCTGTTTTACAACTGATTGAGCAAAGATGCTACACTCTTAAAAATGTTCAAGACAACCTAATTTTTTCTTGTGTCACTGTAAGGTAATTGGTTTAGATATGATGATAGACTAACTAGATCTACTGACTATTTTTGATTTTTCTCTTTCTCTATTTTGAAATATTTAAAAACAAATGTTAATCACGTTTCTGGGGAGTACAGATTTAGCACTTTTTTGATGTAACATAATATCCCAAAGAAATGGTTAGGCAGATCCTTTGAGACAGATGCCTAAATCCTACAAAGACTTACAGAATTAAATGCTATGCCTGATGTACAGAATCGTATATTCAGAATTCAGGCCTGTGTGATGCACGATGTGACACTGGACAAGTGGTTAAGCTTTTTTACCTCAGTTTTACTTCTGGATAAGACAAGGATAGTAGCACCTTCTCTAATCATCACGAGGATCAATTAGTGGCCACAAAATATTAAAAAGAATAATTCAATTTTAATGCAAGATAATTTTTAAGTAATAAAATCAGAAATTTTAATAAGAACAGTAGAAAAGTCCTTTAAAACACACAGTTTCAATTTAAAAAATAATATAGATTTCTTTTTTATGAGGCCAAGTTTGGTGGTAACTTAGTCAAAGTGATGTTTTTCTGTGGTTATTTTTGTAGTTTAAAATCTTTATGACAGAAGTAGTGAACTCCTTACTTGATGTTTGAAAATGTAAACTGGAGTCTGTGTAAGGTCTTTAAGTGCATTTATATTGCAGATGTGTAGGATATGTAATCTGTATTGGTCTCATTTAGGAAAAAAGGAAGGGATATGCCTGTGGCTATTCAAAAATAGAATAGTTTTGTCTCTGATTCTTGAGTGCCTACCTACATATTCATGTTGCAGAATCATAGTCTGGAAATAATAATAGGGAAATGCATAAAACACATGACTGTGGTGAAGAATTCAAAATGAAACCAAGATGCAGTTTTTAATCAATGATGGAAAATAGAATGGGTGAGACACAGTAATAAGGTCTCTGGTGTTACACTAGGGAGAAAGTGCATGTGTGTTAGGTAACATGAAGTGGTTGCAATGTTGTGTTAAAATCTAACTCTGTCACAGGTATTCACTTTATTTCTTCCATGCTGAGTCCTTTCAAGTCTATTAGAAATTGAAAGAGTTGAAGAAGAGCACTTGCAATATCTTGTGCTTTTGAGGTTTATTTTGTTATGAATAGGAAAAGTAAAGTAATTGATACACTAATTTTCCTGAATTTCATTAATTTAAAACACAATTTAAATTCAGTTTAAAAGACCATCCTCTCTTCCTTTTTATCTTGTTTGCTCAATATACATATATTGAGCTGCATGGATGTTCATGCAAGAAATTGAGATCTATATTAGCTTATCAGATAATTTATAAATGCCACAGATATTGATGGTGAGGAAAGTGTAGATGTATATTGCAATATTTGATGACGTTGATTGTATCAGTTACTGTATTTCTTTGTGTAGCTTTCCATCTCTTGCCCTTATACACGTATTACTTGTCATTTTTGCTTGTCATTACATGTAGGGTTAGAGATATGTCACATTTCATTCCCATCCTGGAGGGAGCTAGAGGCAGGGCAGAATCAGAGAAATCGTAGAAACAGGACAAGAAAGGTCTTTGAGCAGTCAGTCACCCGGTTTGTCCTCCTTGCCTGAAGGCAGAATCAGATAAACCTGCGCAGTTCCTGTGAGTAGTGATTTCACAACTTTTCCAAGCATCTATTTCAGCACTTAAATGATCTTGGTTTGGCTTTTGTCTAACCTTAATCAGGTTGCCTAACCTTAATTTATATCACCTAATCCATTACTCCTTTATATGTTTCTAATGGCTGTGAGGAGGTTCTGCTTCTTCGTTGTCCTTCTGTATTTGAAAATGGCTGCTCCCCATATTGCCTTGCTTTCCTCCCTGCAAAACTAAATAATTCCTTTTCTTTTGATTTTTCTGCTCACAGATCCTATTTGTCATCTTGTTCTGGAGCCTTTCTATTTGGTACCTCTTTGAAATGCCAGACTGGCTACTGCAGCACATCTGAGTGCTATGCTGAGGAAATGGAAATAATGGCTTCATGTGTCTCAGAGACAGCACTCGTTTCAGGGGATTCTTTCATATTAGTTTCTTTTTACTTTTTTATCCTCTCCTCACCACCATGACACTAGTGAGAAATATTTATCATGGGATACATGCTAACAGCCAAATCCCTTTTCTACATTGCTTTCTTGTGCTGCTGCTGATTTAGATGGGCTCATACATATCTGTCCACTAAACCATTACTTTTAAATTCAGGATTTTTTCATCAACTCATGCTGAATTGCATTTCTTATCTGTCCTTTGTGAGCATTTCATTCCTTCTTATATTGTTATTCTAGCTGTGTTACCCTCTGCTTCTTGGAATACTGTATAAACATCTAGATTACTGAGCAGGTTAATGCACTGGTCTCCACTTGTCCCTTAAGTGATCTTACAAATAACTTTTCTCCCCTTTTGATTTTGAGGTAGTTGTCCAAATTTCCAGTGTTGATGCGTGAACTTTTGCTCCCAGTCCCATAAAATCTAGGAAACTCTTGCTGCAGATTCTGTATGAAACAGATAGGAAGGCTAACAAAAGCACTTCATCATCAGTATAGAAGTGAGAGGTGGTTACGTGCCCCTAACAGGTAATACCATCTCTGGGATTGCAAGTTTTCTATCATTGCAGACAAAAACATTGCAACTCTGTTGTATTATCTTCTTTTTGTAACCCAAAAGTAAGTGTTCATTTCACATTACAAAATTCAAGTCAATGGTCTGTGACTGAGCTGATAAGACATATCACAACATCCAAGTACAGTCCTAAAAATAGAGAAAGACACACTAAGAAAAAAATGCATTTCAAAGGAACGTGCTCTTCAAGAAAGAAGAGCATTTCTAAAAGCCTCTTCCACAGATGCCCAGAAGAGGACATGTTTCAAATTGCTTTAAAAATTTATTTTTACAATTTATAAAATATTAATTAGAAAAAATTGCTGTCTTAGGACATAGATGAGAAAAGACACTGATCTCATTTGTTTCTGCACTGTACCTGTACTGATTAAAGCTCAAGATTTAAAGATTAAGCAGGATGCTCATTTTTAAAATGAGTGCTTTGCAGTCTTTTTACAGAATGTTTTTTCATCTTTCAAAATTAACGCTGATGCATAGTTTACTTCAGATTAAACTTAAAACAGGTCTGTTGTAACAAAGGGGGTTGCCAGTCTATGCATGCAGTTCTAGAAGAGCTACTGTGTAGATCTTGAAACGTAGAGTTGAGGATCCCAGTTAATTTCTTGTCAAGTAGCATAAAGAAAAATATATGTTTAATTTTATAAAGGCCTAATAATAACAAGTTGAAATTTTCTTTTGAGCCAGTATTGTGTATTTACAAATATACTGTGCTTTCTGAACCTCAATATTATTCCAGACTGTTACATTTAAGGCAACTGTCTTGATCTTGTGGAAGGACACTGAAGGACAACACATCCATTCACATCCAACTGCTCCAATTTGCTAACCTGATTAACCCATTCTCTCGAGGGGCAGTCTTGACCTCTTTGCCAAAGGAAGCTCAGTCTGTATCTCTTGAAGTCTAGTGAGACATAAGTTGTATTCTGTTTGCCTGGCAGAGTTTTGGTGGAAGGGAAACACAGAGGTGACTTTTGTGAGAAGCTTCTGGAAGCTTCCCCATGTCCAGTGAAGCCAATACCAGCCAGACCCACTGCTGGTCTTCATTAGTGAAGGTGGGAGTGCCTCTGATAACGCAGGAGGTGGGCCAAGTGCCAGAGAAGAAATTTCCCTGCAGGGGAAAAAGTGTGAGGAGTCCACCTTGTGAGGAGGAAGCGTGGCAGAGATGGGTGCTGAGCAGCCTGCAACCCTATTCTGTGTCCCCCTGTGCCACTGTGGGAACAGAGTATAAAGAATTTATGAGTGAAGCTGAGCTCAGGAAAGAAGAGAGAAGTGGGTTGAGATGTTTGGAGATTTAGTTTTTATTTTCTCATTATCCTGCTTTGGGTTTGATTGGTAATTAGATTTTTTTCGAATTGAGTCTGTTCTTCCTGTTATGATTATTGCTGAGTGATCTCTCCCTGCCCTTATCCCAACTCATAAGCCTTTCTTTATATTTTATCTTCCCATCCCTCTGAGGAAGGGAGTGACATAACAGCTTTGGTGGCACCGAGTGTCCAGCCAGAGCCAACTCCCACCTAGTACTAAGCTTCAAGTAGCCATGTCCTGTGGGGGACAGCTAAGGTCTCTGAGCTTGTCCCCGTTGAAGAAGAGGAGGCTGAGGAGTGACCCTATTGCTCTCTATAACTTTCAAAGATGGGGAGTAGAGAGGACGGTGCTGAGATCTACTCCCTGGTATCCAGTCACAGGAGGATGTCTGGGAATGGTTCACAGCTGCATCAGGGTAGTTTCAGACTGGACTTCTGGAAGCATTTATTTACATTTATTTCATTTTTTGGGGTGGTTAAACACAGAAACAGTCCTCCCTGAGAGCTGGTTGCTGTCCCAAGCCTATCTGTTTAAGAGGCATTTGGACAATTTGGACTAGATAATCATTGTAGGTTTGTGCAACTGAAATAGTCTATTCTACAAGCCATCCTACTCTGGGATAAGCTTTTCTAAGAGCAATCTGAGTCCTGAAGTGTGTGAGACAACTTGCATGTGATATATACAGAAACTGTGTAGCATGCACAAAAAATTTTGGGGCGGCCTGGTTGAGGACCTAATTCAGCTCAGATTCATAGAGAATCCCATTGTGTCAGAAGCTGATAACAAGCCTGGTGCTCATTGCAGCTATTTCGGGTGGGTGTAACTGTTCCATGCTGGCACATAATGTTTCAGATGTTCTCCTTTCATGACTATTTCTGGTTTCATAATCTCTTTCCCTACCCAGCCAATGCATAGCTAAGTTACCAAAACAGTAGATTGTTTTTACCTCCTGATTTTGTCTTCAGAAGTTTTACATTTTCAAGTTTCTTTTCTATAGTCAAGTCATATAGTCTTTTAGGCAATTATTATGAAACCATAAGTCAGGAGTAATGATGCTTGTAACTGAAAGATGCTGGCTTAACTATATTGGTGCTAATTTACCTCAAGGATGCAATATAGATAACATGCAGAAGAAAAAATAGAAAACTACATAGCATACAGTTATTTATCTTGCAGAAATAATTAACATTTAGATGACTCACTTTTAATAAGGAGCAAAGAAGAAAACAATGTGAACAAAGAAGAAAACACTGAAAACAATTATTCACATTGAAAATTCAGAACTCAGTTTGTCTCTATATAGATGACAAAGCAAAAGTGTACAGTTGATGAATTAGACAATACCTTTGTTTTGGGCCATGCCTCTTACGATTGCAGTCTGTTGGAAAATGGTTTTATAATGCAATGAATTTTAATAAGAGTTATAAGGGATATTCTGTTGCACCTGCTACAGTTTTAATAGAAAAATGAGATTGAATATGCCTTAATTCAAGTAGATCATAATGATTTATAAATAAGATTTTTTTTAATAGATAATTTTTAGTTTTTATTACAGGGTTGAACCAGAAATTGATCTGGAGTATTTTTGCTTTTTTCCTAAGTGCCAAATATAAAACTGTAGATTTTTGAGATTGTTCTGCCTGTTTTCAGTCCTTGCATTTTGGTTTCCTGGGCATAAAAAAAAATGCGTCTAGCAGGTGGTGTTCCAGCTACCTGGTTTCTTGGGCTTTCAAATTTCAGTATTCAGTCTTCCCTATTTGAAAAAAAAAAAAATACAAAAAATGTGAGCATAAGAAATGTCAGTCGTAAACTTTGTGCTTCTTTTTAATAGCTTAAGGCTGTTTTGTGTAAGTATCACTCATTCCAGTTTTAGTTGGTTTGGGTTGTTGGTTTTTTTGTTGTTTTTTTTAAGAAAACTCAGTTAAAGAATGGAACGTTTAACCACTGAAAGCAGTGGGTGGTTTGGGGCAATATCTGTAGCATTGTCTCAGACATGCAAAAGGCCAATTGACCCAGTAAAAGTTGCTGAACTGTCTAAAAGTCTGCTAAAGCAGACTTCCAAAAATTATAGAGCCAAATCCTGATGTCTCTATGAAGCTATGTTTCTTGGAATTTGAATCCATTTATTCTTAGTAATTATAAATTGTTAAGGATCTTCAGCCAATAAAATGCAGTGGGTTCCTCCTGCCTATTTTCCCAGGAATTCTGTATTGCTTTTTCTCAATGAGAAATGCATCTGGATATGGTGGATATAAACAGGAAAAGCTACTATTCCATAATTATTCAAGAGTTCATCAAGGTCAGACATAATTCTGGCCTCACAAAGATCAATGTCATTTAGGACAGTAGAGCTTGATGGAGAAATGGGGTTAAGAGGAGAAGAGGGAGTCATAGACAAAGATGAAAGTAGGAGGAGGAGGAATGATGTAATGCAAAAAAGGGGTCAGCAAAGTGAAATGAGGCTGTTAAATGTGAGTGAAAGACACAGAAAAGTGATGCAGCTCAGAGCTGGAGAGGCATCTGTGACTGAAAGTTTCTTGAGTCAAGGGAATAAGGGAGGAGGGGAAGCACTAGGGATACTTAAATGAACAAGGAGAGGAGACATGCAGGTTTATTTCTGGGGCAGGTTTGGTATTAAGGACAAATTAATGTAGGTAGCTGCCCATATTACCTAGCATGGGATGGCAGAAAAGTGAAAATGAAGTGTTTATTTTTCTTTGACAATAGCTATGTCTTGATGAAATCAGCAACCTGGTAAGAATGGTGTATTCAATTCTCTTTGTATTCTGCTTAGAAATTAGATTGGAGCAAACAGGAGAAAGCTATTCATCTTGATACAACAAGTATCTTGTTCCTGCTTAGGGTAGATGAGGAGTGATAATGAAAATGGGGAATTTTGATTTAGGAATTGTTTTTTAGGGTCTTTTGGTGTTTCTTTTATTTTTTTTTCCTTTTGTTTTAAATTTAAGACTTGAATTATTGCTATTAGTTTTAAATAGCATATTTTGAAAATTCTTACAACACCACAGTATATATGATGAGGATTGCCGATTGGGGTTTTTTCCTCCCTCTTCCCTTTTGGAAAAAAAAATAAAACCGTAAAACCAAACCAAACTAACAAAAAACCCAACAAAACAGCAAACATCTAAAACCTCCAAAACCTGCACTCGCAAGAAAATGGCAAAGAAGTCCACACACACACTTCAACACTTCATACGCTCACATTAGCTCTTTCAAATTGGTTTCTTGGAGTGTATTTTTTTCAGAGAATTCCTTTGCATTTCTATTTGTACATTTTTTTCTCATCCTGTGGGATTTCCTCCTTGAAGATACTCATTACTGTGACGAAAGGCTTCTGTTTTTGCTGCTGGATCCTGCTGATTTTTCATAGTGTGAAGAGTGGCATACTTTGCTCTGGCTTAGCCTTCAAGAAAAAGGTTTTGTGTATTTATATGGTGAAAATTAAAAAGTTGTATATTCTTTGTGTTTTACAGTAAATTCAAGGTGATTTTATTATTAGTGGCATTGCTGTTTCACATGTGTATTCTAAGTTAAAAGTAAGATTATACAAATCATTCTAGAGCCTTATTTATTTTGTTAGTATGAATATTTTCTGTAGTCAGTGGCATGATTAGAATATAGCAGCATCTTTTATAAGTAAAATACTGTGGGTTCAAATTCAAATAAATATTTTTGTTATTTCTGTAAAGCTTTTTGAATTCAAATCCAAGTAAATGGTTTCCATTTACTGTAATGGAACACCAAAGTACTTTAAAACCTCTGTTCTCAATGTACAATAAAAAAATGGTAGGTACCTGCACTCCTTTTTCTTCTGCCAAATTAGCACCTCTGATGACTCTATTGAGAAGATTGTTCTGTACTGGAAGTAATCTTGGGGGAGGAATTACAGTTCAGGAATCTCATTCCTATTAGAGTAGTAGATAAAATAAGGAGAAAGGCCAAGCACTTTGGACTTTATAAATCTTGTGATCTTTGCTATATTAAGTTTTTAAAAGAGTGAAAGAAGGTCACTTTCTCCTATAAATATCCTACAGTGGAAGCACTAGGATAATTCCAGTGCCCCCGTCTTGTCAGTCTCTGCTGGATGCACTGTGAGTACATCTTTCAAATAAGAATTAGACTTCCAGGGATTTAGGCTTTGGCAAGTGCCTGTTACTGGGCTAGCTGTTCTGATGTGCCCAGGAAGCAGCCTTTCCAAACTAAGCAAAGAGATAATTAAAATACATAAACATGTCAAAATATCAGCAGATTTTCTGGATAGCGATTTTGGAGCTGAACGCAAGTTTTTGTGAAGTGACAGGTAGTTTAAGGTGTTCTTTGCATCTCATGCCAGTATGGCACTTCAAAGCAAAAATGCCTATTTGTTTAGCTTTGCTGTGCATACAGAGTGCTGCAGTTGTGTTTGAACATTGTTAAAAAAGTGGAAGGTGATATGACTGTACAACTTTGGGAAACAACATTTAATAAAGATAGTATATTAAGATAAATATGGCTTGGTCTCTAACCCCATCTTTACTGAGATCAATCTAATTAGTTTTTAAATGATCAGGTAATTTTACATTTTTTTACTCTCTCCTCCCCTTTTAGTCAGGACTGGGGTTGTTATTAAAATATTTACAATTATCATTTCCAAATATCCTGTATATATATGCAATTATTCTCAGTTGGAAGCAAGTCTGTTGCTAAGACCACCTATTTTCACAAGAACTTCATCCTAACAAAGAGAAAGAGCCATCACTGTCTTTTCTGGGCTCCCTGACCTCTATCTCACATTGCAGTATTTGAAATGCAGCCATAGGTAATGAAGATGCTCAGGTGCTAAAGGTCCGTTTGCAGTTTGAATGGCATCCAGCTCAGCATGCTGCTGTGTACATACCCCCATTCATGCTAATACCTGCACACAACAGGTGAGAACAAAGCATCAAAGGCCATCTTCACTTCCCATTACACTTAGCTGTACAAGATTTGACAATGCCTCTTGTTCCTATTGGAAGTAGCTCTTTGCAATTCCATGTCCTGTCAGGATGCTGTGCAAGATGCCGCGAGCTGCAGAAGGAAATAGCCATTTCCAATCAGTTAGGTAATTTTCTGTTACCTCTCTTATCTGTCAGACTACCTTCAGGTATTTTCCAAAGTATGTGTAACACTGTCTGTTTCAAAATAGCTCCCAGCCACCTTAAAGACACTTAAGAAATAGGTGTCTGATGTTGCATTGGTGTAACTACACTGGAAGTACAAGAAACAGTTGCCCAGTTCCTTCGCTAGTTCTTGATAAGTAACTTTGTGTCTCATTTCTTTTTTGCTTGCATGTTTACATATTTATACCTATGTTTTATATGTAATTTATAAAGGTGTAGGAATGTTTATATCAATCTTTCTGCTTTTGTTTTATATACATTCAAGTAGAGAATATGTATATAAAATTTTTGTTGTATATAGTATTCAAGTAGAGAAGTACTTTGTAGAGGGAAAAATGCGCAAAATTCAGATGAGAGATTTTATTATAGTTAATTTTGTATATTTTCTGGTATTGAAATTGTTTAAATATAGGGAAAATGGTGGTAGTGTGTTTACACTGATTGATTCTACCCTTCTGTTTATGTAAAAACAATTTCCTATATTTCCTCTCTCAGAATTTTACCTCTCTCCAAGGGAAAATTTTTGTGTCAGATTTTAGGCCTCCTTTCTCTTAGCTCTGTTAGTGATGCAGTGTCTCTTCTGCTGCTGTTCCAACACAGACCCCCATACATGGTGAGGAACCTCCATCTGTGCTGTTGCAGATTGATTTCTGCCTTCTTGAACAATGCTGCAGCTGAATCTGCCATTCTAGCTGACGTCTCCCTAGTGTCTTGTACAACAGCACTGCATTCTTTGACATATCTGACAGAGTCCTGCCAAAATTTTCCTTTTTTTTGTTTGTCTTTATATTGTGTTGGATTAGGGAGGAATGGCTAGTTCACATTCTTCTGAGTGGTCTTAATTCGTTACTAGTGTGTCTTCAGTGTAAACATCTGGACCTAAGATGATCACCCTGGATTCCTCCCTAGTCTCAGGAGTCACTGGCGATGAAATTTGTGGAATCTGAAGCACAATTAATTTCATCTTCTAAGGAGGTGTCTAACTGGTCAAATGAATCACACCTTAGAATGCTTATTCTCTTCTCTGACTGTAAAAAAAACAAAAACAAAAACAAAAACAAAAACCCAAAAAAAACCCAAAAAAAAACCAAAAAAAACCCAACCATAAAACCCCAAACTCAAGCTAATCTGTCAAGGATAGATTTAGACATTGCAGATATCGAAATCATCTAAATCAAGAGGAAAAGAATTTGATTTCTTGTGATTCAGAATACTTTTTTTATTATTATTTTTTGTATTTATGTCTTCACATTTTATTTTATTTTTCACTGCTGAAATATACTGTCTTAATTATTTTAGATGTCTAATCATATCTGTCAGGTTTGTCATGAGCACATGGACAGGCATTGAGTTAAATGCAGGTCTAACAGGCTAACCGACCTTTCTTACAATATCTTATAACTTTGAAATATACATATAACAAAATCTGCTTCTGAGGTAGTGTTCTGTAATTTCACCTTCAGAAAATTCAGTTATTGATTGCACAAAATAGAATTCTGGTCCATTTAGCTGAGAATTTTTGGTATCTCCTGAGTTACTGGAAAACAATTGAAGTTACAAAAGGCAACATCTTGCCAGTTTTTCTTGGACAGCACATGTAAAAGCTTCTGCTTAGTCTGGGATGATTTTGTTTTGTCTTTTCAAATTCATCTTTGCAATTGCAGCTTACATATTTTACTACAGTCTGTAGAGCATTTAAGTTGAAGGTAGAAAGCTAAGTTAGAAATTTAAGTTGAAGAAAATTATATGGACCCTGTGTTTCCTCTGCTTGGCAATTAAGGCATCTACTTAGAGAAAATAATTTTCATTCGGCATTCATGCAATCCATGTTTCATAGCAAATGGCATAAAATCTTTAGGCAATTTATATTTTCAGCTTATTGTCCTAGTTCCAAAACTGTGAGATGCTGGATTTTTTTTTTTTGCTTATTCTTTGCCATGCTTTAATTGATGCAAGTGATTCTCTAAGAACTCTATTATAGCACCTGTTTCATTTTGTAGTAAAGTTGCTGATCTTATCATATAAAGTTGAAAGGAACTGAGATGATGTTGGGAGATTTACACTACCATAAAATTTTAAGATATAAGGCCCCATTCCACTTCCACAGAGTAACGTTCCAAACAGTGCTCCTATTTATTTTAATAGTGCAGATCAGAATGTGGATGAATCTCCAGAAAAAAAGGGAATCAGGGCAGGGCTAATGCATCCTTTAATTTATGATCATTTTATTTATTATGCAGACACACACATCGCTGCATGAGCAAGTTATTGGTCTGTCATTTCTTGTTTATGGTAATGAGTTTGCTTTGGTTTAGTTTGTCAACTTTAAATCAATTTATGAAGCTGTAGATAGTTTTAATGAGCCCCATGAAGGTTATTAGGAGCTGAAAGTGTGCACACAGTAAAGCAGTAAGAAATGATTCATGGGCTGTTTGCTTTCATGGCATCTACAACTGTGATTTTAAAATATTTTGAGATCCTTAGACTAAAGCTTTCTTAATCTAAGTTATGACACGTAGATTTTGTATATATGATGACATGTATGCACATACAAATACTGATTGATAGGCAAAGCTCTACACAGTTCTCATGTATGATTGAGCTATGAATATTCAGGCCAGTAATTATATACTATAGAAATAATATACTTGATATAATACATTAAATATATCTAAATGATCCAGTGAATCACAGAATTAGATAGCATTAAAATTTCTCAGTTCCAAGCTCTTATTTTCTCTGCTTCTTTTCTTTTTCTTCTCATTTCCAAATTCATATACACCACTTAAGTGCCACTGCTCCAGTAGAAGGAAGTAGTAGTTGCTCCAGCCAGTCAATCACTTCATTCTTCTGCTGTTCTGATCCCTTTAAATATTTCTGTACAAGTCACTGAGAAAACTTTATTGGTAAGATTGACACCAATCACTGAACTTACTGATCTTAAAAAAAGAGTCCTGCTTTCCTTTTCTTCTTTTTCAAAGGTAAAACAGTTGCATACATAAATTAATCTCAGTTCAGGAGGTTGCTTTCTTTACAATTACAAGAGCCATGACTTGAGCTAACCAATTAAAATTCTTATTAAAGTCTGAGCCATTGAAGCAAAGAGCTAATACATAATTTCTCTCTACTTTACAATTTATATATTTTCAGCATCTAATAAGCCTTCACAGGGATCATTCCATTCATTCATATGCCTCTAAGTAGTTATATTCTGGCCGATATTTCCAATAATGGCTCTTATATTTGGCATAATTGTGGCGTTCCAGACTCAAAAAGCCCATCCAACAAAGTCCTCAGTGTATGTGCACATGCGGTTTCAGTTCAGTTTGTTAGTTGAAATATAAAATTTTCCAGTCAGTGAAGATAAATGCTTTTGACCACTTAGCCCCAGTTTCTGATGCATGTGATCACAGGATTCCTCTCTGATGTCTCAGAAATGGTATAGCTCCTTATATTATGTCAGTTTAGGAATGTGGGGCTCTTCCTCACCTATATTGCCCTTGAGGGGCACCACTTGTTCCAGGCATCTCAGCTTCAAATCTGCTTTGTGAGATGTTGACAAGGTATTGCATACTTGAAAGTAGCTACCCCTGAGATTTTATATTTAATGAGAAAAAGTTAAACACTTATGTGTTTGTGTGTATATGTCTGGGGGGAGATGAAATCTCGATATCTGTGAATAAATGAAGAGTGTAATCAGAGGAACAACTTCTTATTTGTACAGGCTAGCTCAGGTTAATCACTGAAAATTGTTTCTTTTTTTTCCTTTTCTCCTGCATGAGCTTCCAGCCATATCAGCCCACAGGACTGTTACAGAGCTGTAAGTGAGAAAAAATGTAACTCACACTGAAACAGCTGCAAATCTTTAGTTAGGATTTATTGGCACTGCCCCTAACCATTCTGATGAACACTTGATTAATTTTCATAGATGCCCCTAAGAGGGTAACTAAAGAAAAAAATTGATTGATTTCAAGTACCTCTTACTATCCTTTCTAGTGTTTAATGGATTACCAAGTGGATTGGAAGGTGTAGTGAAGCTGAAGATGGTTTTTAATAAAATATTTTCATTTCTTTTCAGTATACCTCTGCTCTGACCTATGATGCTGTTCAAGTGATGACAGAAGCTTTCCGTAATTTGCGTAAACAGAGGATTGAGATCTCCAGAAGAGGAAATGCTGGAGATTGTCTTGCAAACCCAGCTGTACCCTGGGGTCATGGTGTAGAAATAGAAAGGGCATTGAAACAGGTAGCTTCCCTGGAAGAGCTGCTGGGATGAGTGCATGTGTGAAATTCTTTATAAATGTTAGAAAATATCTTCTAGTCTCCTAACCTGTCTGGATCTTGGTGGGAATAATGTGGAAGTGAAATCCTCAGGAACCTGGCTAAGCTAATATATTGCATATGAAAATGGGTCTAAAGTGAATGCTTTTGAAATATCATTAATCATTTGTGGAAGTAAAAAAACTATTTTCTAAAAAGAAACAAACTTAATTCTTCTACCACTTCATCTATTATAGGTTCAGGTGGAAGGGCTAACAGGAAATATAAAGTTTGATCAGAATGGAAAGAGAATCAATTTTACAATAAATGTTATGGAACTCAAAAGCACTGGTCCTCGGAAGGTAATTTGAATTGTCTTATAGTGTCTTTAAAGGTTTTACCATTCCAAGCAATGGGTTAAGGTAGGTACTGAAACGTTAGATTCATTAAAGCATGAGTTGTGGTAATATTTATTCATAGGTGTATTCTACAGTGGTATTGCAGAGCGAAGAAAATATATATAGTATTTCTTTCTAACAAATATGAATTATTATTTCTGGTAAGTTCTACATAAGAGTGTTTTCCTTTCAGTTTTGTGGATTAAAGCTTTTGCTTTCTGATCTGAATTAATAAATGTGAGCCAGCATTTGCAGAATTATGCTTCTTAATAACAAAAGCTGGATACAGCCTTTTAGTGATGTTTTTATAAATGTGTTTATATTTTTGCTCTAATTTCAAATCTTTCAGGGAAAAACATGTTCTTATGCGTCGCTAATCTGGAGTATTTCAGTTTTACAAAGTGTGATGTTTATACTAAAACCTATTAATATGTGAATAAAAATGGTATACTTGTTCTAGACAAAGTAATGTAAACAAATGTCATTAGTTCAATCTATTTACTATTTGTTGTAGTCTTTCTCTACATGCATAGAAATGCTTACAGTGGTAAATCCTGTAATAGCTGAAATAGTTCTCTGTGAACACAAATCAAGTGCATTGTAATAACATGCTTTGCCTTTTCCAGAAAAGTTCATATTCACTAGTGTCTGTGCATCCTATACGCTCTCTTTAGATTGGATATTGGAGTGAAGTGGACAAAATGGTTGTGAATCCTCTTGATGGCCCTCTTGGAAATGAATCTTCAGGATTAGAGAATAAGACTATTATTGTCACCACTATTTTGGTAATTAACCTCCTATTTTGTCAGAAGACAGTCTGTCCTACAATGACTTGTTTCTCAATATTATGTTAGTTTAAATATACTGTTTTTATTATTTGAGGTTGTATGCTGTTGCTTATTGTGATACATAATAAAGTCAAGAAATTAGGGAAATGTGTGGGATTCAGCATGCAGTTTTGATTTGTAGAGGATGAATGGTCTTTGATTGAACATCCTAGAAAGTTCTTGCTTTTAAACCTGAAAATGGAAATTAAATACCTGCTTTCGAATGAGAGGAACTTTCTGAGAGGTGAAACCATAGTGTTTATTTTAGAGAATAGATTTTGACAAACAACAAAGAGACTGGTTCTTATGCTTCAGGATTGTACCTGCTATGGATTGGTAAAATGTAAAATTTAATGTTAAATATTGTATTCTGGTTGTTTAGAAAATTAAATTGTATATTATTATAGAAGAGCATTTTTCCGTAAATTGCACAACTTGTTTATCAGTTTGGACAAGCCATAGGTTAGCATAGGAATTTCTCTGGATGCAAGAACAGTTCTGTAGCAACTGAGCAAAGAGGAAATACATTAATACAACTTCTGACTCATCACAGATTTTGCTGATGATAGAACTTTAGTGCATAGTTATAGATATCTTACCTATTATTTGTATAGCAATTTAATAAAAATACATCCTTGAGAGCCTCAGGTATTTTCTCAGGGAGAGATGTGGTTGTGAACTAGAAAATAATTATCTTCTGTAAGACAGCAACAAAAGCAACTGAATACCTTTGCCTTCTTCCATCCAAACTGTATGAGAGAAAGAAACTGATTTTGGAATTTACTCTCTCTTCTCTGAATGCGTAACTCCTGTTAACATTCATGGTCATTATTAACATACTTCTGGGAATCGCTGTGCCTGTAAGTATTGTCGTTTGTGTATGACTCTGGAGAATGCAGCTTTTAAATGTTTTAAAGATGTGTCCCATTAACAATTAACAACTAACATGTACATAGCATGTGTGATTCAGATGGTATCTGCTCTCTTTTTTCACATGTAAAAGGGAGCATACTAATGTGTGAAGTGTACAACTGATGCACCTGTCTCTATCACGTAGCTGAGGCAAGTTCTTTCTGTGCAGGAGTCCCCATATGTCATGATGAAGAAAAATCACGAAATGCTTGAAGGAAATGATCGATATGAGGGCTATTGTGTGGACTTAGCTACAGAAATTGCTAAGCACTGTGGATTCAAATATAAGCTCACAATTGTTGGGGATGGCAAGTATGGGGCAAGGGATGCAGACACGAAAATCTGGAATGGGATGGTTGGAGAACTTGTTTATGGGGTAAGAAAATTTTCTATAATAAAGATGACTTATGGAAGGAGTGGGATTTGGTTTTATTTTCTCTGTAGATTGTAGGAAAGTTACCTAATTAGGTTCATAGGAATTAATAACTTTTAATGACATTAGAATTTTTGAAAGTAAAACATTAAATTGCATTTCAAATGCAAATGAAGTTGAGGGGATGTGAATGCATATTTCATTCTTCTGACCAGCTGGAAAGCAATATACTTTGCTAAACTTTTAAGTACCATATGGTATTAAAAGGGCATATATAAAAACAAAAGCTTGGAATACACCAACCATATGATTATATGTATTTTAGTATGAGTTCACTAAAAATGTCTGAAATTCTCCACAGGATGTTTTTGGTGAAACAAATGTTGCTGGTGTCTCTGCTGTCCTATTTTCTATTTGTGAAATGCCATTGAAACTGAACCCTTTTTTGCTCTGTTCATCGCATTCAATGCATTGCCTTAGCTATTGTTTGCTTTTTTTCCTTCCTTTACAGAAAGCCGATATTGCAATCGCTCCATTAACTATAACATTGGTGAGAGAAGAGGTGATTGACTTCTCAAAGCCCTTTATGAGCCTGGGGATATCAATAATGATCAAGAAGCCTCAGAAGTCCAAGCCAGGAGTGTTTTCATTTCTTGATCCGTTAGCATATGAAATCTGGATGTGCATTGTTTTTGCCTACATTGGGGTCAGTGTAGTTTTATTCCTGGTCAGCAGATTTAGTCCATACGAGTGGCACACTGAGGAATTTGAAGATGGAAGAGAAACGCAAACTAATGAATCAACTAATGAATTTGGGATATTTAATAGTCTCTGGTTTTCCCTGGGTGCCTTTATGCAGCAAGGATGCGATATTTCGCCAAGGTTGGTTACTCACTCATTTCAACTTTGTGCATTTTTGGTCTCAGCCATCTCAGCCAGAAGAGGTTCATGGTGCATATATTTTCATTCTTGGAGAGAAATTAATAGCAATTATTTTTCCCTCCCTGAAGTCACAGAAGTCCTTGAAGTGAAAGCGCTTGTCTGTGACATAGGGTCAGGGTGTAGTTGATCATACGTTTGCCAAGGGAAGGCATATACACCATGAAGAGACTGTAAAATGCATAAGGTTCACATCATTCCATGCCTTCTTGGAGGGGTACCGTGTTTTTGCTGCATATTCCCATTATACAGTTGACAGTGCATATGGTTCACCACAACTGTAATGGGAAAAAAGGATAACATACTAGTCACGAACTGCAGAGGCAGTGCTTTCCCTCTGAAATTCACTACATGTCATAACATGGTTATTAAAACACACTTATTCCCCAAGAGAGCCTTGAACTGAAGTAGAAGTCCTGTGATGGCTCTAATTTCATGTGGATAGTTGCAAAACACTGCTGTTTTTCCATGGCCTAGTTTTATAAAATTCAGAAAGGAAATTATGAAAATGAATCTGAAGGTACAGTTTGTAAGTGTTTCATTCCTCATGGATTTTCTTCTACTTTAGTAGGGACAGCTGTAAAGCACTTAAGTTAATTCCTTTGCAGTTCATTAAATATTCTATTTTGGTTGTGCACAAGTGGTTCTAGCCTTGCTTCAGCGAAGTGGTAAGTAGGTAGGTAAATGCCTACTTCCTTTAAGCAGCTGCTTGCTGCTTGAAGAAAGTACAGTAACAATTCAAATAGGGCAGCCAGGTTTAAGGAAATCAAACCAGAGGACTCAGTTAAAACTGCTTAGTATAATTACATTTCTTGCAAACATCTTGAAGTAAGACAGGGAACAGGTAAATTTCTAGCGAGTCTGGTGGTTAGTGGTGAAAATAAATCTAACCAAGGGAGCATTTCGTAAATATTAAGTCATGCATGCTAAAAGGCAACATCAGGTTTTCAAGTTGTTCTACCAAGAAATAACAGCATTTATTGTGTGAGAACTTAAGCAATTCTCTGTAAAGGCTGGTGTATCACAGTGGGAGATGCCAGCCTTTATGGTGAAAGATGCAATGCATTTTGCACGTGACCCAGTAAGAACTGTATACGAGAGATAAGACAGTGAAGAGGGCAAATTGCTGCAGATCATGAGAAGTTGTGTTAATTTCACTCCTGTGGGGTTTTTGTATTGATTACATACTTCACAGTTGGAGTTGCTTGCTAAGTCACCTATTAGTACAAAATTACTTTTATTGAATGAGGGCTGTAGTAGAATTATTATCTTTTTCCTGTTATAATTATTATTTTACTAGCTATGAAAGCACAATGGTTTTTTTATATGGTTTGATAGGTTTTGAAAGATAGTGCAAGAATACTGATAGCAAATGGTCATCATAAAAGGTGCACAAAACTCAATTTTGGATATTCAATATTTAGTTTCAGTGAAGCATTTAACTTTATTTCATTGCAAACATAATTTTGAGGGAGGTGGTTATTTTGTATATTATCTTTTTATTATAAAAACAGAAAAAGGCTGAAAAACACTTACTATTTCTGATTTTGCACCGGAACATTTTACTATGGAATTTGAACTGCTTGCAAGTGTATCAGAGTAAATATAAAAAGGACTATCTTCAGGCATCAACAAAATACCTTCCTGAAGTTAATTTTTGCACTACTGCAATTATTTCTCTTACAAAAATGACAACTGCTCTAAGACTTTTAGAGTAGACAAGTTACTCGGGTTCCCTGGCTCTGGAATAGAAGGTGGTTCTAAGTAAGACTGGACCACCTGGAAATGGTCTGTGGTAGCAGTGCCTATGTTGCCTCATGGGTAGTAGAGGAACAAAAGAGTAGAATAATATATAATATGATAATCATACCTTAGAGCAAAGTTTTCCTCATATTTTCTGAGATATGAATGTGTTCTCTGTTCTGCCAGATAATACCTTTCTAAGTACAAAATATAGTGCACAAATTTATGTAATTGTGCACAGAATTTTTTATTTTAGTACTTAAAGGTCTATTAACCTAACAGTAAATTAGGTGCTTCTGAAGTGTGGGGTCATGGTAACACATTTTAGAAACTTTTCAAAATATACATTTAAAAAAAGAAATTACTAATTTAACTGTGACAGACTGCCTGGGGAAACTTTGAATACAAATGACACCCCAAATAATTGTACTTGTAAAAGGCCATGTGGGAACATAATTTATGGATTGGCATTGTGCTTATTCTTTTTTCACAAAAGTCATTGGCAACTTTGCTCACAGATGATCATGGACATTTCAAAATCATTGTCATTTATAGAGGGTGTCATCAATACAATATAAAGTTGGTAGTTACTAAATACACATTAACAGATTTTACTTTGAAAATATGTAATATAATATATTCGGTATATCTTATAACTCAATATTTTAGTTGTAGAATTATTTTATATTCCAATTACCTCAGTTTCAAAATAAGTATGTGATGTTTTTTCAAAGGTTATAGAAAACACTTTTGCAGGACACATCTCCCTTTAGAATGAGCTTGAAATGATTTTTATTCTCTATGGCTCTTTGAATAACATATTTTGGACCTTATCTGACTTGATTTTCATTTAGTAGAATGAATGACTGAGTCTGTTGTGACATGGAATAAATCTTTTGACATCAGAATTATGATAGAGATTTTAAGCAATAGCAATTAGAAAAAATTGTTTGTCCAGAATTAGTTCTATTTAATTTTGTTCCTAGCTTGCTAAATCCACCTTTCTTAATTATAATCTTTAAATGTACATATATCTATATATAGTTATATCTATATATATTCTATGTCAGAATTAATTTGTGTTTCCATTCACATTACAGTAGGCTGGGTGAGCAATTCCTAATTTGTTTTCTTAATAAATAGATGAGACACACCAAGACATAACTAAGCTACTACAGTGCCCTAGTACTAGACTTTTAACTACATGCACATTTCTGCCAAATAATTAAGCACATCTCCAAAGATTATGTACTGCTTCCTATAATGTCTTGTTTGGAAACAAAATGGTAATTAATTTTAAACTTCAAAGGGCCATGAAAAAAAAAAGCCAAGTTTGACAATAATGCAGTATCAGTATTTCTCTTATATTAGTTTTCTTTTATTGAAAATTACCGAGTTGAGTCATGTGCTTTATGCTGTTTCGTATATTTTCTTGAGTTCTCTTTTCTTCTTTTTTCTTGAGCAGGAGAAGCAAAACACAGACCCATAAGAGCCCACCTGCTGCAGTTAGAAACATCAGATTATTATTATTATTATTTTTCTAATATACTTCCTTCACCATTTTGCTGTATTATCACCGATTGTTTCATGTCCAGTCCTCAGTTTGTTAAATGCTTGTATCTTTCAAAAGTCGTGTGCACTTTTTATCCTATAGATATTCCCTAGGCAATTTTTTCTTACAAATAATGCTATTTGTTTTTCAGTACAGATTGTGCACAGCAGCATAAGCCACTGTTTTGTGGAAATCAGTCTTTGTCTGAATGTCTTAAGAAAACAATCAAGGCCCTTGATTTTAAAGTGCATACTGGTATATCTGAAAGCACTGTTTTGCTGATTTTGTTTGATCCTCATCATAATGTCATACAGAATCACTTCAGAGGGGACAAATAGTTTGTGCTAAATATAGCACATTATGATGGGAGCAGTTTCCTTCAAGGGTTGTCAAAACTTTGAAGAACTGGATCACTAAGTTCTTCCAAAAGTAAACTCCAGAGTCCTGATTTCAGCAGAGTCCCAGGAGATTCAGTGGAGAATGCCTTGATTTCCCACCTGATGAATATGCAGAGCTGGACTCCGAGATAGCCTGAAATGCTTCTCTATATTATAATGCACCATTTGCATAAAACTGATAACGTATTCCTTTTTAAGACTTCATTTCACTTTACAAATGCATTTCATACTTGTTACTAGATCCCTGTCGGGGCGCATTGTTGGAGGTGTGTGGTGGTTCTTTACCCTCATCATAATCTCATCCTACACGGCTAACTTAGCTGCCTTCCTGACGGTTGAGAGGATGGTGTCTCCCATTGAAAGTGCAGAGGATCTTTCCAAGCAAACAGAAATTGCTTATGGGACATTAGATTCTGGCTCCACTAAAGAGTTTTTTAGGGTAAGAATCTCTACTTCTTAGATTTTTTTATTTTTTTTTTAGGTTGCTGTAAGTAGGTCTTCACTCATGGACATCTGTTTCCCCATGGCTTTATTGAAAGATTGCTATGCAAGTGTGATTTATGCAGCTCAACTCACAAATATAAATGCTCCTGTTTATTTGTAATTGTTACATTTTATTATTTATATACAAATATAAGGGTCTTGATATAAATAAGCAAAGCAAAATTACCTAAAAAAATACTCCACTGTACAATGAAACATAAGGTGTGTTTGAAGAAGGAAGGTGATGTCATTTATCTGTTTAATAGCTCTGCTATATTTTAGGTACCCATACCGTGAATAAGTACATGGAAAAGGTATATCTTAATAAGTATTCTGTGTGATATTTCAAGCTTGCTGATAGGAAATGGGATATAATCCTGCTGGCTGTTGTAGAATATACATGCCTGCTTTTGACAACAGTTCTTACTTGTATTTGCACTACCTTTATGCCTTGGAAGCCTCACTCTCTACCTCTGGGTATTGCAGTTTTAAAAATACATGAAACTTTTAGTGTGTGAGTCTCAGACTGCCCTTGAGACATAAGCTAGCCTGGTGAAATCCATCCAGCAAATGAGTGAGAGACTAAGGCAGCTGACAAAAAAAGCCCACAACGGCCTCACTTTGTCTGTGTGCTCTGTGTGTCTCTCACTGTACGAAGAAAGTGCATCTGAAGTGCTAAAATAGAAAGAAACTTCAGTTTTCATGGTTTTTAGTGCATGGTGTTACATTTAACAAAATATATTTTAAAATAGTCATAAATAATTAATTTACATTTCAAACCTATACTGACATGAAAATGAAATAAAACTGGTTTTTACAGGTATTTTTTATATACTGTATAATTAGAGCAGTAACTGCTAGATGCTATGGTTTTCACTGGATCCTGTAATGCACACTTAACTGGTAATGGATTAAATAGGAATCATAGTAATCTCAACTTGTAAAAATTTTCTGATTTTGAAGATAGGTTCAGTCATACTTGCTGATTGCATTCCTGTTGGCTAAACCAAATGAACATCAGGTGTACAAGCTGGTAAAAATGAGACTGGGTTTGTGCTAAGAGAGTTTAGAAGCATTTAGAAATATACAGGGATGTTTATGGTTTTGTGAACTAAACCTTTTAGAACATGGCTGTACTTGGGTTAGAAAGTGAATTAACAGTAGGTCACTTCTTCTGAATAGTATATCCTTAGAGATTTTAAGTGTTTCTTTTTTAAACAAAAAAATATTTGTATGTGAATGCATTAGTATCTAGTTGCACTCCTAGCAGACATTTCCACTTTTTACACAACTAGTTTTCCTGGCGATTAATTGAGCATTAAGAGCTTACTTTTGTAAAGATTAGGTAGAGGCGTTTTGAGGGCATATTCTTCATCTTTGGTTAAGTTATCTTTGGCTTTGCACAAACAAAACTCTCAGGATCTCTGGAAATTTCTACTCAGCAATTTCTATCACAATTTGGTACATTATGTGCAAAATAACTTCTTATCCTAATGCCTCTATCTACTATTTGCTAAAAGTCCCTTAAACTTGTCCAGTTACTTTTCAATAAATAGCAACTGTCAGAATTTCATTTTAAGCGGACTGAAACTCAAGTTCCAATAATGATACTCTCTGCTGAAGACAATGTGAAAGGAATCTCTAACACTAAGGAAACTAAAACTTCACCTAGGGTATATCTGTTTTTGACTGGATTGAATTGGATGTGTGATTTTTATATGACCTGAATTAGCACTCAAATTCTTTCAGTAGCTGAAAACAACTCAAGTATATTTTTAGCAGCAAGCTAAAATGGTCTGACATCTTCTCTGTCACTCTCAGGAATTAAAAAAATATATGGGGTTTTTCAGTCAGTCTCTTTTGGAGAAGTAGTGTTATTTACAAGTTCGTTTTCTATACTGAATCTTTACTAGTAGAGCCCTAATTCCTGGGACAGCACAAAATAAAGGGTAGTTGGATACTGGGGATGAGAGCGGTACACTGAATTATCTTTGCTACTAAAACATGTTTTGTGATAATACATTACACAATTAAAAAAGAGATGTTTTGCAGTATTTTTCAAAAAGGAATTTTCAGCAATTGCGTAGATGGTGAAAGTTAACTGAAAAATAGTGTTCTGAATAGTTGAATATAAATGTACGCAGTATTAATTAAAGAGGTGGGATCAAGGCTTTTTCTAGCTCCTATGACTGCTCATCACATATCCTACAGACAGTAGGCATGCAAGCTAGTCCGTATTGGGGATAACATCCTTGGCATTCATGACAAAAGAATGTGTTGACTTTTCACTTTACCCCAATTTAAGTAGGCTCCCTAGCTTTAAAGGTAGCATGGACCAGTAGGAGATACTCTTGCCAGCAGTGCGTAGAGCTTCTGTTGGAACTGCATCAAGAAACATAACTGAAAAAAATTAATGAAAAATGAAAAAACCGTGTGCTCTGATGTTTTTAGTGCAGCTTTAAGATGAGAAGCAGAAGCTTGGTACACCCTATGTAGGAAATACCAGTAGAAAAATAATAGATTTTAAATATTTTGAAAAAAAAGACTGACAAAAAGAAGTTATTGACACAAACATCAGCAAGATACTATTTCTTGTTAGTAATAATATTGCAGATAATTTTATAGCTATAAGTCTACAGAGACAGACTTTTTTTCTTTAATAGCACATCTGTCAGGTCTCTGTAAATACCAGAATGTGTAGTACTTTTCCTCAGGAGATCTCAGAGTCATTACTAGGAGAATCACAAGTACGATCCAAGTCTAAAGAGCTCTGTTCCACCCAATTGAGATATTTACCACTTCTGATATTTGCTAATGCTTCTACTTTATAGATTGTCCATGTAGAGCTCTTAGTGCAACTGAAAGCCTATGCAAGGTACATATTGCGTTGCTTTGGGATTTTCTTTTGAGTTATGGGCAAAACAACAAAGTGTATGTGGCTATGGTTTCCTCAAAGTGCATCATTTTTCTCAAATCAGTAGTGGGATTGTAGTGGTGAGAATGCGAATAAGTCTGCAAGTACCACTGGGAGGATGCAGGAGTCATTTCAGTTGGTTTTGTGCAGGTGCATCATCATCTCTCTAATTGCTGGGTCACAGGTACTACTTGGTGGGCAGGGAAATGTCATCACTCCAGTACATCCTAGCAGCATAGTCCACAGTCACACACTCTCCCTGCCTTCTGTGATTTCACAACTGGTGCGTGCATTAGCCACGGCACATAGCTAAACTTTGAAGGGGAGAAAAGTCACTAACCCAAGAAGACAGTCCACTGCTCACCTGCCACTGCAAAAGCAAGTTTTAAAGCATTATCTGTATGTTGCATTTAAAGCATTATCTGAAGTTGCCTCGCTTGCTTTCATGGGCTATGACACTGGAAGAAGGAATCAAAGTAAGTATGTGAACGTTCGCTGGAACATTTCCATGCTTTTCACCTGCTTGAAGGCATAATGAAAATTAATATCAAAATGATACAACGAGAATAAAAGTTAATTATTTTTACAGTTCAGTCATATTTTTGCTGTATGCCTAGCTCTGTTCATTAAAGATATGTACAAATTGGATAGACAAATGAAATCAATCATCTTACCTCTTTTTCTCTTCCAGAAGATGAATTGTAACTAGTTCTATAAGTAAGGTAATAAGGCATCTCAAAAAGAAAATAATGTGCAGAGCAACAACTGGCTTAATTTACTGTCTCTCTGCATTAGTTTTTATTTAATATATCTTCATATGTGCATATTTTTGAACCAACAGTATGACATGGACAGATCAATCTGTTTCATTGTAACCCTTTTGGTGGCCTTTAAGTTTAGATCCTCTGCCAAAATAAAAGCAAGCAGAACTGCTCCATAACAAAATATCCTTTACCTTTCACTGAGAAGACTGTTCGAGAGTTATTTATTTTTGCTGAAGAGGCAAGAGTTACAGAATGAAAAGACAGGCATTGGAAACATGCTGGAAGGATGACAGTCCTTATAAACTTGTAGAGAAATCCTCTCACACAGTGGAAAGCTAGAAACAAACATAAGAGCTGACAAGAACCTCTTGAGTCATTTCTCCTGCAAAAGTGTTTTCTGTTGGGAGGCAAAGAAAATTTGGCCTGAAGGAAAATAGCAATGTCTTTTCTGAGTACCTTCAACAAAGTCCAGTGCCTCTACTTTTACAAGTATTTTGGAATATTTTTTTAATTTGTAAAAGTATTTATGTTAATAATTGCATTACAAGAGGGGATGCAAAAAACCTCATACAGCAGTCTATGTACCTCAATCTGTCTTCATGCACATCAGATACTGAAATTTCTAAAAGAATGAAAAACCACAGGAAGTCTTCAGTGAGAATGATTTTTTCTTTAAATAAATTGAAGTAAAAACCTTGGAATCACACCTCAGCCTCAGTTTTTGAAGTTTGAGATGTAAAAGAATTATAGAGCGTACATTTCCAGAGTTTCATTTTGATTAACTCTTCAGAAGCCTCTGAGAGGTGGAGTCGAAAGACTCAGCCATAAAATATCCTGTAACATTTACCATGGATTGGTTGATACCTCAAGAGGCAGAGAGCGTGTAAGACTGTACTTCATGGAGCAGATGTGGCTGGAGAGTGTAGATTTGGCTCTTTAGTTTGACAGGAGAAAAAGGTCTATACCTGAAATAGTGAGGAAAGTCAGATCTGAGCACAGAGTTAATGCACAACTGTCTTTGCACCCAGTAGCATATTACTGAATATATGCTTCTACTTTTCTGTGATAAACAAGGTTCAAGTGATTAATTTTCACTTGTCTCTTGTTTTTTGAGGTCCTTGCATCTGGAGATCACAGAAGAATTGATTAAGGCCATTTTGAAAGTTACTTTAAAAGAAATAATGCAGTAATCAGTGCTTCTTCTTTTTCCTCAAAGCATATCTTTTGTTAATTTTTCAGGTTTTATTTTTTTTGTCTTTCCACATTACACTTGGTTAGAAACATCTTTTATTTTCCAACCTATATGTATTTATAATTAATTTATTCTCAATTGTTACAGTACATTAATAATTATTATGTAACTTTTTTTGTCTCAGTGTTTATTTTCCTGGTGTATTAGTCCTGATGGAGCAGAAATGTTCTTCATTTGCTATCCAAGATCTTAGTTTGCTTTGTACAAAGGCATTAGTATTTATCTTTTCTGGGAATAATTTTCTCCCAATTCTATCACACTGTTTTCTGATAACCATTTTGATCATAGTGACAGATATGTGTTTCTTCTGCTTTTATCAACAGATGATCTTCAATTTCATGCAGATTTTCTTATCGGTCCCAAATTGCTGGATCCTGCTTTTGAACTAGAAAGTTTCATTTCTATCATTCCAGTGATCAGAATTTTCCACTTCTCATAATAAATAAATAATTTTCTATCGTCGGTATTTTGACGTCGCAATTTCCTTTCCCACTAATCCTAGTCATTTCTGTTCTGTAATGTTTTCACTTTAAAATGTTGTCTGCAGCTCTGCATGCTGTGCAGTACTTACACCAAAAGAGTAGTCGTTTGAATGCTTTTTCCTTCCTCAATCCAGGCAGTATGTTTATGGTTCTAGACTCCAAGAACAGCATTTGCAGTTCTCTACAGATTTGTGACTCCTTGAGAAAGTACTTTTGTGTTTTGGGATTTAATTTATTCCCTCTCCCTCAGTATGGATGCAATGAGTTATTTTTCAGAATTGTAGAAATTAGGTTTTTGTGACATTTATCTGAATTTTTAAAGAAATGACACTGAAATTATCTGCTTTGATTTTATGAATATGCTGAATGATGGGGAGGAATTTCAAATCTGAGGATTGGTAAATCTCAAAGGAAGAGTCATTTCAGCAGTTATTTTAATGGAAGTTAAATTATTTGGGAACATACCTTTGTAGGAACAGCCTTGATCACTTAACTCCTTATGGTGATTATATAAGGTCATTGTCCTGCAAATTTCTGGAGAAAATTGTTTTAAATACACTTTTGAGGAATTAATTCGTGAATTAGAATGTTTTAGGTTTTTATTAGTAAAACGAAATATATTAAAGATATTTTTGGTAGCTGAATTAAGTGATGGAAACTGAAAGACATAAAACTGCATCTTAAGAAGAGATAACTAATTTTTACCATTAGTGAATCAATATATCCATATATTACAAAATTTTGAACTTATTCACCGTAAGTATTCACTCAGTATAAACAATGGCGTTTTAAAGTACTTAATCTTCATCTTATTAGAAAAAAATAGCTATTTTCTGTGTTTTACGTTTTATTTTGTTTTGGTTTTTTGCCTATTAATCTTTGATTTACTGACTAAATTAACAAGTTGTGGCTTTCGTTACGCTTTTTAGCTACTGGTGACATTACAACTTTCCGTCCTTTTGTTCAGTATGAAAGGTCAACAAGATGATTTCACAAATGATGTCTGAGAATTGGAGATCTGCTCCCACAGTACAAGATCATAATCTAGTGGAATGTTAGTAGTTTGAGGAGCTATTTCTGTCGAAGGCATACTAATTACAGCACCCCAGTTTTAAGAATAATGTCTTTGAATGTCAAAATAGAAAAGTCATCTGATGACCCACAAAATAAAGTTGATAAAGCTTTGCATAAATTTATTTCCTAATTAGTTTCTTAATGAAGGTAGTATTCTACATTTGAGTTAGATGTATGCTTTTTAATAATAACTTTAATAATAAATTTTAGATATAATAGTAATATTAGAAAAATATAATTATATCTTGAACTATTATTTCTTAATTATAAATATATATATATAAAATATAAAAATGCATAACATTAATTTATTTTTTTCTCCATAGTCAAAATGCCCAGTGGTGATATACTTTAAAAGAAAAAGTGTCAGTTCCTGGGACATTTTGTTATAAGTGTATTGTTGTAGAAATCTTAAATAATAAGACAAAAATGTTGATTGTGACTGTTTGTTAGGGTATGGTACTGCCATATTGGTGTTGATTGCAGTACCAAAATTATAATTAGCTTCTAAATTTCATGTATACACAGAGGGTCACTTTGCGATAGCAATCAGCCACAGTAATTAATAGCAATGCAGATCATTTCCATAGTCTTTGTATTCTTGTAGTCATTATGGCAGTCTATGGTTCTGTTATTTGTAGTGCATGATAGCAAGTGTGGACGCTTGCACACAAGGCAACCTGTGTGTACACAGAGTGCTAGATGGCCTCTTAACGCTGGCATATTCTACATCTACAGCTCTGCCTTTTGAGTAAATGCAAATTCTAAAAATAAGGAAATATAATGGCACAGTTCTGAAAACACAGTGTATTATTACATATATTGTGTAGCAATATAAACAAAAATCTAGAAGTCACCCATGTTCCCTACAGAGTGGCTTGCTGCTCTTATTTTTAGGAATCTAGAAAAGGCTGTGGACTAGCTAGGGATCCAGAACTGTGAATTCCATCATGGAGTTTGTCAGTGTTCCTGGCTGCAGAGGACTGCATAGTCATGGCCCACCCTGAATGTCATTATCTGATGGTGTTCTTATGAAATATCTTAGAGATTTTTATTTTCATGATTGCTGGGTCAGATATTCTTACCTTCATCCATACAGCAAGGACCCTGTGAGCCATCTAGTGGGAGGTTTCTTCTTAACACTTGACTCCATGGGAAATCTGTTCGCGTCAAACTTTTGCTGTTCAGCTGCCCAGCTGATCGTACACAGTGAAGGTTTACTTTGTGAACTGCCTCTTCATAAATGGTGCAATAAATTTTTTAGGATTCTTCTAGTTTTTGGGATCATATGTTTGGGAATATTTTGGGCGGGGAAAAAAGCAGTGTATATGCAATATGGTAGATGTTCCAAGAATCTGGGAAACTCACTGTACCTTTAGCACAGTTATTTTTCTGTCATTCTGTTTCACTGAGTATATCCAAGTCTCTTGGTATATATGGGTATACTGAGTATGTGTAGATGCAACAACTGGTCTGCAATAGAACTTGCAAAAAGCCAACTGTTCCAATATATATGTAGGTTCTGGTTATATTTAGAAAATTTAGATGTTAGGAAACTTCTGGTACTTCTTGGTACTGCCTGCTAGAACCTTTTATACTAATAGACATACAGAGACCATGGAGAAGTCTGAGACTCAAAATCTTCCTAGGCTACATTTCTGGACGTGAAGATCAGGGTAAGTCTGGGAAAATGCTAATGCTGTACCACAAGAACAGTGAAGCCTTGGGCAATTACTGGAGGCGTTACTGATGCTTTTATACTTCATTAATTTTTAAAATGGTGTCGTTATAGGTGTTAGAGCAGAATTGCAGTTTTGAAGTGTGTGTTATAAGATTTTAGTTGAGAAGTGCATCTAATACATTTTATCCTGGTATAGACTTGGTATATTAGTGCATAAAATAATATCAGTAATATCTGACCTTGACTTGTCATATGTCCTGTTGTACCTGCTGTTTCTTTGATAGCATTGCT